>CM053582.1:321187847-321223296 GCA_028627135.1 Pseudochirops cupreus | reverse complement strand
ATATATGAACTCATTACCACATGGAGCTCTTACAAAAATTGTCACCATAGTAGGACACTGTGAGGTTAAAAATACATGTAAAAAGGCAGAAATAACAAACATATCCTTTGTAGAACACAATTTAATGAAAATATTAAATAGTTCCAATACACAGATCCAAATAGAGACTTAAATGAAATTGTAATTAACTGGTTAAACAATAAATCATAGAAATAATTTATAATTTTTGAAAGACAAGAATAATCATGAAACAACATACCAAAATCTTGGGACATAACTAAAAGGAAAATTATATTCCTAAAAACAGACAAAAAGTACAAAGTAAGAAGGTGAATGAACTAAATGTGCATTTTAAAAATTATACGGCCAACAAATACACAAAGCTAAAATAAACACAAAAAAGAAACACTAAAAAATTAGAAAAACAGATCAATTAGAAATTTTTAAAAGACTATAGCAATGACAAGCAAAATTAGCAACTGGCTTTTTAAAAGACTAACAAAATTGATAAGAAGAAGCCAGAAAATCAAATCAATAATATAGTAAATGCAAAAGTTGAAATTATAACAGAATCAGAAGAAATAAAGAGAATTGTTAGAATCTACTACACACGATTACATCCATACATACATATACACACATGTATACATGTATATTAATATTTTAAATCTAAGAGGCAATAATAGAAAGGGAGACACCATTCAAGATAAACTATTTGGGGATCATTTTACTAATGAACATGAGATATTTATGTAGGTTCAATTACAAAGTGCACCTTAAAGAAATAAAGAGACAGCTTGAATAGTAGAAAGAATATTTGGTGCTTATGAATGGGCCAACCCAATCCAATAAAAATGACAAGACTACTAAATTTAATTTAGAGACGGTTTCAGAAAAACCTAGAAGACTTATATGAACTTGTGAAAAGCGAAATGAACAGAACCAGGGGAATATTGTACACAGTAACAGCAACATTGTAAGGATGACAAACTGTGAAAGGTTCTGATGTATTCTGATCCAAGTGATCCAAGATAATTCCAAAGGACCCGTGATGAAAAATGCTATCCACCTCCAGAGAGATTCTGAATGCTGATTGAAGCATACTTTTTTTTTTACTTTTTTTTACTTTTGTTGTCTTCTTTTGTTTTCTTCTACAATATGACTAATATGGAAATACACTTTGCATGACTTCACCTGTATAATCAATATCATATTTTTTTGCCTTCTCAGGGGGTAGGGGAAGGAAGAAAGTAAGAGAAAATAAGGGAACTTAATTTTTTTTAAATGAATGTTAGAAAAATTTTACATGTAATTGGGAAATATTTGACAAAATAAATAATTTTTTAACTTACAGGAAGCAGATTATATGGCTTTCACTATTATGGGTAGGAGATGCATTCTTTACCCAACAAGGGATAGAGAAAATTATAAAAGGTAAAAATTAAGCATTTTGATTAGATGAAATTGAAAAGCTTTCACACAAGCAAAATTAATGCAGTTAGGGGTAAGAAAGGAAATGATAGGGAAAATCTTTGCACCATTTCTCAAATGGGGCACCTAGATGGCACAGTGGATAGAGCAATAGCCCTGGAGTCAGAAGGACCTGAGTTCAAATCCAGCCTCAGACACTTGACACTTACTAGCTGTGTGGCCCTGGGCAAGTCACTTAAACCCAATCGCTTTGCAAAAGAAAAAAGAACTGAAGCAATGGTTTGATATTCAAGAGACAACTGAAAGACACACACATAGTTGATATAATATAAATATAGATATGACACAAAGCCATTTCCAATAGATCAATGGTCAAATATAAACTAATACTTCTCAAAAGAATTGTAAACTATTAACCACATAAAAGATTATTCCGAATCACTCATAATAACAGAAATGCAAATCAAAACAATCATGAGGTTTTACCTCGTACCTAGAAAATCGACAAAAAGGACAAAAATATGGGAAGAGTTGATTCTGGAGGGTTTGTGAAATGAGCATTCTAATACATTATTAGTTGAGCTGTGAATCAGCACAATCATTCTGGAAAACAATTTAGAATTAAATAAATAAAATTACTAAAATGTCCATACATTTTTAACAAGAGCTTCCACTACTAGGCATATTACGTCATTGATAACAAGAAAATTTTGATATACAAAATATTTATTTTTTTGGTAGCAAAGGACTGGAATCAAAGTACATAACCATCAACTGGGGAACAGTCAAACAAATTGTGGTACATGTATGTAATGGAATATTACTGTAATATAAGAAATCACAAATATGACTAATACAGAGAGACATAGAAAGATTTCTATAATTTCATGTAGAATGAAGTAAGCAGAGTTAAGAAAAAAACATACACAATGATTACAGCAATGTAAACAGAAAGAACAACAAACATAAAATGATAGAAAGTGAATATTGCAATATTACAAAAAACAAATATGGCTCCCAAGAAGAGACATGAGAAGACTCTTCCTACTACTACTTTGCACATGCAAGACTTTCATATATCAATAGGTTTTATTTATTTTCCTCTCTTTTTCCTTAAAAAAAATTATTTCTTATATGGTATGGTTCTTTGGAAGGGAGAAAGATCCGGGGAGAAAATTAAGCAATGTATAAAACAAAAGATATCAATACAAATTTATTTGAAAGAGAAAAAATAATCAGTCCCATCAAAATAGAGGCAAGCATCCAGGTCAAATCACCAACACTGAGGTGTTTCTGACACTAGCTCTTGCCTGTTTCATCCAGGGAAATATCAGTTGGGGATCAGCTGTCAAAGCTATTTCCCTGTCCCATGTCTACTCTTTTTCCATAGTATTTTTGCCAAACCCTTCCATAATAGATCCTTGCTCAGAAACTGGAATACACACACACAATTTTCTTCATGGTGTATGTGTGCGTGTGTGTTTCCTTTCTGTCAAATGTTTCATAAGAATTTGCATTATTGAATTGCCTAACACTTACCTGCATGCCTTTGTCTCTTTAGATATAAATCACCACCCCCGGGTTGACTCTTTCTTCAGTTCCACCTCACCTGGAATTATCCATGTGGGTAAATTTCTTCCAAAAACTCGATTATTTAACAAAGGTAAAAGTAAAGTCACTTTCTCATTCCTTCCATTAGGTCTACAATCCTCAGCAAGCCAACAAATAATAAATTAATGAGCTTTCCCTTGACTATGCACCAACAAAAATGGTATCTTCCAATTGGGTTCAAAATTGCTATGGGAGAAGTGATTTAAAGCCTCCAAGCACTAGCTCCAAAGCTGATATTTTACCACTATTACTAACTCAGTCACTGTAAAAGCAGAGATGATGTCAGATAGGGAGTCTCATGCTAACAAAGGGAAGAAATCAGAACACTCCTACAAAGAAAGGAAAATGTGCCAAACATGAGCCCAAGGGCTAAATCAAGACCCCAAGTGTGTATTACTAGGCAAATCATCAGGGACCTCCTTGGCTAAAGTTGACTCTCCAGTTCATGATGAATTGGAACTCCACTATTTCCACCTGCCCTTTAGTTGGATCATTGTTGGAAGCAGAACAGCCTGGCTAAAAATCGAGTAGCCTAGTGCACAAGGAATGGGTTCTTGACAAGAACAAGGAGGTTCTTGACCCCAGGGCACACACTGAATTGAATTCTCTCCCACTGCAATTCAGAATAGCATTCAGTTCAAATTTAGGTCTCTCAGACCTTGTCTGACACATTTAAAAAGTAGGAGTTTATATATTCTGACAGAGTTGATATTTCTAACTGCAAAGGAAGGAAGTTCCTTAAAGCCTAAAAAAGTAAAACCAGGTGTTTTGCAGCTGTAGAAATAGTGTATATATGTCTATAATTATTTATGGAGGTGCCTATGATTTGATTTTCCGAAAGTCCCAATGCTTTCTGAAAAGTAAAGTTTTTGAGAGAGTTCAAATCATAGAATACTAGAATCACAGGATCCTAGAATTGGAAGGAACCTCAAAGGTCTTCTAGTTTAATCCATATACAAATCATGATTCCAAGCTACATTTCCAGCAAGTGATCACTTAACCACGCTTTGAAAACTTTCATTGGCAAGGAACTCAGTCCTTCTAGAAGCAATCTCATTCCCTTTTTGGACTTTTCTCATTGTTAGGAAATTATTCCTCATGCTGAGCCAAAATCTACCTCCCTGTAACCACATTTGATCTTTCCTCCAAAGCCAGGTAGTGTAAATCCAATTCCTCTTCTATAAGTGTGCCCTCTAAATATTAGAAGGTTGTTACGTAATTTCTCTTTATTCTTCTTTCATTCATGACAAATATCCCCAAGCCCGTTGATCAATCTTTATATGTCATATCATATGTCATGTCATTTAATGAATGCTTATTGATGGACTCCTCCTTAGCTCTGAGGCCAGTTTTCTATCCACTAAAATAGACTACCTCTGCCAAACTCATCTGCACTGAACACATGATCCCTGCTACTAGGCTGGACACATGGTCTCAACCTATGGCTGTAGAACCTCTCTATACTTCCAGATCTTTGCTTCAGATGGAATTGTGGTTTCTGCTAGGGCTCTTTCAATTTAAAGCCCAGAGTCTTTTTGTTGTGTCTTGGTTTGGTTTAGTCTACAGTTGTTTTGGAATGCGACAGCCCTTGCTTCAGCCAGAATAGCACCAAGGAAAGCCCTTCCATTGAATAGGTCACCTATCTTCTCTTTTTGGAGTCTTGAATTCTGATTTTCAACTGATTTTTCCCCAAAAATGCCAAGCTCTTTAAAACACAGATCAGAGGCAGACCTAGCTAAATAGGTAACGCCCTCAAGTCTTTTGAATGGAATTTACTTATTGCTGGGCTTGGGTCTCCATGGATGACCTCATTCTAGTGTATAGAAGCATTCTTCATGCCTTTTGATTTTAATCTCTAAAAACTAAACCAAACCTAATTATCCATGTAGAGGTTAGCCATGCAACAACTACCAAAGAAACTCTGGGGTTCAGGATGCCCCAATTTCTTAAATCCAAAACCCCTTCTTTTTTTGAGTGGAGAAAAAGCACAAATTCAGAGTCTAGCCACATTCCTAGCCTATAGCATTTATTTATGACCAACAAAGCCTAAAGATGCTTTGAGTTCACTTCTACACCAGAACTACAAAATCTTGGTGCTGAAAGAGATCTTAGAGGTTGTCTTGCATAACTCTCATCTGAACCACGAAACCCCTCTCTAACATTCAGTTACAAATTACAAATTTATTAAGCACCTGCTAAATGCAGCTAGGTGGCACAGTGGATAGAGTGCCAGTCTTGGAGTCACGAAGACCTGAGTTCAAATCTGACCTCAGACACTTACTAGCTATACGACCCTGAACATGTCACTCAATCCTAATTGCCTCAGTTTCCTCATCTGTAAAATGAGCTAGAGAAGGAAATGGCAAACCACTCCAGTATCTTTGCCAAGAAAACTCCAGATGGGATTAAGAGGAATCAAACACAATTGAACCAACTGAACAACAACAAATCCAGACTATAGCATATTCTTCATTTTTTGAGGCAGCTAAGGAATTCAGTAGAGAGAAGACACTGGGTCTGGGGTCAGGAAGACTTGAGTTCAAATTTGATACTTACTAGTTGTGATACTTGCTAGTTACTACCCAGGTAGAGTGCCAGAGCTGGAGTCAGGAAGTCTTATATTTCTGGGTTCAAATCTGGTCTTAGGCACTTAGTAGCTGTGTGACCCTGGGCAAGTCACTCAAACCTGTTTACCTCAGTTCCCTCATCTGTAAAATGAGCTGGAGAAAGAAATAGCAAATCACATCATGTCTTTGCCAAGAAAAATCCCAAATGGACTCATGAAGCATCGGACACATCCGAAAAAAATTGAACAACCACAAAAATTGCAAATTACTCTGCCAGATCTTAGGAATGCAAAAGCAAAAATAAAGTATTTCTGCTCTCAAGGAGCTTGCGTGCAAAACAAGTGTTCATTCAGACTCCATTTAAAGAATTCCAGTAACAAGAAACCCACTACCTTGCCCAATACCTGGTAATAAAACCAGAACTAGACTCCAGGTCAGCTCATTGTCCTCTACAAAGCTTCTCCTTACTTTCTTGCCTACTATCCTCACCACCACTAAGATAAACATCTCCTCAAAAAGGAAATTGTATTTGGGGTGGGGGTTGCCTGTACCCCTCTTAAAAATACAAACTTTGGACTTGCTCTTGGAAGATCACTAACACAAGTGAGACGGATGTTTGCTCCCTTCAACAAACATAGGAATAACAATAGTGCTAAGACATATATATGTCCTGGGAAAGTTCTGACTGTCTTTTGTTTCATCATTGGTTTATTCCAGCACTCCCAGGTGCAGCAAGATTTTCCTCTCTGTGCCAAATTTGACATTCTGATTTGTTCTCTAAGCTATAGCAGAAAACTGCAGCTGCTGACTTCTGGCCAGTCCCATCTGACAATCCAAAGATTACACCTAGCTTTCCACCTGCCATTGGTCCTGATCAAGTCCCTCCTGAAGAGGAGTACTGACCTGGTAGCTGCTTGCCAAATTTCCAGTTTTCTCCTCAGTCCACAGCCTTGGCCCTTTGATTCATTATATCAGAGAATTGATTCAATACTGTCTACTGCTATATTCAGGGGTGCAAGATGGAAGAATCATTTTCCTCTTTATATGACACTTCAGCATTAGAACCTAAAGTTGTCCTCATAATTCAAATCAAAACATATCTATGCCAAAGCACTGCCCCAAGACACATCTGTATCATTGCCATTATGGTCCCATTTCCTCTGAGAAAAAAAGTTTCCAACGTTCAACAAGAACCTTTCAATGACCAGAAATTCCTCTAGTTTAATCCTATCCTGTAACTCAGGTACAATAAAAATTCACAAATGACATATTTTTTTTTTCTTAATGCCACATTAGGAAACATCACCTTTCGGTATCCATAAGGTACATTTGCAAAATTCAAAGCAGGAGGGAGGATTTTTTAAATGACTTCTCTTGGATACATGCACAGATCTAAATCAGGCTGCATGTTACACGGTATCAGAAGCAATTTTCATTTTTTCTAAAACATTATTCTTCCCTCCATGTGATAGTAACAACTGATAGAAACATCACAAATGAAACTGAGACAGATCACAATTTGGAAATTGAAAGCAAACCGGAAAAGCATCTGCTACATCACTGACTGTCTCCTGCCAAGTTTGTAGATAAGCTTCAGAGGCTACAAAGCACTTAGAAAAGCAGAGACGGTATGCAAAAATATTTCCAAATGCTTCTCCCTTTGAGAAGCACTGATATCTTTCACAGAATCCTCAAGTGCTCAAGGCTTCCCATTAATATAAAAGATGTGTTCAAATGCTGCCTGCCTCCACTAAATACAGAACCTTGTGGCTCTGACTAACATTACAAGATGAATAACTTGCTAAAAATATTCTCTCTCTCTCTCTCTCTCTCTCTCTCTCTCTCTCTCTCTCTGTTCCTCCCTCCCTTCCTTCCCTTCTTTCTTCCTTCTTCACTCTTTTCCTCCTCTTTATCTCTCAAAATATGTTCAAAGTTTGTTCTTTTAGTAAAATGTCATGAGTGTCCAATCAGCGTCTATATATGCAATTGTAAATGCCATACCTCTGCAATTGCAACTGCTTTGATACAATTTCCCTGCGCTAAAGATCTCACTAGCCATCAGTGTGTGTACCAGATGGAGCTAGCTGCTTTGACACTACACGGTACCTGTAAGCCATCCAACAGTTTAGAGGAATTAAATTACTCCATCTGTTCTTGCAGCTTGCTCAGAGACTATCCCTTCTACATTAACTTTTTTGTTTGTTAATAAATACCAAAGAGATGCTTTGTAAATTCTAGAACTTGGCTGAATCACAAGAACTGACAAAATTCCCCTGGTGCTGACTGAATTAATTGATTAGAAGACCAGGGTGCAGAGAGTGTATCCAAGCATTTCAGTGGCACAGTGGTTAGAGTGCTGAGACTGAAGTCAGGAAGACTCATCTTCCTGAGTTCAAATCTGGCCTCAGTTGTATGACATTGGACAAGTCACTTAATGCAGTCTGCCTCAGTTTCCTCATCCACGAAATGAATTCCAGGGTCTTTACCAAGAAAACCCCAAATGGGATCACAAAGGGTCAGACACAACTGAAAAGAATGAACAACAATGATTGAGCATTTCCATGTGTGTAAGAATGCTAGCCACTATGGTGGTAAAAAAGAAATCTATTTTGACTCCTAAGAAACTTACAGTCTAATTAATCAGAAATAGATAAGACAAGATAAACATATGAAATCATTATTGAATAAGTATTATATTGATTTTTTTAAGTGCTAAAGTACATGCACAATTAGGTATGTATATTAAGATGTTCATTGTGCCAGACAATAAGTGAAAAAAGATTTTAAGAAAAAAGAGATCAGCATGACCTGAGTCATTGAGAAATCTTCAGGAGGCAGGGATTGATCTTGAGCTGACCTTTGAAGAACAGATAAGATGAGACAGTGGAGAAGGAAAGAGTATTTCAAAGCAGCAAATAACACAAATATGGAAACATAACTGTAAACATGTAGTATGGGAGTGAAAAATCATCTAGTAAAAAAATGTTGAGTGTTTAAAGGGCGAATAAGACACAGTTTCTGCTATCCACCAAGTTTTCAATCTAGCTGAAAGAAGAAAATTATACTACAGACTTGTCTTCATGAACAGTATCAGTCAATAAGCATTTATTAAGCGCCTGTTATATGCTAGGCACTGCACTAAGTGTTAGGGATACAAACAAGGGGCAAAAGATAGTCCCTGCCCTCAAGAAACTCACAATCTAATGGAATGAGTATGGAACATACCGCAACTATGACGTAGCACATTGTAAAATAGTCTGAAAAGCATGGAGTTGTCCAAGAGCATACAGATAACATATGATAAAGCCAAGACCAGAACTCAAATCTCATGGTTACTTATACATTGCATTTTTGGCTAAAGGAATTCAGAGGAGAGAGAGAGAGAGAGCGGTTGCCTTATGTTTACTATAGAAGGCTTCATGGAGAAAATGGCATTTCATCTAAGCCTTGGAGGACAAGTAGTATTTTATTTTGTGACCTGGAGTTTAAGCCGTTTTCTTAGACTGTTTCGGCAGGATATGGTGGTTCACAGTCCTAGAAACAATGCAGTCATAGGGTATTAGTTGGCCTGTGTCAGAGAGAGGTCTTCTAGCACCAACATCTTAGCACACAACTGCTGAAATTGCCAACAGATGAAGAAAAGAAGCTCAGAACTAGGGGTAGAGAGAGACACACTGACCACAGGAACAGAAGAATGATACCCAGAAGTAATGATGAACTCAGAGAAAAGCCGCAGAAAATAGCATTACGACATTACCAGAGCAGTCACCATACCTCTAGGATCAAGGGTATGTGTTGCTCTGCTCATGTGTGGGCCCTGACCAGATGTGTCCCCTACATGTATGCCCTCAACACATTGCCCTTATCACACGGGTTCTAGGCACATGTTCCTTCACGTATATTCTAATGGTCTCTGTGGGTATGACCTTTATGTACACTCCCTGGTAACCCCATATTCTCTTCATATGAACTCCCCTCCAGATTAATTCCAGGCTATACCCCAGAGGGCTGGGAAATTAACTCTTACAACCTCTACTAAGGCCTATATAATCAAATCTAAATCTGACTCATGAGTATTTATTCCAGTGATTAGACATAATTCTCAATTAATAAATAATACAAAATAAAATGGGGGGACCAATTTTCAATTTCAAAGAAAAGTGTGCATAGGCTTATATTTTTCACTTCATTTGCCATGTTATTTAATTAAATATCTTTTGAAATAAGATGTTCTCTGGCTGGCTAGTAAAAGTAAACCCATAGTTAGGGGCTTCTGACCTGTGGTTTTAAGTGGTTTCTGCCTCAATCTTGAGGTATCATTGCTGGGGTCTCACAGGTGAGACAGGGTGCTCCAGGTGGTATTCCAGGTGGTACTCCAGGTGACACTCCAGGCGGTACACTCAAAGTTTGATGGAGAGTGAAGTTGGGACGACCTCAGTGTGAGTAGAGTTAAATATTTCTTAGAAACTACAGACCTCCAAGAGCAGGCCCAGGACTCCTCTTCCCTGCCAGAATAAAAGTAGCTATGGCATACAAGACATAACAATAGACTAAGAGCCAAAAGAACTGGGCTGTAAGTCATGGTTCTTCCTTGACCTTGGGAAAGTAACCTAATCACTCTGGCCCTTAGTTTTCTCTTCCTTAAAATTAAAGGGTTAGACTAAATAATCCCCACAGGCCCTTTGAACCTATGAAAGTCTATGGCACTGGTGATAAGGAGAAGGGAGAAGGGAGAAGAGGATGCTGGCTTTCTACTCCACCCTTAAAAGAACATGATTTCTGGAGGTCATTAGACCATTGACTTTGACTACCTTGTCCCAGCAGGCGTCTGAGTTGAACTTAAGAAGATATTGCTATATTTTCAGAGTAAATGGAAATGTGCTACTGGGGCCAGGACTATGACCCCTCCCACATCTTCAGGGCCCAATTCACTGTCCAACTTAATTGTATTCTTTTTGACAGAAACAACCTTCGTCTGAGTCTAGGGAGCCCGAATGAACCTACAAGTATGCATTAAGTGACTTTAACTTCGATGCTTAGAAGGATACAAGGGCCCACAGCCAAGCAGAATATTATATTCTTAATCTCTAGACTGTTTTCCGACCCCATCATGAAACACTGGTCACTAAATAGAAGCATGGTTTCACTGCTTTGACTGTGTGTCTCCTAGTTTTTCCTGCCTAGATTAACTCAAGAGCCTCCTTCTCCTCAGGCCCTTTTTTCTGATGCTTAGACCCTTAGCAGGGTCAATCAGCAAACAGCAAAGGTGGGTTAATCACTGAATTTTCTAGGCAAATACATCTGTCAAGGAAAATTTTTTTGACTAGAAAATGAATCATCTTTGGACTTCTTCCTTACAGAAACCAGATCATCTAAAACTCCTTTAGTTGCCCCTCACATGGCCAGCTCATAAATATGTAATACATTTTGGTCAGTTAAATGATAGAGTATTTTTTATTTTAAATGATGCTGTTTCCACAGAGCTACAGATAGGTTGAGCAGAGCATGAACTGAAGTTATTTGTTACCATAAAATTGCCACCAAGCAATAACCTATTAAAAAGCTAGACCGGGGTAGGGAACCTGTGGCCTTGAGATCACATGTGACCTTCTAGGTCCTCTGGTGCGGCCTTTTGACTGAGTAGTTCTAGTTTTACAGAACAGATCCTTTTATTAAGGGGATTTGCTCTGTGAAGTTTGGATTCAGTCAAAGGGCCACCCTTGAGGACCTAGAGGGCCACTTGTGGCCTCAAGGCTAGGTTCCCCACCCCAAGCTAGATATTCTAGGATCCATGCACCTACCTAGAATCAATATACATTAAATGAATGAGTTACCTCTATAGCCTGACTTCTAACTCTAACTGCGTCTGATTTCTTTAGCCTTTCTGACACACCTTCTGAATAACTACTGTATTCTAGGAGTACAAGAAGTGTAAGGAACTACTTAATTCTCTGCCCTTGCAGCCCTCTAGAAATTCACAGTCAAGTCAACAATCATTTATTAAACTCTACTGCGTGCCAGGCTCTGTGCCTTCACAGCTAATAATGAGTTCTCTCATTTACATCTACATCCATGGCCTCAGACTTTGGTTCTAATTCTATACGAAAGCAAGAAAAATTATTATAATGAGTTTTAGGTTAATTACTCACTTGTTCAGGACTAAATCAGCTTTCTTCTGGTTCCCTTGGTTGTTAGTCAAAGGCAGAGATTGCTTTCTCACTAATCTAAACAGTCTGACCTTGGTTTTTCACACCTAAGGGCTATCTATTTTACCTTCAGAACACCTCTCAAGTACACTCCCTTCTCATTTGTGACACTGCCACCGCCATGGTATGGGTCCTTTTCACCTCACACCTGGACTACTACAATAGTCTTCTGGTTGTTTTACCTGTCACAAGTCTCTCCCAACTCCATTCCATCCTCCACATAGCTATCCAGTCCGTTTTGTTTGTGTCCCACCATGCCATTCAACCCTATTCAATGAACTTTGGCTGCTCCCTATCACTTCCAGGGTCAAATAAAAAGTCCATGATATCATGGATGTGAGGACTCATTCTAACACTGCAGATTGCAACCCATCTGCACCTTCTTCTCTTCCTATGCTTCTCTAGTTAACAGGAGGTAACAGTGCATCCCTTGGGCTGCCCATCTGTTTTCCTTCACTGTCACTAAATGGTGGGCTGGACTCCTTTTCTGACCATATATCCTGGGTGATTTCATTTATATGACTCTTTGTAACGATCGTGATTGGTCATCTGCCGCTGCCTGCCTAGACCACTGTGTCTGTCCATTGCTCTTTGTATCACAAAGAATCATTAAATTGTTATGCTTCAGAACCAGTGACAGCCCATGTTCACAACAAGGGAATATTTACATGAAAAAGATGACTTTTTGCTTTAGGGAGCAGTTGGGGATAGAAGAGCTCTGCATAGTTTCCCAAATGCAATCCAGGCCCAAGCCAGTTCTAAGCCCTGCTTATTGTCTGTCCAAGTTGTATATACCAATGGACTAACACAAGGGGTTTTCCATCCAAACGCTTATCATCATCTAGACAAGGAGCTCTTTGCCTTTTTGAGGTCATGGTCCCCCTTTAGCCATCTGGGGAAGTAATAAATCCTTTTCAGAATCATGTGTTTAAATACAAAAAATGAAGCACATAGAATTACATAGAAAACCAATTATAAGAAATGGTTAAAATTATTTTAAAGTTCACGGACCTCAGGTCTGCTTTTCTATATAATAGTTATTCTTCATCTACCCTCTCATTTCCCCCTCATGCCTCTTATACTGAGTACCTTCCCCTCACACCCTTTTCATCTTCTTTTTACATGTTATCTTCCCCCATGGGCATCTTTAGGGCAAGGAATGTCTTTTGCCTCTCTCTGAATCTTCAGCACTTAGCATAGAGTGTCGTATATAGTTGGCACTTAATAAATGCTTATTGACTTTTGGCATTAAAAGCCCTTCATAGCCTGTCCCACACATGTTTCCAGTCTTGGTGCACTTTGCACTACATCCCCCATCACACTATGTGCTTTGTGAGTCAGTTATACTGGCCGTTCTGCAATTCTTCTCACAACCCATTCCATCTCCCAACTTGGGATATTTTCACTGGCTGTTCCCCATGCCTAGAATTCTCTCCCTCCTCATCTCTACCTTCTGACTTTCTTACCTTCTTTCAAGTCCCAGTTAAAAGCCCACCTTCTACAAAAAGCCTTTCCTGATCCTTCTGAATGCTAATACTTTCCTTCTGTTGATTATCCTCAATTTATCATATAGCCCATTCATATAGAGTTGGTTTTATGTTGTGTCCCCTCCCCAGTTAGACTGTGAACTCCTTGAGAGCAGGGACCACTTTTTGTCTTTCTATTCCCAGAACTTAACACAGTGCCTAGCACATAGTAGGCGCTCAATACATATTTATTGACTTCTAGTTGCTAAGTACTGCTCCCCCAGTAAATGGGTTACCACCCTGTTTTCTTGTGACAGAGTCCTTGCCTGGTAGCTCCAGTGAGAAAATTCCCAGGCTCTGAACTCTAGTCTCCCTGTTACTGATCTCTGATACCTGGTGAGAACCTTTTGATGCCAGCTACCCACTAATCTAAAAACCCTGTCAAATGACAGGATAAGGGAATTCTCAATTCAACTTGACAAGTTTAAAGGATGATTAACCTTTATTTGGGATTCTGTTGGTATCTCATCAATTAAGGATTGTAGGATTACAACACTGTAGATTTAGAGCTGAAAGGAAAACTGGAGTCTATTTAATCCAGTTTTTTCATTTTATAGATGGCCCAAAGAAGTTGAATGATTTACCTAAGGTGTCAGAGGTTGTGAATGATGTATCAAAACCAGTGCTCTTTCCCTTGCAACAAGCTGCCTTCCCAAGGATTGGTTTCTTCAGTAGTAGGTCATCAGCCATTTTTTTTGTTGTCTTATATCAATGAAGTCTTCTAAAGCCTCCCTTTATAGAAGGTTCACAGCCTTCCAAGTAACTCCATTTTCTATCAGCAGCATAAAGCACCATGTATAAGTTGATCCCATGAAATCTCATAACCATGTAGATAATGATTCAGGTCAGGACTCGGTCATACAACTCCGTGCTTTGTTTTGCTTCAACTCCACCAAACACCATGCCCTGCTCTGGGTACCCCCTGGTGTCCAGTTCTGCCTCCCACATACACACACATTTTTTCATCTTTTTTTTGTGTATTATCTGTACCACTAGAATATGAGCTACTTGAGGGCAGGGACTGTCTCTTTTTTCTTATTTATATCTATTAGTACTAAGCAGACACTTTATAAATATTTATTGAAATGAACTGAATAAAGGGAGTTGAGGAGTCATGGTGCTATGTGGATCTTTTTTCCCTTTTTTCAGGGGCTAGACCCAAGTATAGCAGAGTCAAGAGTGGTGGAGGATGGAGAAAGAGGCCTGGAGTGTACAAAACCTCCCCTCACCAGATCTGCTAATGGCTGCCTTGAGATATTTGCACACGCTCCTAACCCCTGCTTAACCCTACAACCTGAGAGGAGAGTTCCAACGCCCCATGTTCTGAAATCTTGCCTTCTATAAACAGAAGGGGGAGCTCCTGGGCAACACCAGTCTTGGGGTTACCTCTCTAGTAACTGCAAGTGTGAGAATCTGTGGATTCATTTTCTGGAGAAATAAGGTAATTTCCTGGGCAGTGACAACTTCTTAAGGAAAATAAGTTCTCATTTGTAATCTGACACCAGAGAAGAAACAAGAGTCCTAAAAACATTGGGGTGAGAGTGGGGTAAGAAAATCCCTGGTCTTACCCATCACTTATTTCATGAATTATTCAAACAGTGCAAGTTCTATGGGAAAAGAATGGCCTCTCTACCAGCTCCAAGTTTCCTTCTTTCTAGGAGAGTCCAAGCCCTCTGGATAATACCACAGACTAGATGCCTGTACCTTTCACAGGTGAAAGTAAGAGTCACCAGAATGTATGGGGAAGAGAGAGGAGCGCAAGGCAGTCCTAAATGTCTTTCTCCTTTGGGGGAGTCCAAAACACAAGATGCTTTACTATGAGTCTGAGGACTGTATAGGGCCTTGAAGGAAAAACAAGAATTCCTTCAGTAAGAGAAGACCATTACTGCTTGTTAATGGACTCTAATGAATCATTAATGTATTTTCTGCATTTCTGTGAGGTGAAATAAAAGCTGCTCTGTACGCAGTAGAATTATAACCTTGAATGCTTGTCCCTTTTACCTTACATCTGTAGAATCTGAGAAAAGAACTATATCCAAGGTATATTCAGGAGTTTCTCAGGGCCATCTCTGGGTGGGACAAAGAGGTCAGATTCTCAAGCCACTCCGAAGATTGAATCCAGTGGATGTAAACCCCAAAGCTTAAGATGCTGCACTATGGCTTATTCCTGACATATAGACTTGTCCTGTTCCTCCTTAGAGAGTCACTCTGGATCTTGAACTCAGTTTAAACAACATATATACAAATTTAGAACTGGAAGGAGCCTCAGAGGTCATCTAGTCAAACCCTCTTAATTTATAGGTGAAGAAAATGATCCCCAGAGAAGTTAGGTGACTTGTCCAAGGTCACTAAGATAGCAAATAGAAAAGTCAGAATTTGAACCCAGTTCCTCTCAGGTTAAATCCAGTTCTCATTCCACTTTCCCTTTTGTTAACAGCTGTCATGTCCTTTCAATCTTTTTCTACCATTGATTTATTTCCTGATATGGAGAACAACCTTCAGATTTCTACTCCTAGATGCCTATTTGTTGAATAAGAAACCATTAGCCTTGATCCCATGTTCAGGCCTCAGATTTTTCCCAACCCCACAGACCTATTGGGATTTCTAGTCCTGGCTTTCTTTTAACAGCCCTGCTTCTGAGAGCAGGTGGCCCCTATAGCCCAGCACATTGAATCATAAAAGGAGCCACCGAATTCTGCTCCTAAGTATCACAGGAATAGCCACGTGGAGGATTCTCAGGGTTGTCATGGTGACAGTCTTTCAAAGCACTCTGTGCCTGGATGTGAACTCCAATGATAGACAAAGGCTTAGACTTGCAATGTGTTCTTTGCACTCAAAATATCACTTATTAAGTGGCTGCAGCCTTAAACCTTCAACACCATCCCAAAAAACCTACCTTACCCCAAAAGAACGCTTGCTTCCCACTACACATCCAAGACAGCATGAATACTTCTGGTGGCATGGATCACAATTAGGTCAACAGTGGCAAGAGCACTCTGTTGGAAAGTACCCAGAAGGAAATGGAGAGCCTGCCCTTCACACTGTCAAGAGTAAATGTCCATGAATTTGTAGAACAGCTGAGTGTAATAAATGTAGCTAACTCTTTGTACAGCTTAGCAACTTGTTAGTTGCCCCATATGAGTGTCAGAATGGCAAACTTGGAATCAGCAAGAACTAGGTTCAAATTCTGTCTGACATTTACTCACTGTGAGACCCTGATCAAGTCCCCTCATCTTTCTGAACTTCAGTATTCTGATCTGTAAAATGAACATACTAGCACCTACTTCTTAAAACTTAGAGGATCAAAATGGCATAATGTGCCCCAAATTATAAATATCAGTTATAGTTAATATCAAATGATTGCAGCTGTATAGGGTGAGTGAAAACTTCTCAGGCAGTTTGGGATTGTTAACTTCCCTTCTCCTCCATTGCTGCTGTGAAGCAGCAGCAAGCCTCTTCAGGAATCTTGCAAACCTCCCCCCCTTCCCCCCCTGCTTAATTTTCTTTTGTCTGCTTTCCCGCCTCAGTGGGTCCCTCCTCCTGGCCAGTGGGAGTCAGGGACAGCCCAGGATCACTCCTCCTCCCTTGCTTTGGGACCCTTCCCCCGCCCCTTTCCTTGCTGTCAATCAGCATCCTTGTTCTTTGTAAATCTATTTCTCAGCCACTAAGAGATAGTGACAGGCTTCCCTGTGACTTCCCATCAGTCCTGAGACTTAAGTCTGCCTCTCAACCAACAAGAGAAGAGGCAATCAGGAAGGGGGCTTGACTGCATTAGGGTTTAAATTCTTGCACTGTCTTTTGTATGATGTCATGGGGAAGACCGCTCTCTTCTCCTGTTCTTATCCTAAGCGATAAAAATGTTTATTAAAAAATACGTAAAATGTTTTAATAAAAATTTTAAAAATGTTTATTATTATTATTATTTATTATATTATTTTTTTTATTAAATTAAGGATGAGGGTTATTTTTCACCCCAAACACAGCCTAAACCTAAAACCTTGCCACTCATTAGTCCCCCACTTAATATTTGTGATTCTTGTCTTTCATCCCTTCCATGTCAGTTAGCACTCCCTTCTCTGGCCCATTCTGATCCAAGCATCAGCCCAGTTCCTGAGCTTGACTTGTCTGTACTATGATTCTGACCCCTACCCATACAGGAACTTCTCCATTGTGTGTCCATGTCACCCACCCCAAACCAAGGAGGGCTCAATCAGCAACAACTTCCATGCTCAGTCACAGACCTGACATTAGTCATACAATATATAACTTAGTCATAAACATGTATAACTCAGAACACTTGAAGAAAGTCAGAGAATACCGAACATTGCAGCCTACATCTAGTAGGTACTCAACAAATGTTTGATGATTCAATTACATTTATCAGACAATTATTAAGTACCTACCGCTCACCAGGTACCTTTGTCACTTACTATTTGTGAAAATTACCTAATCTCTCTGGGTCTCCACTTTTTTCATCTACAAAATGAGGGAGCTGAACTAGATGTCTTCCAAGTTCTTTTCCAGATATAAATCAATGATCTTATCAATTGTCCTTATTATTCAGTTGTGTCTGACTCTTTTTTGACCCCATTTGGGGTTTTCTTGGCAAAGATACTATAGTGGTTTCCATTTCTTTCTCTGTCTCATTTTACACATAAGGAAACTGAGGCAAACTGTATTAAGTGATTTGCCCAGGGTCACACAGCTAGTAAGTGTCTAAGTCCAGATTTGAACTTAGGTGAATCTTCCTGACTCCAGGCTTGGCACTGTGCCATCTAGCTGCCCTGTGTAACAAAGACAATAACACAATGGCCAAGTTTACATTCTCCTACATGCAGATAACGATAAGAAGGGTGACAATGACAACTACAATTTATTCGTTGAACAAAGTTAATTCAACTGAGCCAATTAAGTTTCCAATCCATTACCATGGCTTAACTTGCAACATGCTCTAAACAACTGAGCTAAACCACACCAGTGTCCCACAAAAGCTTTGTCCAAAAAAAAAATGTCATTGCAGTCCTTTTAATCTATTCAGGCAGCAGCATTATTCAGCAACATCATAACTAATCTCCATCAATGGGGTTTTCTGTAGCCATACGTCAGTCGGAAAAAAATTACTTGTATCTGAGGAAACAGGACATAGCTCCTGAGCTAAAAATCAGGCCTAGGTCTAGGAATTCTGGTTTCTCAAATTTTGTATTACAGATGGAATATTTTTAAAATACATTTTTTTTCTTTTTAAAAGAATAGTTTCCATTTATTGAACAAGTTAATTGGAATAGAAAACATCCATATTAAAGGAAATAGCGTTACTCATGTTTATTCTGTAGGAATTCTATGGCATATGAGCTTATTGTCATTAACTAAGTCAGAGTCACAAAGTCTTTTGGGTCTAGTTAAAAGACATCATTCTATAAATCCTCCCTATGATTGTCCTCTAGCATTGCTTCCCACAGATGAATGCTCATCAAGTGCCTCTCCATTTAACACATATAAAGCACAGAAACACTTAAGCAAAATGTTTTACATGCATTATTAATAAATAATAAATGATGAGCAGATGTTTTCTATTAAAATTATCATAAACCTTGCTAAATCATATGGAATAGCCACATGTAAAAAGCTGTGCAAACTCCCTATTTAGTCACCGAGTAAAATCAATAAGCATTGTAATCACCTGCCAGGCACTAGGCTAAGCTCTGGGGATATAAAGGAAAGGCAAAAAACAATCCCTACTCTCAAGGAGCTCACAATCTAATGGGAAAGACAACGTGAAAACAACTGGGTACAAACTAAATAAAGATAAGATAAGCTGGAGAGGATTCTGGGAAGATGGTGGAGTAGGTTAGAAAATTCCAAGCTCTGAAGATCTTCCCCCACAAAGGAGTTAAAACAGCACCTTAGCCCAAACAAAGTGTGGGTGGAGATCAATAAGAACAGGGGTACAACCAGGGTGTTCTTGGGATAATTCAAGAAGATCAGAAGAAAAATCCCAGGACAAGGCTTGGTCCTGGTGTCTTCACCAGGTGTCTAAACACCTCCAGGCTAATGTCCATTCTAAGGGCAAGCAGCTATCCTCTTAAACAGCAAGCAGCAAGCCCTGGGGTTAGTCGGTTGGAGAGGCTGCCAGCCACCAGAACTTTAACCCCAGGGATAGTGAGAGTAGTTGGACGTCTGAGCCTGAGAAGTTCAAGGGAACCTCTGCTGACTAGGAATGCCAGACCTAGCTGTTCTGCAAAGAGAGGCAGGGGCAAGAAGGAACCAGCACATGCCCAGTGAGTGCAGAAGCAGTGGGGCAGAAAGTTCCTGACTGTGGACACTTACAAGGAGGCCGGAGGTTTGGTTTTGGTTTCAGGCTAAAGGGAAAAACTGAAGATCTGGGGCAAGAGGCATCATTTCCCATATCCCAGGACTAGAGGTGATTACAAACAATTAAGCAAAAAATGCACAAGCAAAGGAGAAATAATCCAACCATAGTAAATTTTTATGAGAATAGAGATGACCAGGGTTCATCTTCAGAGGAGGATATTGAAGTAAAGAAACCCCCAAAGAGTAATGTCAAATGGTCACTTGCTCAAAAAGAATTCATGGAAGGCCTTTAAAAAGACTACAAAAATCAAATGACAAAGATGGAGGAAAAACTAAAAAAGAAAATTAGAATAATCCAAGAAAAACAAGAAGGATCTGAAAGGAAAGTTAACCAACTAGAAAAGGAGATCCAGAATATTTTAAGGAAGAAAATGACACCTTGAAAATTAGAATTGGGCAAAGTGAAGCCAGTGAAATTATAAGAGATCAAGAAATGATGAAACAAAATAAGAATAACAAAAAAATAGAAGAGAAAGTGAAACATCTTATAAGAAAAACAACAGACTTGGAGAACAGATCAAGAAGAGAAAATATAAAAATAATTGTACTAACTGATCAAAAAAAGAATCTTGATATAGCAATATAAGAAACAAAGAAAATTGTCCTGAAGTACTAGAATGAGGGGGGAAAGTAGAAATAGGAAAAATAACTTTAAAAAGATCCAATGAGGAAAACTCATAGGAATATCAGTCAAATTCTGAAACCCCCAGCTCAAGGAAAAAATATTAAAAGCATCAAGATTAAAACAATTTAAATATGATGGTGACACAATTAGAATTACATAAGACCTAGCAGCAGAGACATTAAAAGACCACAGGTCTTGGAACACAACATATCAAAGAGCCAAAAAACTGGGGCTCTGGCCAAAAATATTATACCCTGAAAAGTTAAATATTATCCCAAATGAAAAAAATGGACCTTTGATAAACTCTCAGACTTTCAAGACTTCATTTAAAAAATCCTGAACTTAATAGAAGATTGCAAATGTTGTACCTTGATTTTCTGTGGAATCTCAGTAAAATCTCCACATAGAACATAGAACACTGCATCTGATGCATCTCTAGAATTACCTATCTTTTCAGAACAGATGGGTTGCCATATACACATCTTGTAGAATGGTGTGCCTAGGTATTTATTGTAATGCCATGCATGAGCAGCTTTCCAGAAGAATGCCACTGTGACCAGCTTTTAAGGTTCTGATTACACAGTATAGTGAACACTCTATTTATTCCATAACAAATCAAAGCAAAACATTCACAGAAAATCAAGGTACAGCAATCACAATATTACAACTTATTACAGAAAATCACAATAGAGTATTCACAACAGCTTATCATTAAAATGGCCACATAGTTTTCACCAAAGTGACCACAAAGCTTTGAACAAAGAACAATCATCTGATATCCCTAAGGAGATTTGCCTCCTTACTCAGTCATTCAGTCATCTCAAAGTACAATAGTCAAAGTCTTCCACTCATGGGGCAACTAAGTTAACTCAATCAGTCTCTTATTCAGCAATCAATTACTAAGTATCATTAATCACTAAGTACAAATCATTAGAAAATACACAAATCTTCCACCCCTAGGTCACTAGTAAACTACAATTTTATCATACTCAGTCCCCAAGGAGAGGTCTTTTCATCTTGACTTGGGGCTGGTTCTCAGATTCTCTGGATCCCCTTCCATGGTCCCAGATTCTACCTGGATTCACCAAACTGGATTCACTGGGTTCAATGGCACACAGCTCCCAGTTCCTTGTCCAGCTCTCCATTAGGTCCTGCTCCACAGTGAAGTTCACAGGGTACAATCCATCTCAAATCCTTCACAATTTCTGCCCTGAGAATTCAAGGCTCAACCAAGCCACAAAGTCCCTGCATCCCAATCATGCTTCCCCAGCCCTTGGGCAGTTCAGCTGGCCCTTGGACCCAGAAGAAATCTCAGCTGGCTCCCAGAATCAAAATCACTCCTCCCAGGTTTTCAAAATCAAAATTGTTTTCTCCAGCCCTGGGGGAAGGGGGGAGCCTTTCCTCTTCAGCCTTCCTGTTGGCAGCAACTTCAGCCTCCACAATTCTTGTCCGAAGAAAATTCTGACTCAGTTCTCAGTTTAGCAGTAGCAGCCCAGCTTCCAGATGCTGCTGAGAGAAACTCTCTCTCTCTCCCCAGCAGAACAGATTCTGCCACCAGATTCTGGTCTCAAGAAATTCTGACTGTGCCTCTCTAGGGCTTTTCTTATGTACGCACAGCATTGGCTTCTTGTTTCAGCCAACCCCTTGCTGTTATGTCAGCAACAGGAGACAGGAGTTCATACCTTCCGTCTCTTTCACAGAGGTTTGATTAGTTACTGAGGGCTAAGTACCTGCTTACTTGCCAATACAAAAAGAGGTCTTCAAATTAAAATTAATTACCATTACATCTAGACATTCACATAAGTCATTGATTTGTACAAATGTTTATGCGCACAACCCTTAGACAATGGCGATTGGCCTTGGGTCTTCATTAACTTCTCTTACAAGCAATCTTGTGAAAATAGTATAATTATCCCCATGTTATAAGAAACCAGTGTGTGTGTGTGTGTGTGTGTGTGTGTGTGTGTGTGTGTGTGTGTGTGTGTGAAGAGAAAAGATCTTGTACAAATTTGCTTGCAAGGAATAAGCAAGGCAATATTTGTGAAGAGCATTATATTTGTATAGCATTATATAAAGGTAAAGCATTATTATTTTAAAATAAACATTTAGTCAATCAACAAGTTATTTTGTCTACATAATAACCGAGCTAACTGATGATGGTTCTGACATTATGTAAAGAAATCCCAACCCTTTAGTTTCTACTTTTCCAGAGAACACCAACTCACCCCCTACTTGGCAAGCAAAGCTACAATTTTGTGTTTGTTATGGAAGAGTGGGAGGGTGGATATAGTTCAGAAACTTGTCTTTGAAGAATATCCCTTCAGCAATTAACAATGCTTTTGTTAACATTCCTTGCAAGTCACTGAAATACTTTCTATGTTGCTGGACACAAGAGACTTTCTCCAAATAGAATTTTTCTCTTAATTAAAATATGCACAATCACTGAGGTGAAGGACCTTTCATACACAGTAATTACTAATTGATATTTCAAACATAAACAATGAAGGCAAGGGCAAAAACCAAGTCACCATTGCAAAAACAGTCACAATCTGCATTCAATTAAGGAAGCTCTTCAGTGTACATGTTAAACAATATGGCTAGGTCTCTCCACAGAGACAAACAACTGGCTGAAAAGAGACCAAAGGGTACAATGGGAATCTCATTGGACTCAGACTCAGAAGATCTGAGTGTGAATTCTAGCCTAAGCCTGACACTTTCTAGCTATGTTACTTTGGACAAATAATTTTGCCTTACTTTCCTTATGTAGAAAAGAAGGAAATAAACTTACAGTCAGACAGTCAAAAACATTTATTATATCATATTATATTAATTATATTATATTATATAAATATATATTTATTATATTATTACACTTACTATATATGAGGCGTTATGCTAAGTACTAGGGATAAAGAAATAAAATTCCCTGACCGCCAAGAGTTTACATCCTAAAGGGGGAAACATCATGTTGAAATATAAGTAATACATAATATGTACAATAGCAATACAAGGTAGTTTAGGGCAGACATTTGTAGGTGGGGGTTTCAGGAAAGGCTCCTTGAAGAATGTGGCACCTGAGCTCAGCCAGTGCTAAGTCATGGCCATAGAAGATGGACCATGATATATAAACCAGCAAAGTAGACCAGTATCACTGGATGGCAGAATGTGTAGCAGGTAATGACGTGTAAGGAGACTGGAAAAGTGGGAAGAGACCAGATGATGAAGAGATTTAAATGTTGATCACAAGAGTTAGATTTGCTCCTAGAGATTAATAGAGAATAGAATTTAATAAACTGGAGTTGCCTAAAGAGGGGAGGAGGGACATGATCAAAACTGTACTTTAGGAAAATCCCATCAGCTACTAACTGCTTGGGGGATGACTTTCACTGGGGAGAAGCTTTGGAAAGGGGGGCCAAATAGGAACCTACGACAATGGCCCAGGTGAGAGGTAATGAGGGCTTGAAATTCACTCCAATTCAAGTAAATGAAAAATGAGAAAGACAAATTCATCTGTAAATCCCCTCAAATGTTTTCTGAAATAGTAAGTTCTCAGTGTTTTCTTCATTCTTTCTTCTTTAGGGTGTTTTCAGCTGAGAAAAAGAAGCCAAGTCTTTAAAGTTCATACTTTATGGTTCATTAATTTCTATTCCACCTTGAAACACTTCCTAAAGGTACTTAATGGGAGGTGTAGAGACCCAAAAGCACTATGCAGTTAGTCTTTTTGTAGCACCCAAGGCATTCATATAAATGAATATAAACATGCGGAATAGCCTCGGAGGATCAGCCACGTTCTCTATCACCCACGGCTCAAAATTTGGTCCAAACAGCCAAACTAAAAGATCGTTACACAAGGTACCTTGGGATCTTTAATCTTTATCCACAACAGGCAAAGCTTAAATCGAGACTGAACCTTTTCAAAGCCTAGACTGAAATGTGTATACAGTCAGTTCTGTGTGAATGTAAATTACTTTCCAGAGAAGACCGGAAGGAGGAAAAGAAGGGAATAAGCCTTTACATAGCACCTAATATGTGTCAGGTAATGCGATAAGCACTTTACAAATATTTCATTTCACACTCAGAATGAACAAGGTAGGTGCCGTTATTAACCCCATTTTGTAGTTGAGGAAACTGAAATAAACAGAGGTTAAATGACTTGCCCAGGATCACACAGCTTGTAACTGTGTGAGGTCACATTTGAACTCAGGTCTTCTTGGCTCTAAGTCTAAAGTTCTATCCACTGTGTCGCTTAGCTGCCACCAGCACAAGAAAAACACACAAATTCATGAACTGTTTTGTAATTTTACTTTCAATTGTATTTTCTATTTATTTAGCTTTCAGAGTCCATACTTTTGATTTCATTTGTTTAGGGGATGCATGATGAGGAAACTCCCCTCCCAACACAGATCCATAGCTGCTGTTAAAACTTAGACTCTCCAGGTTATCAGTGTTGGGGCCACTCAATGACTTGAGTATAATCATGTTGGGACCACTCAATGACTTGCACATTATCATGTTGGGGCCACTCAATGACTTGAGCATAATCATGTTGGGGCCACTCAATGACTTGAGCATAATCATGTTGGGGCCACTCAATGACTTGAGCATAATCACGTTGGGGCCACTCAATGACTTGCGCATAATCATGTTGGGGCCACTCAATGACTTGAGCATAATTATACACCCTGCCCCTGTCAGAGACAGTATTTGAACCAGGTATTCCTGAATAGGAAGACAGTTCTCTCTCTACTACACTTAACTTCCCCTTTTAATTTACATGTCTGTATTAATATCATATCACCTCAGAAGAATGTAATTTCCTCCTCCTGGAGGAAAGGGAAACTTTCATACTGTGTCTACATGCCCAGCACCCATCAGAGTGTCTAACATGAAGTATGTGTTTAAAAATATTTGTTGGACTGAATTTAAGTATTGAATTAAATTCAAAAGATATTTATTGAGTACCTACTATGCATAATTCAATTTGCTTGTCCATAAAGGGAGATAAAAACATGAGTAAGATGGAGTTCTGGCCTTTGAGGAGTTAGTGTGCAGAATACATCAGTTATATCAATGGGAATAATGCAATGTAGAATGAGAGAAATCTGTATTAAGTACCTGTATTAAGTAATATTTGAGGTGGTATCACTAATAAGGCATACACAAGAGGCTCAGAGGAGGTTGGTAGATTGGAAATAGCATTAGCTCAAGAGTCAGAGGGCCTGGGTTCAAATTCTGCATATGTGTGTGTGACCTTTGGAAAGGCCTTAATTTCCTTACCTGTAAAATAAGGATTTGGATTATATACTTTCTAAAGTCCCTTCTCACTCTATATGTAATGACTTTATAATGCCTCCAATGGAGAGAATCAAGAAAAGTGTGATTGGGGCAGCTAAGTGGCGCAGTGAATAGAGCATCGGCCCTGCAGTCAGAAGGACCTGAGTTCAAATCCAGCCTCAGACATTTAACACAAAAAAACTAGCCATGTGACCTTGAGCAAGTCACTTAACCCCAATTGCCCTACCTTCCCACCTCCAAAAAGCTAAAAAAAAAAAAAAGGTGATTAAGGAGGTGCTGGGTCTTGATAGATGAGTAGATGGATTAGTGCAGGGATATCAGAAGGGAAGGGAACAAAATAAGCAAAATCATGTAGCTTAAAGAGAGAAGAGTATAAGAATTTATATAATACTTACTAAGTGCCAGGCACTATGCTAAGTGCTTTACAAATATCTCCTTTGATCCTCCCAAAAACCCTTCAAGGTAGGTGTTGTTATTATCTTCATTTTGCAATTGAGGAAACTGAGGCAAACAGAGGTTAAATGCCTAGGATCATACAGTGAGTAAATATCAGATGTGAACTCTAGGACCAAATGCTATATGAAGAAGGAGGAGGAGGAAGAAATGGAGACGTTATGCTTGAAGAACTATGAGTAATCCAATTTAGCTGGCACACAGGGTACACATAGGGCAATTACAGGAGAAAAAGCTGAAAAGATCCTTTAAAGTCATATTGCATCCCAAACCGAAGTGTTTAGAGTTAATTCAACAGACTAGAGAGAGCCATTAAAGATTTTTGAGCAGGGAATTGACATGATCAAAGCTATACTTTGGGAAGATTAGTCTGGCAGTAGATGAAAGTTTCAGTTAAATCTAAAGATAGTCAAATGCATTTGAACAATTGACAAGGATAGGGGAATAGGGGAAGACATGTGTAAACATTATTCACTGAAGTAACAAGATTTGCCATCTACTTGTTGCAAAATGAAAGACTCTCCTTTTGATGTCACTGCAATTCTCTGGTCCCAAAACAAGATCCTCTGTTGATATCGTCAATATAAACCTATAATAACTATAAACACTACTTTAGCGTTCAAGGCCCCTATAATACGACTGCAGCCTCTCTTTTTATAACCCTCTCCTTAGACACACTTCTGTCAAGTCAAATAAGTTCTTGGTATTTCCATTATTAATACACCTAGGGACTTTCATAAAAAAATCTCCCTTTGGGTAATTCATGACTTTTCTCCTTTCTTATACAACTTAAAGTCCACATGCCCTTTTTCTCTCATGAAATTCATTAACTGGTGACATAAAATGTAATTAACTCGATTTCCCCAACCCAGAATAATACTCAGGGCACACTAGAATCAAATTCAAGAGTAAAATGCCGAGCTGAAAATCATTCTCATAATGTTTTTGACAGGTTCTAAGCAGCCGTGTTATACTTCCAGGTTATAACCCCAAAACTGGAGGTTAGAGAGGAAGAAGCATTAGAAACTATAGCCCTCCTCCTCTCAAAAGTACCACCCATTCCATGGCATCTAGCAAATGCCCAAAATGCTACCTTCAGCGCTATCCATAGCTAATTCTCTGTGTTTTTGTATTCTAGGTTAGTTACCCTGAAAGTCTTCCACTTATATAAGTTTTAATCTTATCCCACAACTACCATCTTTAAGTGGATTTATCATTTGAGGGCTATTAAGACTAGTGTTTGCAATTAGGGCAATGAAGCACATGGACAGAGTGAGTGATTCAACAAGTATTTGCTAAGCATTTATTTTCTAGGAATAACCAAAATCTTATTGATCACCTGTTTTAATCAAATGTTTATTGTTCCCCTAATAGTTACCAAATCATTTCATAAGTTTTTATCCTACAAGGTATGTAGCACTTTATTAGGTACTGGAGGGAAATAGAAATATAAAACACTACTCTGTAGGTACTGCACAAATATCTATTTGTGTATATGTTCTCTTCCTCCATTAGTATTTGAGCTTCTTAAAGATAAGGACAATTTTTACTTTGGCTTTGTATTCTCAGGGCTTGGTACAGTGTCTAGCAAAGAGGAAGTGCTTATAAATGCTTGTTGATTAATTGACACTTTACTCTCCCCCAAGAAGACTATAATCTGCTCAGGGAAAAAAAGACCTACCTATGAAACAGTTATAAAATAATGTAAGAACACAAATAATTAAGTACAAAAATAAGAATAAAGTCAATAATTATTACAGAATTTCAGAGGAGGGGAAATTAAGTATAAACTGGAATGGTCAAGGAAGGTTTTGTGAAAGAGATAGGACTTAAACAGGATCCTAAATAATGAGGAAGATTTGAATAGAAAGAAAGGAGGGGAGAAGACATCATAGGTTTGGGGAAAATCTAACATAAACAAGAGTTCAGTGGAAAGAATAAAGATTCAGCAGGTGACAGGGGTAGAATGAAAGTGTATCTGGCAGGAGGAGAAGAATTAAAAGAATTCAAGTAAAGAAGAAGGAAGGGAAGGAAGATCAAAGGAAGGGAGGAAAAGAAAGGGAGGGAAGAGGGAGGGAAGAAAGAAAGAAGGAAGGAAGGAAGGAAGGAAGGAACAAAGGAAGGAAGGAAGAAAGGAGGAACAGAGGGAGGAAGGAAGGGGGAGAAGGAGGGAGGGAGAAAATGAAAGGTTGATTGGTAGGTTGTCCATTCTCAAAGAGGACAAAAATGACATCTTTATGTTGTGGTCAAGGTATAATGTGTCCAACTGTGGCTGATCAGACCAATACAAACTCAGAAGGCTCTACCAAAAGGACAGGTTCAAATAGTCCATACAAACAAGGCAAGACTAACAAAAGACTTAACGTCTACAAAATAGAGCACTTCTCTGAGAGAACAGTTCTTTGCTAACTTGGAGAGAAAGCTGAGCCAACACACAGTTGTCAATAGTGGAACAGAAAAGGAGTGGGCAGCTTTCAGAGATTTGGTGTACAGCACCACATTTACTCATCTGGGTCAGAACACTTGCAAACATCAAGATGGGTTTGACAAAAATGATAGGGAAATGTAGATGCTGCTAAATAAAAAATGAGAACTCTACAGGGTTTACTAGTAGAATAGTTCCTGTCTCTAAGACAGCAGCATTTAATTCAATCAAAAATAAAGTACAAGTGAAACTTAGAAAAATGTAGGATTCTTGGCTCAGTAAGAAGGCAGATGAAATTAGTTTTATACTGATATAACAATCCAAAATGCTTTTATGATGCCCTGAAGGTTATTTATGGGCCAAAGACCTATGGTGCATCTCAACTACTCAGTGTTGATGGAGCCACATTGATTAGTGATGGAGAAATGATCCTGAAGAGAGGGGCTGAATGCCTCCATGCAGTTCTCAACAGACTGTCATCAACCTATGCTGATACTGTTGACCATATACCTCAGGCTGAAGTCAATTCCTCTCTAGCCAAACTTTCAACTGAAGAAGTTTTGAATGTCATTAGGCTCTTATCATGTAGCAAATCACCTGTTGCTAAATCTATTCCAGCTGAGATTTACAAGGGAGGAAGTCCAATGTTCGTGCAAAAGCTGAATGAAATTTTCTGGGTCATATGGCAAGATGAGGTTATCCTCCAAGAGTTCAAGGATGCCTCCACTGTCCATCTCTGCAAAGGAAAGGGAAATAGGTTTCCCTGTGACATCACAAGGGGTCCCCCTCTTAGCCATTACTAGCAAGATTTTTGCCTTAGTCCTCCAGGAAAGGGAAGAGAAGGGAAGGAGAGGGAAATAAAATAAAAATGAAAGATGGCACATGGTTTCTAAATTAGAGAATCATAGTATCTTAGCTATGGAAGCTATTCTTCCATAATAAATCCAACATTCCCCCACTTCCAAAGTATTTCCTGACAGTGAGGGACACAAAGTACAAAAATCCATACATCACCCTGGACATCATGTAGGTACTCTTTATCTAGACTTTTTTCAGACATAGATATCCAGTCTTCTGAAATGGTTTACTGAAAATCTTCCTAGATAAACCAATTTACTTCTCACCTCAACTTTGTAGAATTCCTAGTTCTCTTCAAAGTTCAACTCAAGTGAGATTGACAAGACTGCATGAACCTAGATGGAATTGTTTGGTCAGTGCAGAGCTTAGTTGAAATATAAAAATGCCTATTCAGCAGTCCTGCAACTAGGAGGAAAGCCCATTAAAGTTTTGGATAGCTCTAATTTTTTGGAAGTTCATCCTTATTTTAAGCCAAAATGTGTTTCTCTGTGACTTCCATCCATTGGTCCCCATTCTGACCTCTAATGGGCCAAGCAGAATAGATCTAATTCTTCCTGTAGATGGCAACATTTGAGATACTTCAAGACAGTATGACATTTCCCCAGAATTTTCTTTCCTCCAAACTACACATCCCTAGTTCTTTCAACTGAATTTCATGTGGCATGATCTTGAGGTCTTTAGCCATACTGGCTACTCCCCCGCCTCTGGCTTATAATTATGATATTATGATATCAAGACTGAAGAGATACTTCAAATGTGGTCTGATGAGGGCCACAATCCTTTATTTCTCTACTGTGAAGAAAGTAGAATATATCACCTTAGGGATGTGTCCCTGTGAGGGGAGGGGAGGTAAGGAAATATGTATGTCTTTACCAACATTTTTACCATATTAGGGCTAACAGTAAAGGAGAGGTGGGGACAAGGGTTAACAAATAAAGGCCACTGGCTATAAGTCATGATCTTAGCATCTTCAGTGAATTTGGCTCTGGAGAGAATTTGGTTCACTTTCTAGGACCATGAGAACTCTAGAACTCTGTGTTCAAATGCACAAGACAGTTTAAAAGAGGTTCTACTTGCTCCATACTAAATTAGACCAATCTATAATATTTGGGAATATTGATTATAAAAATATACTTGTTCCCAATGAATGGTTACCAAATACACTATCAACAATAAAATTTCCCACCAAAAAAGTTTGAGCAGAATTATTCAAAAGTCACTTTCTGACTCTACCCATAACAATTACAATAGTTCTTACTTATATAACCTATGTCTCAGAAATCCCTAGCTCTTGGTTTACATGAACCAAACTGAATCCTATGGAACTGGCCACCAAATTAAAAACCCTGTTTTTCCCTCACCCAGGGTTTCTATTGGACACATGTTAAATCTTTAATAAATGACTAACTGGCAATTTCAGAACAGAGCTCATGTCTAGGTATCCACAGATTTGGAAAGAGGACACCCAATCCCATCTAAGCACTCAAGGTTATAACTCCCATTGAATATAGGACAGCTTTTATTTCACTACACAGGATGCAAAAATCACAAAGGACTCACCTTATAGTATAATTATCTTCTGTTTACAGTGAATCTTATTCAGAATGTGATCTATGGCCCAGTCAAATAAAGAAGTAGTCCAAAATAGTACAAGTCAGGCAACTAGATGGCTCAGTGGATAAAGCATTGGGTCTAGAGGCAAGAAGACATGAGTTTAAATCCAGCTTCAGACACATACTAGCTATATGGCCCTGGACAAGTCACTTAACCTCTGTTTGCCTTAATCCACTGGCAAAGGAAATGGCAAAGCACGCCAATATCTTTGCCAAGAAAACCTCATGGACAGCATTGGTATGCTATGGTTCATAGGGTCACAAAAAGGCAGACACGACTGAATGCCTAAATAACAACAATAATCCATTCTTAATTATAAAGAAATTCATTCATCCTCTTTTCAATGCAAATCCCTTTTCAATATAAACATTTACTGGTGTTGCTACGTGGCAACAAGAGCTAGAATACCACTTCTTCCAAAGAACTCATTCTAAACATCATTCTGAGGGCAATATGCCTCATTGCAATGAGGGCACAAGTCAGGTGTGGGCAGGGTGTCACGTTTAATCAATGAGGAACTCTGGAAAATAGCAGGAACAAAAGATGTCCCCAAAGAATCATATGACAGAAAGAGAAGATGGGCTAGGCACGTGACAGGAATGAAGGATGACAGAAAGATGGCCAGGGCGCCCCAAGGGCAACTTCATGGCCTCCAGCACATTTGGTGGACCTCCTTATGGTGAATTTTTAGAGGACATAGAAAATAGTTACGCAGAAATGGGCAGGCAAGAATGGGAAATGATTTGCCTTGTTGGGAATGAGTTTCATTGAGTATTAGTAATGATTCATCTTGCCAAAATATGAATGAGTTTACAATTACGTGGGCCCAAGAGATATCCATAAGCCTCTCAAAGAGGTACCAATGAATATGTCCACATCTCCACAAGAAGATATGAACAAAGGTTCCTCGCCCTGTAAATTCACCATAGTTCCTCCCAAGAAAGTTCATTCTACAATAGTTAAGAACCAACTTCTTTGGCCACTGTCAAAAAACTCCATTCTTTAGTTGGTGCCAAACAGAGTGTCTCCTCCACACCCTTCACTGGAAGACACATTCAATGTCTTGTATCAAAACCCTTTTCAATATAAACATTTACTACCATTACTATATGGCAACAGGAACAGGAATACCACTGCCTCCAAAAGCTAATGACTAACATCATACAGAGGTCAATATGCCTCATCACGATGACAGAACATGGTAAGTGTGGGCATGCTGCCACATGTAATCAGTGAGGGATTTTGAAGAAAAGCAGGAGTAAAGGACCAAAACTCACCTCCCTGGAACCTCAACAAGTTCATGGGGAACTGCTCTAATAATCTATTTAGAGCTGCACTTTGAAAATGTGTTTAGCTTCCCATGGGCTTTATTTTGAAGAAGGTTATATTCATATGAATGAGCAAGTTTGGATAAATTTAATAATTTCATGTCATTACTTTGTCATCATACTTTACCATTATTTGGCCTATATAATGTTAGAAATATAAGGACGTACAAAATCCTCCTTAATAAGAAGGAAGTACAACATACTGGGAGAACCATTAAGATTCAGAATGAGAGGTCCTAGATTCCAATCCTAGCTCTACTACTTACTAGTTTTGTGACCTTAAGAAAGTTAACTTTTCCTGGCCTCAGTTTTCTGGTCCCTTTCAGCTCAGAATTTATGATCATACAACTTATATGACCTTGGGAAAATCACTTCTATGGACCTCATTTTCTCTATTGTAAACGATGAACAAAATGATCCCTTGGTTCTCTTAGGGCACTTCTAGCACTAAATCCTACAATCTTAACAACCTTTGACCCCATTCCTCCCAGGCTCCACCCTCAACTACTGGCCCTTTAGCCCCAAGTAAGGAATGTCCCAAATAAAAACCAACCCTGTACTTTGCACATCATTGCATATTAAGACATATTAGTCTTGAAATTAATTAATTATTTAAATGATGTAATAGTGTACAATCTTACTGTGGTGAAGATTATTAAATTCTTCAATTTAAACTCTTTATTAATTAGGAGAGGGGAAAAGAGTGAGGAGCATCACAAGGCATTACTGGACAGCATAACAAGAAGTCCCTGCCACAACCACTCCTCATGGCTTTCTTCTGGCTCACTCTGGTCCTTCAACTCTTCCATGTGACAAAGTTCTCTCTTTTTAAACTTCCTGGAATGGAAGGAAGGGAGATATTGCCTTTCCCCCAGAAGAACACTTGGCAGCCAAAGCACATGTGTGGATCTTGATCAGCCTGAGTCTGGGTCTTAGATTCCTAGTTGTTTTTTCTTCTTTTTCTTCTTAGTTGTTTCCCTAAATATAGAAGAATGGACAGCTATCCAAAGGCAGAAATGTCCAACTTGGGAGGCAATCTTACAAGCTATTAGAAATCCACAACTCTGAGGTCCCTTGCTCAAAGCTGCCTGGTGGCAGAGGTTATCTCTGAATCAAAGAAGATGACCACAACAAGGGGGAATAATTCAATCCCTAGCCTACTTTGTCCAAATATAAAGACTTAAAGGAAATTGTTTTGGCAGTTCAGAGATGAGGAAAAATATAAAATGCTTATGCAACGATTACTCAAATTACATCATATCTTGATTTTCCAGGCATCAGCCTCTCAAGAGAGTATAACAATAACTTTGTTAAAACTGTTGCTTCAATATCTTTGCCAAGAAAATGCCCAAAATAGGGTCACAGAGAATTGTACATGACTGAACAACAACATATCAAGTGGGTCTATGTAAGGGGTCATCATGCTGTATTCTCTTATCACTTGCAACTTGAAAATACACAATAGATTTTCATACTATTCCCAATTAGTTAGGTCTAGCAGTGCAGCGAAAACAAACACAGCTTAGAAATTTCCCAATTGTTCTTTGTTAACAAAGACATTAGTCAATGGTTGGTCTTTCCTTAGGACAGATACTTGTTCATAGTGACAGATCAAATATAAATAGATTCCTTGGGGCAAATTTCTCTGCCATAATCACCTCACTTAACATTTCATTTATATATGATTACAAATGCTATAATAAAATGTCAAGTATAATTTGGAAATAAAAATATAAAATATGCACCTGGTGACATTATAGTCTTGATATGAACTTGCCAGACATAAGTGATTCATGATAAGATAAATTTCAGTGTTAAACTTTTATAGAGCTGGAAACTGTTTGCAAGAAGGAAACAAGAAACTCTTCTCAGCAAGGCAAGGTTATAAGACAACTCTAAAAGACTCAGGATGGAAGGAGATGTCTACATTCAGAGAAAGATCTAGAAAGAACAGAGTTTAAGTGCAGACTGAAGCAAACTACATGCTCTCGTTCTTTTCCAGGTTCAGTTTTGTTTCCTCTTTCCCATTGTTCATTCCATCGGTTACAACCCTTCTTTACAACCAGACTAATGTCTAATGTGAAAGTATTTGCATGGTAGGGGAGAGGAGAAAATTTGAAACTCAAGGGATTGTAGAACTGAATCTTGTAAACTAAAAGTAAACGATCAATTAAAAAAAATTTTAAAGAAGGAAATGAGAAACATGAAAGTAGTAAGTGATCCCTATTTATTTTTTTGAATAATTAATTTGTCTAATAGATTTATAACAAAAATTACAAAAGCAGAATTTTTTTCTTTTCTTAATTCGATTCACCTCAGTGGTGAGAGTCTGATTCAAGGTTCGCGAACCAACCACCCCCAAAGTATCTCTGCTATTTCCCTGTCATTAGGCTAACCATGGGCAAAACTGTCAAAGAAGGTAAAAACAAAAATTCTCCTGCAGAAATCTCCAGTATCATTTCCTTTTAGAAATTATTGCACTTTGAACAGGAAAGTCACATAATAAAACTTTTTTCATAAAAGCCACAAAGACTCAAAAGAATTTTTAAGTAGTTGCTGCAGTTGTGTCCAACTCTTCATGACCACATTTGGGGTTTTCTTGGCAAAAACACTGGAGTGGTTTGCCTTTTCCTTCTCCAGCTCATTGTATAAATGAGGAAACTGAGGCAAACAGGGTTAAGTGACTTGCCCAGGGTCACATAGTTAGTAAGTATCTGAGGAGAGATTTTAACTCAGGAAGATGAGTCTCCCTGACTCAAGATCCAGCACTCATTTTGTTTGTTTGTTTGCTTTTTTTTTTTTTGGAGGGGGGAAGGCAGGGCAATTGAGGTTAAGTGACTTGCCCAAGGTCACGTGGCTAGTAAATGCTAAGTGTCTGGGGCCGAATTTGAACTCAGGTCCTCCTGAGGCCAGTGCTCAGGCCACTTCAGGGTCAGTGCTCTATTCACTGTGTCACCTGGCCGCCCCCAGCACTCTTATCCACTACCTTAAGTACTTGTGGCAATATTCAATTCTGTCCCTACCAAGAGTTAAAAACAAAGAATTTCTAATAAGAAGAATACTTTCCAAATGGTTTAGTCACATCACATACGTAGTTAAGCATCTTTGTGTTGTTTTGTTTTTAAAATGTCTTTTTCA
>CM053582.1:321167516-321187347 GCA_028627135.1 Pseudochirops cupreus | reverse complement strand
GAAAGAAAGAAAGAAAGAAAGAAAGAAAGAAAGAAAGAAAGAAAGAAAGAAAGAAAGAAAGAAAGAAAGAAGGAAAGAAAGAAAGAAAGAAGGAAAGAAAGAAAGAAAGAAGGAAAGAAGGAAAGAAGGAAAGAAAAAAAGAGAGGAAAGAAGGAGGGAGGGAGGGAGAGAGAGAGAGAAAGGTCATCCTGTCATTTTAAGAAAAAACCCACACTTTACAATTTTAGAGCATAAGTTAATTTTTAAAACCTTGATATTACAAGCAGGGAGAAGTCAAATGACTCATAGACAAAAATCTGTCAGTTATGTGAGCTCTACTTTCAAGCAAATTCCAACTATTATTTATAGTAAAGAATGAAAAATTAAAAAGCAAAGATAGTTATGGTGCTTCACAAACTTAACTAAGAATGAGTTAGCAGAGTTTCATACAAGAAGAGGCGATGATAGATTATGTAGTTCTCTGGTATGGATGTCTTACAACCTTATCTGTCACTATGAGAAGGATATTGATGATAATAAGAGTATATTATGAAAATTTTAGCAAGGGGATGAGGCAAATTTAAAGCCCAAATGTAGGGAAATTGACATGACTGCTCATGTTACACTGAAAGGGAAGCTAGTGTAAAGATGATCATTCATGTCAAGAGACAGAAGACATATTCAAGAGTTCTCAAGAGGTCCTTAGTATGATCACTCAGGCAACAGCCACCCAGGGGGAAAAAACTTCATCAATGGCCTATTTCCCCAAGGGGGCAGAAGATGGCCAACAGAGCATCACCTGAAGTCTTACTCTTCTCTGACAAGAGTTGTGGACCTTGTCAGCCCCACTATTTCCATGAGTTGCTTGAGCAAAGCAGTAATTCAAAGGGAAATTGCTTCTTCAGTATCTCCTCCAAAGCATTTTACTTTCCAGAGAGTCTAATACGCTTAATAGGATATTTGAGTGATTTCTATTTTTGTATTTGTTCATAAAGTCTTGTGAATCTTTCGCATCTTAAGCATTTTCTGTAGGTGAAATAATGATGGCCCTATATCTAATACCTATATTCCATCAATCAACCTGTACTCATTTATTAGTTAAGCAACTACTATGTGTCAAGTACTATGCTAGGATCAGGAGAATACGAAGACAAAAATAAAATCTGTCCCTAACCTAAAGGAGCTTACTACCTATTAAACCGTATGCCTCTATCAAATTGTACAAATTCTGTCAATATGGTACATTATGCAACTGAGTGCCTGTTTGGTACCCTGTTATAAACATTTGGGGAAACCTAGGCATGTATCACACCCAAGTTTCAATTTAGAGATTTTCCCGAGGAGGACAGAGAATCAAAGAGAGAAAATGAAGCTCTTTGGGTCAGGCCTCCATGATTAGATTCAGTTTATATGAGCGCAGAGTCCTTGGGAGGCCCCAAAAGCTAAACTGTGGCCAACTGAGGAAACAATTCAATAGACCTCTAGCTTCAGTCAAGGATGGAAATTATTAATATATAATATATCAATGATTTTTTGGAGGAAAGGGAGGTTCTAGACCAGTAACTTTATTGGTAAGAGGACTCTCTCCCCCAAGGCAAATGAAGACTCATTTTAACTCCCATTCTTAAGGAATTGCCTTGGACAAGTAAGAGTTTGAGACATTTGACCATAGTCACAAAGATAATATTTATCAAAGGAAACACTTAAACCCAGATCTTCCTGACTTTGGGTCAAACCTCCTTCCGCTACTCTACATCATCTCTCTTACTGATGGTACGAGGTAGAATTTCATGTAACATGTTTATACCTAATACTTTGTTTTTTATGACACATTTTTCCTTTAGCATTTTATTTCTTTCAAATAAATAGAATTTTTAAATTTTCAGCTAATATAGTCCTGATTCTTCCTGGTCTTGGTGCAGAAGACAGAGAATTGGGTTATTTCTCCTCCTCAACAAAAGTGATACAGAGGGCTGGTGGAGGGTTTTTGCTTAGGAAGTTGAAGAAGAAAATCATGACTGTCATCCTAAAAAGAGCTAACTGAAGAGCTAGTGGGGATGTATCATGCTTAAAAAGCAAAGTCAGTGAAGGAGAAAAGGATAAGAGGAATTTTTTTAATAGACATGTTTTAAAGAGAAGCTTTGCAAAGCCTTGAAAATGTCATAATGAATGTGAATGTATGAGACAACTGTCCAAGTGCCTATTATGTACAACAAGCTTATGGTAGGAGGTACAACCCCTCAGTGAGGATGAGGAGAAGGAGGATAGCTTGTGTCTGTATAACACTTTAGGTTTTGCAAAGCACTTTACATATGATATCTCATTGAATCCCTCTTGAGTGGTAGGTGGCTATTACCATTCTCAATTTACAGATGAGAAATTGAAGCTGAGAACAGGTGGTAAGGTGACTTGTCTAGAGTCACACAACCAGTATCTGAAAAAAGATATGAACACAATTCTTCCTGACACCATGGCCAACTCTCTACCCACTATGTCACCTGTCAGCCGTCAAAAAATAAGACAAATGACTCCCCTCAAAGATCATATATTCATTGGGGAATGTAAGACACAGGATCATAGATTTAGAGGAGAAATGGACAAGAAAGATCCTCGAGTCCAACCTTTTCATTTTACAGATCAGGAAAACGTTACTTTCCCAGGGTTATACAAGTGATATCTGAAGCAAATTTAAACCCAAGTCTTCCTCCTGACTCCAAGTCTGTTACTATATACACTACATCATGCTGCTTCTATGCACAAACATGAAAAGAAAAAAACCAAAAGCACTTACTATATATTAGAGATAATAAGTAGCAGCAGAGTTTAAAAGAAACACAAAGTCAGTCAGTCAACAACCATCCATTGTATGTCCCCGAGGAGTCAGAAAAGGTAGAGTTCATCATTGGCAACTTTAAGATCTGCCTAACACACCAATGTCATAATAATGTACAAGTCTGAAAATGCAAGTCTTATGCATTTTTATAAACAGAGCTATTTTCTAGTACTGAGATCAGAGAGTTAGATACTAGATTCTATTTTTGCTCATCTCTCTTACTGGGTGGGACAGTGGTGATGTGGATTAATACAAAAATTAAGAAATTAATAAAAATAGGTTTAAGAAAAAATTAAAATTCCAGTTTAAAAAATTCTCACTCTCTCTCTCTCTCTCCCTTTCCCCCTCCCCACACACACACACACACACACACACACACACACACACACACACACTTCTATCCCTCTCCCTAAATTGGGCCCCTTTCAATAGCTCAGCACTCAGCTGGAAGAGGTGGACATAGGAGAATAATCTATCATTAGTATTCTAGAGTTGACCATAACACTAACACTGTCTGAGTTTTCCATTCCCACCCTAAATGGAATGCTTGTTACCGAGGGGAAATTGAGAGGTTTTTGTTTTTAAATTTTCACATGTATAGATTTTTCAAGCATAGATAAGACCAACATGCAAGTCACATATATTAACAACAAAGAACAAGTGAATTATTTTCTATTTTTCCACCAAAAAAGGGTGCTTTAAAAACTCAAAGACATCTTTAAATGAGAAGCCTAGTGAACAGATTGAATGAACAACACAGAGTCACAAAACATGGATTTTCCAGGGATTTTCCTCAAGTCTCCTGAGCCTGAAAAAAAAATCTATAAATGTGATTTTCTTGCAGGCTTTCATTTATTGTATCCTTGCAACAGTAAATACTTTGCACATATCTGAGTGCTGGTCTGCTAGCTCTTGGCTGACCCATATATATATATATATATATCTAGTAAATTCCAGATCAAAATAGCCTAGAACCGGGATGCCTTCAACCTTTGTTTATGATGAATTGTTGTTATCTAGCAAAGACAATGCACTAAAGACAGAATTTCACCATCAGGATTTTCTATATTGATGTTTGGGAAGAAAATGTTATTGTCAATGTGGATTTGTTGCTAGATAAACTGAGTCAACACTTTGTAGTGTCACTGTCTAATCACTGCTGCTATGGAAGTTTTATGTTTAGGATTCCACTAAGACCAGTTTAGTGTCTTGGAAGGTATTCAGCCCATCAGAGTGGAACAAAAAGGACTTATGGAATTCCTCAACTTTTCCACTGCAAGGCCTGAGATCTTCATCTGGGGCTCTTCATCCAGAAGGTGATTAAATTGATTGGTTGACAACATTGTTATTCATTTCACAGTTTTCATGCCCTAGCTATTGAGCATGAATACAAGGGCCTCTTCAATGGAATGAGCAAATTTATGGGGGAAAACACACATATACACCAGCACTGTAAATAGACTTCCAGCAGATGAGATCTGGTTTTGATTTTTTTTTTTAAACAGAGCTATAGATTTATCACTATCCTTTGGCAGTCTCCTATGACTATTATGATGTCTTCTTTGAATCATTAATTTATCTGTGGGGTTATAGGTGACTGGTGAGACCAATCCAAGATTAACATAGTGTGTTGTATGTTAGATACAGAGATTTCATGAAACTGTATTTTACCCTTTAGTTCTTTATATCTGAATCCATGTTACCATCTTTGCTACCATCACAATCTTTGAAAATGCTCTTTTATTACACCAGATTTCTCCCACCCAGGATATGCAAATACCAAAGGATCTATGATTTTATTTATTAAACATCTATTGTGTATAAAGAAGCACTGGGTAGGCACTAAAATACAAAGATAAAGCCAACAAAAGAAAAAAAGGGTCCTTTTGAAAGACAAAACAAAAAAAGAAAATTATGGACTAATGTCCCTAATGAATGCCATTTATTTATTAAATAAAATATTAGCAAAGGTGCTATATATCCTATTTTTAAAATTATATACTATGATTAGGTTGGATTTATAACAGAATTGGAAATCTGATTGAATGTAAGGACAATTGTAAATATAATAGTCCTTGCTGCTGTGGAAGTTTTATGTTTAGGATTCCACATAATAGCAAAAAAAAAAAAAGTAAGACCACATGATTGTATCAATGAATGCTGGGAAACATTTCATGTTTTGCTAAGTTGTTTATTTTTTTACAAAATTCAAAATTCATTTCTATTTTAAAAACACTAAAAAGCATAGGAATTAAGGGACCATTCTTTATTGACCTAAAACCAAAAACAAAGATTGTAACAGAGAAAGGCAAAAGGCCTTTCTAATATTATTAGGAGCTTAGCAAAAATGTCTATTATTATCAATATTATGCCAGAAAAATAGCAATAGTAATAAGAAACAAAAAAAAAATTGAGGAATAAAGAGGAAACACATAGAGATTCAGTAACTTGACCACTGTCTCACAACTAGTAAGTGTCAGAGTAGGAATATAAATCCAATTCTTCCTGACTCCAAGCTCAGCAGTCTAACCATTATACCACACTGCCTCCTTCAGTCACAATAATTCTGTCTTCAGAATCAATGACTCACAAAATTTGAATTGAAAAAGATCTTTTATATATATATATATATATATATATATATATATATATATATATACATATACATATATATATATACATGCCCAGCCCATCCCATACCTGAACCAATGTTGCCTGTAACACATCACCCCACACAAATGGTCACCCATTTCCTACTTAAAGATTTGATATTTGCATATCCCAGGTGGGGCAAATCTGGTATAAGAAATGAGTGTTTTCAAAGACTGTGATGGTGGCAAAGACAGTAACTTAGATTCATAATATGTGAAGTACTAAAGGGAAAATAATGAAGACATTATTGACATATGTCTCTATTAACAATTAGAGCCCATTATCAACATTCTTTCTCTGTTCCTTTTTTGAATCTGCATCATCACTGAAATTGGAACTTGCCTTGGGAGTCCAGTTTCAGGCTTTCAAGAAGGATGGGGAAATATTCTACCCCCTTGAATATGCAAACCTAGCCTTTGACCCCACTGGTAAAGTAGTTGTTTCAAGGTCACACGTGATAAGAAGTTTAAAACCAAATAAGAAATCTAACGAAAAATTGTGAACTAAACTCTGAGACCAGAAGACATAAAGTAGACAACATGTTACACAAAGATGATTCAGATGTATCAAGCAAACCCTGAGGATGGAGAAGATGCTTACCTGACAACTGAACTGGCAGGTATTGACTTCCTTCTGAACTTTCCTGTTTCTTGTGTCCTGGAGATCACCACTATTCTCCTGGTCACCCAGACTCTCAAACACGGTGCCTTCTTTGACCCATCATTTGCCCCACATATCTAATCTATTGCCAAATCTTGTCTAACTTCATAACAGCTCTCATGTACATCAGTTTCTCTCCACTCATAACAGCCCCAACCCTAGTTCAGGCCCTCATCACCTCTCACCTGGACTATTGTAATAGCCTTCTAACTGGCATCTCTACTCTAATCCATCCTTCATTCAGCTGACAACGTGATTTCCCTAAAGTGCAGGTCTGTCTATATCCCATATATAGAACCCTCCCTCTTCCACCCTGCTCAATGTGCTCCAAAGGTTCCTATTTTTTCCAAAAGCAAATATCAAGTTTTCTGTTTGGCATTCAAAGCTCTTCATATATAATCTAACCCATTCCTCCCTTTCCAATCTTCTTACATCTTACTCTATGATCTAACTACAGTGAGTTGCTTATAATTCCTAGAATACATCACTTTATTCCCATCTTTGTGCCTTTGCAGCAGTACCCTAAATGTCAAGACATCACCCGTGATGTCACTGATCCTCTTTGAAAACGAAGGACAATTAATAACACCTTAAATGTACAATGGTCTCTCCCTTCACCTCTGACTCAGTTTAGATGGCTTCCTTCAAGCCTCAACTAAATTCTCACCTTTTTGCAGAAGGCCTTTCTCAGTCACTCCAGGTGCTAATGCATTCTTCTTTCAGATTACCTCCATCTAGTTTGTATATATCTTGAACATACCTAGTAAATTCCATACTGTCTCCTCTAATTGACTGTACAATCCTTGAGGGGAGGTACTGGGTTTTTTGTCTTTCTTTGTATCCCCACCACCTAACACAGTTCCTGATATATGCTGGATAAATGTTTGTTGACTTACTGACTATTGTATTCTCGTGCAATTTAGTTCAATTCAACTAACATTTAATAAGAAAGTATTCTGTCTGTACAAAGCACTATACGAGGCATTGGAGAAGATGCAAACATAAGTAAGGGAAGCTTCCCATCCTCAAGGAGCTATGTAAAATGAGAAGACTGGACTAAATAACCTCTAAAGTCCATTCCATCTCTGATATTCGATGGTTCTGTAATCCTACCTACAATACATACTTTTTTCATGTTAACTACAGTTTTCATGTGCCCTAGATTTTCCCATTTTTAATAAAAGACGTACTTGCAACAATAATCTGACAAAGGAATGTCCTTTGTCAAACCTAATTTGAGGGTTTTGAAAATATGGCCAAACTACCAGTAAGTGTAGTATATGGGTATGGTTAATGCCATTCACACTTCTAGACTAGAACTATGGCTCAAGTCCACTTCTTAAGGAGACTAGAAAAAGTTATGTCTGAGATTTATTTATGATTCTCTTGAGTGAAGTATAGCAGGTTGAAAGATGTATGCTAGGATTACATGGGCAATTAACTCGTCTTGTCATTTGAAGTAATGACAGCTGGTAATCAAATTTTTTAATTCTTCCCTGTTTTTTTAAGTTCTTTCTTATTTTTACTTATCCTAATCTCCTGATCTCTTTCTTTTTTCTTTCTCCCAACATTTTCTCCACTTCAGAAAATCCTGACTGAACTCTTTCTGACCTTCCTTTGGGCCTGATTCTTTCCTGAAATCTCTTGATTCATTCCTGTTTGTGTTCTCAGATTTCTAGTTTACTGCTTCTAGCTCCCTCTGCTGACTGTCCTCTCTTTGAATACAAGGACAATTTTTCTGTTATGGCTGGGGAAAATGTCAAATCCAATCACCAGATCCCACCACTCCTTACACCTTGCAGGAATACTAATGTCATGAGCCTCTCCTGAATTTCTGAGTTGTCCAGCTCCCAGGGAATAAGGAATCACATCAAACAAAGTAAAATTGATAAAGCATATTGACACAATATATTCTGATGTAAGCTCTTAAGTAAAAATGCATCCAGTAGCAAAGCACAAGGAAACGTGGTCCTTCTCCATTTACTTCATGGTTTCTTTGGTGGTTGTTGCTGCCCCAAATGAAACTGCCTCATCTATAAAATGAGAGTAACTGAACTGAGTCACAGAACGACAGTGTCTTAGAGATAAAAGAGACCTCAAAGATCATCTGGTCCAACCCCTTCATTTGACAAATGATGAAATGGAGGCTCAGAAATGCCTGATGACTCATTCATGGGAACATAGGCAATAAGTGGCAGACCCAGGATTTGAATCTGGGTTCTTCTGACCTCTAACCCATTACACTGTGGTCTCCAGGTGCACAGTTATAGTTCACGTGTGCAGCACATTATTATTACCATCGCTACAATAGATAGCAAGAAGACAGGAAGGATAAAGCAATTTCCAATGGAAAGCACCAGGGTTCAAAAGCAACCTAACCCTATGCCTTTAAGGCATTTTCTCCTCAACCTTTCCTCTTAGAATCCCTAGCTTCTAGGGGTGGTTAGGTGGCTTAGTGACTAGAGCACCAGCCCTGGAGTCAGGAGGACCTGAGTTCAAATCCAGCCTCAGACACTTAACACTTACTAGACATGTGACCTTGGGCAAGTCACTTAACCCCAACTACCCTGCCCTCCCCCCTCCAAAAAAGCAGAAAAAAAAAAAAGATTCCCTAGCTTCTTTCAAAGCTCAGTAGTTCATGCTACCTCCTATATGGGGTCTTCTCCTGATCCCCTCCATTGTTACTGCCCTCCCATGCTCTTCAGAAATCACTTTGTATTACCCCAGTATTTTCCATATTTACTAATTTATATACATATTATTTCCTTCTGAAAGAATGTAAGCTATTTGAGGATACAATGGTTTCATTTTTATCTACCTATCCCCAGCACCTAGTCCAGTGCTTGGCACACAGTAGGCACTTAATAAATGCTTGTCCAGCTAGGGGCCTAGAGTCAGGCCTGAGTTTAAATCTGGCCCAGACACTTATTAGCTGTGTTGACCCTGCACAAGTCATTTAAACCTGTTTGCTTCAGTTCCTCATCTGTAATAAGTTGGGGATGGACACAGCAAGCAACTCGAGTGTCTTTGACAAGAAAACCCTACATGGAGTCATGAAGAGTCAAACTCAAATGAAATGACTCAAAAAAAAACAAATAAATGCTTATAAAAACAAATAAATGGGCAGAAAACGTTTGTTTGTTTGTTTGTTTAAAGCATGGTTGCTAAATGTAAAAAAAAAACTACAGGCAAGCAGTCCTGTCACTGGTTAGTAAGCTATCAGAACTGTTCAAGAGAGAACCAACACCCCCTTAAACCTAAGACCATTTGGACCAGGGGTTCATCAACTTCTGTGAGTGATGTGATGAAGTCCTTGGACCCCATCTCAAAATAACATTTTCAAATGCATAAAATACCCAAAATTACAAAAGAAACCAATTATATTGAAATACAGTTACGAAAAAAAATTTTTTAAGGGTTTTTAGACCCCAGGTTAAGAACCTCCGAGTTAGACTAAGGTTAATAACTTCCCACACCTGTAAACCCAGCTATGAACTAAACAACACAATCACCACTGCTTAGAAGCCCCTCACCTATAATGTCGCTGCCTCCCCCAACACGTCTCTTTGAATAAAGCCCAGCCACGACTAGTCACAAATGCTTCATGGCTCTGCAATCCAACAAAGCTTAAATATTTGCTCATTGATTGATTCTTTTTATGTATTCATTCTCGTTACTAGCACAGAGACAGCCATTTCATAGGCATTCAATGATATTTGGTAAATAAATGAATTGCCATGTTTCTTAGCTTTCCTCACTCTACAGCTGGAATGAGAAAGGAGACTCTGACATCCACCAGCTGAAAGGTTTGAATCACCAGCCTTTACAACCAAGCCTAACTTTCCTTTAACAGGACAGTGGTTAGAGAAAAAAAAAGTTCCTCTTTCCTTTTTTTTTAATCTGAGAAATGAAAAAGAAAGAGAAAAAAGAACACTCATTCCTATTCACTTCTCAGGGAAGACAGTTTTACCCTTTGCTGGATTGTTTCCCCCTTCAATTCTGGCTCTACACAGTATGATACCAGCCTCTCCAGCTGATAGTGTTTATGCCTGAGGTGACTTGGGCGGATACCTGAAATCACCTTTATCTGCCTCAAATCAAGTTTGTGGCACTACAGACTCTTCAAACATAAAGTGTGAGAAAAAAAATATTCCATTGACAGGGAGTTCAGAAAGCCTGTCACTTGAGGCATGCAAGGTTCAACCAACCTACTCCTGTGAACCCTCTCAGACAGAAAGCAGCCCTCCCCCGCCCCCTCCTTTCCATCCTTCCTCCTTCCCCCCACCACCACCAGAGGGGATCAGCTGGTTTATTTATTCAATTCTTCCATCCCTGATGTCTGTGATCCTGTGATATGACTCCAATTTACCTTTACATAGTGCTATCTGCTGAGCTAATTCCATGTGCTCCTTTGTGCTCGCCTCTTATGTTTATTTCATTAAAATATTTACAAAGGAGCTTGAGAAATAAGTCACTATGCAAATGGATATGAATACATGATTTAGAAGAATATTAAAATTCATTAACCCTATTTACATTTAAACTATTATCATGTATATTTCAGCACCCTGCACCTGCCAAAATGCATGTTAATCTACATCAGCAGTACATTTAAAAGTCTGTTCACTGTCTTTATTTTCTTGTCAAGTAAAGTAAAAACTTCCTCACATTGGACACATTCAAAATTGCTACTGAGCTGATTTATTCATTCACTGTGTTTATTTCTAAAGCAGTCTGATAGAAATTTCTAGTCATCCTTTGACATTAAGTGTCTATTCCAGGGAAGAATTATTCTTCCTTTGTTAATTTTGAAACACACTACTTCTCTGATCACCCACTCAGAGAAGAAGTAAGGCAGACCTAGCCAGGTAAAGATTGTGTCTGTATGGCATACAAAAGGCCAGTGAGTTCTGGACATCCAATGTTTCCCAATGGTGAGCGGAGACTGATCTGACAAATTTTAAATTGGAAGATGTTTATGAGTTCAAAAAACTTATACTACAAAAGGTTCTTCTTAAAACCTATAAATGTTCAAAACAACAACTCTATCCTTTCCTTTTTGCCTGATCTTTCCAGTTTGTCTGAGCTAACACCCACTCAATGACTAAGGGCTAGGTAAAAATTGAAGTGAAAGATGGCCTACCTCACCAGCCCAAAGATATTAATCTGAGAGGGGAAGACCCTCAGAATTTCAGGGCCAGAACAGAAAATAATTACTATCTGCACTCATTCAAAACTCAAACAATGGGCAACAGAGGCCTGGGTTGGTGCCTATTATTGGCCATTCAACGAAAGCCCCAATGGTTTGGTATTAAAGCCATAGTCAAGTAACTCCATTTGAATCACAATAGGCTTTTTGAAAGTCTGTTTTTTCAGAGCTATGTTTCAAGAAATCATAAGTGAAAATGGTGCAGGATAAAGAGCAAACTGTCCCAACTTTTTGGAAAAAAAAATACAAAATTAAAAAAAAAATCTTGCTCCAAAAATCAAGATATCTTATATAATATAAGCAACCAAAAGATATTCCTTTGGACAGAGCACCTACATGTCAGGGTATGACACCCCAAGTGGAAAGAGGTACCACATGAGGCCAGGAAAAAAGAAAGGAAGAGGAAGCAGAGGAGAAGGGGAAAAGAAGGAAGGAAGGAAAGAAGGAAGGAAGGAAGGAAGGAAGGAAGGCCGGAAGGCCTTCCCCAAATGGAACTGGCAGGTTGGATCCCCAGAGGGCAACTACTACCACTCATAGAATGTTGTTCATCCTTCCTTCTCAAAGAAGATCAATAATATCACCATCACAAAAGTGAAGTCTTGGCTTACAAGTGAATTATATTTAAATGAGAAGAGCTTCAAAAAGTCATCAGCCTCACTCTCTCCTCCAAAGTCAACAGAGCTCAGTGGCAAGACAAGAGTCAAGGCAATTGGAGATGGCCCGGGATGTCGAGGAAAAAAAAATATATATGTATATGTACATATACATACATACGTATATATGTATACACACACGTATATATGCATGTGTATAATATAAATATATATATACAAAATAACCAGCTTGGGGTTTTTTTTTTCACTTTTTAGTCACTTACTAAGGCAGTAGTAAGTAGAGCAATGAACATAAAGACAAGAAGATCTGAGTTCAGATCCTGCCTCAAACAATTACCAGCTGTATAGCCCTGTTCAAGTCACTTAACCTCTCCCAACTTCAGTTCCCTCCTCTGTAAAATGCAGATAATAATTGCACCTACCACACAGCTTAATTGTGAAAATTAAATGAGAGATAATGCATGTCAAGTGCTTTACAAACTTTAAAATACTATATAAATATACAAGCTATTATTATGGAAAAAAATACCTTAGCAATCTCTACCTACTGGGAGCTTATAATTGCCTAAAGTTGTTCTTTGCAATAATCCTTTAAGATGTTTCCTCTTATTTTGCTTGTCTGTCATCTCCAAACTCACTTACCTCAGCTTTTCATGTTCTGAGGTTTTCTTGCTGGTGATTCAATCTTGTCCTTAGGCTTCTTCGTTTATCCCTCTTCGCTTTCCTCTTTTCACAGTCTTGCACTCTCTCGCTCTCATGGCTGCAACTACAAATTCCATGGATTTGACTCCTAAAGCTATGTTTCCACATTACATTTATATAGATGTCAAATACAGACAATGCTGTTTGTTTGTGTATACATGTATACGTGCATATAGAAAACTATGAGGGGTGGTGTGATGGAGTTGATAGAGAGGTGCCCTGGGAGTCAAAAAGAAATGGAATCAAGGCTTCCTACCCCAAAGGCAAGTCATTTAACCTCTCCTTATCCCAAAGCAATTCTCAAAATATCAATCAATTGCGGAATGGCTGAACAAATTGTGTCATATAATTATGATGGAATGCCATGTGCTATAAGAAATGATGGGCCCAATGATCTTAGAACAATATGGAAAGACTTGCATGAAGTAATGAAGAGAGAAATGAGCAGAACCAAGAGAACATTGTATACAGTAACAGTAATATTATTTTTAACAATGACTTTGAGCAAATAACTTATTTTGATTATTCTAAATACCCAAACTAACTACACAGGACATATGAAGAAACATGCTATCTGCATGGAGAGTAAGAATTGATAAATAGAAATATATAGAGTATAGTTTTACATATGTGAGTGTGTGTGTGTGTGTGTGTGTGTGTGTGTGTGTGTGTAGACCTATTTGTGTCTAATGGTAGCCATCTCTGGGGGCATAAGGAGGGGAGGGAAGAAAAAAAGAAAATTTACATGATAACTTTGTTGTATAATTAACAGGAATAGCAAGTCATACATAGTAGATTTGGAGTTCCATATGCAATCATCTTTTTTTATTACATTATGTTATGGAAATGATTGTTTTATTCCACAAATTACAAATAAAATAAATTTCATACACACACCATAAAGAAGGCTCCACTGGTAGAGAAAGTACCCAATAAAAGTTCCCTATGCCCATTAGGTCCAAAGTACAAATTCGATCAAAACACTAATAAAATAGAGATGCAATATAGTATTTTAAATTCCTGATTTTCTTGAAGATTACCCAAAGGGTAGTAGAGAGGTCCACAGTAGGCAGAGCAGCCTACAACACATTTTTTAAAATAAGGAACTTAAAAGAAGTAGTACATAGGATATCATCAGAGAAATATTTAAGTAAAAAAGATGTACAGGGCACTTAGCAAGAGCAAGGGAGTATCAGCTACTATAGAATAAACCTGATTTAGTCAAGTCTGGTACTTTTGGAATTGTAATGAAATAAGATTAACAGTTAACAAAGACAACAACAAATAGGCCCACTGGGCAGCTAGGTGGCACCATAGTGCATAGGGTGCTGGAGCTGGAGTCAGGGAGATTCATCTTCCTGAGTTCGAATGTGCCCTCAGATGTTTATCAACTGTGTGACCCTGTATCTTTGGCAAAAGCCCAAATATAGTCATGAAGAGTCATGACTTAACTTAACAACATCAAAATATGTCCTCTAGGTTCTACCTGATCAATTTTGTACCTTGCCAACTTTACTGACTTACATTTGCATATAAGAACCCAATTAATCTTAGTAGAGGCGTTAAAGTGAGAAAAAAAAAGTACTTTGGAGGTTTGTGGAAAGTAAAACTTTAAAAATTATTTCTAAGGGATAAAGACTGGCCATCAGAAATTGATAGAAGGTAAAGGGAACTTTCTAAGCCCAAATCAGATAAAGACAAGACAGAAATGTTACTCTTGGAAAGGAAGAGGAAGCAAATTTCAAAGACAGATGAAATGCCTGCAGGTTCCATTGAACTGACTGATTGCTCTGACTGAACCAAAAATTGGCCTCTAGAGGCAAAGACTCAGGTCTAGAGAGAAAAGCTACACACAACTAAGTCTGGCAACTCACAAAGCTCCCTCACATTATGGAAGCTAAAGATTTATCCCTCCTCTGATACTGAGTGTTGTAAAGGGCTTCCCTCTCTAAAATAGCTGAAGCTTAAGACTCAGGGTCTCTAAGATAAAAGAGAGATGGTAAAGCACTTCTTTTTTTTTCCTGTAGGAAAGAGGTAATATCTCAGCTGAGAACTGGAGATAAAGCCAGAAATAGAGAGCAAAGGGAAACTTCACAATCCCAGGCCCAGCAGAGCAGTGCCTAGAAGCGACCATTAGATCAATGGAGCCCTCCCTAGCAAAGAGCACACTTTTTGTGTGTAGCAGAGGACATTGGAGACCCTTCCGTATCTGAGGCATGAAGTTACCTTTCTCCATATGTGAGACTTTCTATTTTTTGTTTTGCTCTCTTCATGTGTCTGGCTATCTGTGTTCCTGTATTCCTACCCTCCATCTGTGTTCCCTATGCGTGTCCACTATGGTCACGGACGGCTTATGGAGTCATACAGGATATATCCCTGATTTCTACTTGTCCTTAATTTATGCTCTTTTGAAATAATTGTGCTGTTTGCATATTGTCTTCTCCATTAATTGTAAAGTCCATGAGGGCAGGGAATTTTTTTTTACCCATCTTCATAGTCCTAATAAGTAAGTGTTTAATAACTGCTTGTTGATTTAATTTGACTTGACTGACAATAAAAGTAAACATATTGATGGGAACTAATAAACTAATGTTTGTGAGTAGATATGGACCCAAAGAGTACCTTAAGCCTGGGGTAGCATTTTGGGGATGTGCAAGTATAAGGGAGAGGCACAGGTGCCATAGAAATCGGCATTGACACATAGCTCTTTAAATATTTGCGAAGTTTAAGTATTTAAAATATTTGCAATTTACACAAATTATCTTCCTGGAGTATCACAACCCTCTAATCCAGTGGTTCTCAGTCTTCCTAATGTCTCGACCCTTTAATACAGTTCCTCATGTTGTGGTGACCCCCGACCATAAAATTATTTCCGTTGCTACTTCATAAATGTAATTTTGCTACTGTTATGAATCATAATGTAAATATCTGATATGCAGGATGCATTTTCATTGTTACAAATTGAACATAACCCACAGGTTGAGAACTGCTATGGACTAATAGAGTGATATAATATAATTCTAATATAATAATAAAAGAGTCTAATCTATCAAATTAGCTCCCCTTCCCAGTTTTATATAATCTGTAAATCTCATAAGCATGCCATCTATGTCTTCATTCAAGCCACTGATGTAAACATTAACCAGCACAGGGTTGAGTACACATCCTCGAAAACACTACCACAGTCTTCCGCCATGCTGACATTGAGTCTTGGAATGCTGTCATTTAACCAATTCTAATTCAAACTAACTCTAGAGGGAGGCAGAAAAAAGGCATAAAAGAGAAGACTAGAATGGATATGAGGCCCAAGTACAGATAGAACACAGACAAAGGGAAGGACAAAGGCTAGGAGCATTGAGGATTAATATCAGCATTTGCCTCCTTACATTAGATTTAATGGGGCAGCTAGATGGCAAGATGGATAGAGTGCTGGGCCTATGGTCAGAAAGACTCATCTTCAATTCAAATTTGGCCTCAGAGACTTACTAGTTCTGTGACCTTGGGCAAGTCACTTAACCCTGTTTGCCTCTGTTTCTTCCACCTGTAAAATGAACTAGAGAAGGAAATCGCAAATCACTCCAATATCTTTGCTAAGAAAACCCCAAATGGGGTCACAAAGAGTAGAACACAACTGAAAATGACTGAACAATAACAATAATTTGATCAAATGGTTCAACTCATTGCCCGCAGTCTGTGTATAGAGGTGTGAAGCCATGTCTGTTATTGTTGGCTCCTTTTTTCATTTTGTGACTTGTGAATTACTGGACTTCTCCACTCATATTCTTATCTTACATCTTGTTTACTAAGTATATTATCTGGCTTGACATATATATATGTATACATATGTATGTATATATATATATATATATATATATATATATATATACACACACACACACACGTCACACACACACATATATGTATATATATGTGTATATATATGTCTGTATGTGTATATATATATATATATATAGGCAGTTTTCTCTCTTCCTATTCAGTTTAAAGTCCCCTTAATCAGATTTACAAAAATGTAGGCAAATGTATATTTTACCAGCATTCATGATGTGTCCTCCATTTCTGGACTAGAATACATAATTCTTATCATTTAAATCATGGTCCAGGAATTCCAACTTCTTCGCTCACACAAGTTCCTTTCAACCAGTTCTTCACTTCCCAAATCTACTTCTCTTTTCTGAACCCCTACCCTCAGATGGAAACAGTAAAGAAAACATTGCCTGTGACCCAGCTGTCCTCAATTCCTTGCCCAGGATATAATTCTCAGGAACGCTTGAGCTTTTTCTAGTGGCATCATCTGTCCCCTTACAAATCACCAGAAATGGGTGATGGTCATCAGATTTTAAAATCTCAAGAGGTTCTCCATTCTGTCCTGGATGCAAAAATTCATATTTATGCATATGTATCTTCACATAAAGGTATATAAATAGATTTACATATATACATTTGTATATATTAACTGCCTTCATGACTGAAGAAAGATGGAGGCATGAAGATAAATTATTTTTAGGTATGGTCTTCGTGGTCAAACCAATTGTAGGTAGGTCCATTGCTCTGGATGCCTTTCCAAAATAGTAATTTAGGTTCCAGGGATAGGGAACCTGCAGCCTCCAACTCATACTCGGCCTTGAGGCCACAGGTTCTCCACCACTGGGTTAGGCAAATAGGCAATACGCATTTATTAGCAACTTACTATGTACCAGGCATTGTGCTAGGTGCTAGAGATAAGAAACACAAGCAAAAAGAAAGGTAATAAGCTTCCCTCAAGGAGCTTCCATTCTAATGAGAGAAGGCAATCCATAAAAGGAATATGAAAAGGGGAAGTGAGAGGAGAAAGCAGCCTGACCTAAGAGGTCATGGTAGAGAAATCTAGAGTCAGAAAAACAGCTGAGAGGGGAAGGAAGCAAAATAGACACTGGCCCATCCCCAAAATGGAGGCCCCTGGAAGAAATCACCAGTGGGAAAAGGTAATCAGCATGGCGGAGGGACATTCTAGTGTAAGAAGGTCCCAGACACTAAGGAAAGTTCCAACATAAGAAAGCAATTGAGTCATGGTGGCAAAATCTGTAAAGACAGAAATACTGCCAGGAGGAAAACAAATCTTCAGAATGCTATTATAAGGAATACTGATGAAATCACAGAACTGATTTTTAAAATATTTACAGATAGAGGGAACACGGTACAATTGAGAAAGTGCTGGGCTTGGAGTTGAGATGAACAGGGTTTATAACCCATCTTACGTGTGTGTGTGAAGCTAGACAAGCCCCTTAACCTCCACGTGTCTCAAAAAAAAAATCCTTAGGATTTATCTGCTCTTTCCTAAATGGCTCCTAGTATGAACTAGAGAAATGAGTTTCCACAACAGAAACTCTCCATGTTGGCCAAAGTTTTATATTCTTCTAGTATCTGAGTGCTTTCTATCTTAGGACTGAAAATGAAGACCATAGCGATTAGAGATAGAAATCTGATTCAATATGTGGATTGCTTCTAACCTGAATATTCATATTAATTGAAACAATCCTCAATGCCCCTAACTTTCTTCTTCTATACTTGGATTCTAGGTTTATTCAAATTCAATCTCTTTTTTAATTGATTCCTTTCTCTTTTTCTTTCTCTCCCATTTGCCCACTGAAACTAGAAGTCAGATCAGGGCAAGACAACAATTAAAGAAAAGCACCATTTCAAGAAACAGTTAATATGATTAACCCTGACTTCTCTGCAAAAATCCTTTCTTTGCAAATAAATGTACCTATTCCCCCAATGCTCTTTACTGAAATGTCTTTCTAAACTAGACAAATTTCACTTTTTAGAAATCCCCATTTAGCCCACACAGCCTCATTTAGGCTCGCCTCTTTAAGACATGGTGAAAACTAAAGTACTGAGATGGTACTTCTACTGTAACTTAGCCAGACTCCCAAGTAAAAAAACAAAAGAATCAAATGTCATTAAAACATTTTGTCCATGCCACCTTAGGCTTAATTCTTCTGTAGAGTGAATCAAAATACACTTTAAGATCGGAAAATCAATGTTGTATTCACAAGTTCTTATTGTATCTAAATGCTTTGAGGCCAATCTCAACCCAAAGGCCAAGCCTCAGAATAGATGAAACTGAATTCTATATTTTTCCCTGTACCTTCAATATGGGAAGCAACTGTGAAGCACCAGAATGACCTCTGGACCTGAACTGGAAGGGTCTGGGTTCAAATCCTAGCCCTGCCATTTACTGGCTGTGAGACTCTGGAAATGTTATGAGATCAAAGATATAGGGCTGGCCTTCTATACAATCAGACTATTGTACAATGTCAAAGTATTTGCAGATCCTATACATGATTGCATGCCACCAAGGGGGGTGGAGGGGAGAAAATTTGAAACTCAAGGGATTGTGGAATTGAATTTTGTAAACTAAAAGTAAATAAAATAAATTTTTAAAAAGAAAAAGAAAAAAAAGATATAGGGCTGGAAGGGATCTTAGAGGTCCTCTAATTCAAAACTCTCATTTTTCAGATGAGGAAACTGAGACCAGGAGCTTAAGTGACTTGCCCAAGGTTATAGAGGTAATGAACATCAGAAATTGTATATGAACCCTGGTCCTCTGACTGCAGGGCCAGCACTCCTCCCACTCTCTCTTTTGGTCTCCTCTGTAAAACAAGAGGGGTGGAGTAGATCAGAGGTGTCAGACATGCATCTCATAGGCCATACATACCCCAAAGCATTCCTGAGTATGACCCGAACCAGAATAAAATATAATCCTAACCGATTTTTAATAAGGCAGCTAGGAGGTAGAGTAGACAGGGTGCCAGGGCTAGAGTTAGGAAGATCTGAGTTCAAATTTGGCCTCAGACACTTACAAGCTATGTGACCCTGGACAAGTCATTTAATCCTGTTTGCCTTAGTTTCTTCATCTATAAAATGAGCTAGAGAAGGAAATGACAAACCACTCCAGTATCTTTGCCAGGAAAACCCCATGGGGTCACAAAGAGTCAGATATGACTGAACTGGTTTGAATGTGTTGATAGATAGATAGATTAGATAGAGGATAGATAGATAGATGACAGATAGATGATTGATGATAGATAGATTAGATAGAGGATAGATAGATTGATGGATGATGGATGATGGATGATAGATAGATGATAGATGATAGATGATAGATGATTGATGATAGAT
>CM053582.1:321154465-321167016 GCA_028627135.1 Pseudochirops cupreus | reverse complement strand
AAAAAGAAAAAAAAAGAAAAAAAATAAAGTCATATCATATTCAGATCTACTCGAATCTTTCTTACAAGACACCCAATTACTAATAAAATCTTAGACATGTGTTTTACATTTTAAATACATAAAAGGTAAACAGTCTGTCCTTATTGAGTCTCTTGTTATTAATCTTTGATATGTACCTTATATTTCTCTTGACTCTTGTATGTCAAAAATTTGATTAAGTTGAAGGCTTGTTGTTGTTGTTGTCTTTAAAAAGTCCTCAAAGTCTGACAATTGATTAAATATCCATTTTTTCTATTCAGGATTATGATATGATTTATTAGATATGATTAGATATGATTTATTAGCTTTATTAAATATGATATCTTTGGCCAGAACCCCGGTTCTTTTGCTCTTTGATATTGAGTGTTCCAAGACCTGCAGTCTTTTAGTGTTGCTGCTGCTAGGTCTTGTGTGATTCTAATTGTGGCACCACCATATTTAAGTTGTTTTTTTCTTGTTGCTCATAATATTTTATCCTTAACCTGGGGGTTTTAGAATTTGACTATAATATTTGGGTTTTCCTCATAGGATCCCTTTTGGATAGTGATGAGCCAATTTTTTCTACTTTTCCCTCTTATTCTAATGCTTCAGGACAATATTCTTTAATTATTTCTTATATTATTGTATCAAGATTCTTTTTTTGATCATAGCTTTCAGGTTGCCTGATTATTCTTATGTTTTTTCTTCTTGATCTGTTCATCAGATCAGTTGTTTTTTCTTATGAGATGTTTCACATTCTCTTCTATTTTTTCATTATTTGTGTTTTGTTTTATTATTTCTTTGTCTCTTATAACTTTGCTGGCCTCCCCTTGCCCAATTCTGACTTTCAAGGAATAATTTTTTTCCTTAAGATTCTGGATCTCCTTTGCTAATTGGTTGACTTTCTTTTCATAATCTTCTTATTTTTCTTGGATTGTTTGGTTTTTGGTTTGGGGTTTTTTTTTCTTTTAGTTTTTCCTCAATCTCTCTCATTTGATTTTTAAAATCTTCCTAAAGTTCTTCTATGAATTCTTTTGGTGGCAGGTGACCATTTGACATTACTCTGGGGTAGAAGAAGGTTTCTTGGCTTCAGTATCCTCCTCTGAAGACAAACCTTGGTCTTCTCTATTCCCATAGTAACATTCTATGGTTGGATTCTTTCTCTTTCACATGTGCATTTTTTTCTTTATGGTAGCTTAGTTTTTGTAATCACCTCTAGCCTAGTATGGGGGACGGTGCCTCTGGTCTCAGATCCTCCTTCAGTTCCCTCCTCTGGCCTGGAACCAAAACCAAGACCTCCAGCCTCCTTTAAGTGCTCAGCATCTGCCACAAGGTATATGCTGGTTCCTTCTCACTCTGGGTTGGGTCTCCACAGCACAGTTGAGTCTGGCATACCTTGCCAATAGAGATTCCTTTGCTCTTCCCCAGTTCAGATGCCCAACTTCCCTCACTGTCCTGGGGCTAAAAGTTTCTGTGACTATGACTAGGGCTGAGGCAACTTCCCAACCTAGATAACTCCAAGGCTTGTTGCTTGTGGTTTAAGTAAATCTAGCCTGGAGGTATTTATTCTTTACAGGAAACAAACCTTGTCCTCAGATTCTTCTTCAGATCTCCAATTGCCCCTGTCCTGCCCCTATTCTTATTTGTTTTTACTATTCTTTGTTTGCCCTGAGGTACTATTTTATATTTTTTTGTTGAGGGGGGATCTTTTTTAAAAATTAATTTAGTTTTAGTTTCCAACATTCACTTCCTTAAGATTTTGAGTTCTAAATTCCCCACCTCATCTGTCACCTCCCCAGGATGGCATGCAATTTGACATAGATTCTATATATTTAAAATATTTTCACTTTAGTCATGTTGTAAAGAAGAATTAGAACAAAGGGGAGGAACCATGAGAAAGAAGAAAGAGAGAAAGAGAGGGAGAGGAGAGGAGAGGAGAGAGAGAGAGAGAGAGAGAGAGAGAGAGAGAGAGAGAGCAAATAGTTTGCTTCAATCTACACTCAGACTCCATAGTTCTTTTTCTGGATGTGGATAGCATTTTCCGTCATGAGCCTTGCATTGCTGAGAAGAGTTAAGTCTATCAAAGTTAGTCATCACATAATATTGCTGTTCCTGTGTACAATGTCCTTCTGGTCCTGCTCACTTCACTCAGCATCAGTTCACGTAAGTCTTTCCAGGTTTTTCTGAAATCTGTCTGTTCAACATTTCTTATGAAACAACAGTAGTACATTACATTTCATATACCACAACTTGTTCAAATATCCCCTGGAAATTCCCTCAATTTCCAATTCTTGGCCCCTTTGAAAAATTTATTTATTTTGTGGAGGGAAATCTGTAGAGTTTGGAATTTTCTGACCTATTCTGCCATCTTTCCAGAATCTTTCTGAGATAGGGTTTTTAAAAAAAGAAGAGAACAAAAGAAAGTCCTGAAGGGATCACAGATATACAGGTCAGTTTTGAAAGTTACTTCTTGAATGATCCAAGACAGTCCCAAAGGACTCATGATGAAAAATGTTCTCTTCCAGAGAAAACTGATAACATCTGAATATAGACTGAAGCACACTATTTTCAACTTTTCTTTGTTTGTTTGTTTTTTTCTTTCTTTTTTCATTTCTATTCTTTTTCTTCTCTTTCTCTTCAAGTTTCCTTCCACCAAATGACTAATATGGAAATGTTTTATGTGATTATGTATGTATAACCTATATCAGACTGCTTACTGTCTCTGGGAGGGGGAGGAGGAAGGAGGGACAGAATGGAGCTCAAAACTTTTTTTTTAATGTTAAAAATTGTTTTTACATGTAATTGGGGGAAGATACATGATTTTTTTTTAAAAAAAGAAAACTACTTGCTAAATTTATAATATACTTAGAAGAAGAAACTGCATATAATAAAGATGTGTTGTTCCATGTATAATCCGCTCCTTCTGTATATGGAAGTACTCATTTTATTTGTCATATTTTCGGTTCAGAATGAAAAACAATTTTTTAAAGTGCAAAAGTTGGACTAGGTGGCCTCTGAAGTTCCTTGCAATTCTAGATTCATAATATTTTGATGTCAGGACTTATACTATCTACCTCATGTGAGTAGTTATAAATCTTAAAAACATGTCAAAGCCCTTTGTATTCATCTCTTAAGTTGTATTTTATTATTAATTTATGGAATAAAACAAGCATTTCCATGATATAGTATAATAAAAAAGATTGTACATGAAACTACAAATCTACTATATAGAACTTGCCATTCCTTTTAAATATACAACAAAGTTATCATATAAGTTTCTTTTTTTCCCTTTATTTCCCCCCTTCCCTTTGTATTCATAAAATGATTCATAAATAAAAGCTCCATGCTCAGGCACATTCATGGTTCAGTAATTCTGAAATTTGAACAAGTCTCTAGATCCCCCTTTCTGTTTCAGTGGTTTTCTTCTCAAAGCAATGGTCTTCTCCAAAAGTGCCATCTTCTAAAAGCCCTGAATTTGAACACTCAGTGGCATATTTAAATCTCCACTCAAACCTAACTTTGTATACTTAGATTATTCCCAGAGTGATATTTCTAAATCACTGGGTCTAGGAAGAGCAAGAGTTGCATCATGAGATGGCATTTCAGCCCATTCTAAAAAAAGAATAATTCTTCTGCCTCTGAAGAGAATCAAAGTATTACCATAAGAAACAATATACATGAAAACTGTAGAGAAGCATGGGAAGACTTAAATGAACTGATACAAAATGCAGTAAGGAAACTTAAAAGGAAACAAAAAAAACATAGTGTTGACAACAATGTTAATAGAAAGAAGGAAGGACATGTAAACAGTCTCTCACAATATGCCCACTGTGGAGAGGTTCTGCATAATTACACATGTACAGCCTGTATTTGATTGCTTGTCCTTCCAGTGGGTGTAGGTGATGAGGGAGGAAGAGAAAGAATCTAGAATTTAAAGCTCTATAATCAAATGTTAAAAATACATATGTATATATACATACATATACAATTATTATTATTAACTACATCCAACTGGAACTTAAGATACACAGGCACTGTGGTAGGGAGATCCATCCTGCCCTACCGGAAAGTCAGAGGGGTGAGGAGGGAGGACATAGGAGAGAATAAATTGGGGGAGGGGTTATGCAGTGGGATGGCTGTTTTGGGGTGGTGGGTAGGGGAAAGATGGGGAGAAAATTTGTAACTCAAAATCTCGTGGAAATGAATGATGTAAACTAAAATAAATAAAAGTTAAAATAAATAAATAAATAAACTTTTACTTTAGCTGGAAAAAGAAAGAAAGAAGGAAGGAAGGAAGGAAGGAAGGATCATGTAATTATAATAACCAACTGTGGCCCCAAAGAGAAGAGGACTTGCTTCCCACTTTCTTTGCAAAGGTGAACCAAAGGGGATGAAACGTTACATACGCTGTCAGATTTTGGTAATGTGTTAGTACTGATGAACTAATTTTTTTCCTTTCTATTCTTTATATTCATTCTCTCTCTCTCTCCCTCTCTCAACAAGGGACGGCTCTCCAGGAAGAAGAGAGGAAAAGAATACATTTAGTAATGCAGGTGATTTAAAGCAAAATATATAAACACTTTACAAAAAAGAATGATAGTTTATTCTACAGCTCTATTTGGCTCTCCCAGTTCTTATAATATTGTTTTCCCTAATAGGGGGCCCAGTTTTTCAAAATATACCATATGAAAAACAGAGAGGAAGCATGGTATAGTAGATTGAGGGCCAGACCTGAAGTCCTGGGTTCAAACACCACCCCTGCCAATTTGAAGCTGTGAGACCATGGACAACTTACTTAACCTCTCTAGGCCTCAAGCAACTCTAAGACTATAGGTTATCAAGAAGTTGTGATCTGCCTCAGAGGAATGACTGTTTTATTCACGTAAAAGTACAATATACAAGCACTTTGTAATATGCCAAATTCAAGCAGCAATGGAAGGTAGAGTTTATAGGTCTACATTTGGAAAATGTCCCCAGAATGAAGGTCTATGCCAAAGGTCTTATCAAGTTGATAATGAAACTCATCAAGTTGATCAATTGTTTCCCTATCATCCAGCATTCTCCCTCTTCCCACCAAAATCTCTTAGCTCCTAAATTTGATAGTCTTTCAATCGTCATCCTCCATGGCCTCTTTGCAATGTTTGATTCTAAAGATCACCCCTGCCTCCTAGCTACTCTATTTTCCCTTAGCTTCCTGAACATTTCTCTCTCCTGGTTGTCTGCCTCTGGTTGAGCTCCTACCTAAATGTTCTGTTAGAGTCTCTTTTTCTGGATCATGATTGATCTCCTGCCAACAAGGGATGGATGTCCCCAGAGTTCTATCTTGTTATTTCTCTTCTTTACACTCTTTCATCTGCTTCCATGAGTTCAGTTACCATCTCTATGCAAATGACATATATATGTGTATACATATATATGTATAGGTATGTATGCCTGTATATCTTCTGAATTCTGGTCCACTTTGCCAACTGCCTGCTATACATCTCTTCTCTGTAATGCCAACACCATGTCAAGCAAAATGGAATTAATCTTCCTGACACATTTTCCTGTTTTGTATAGTCCAATCTGCTTGGTCACCAAGGTTCACTGACTCAGATTCATTCTTGAGCCTTCCTTCTCCCTTACCCATCCCCATCCCTAATCAATAGCCAAGACTTATCCAAGAAATATCAGGAGATGCTTCTCTAGGGTACAGAATAGCCAAGACCTATCAGTTCTCCCTCCACAACCTTTCTCAAATCCATAGTATTCATACCCTTCTCTCCACGCACACACAACTACTGCCCTAGTTCAGGTCATCATCCCCTTTCATCATCCACTTAGGTTATAATAGCCACCTAACTGGTTTCCCTGCCTCTAGTCTTCCCTCTCTCTAATCCCAATCCATAGAGTCTCCAAAATAATCTTTCTAATATATTTCTAATCATGTTGCTCCCCTGCTCAAAAATTTTTAGGGCATAAATAAATGAATACAATATACAAAATCAGCCTGGTATTTAAAGTCCCTCCACAATCTAGCTTCAATCTTTTTCTCCAGCATTTTTGGAATCACTCTTCATACACTCTAGGTTCCACTCAAACTAGACTACTAGTTATTCCCGATATTCAACGTCCCATCTCCCACCTCTGTGCTTGCATAAGCTATTCCTAATGCATGGGATGTACTCCGTCCTCATCACTGCCTCTCAGAACTCATCTCCCATCAACACAAGTTCAGGTGCCACTCCTTCCAAGATGCCTTCACTGATCTTCTTGGTTTGTTTCACTCTCCCCCCTCAAATTACCTTGATAGTACTTATCTGTAGATTTTACACCTTCCACCCATTAGAATGTAATGTCATCAACATCAGACATGCATTTTTGTCTTGGTATCTCTATTCCCTCTTGGGCGCTTAATAATTGCTTAATTGAAATGAAATGAATTGAATTTGCCATTCTCCAAAGTCAATAGTAAGATGTGAAGATATAGTGTGCAGGAGAAAATCATCTGAAAAGCTTGTCTGTTCCCTTTTCAAATTTTCAACATTATCATTGAAACATTTATAGATGATTCTCATAAGGATTGTATACAGATGAAGAAATTATGGAATGTAGTTCAGTAATCACGATATCCTAATGAATCAACTTTTTTGGGTGGGATAAACTTTCACAACATCCCAGTTACTGTCAAGGATGTCACTATCCTCACAGGCAGCCAGGATATCACCTCATCCCCACCTCTTCATTCACACTGCCACTACCCTGTTGCAGGCCTTTATCACCTCCTGCCTGCCTTCTGCTTTGTCTCATGGGTCTCAAGTTTTTCTCCACTCCAACCCATCCTATTCTCCGCTACCAAAATGGTTATCCTAAGTATGGGGCTAAGCATTTCACACACACACACACACACACACACACACACACACACACACACACACGCCCCTCTGGTGTCTTTTTTATTTCCTCCAGGATTAAATGTAAAACCCTCCCTTTACATTTCTTTTATTCTTAAGGCCCCCTACATGTATACTACCTTATATACCTACATACCCAGCGTTAGTGGTCTATTTGCTATTCCTCACACTCCATCTTCTGATTCAGTGCTTTTTTACCTGCTGTTCCCTATACCTAGAATGTTCTCCTCCTCACCTCCGCCTCCTGGTTTCCTTCAAGAGTTAGCTCAAAGATCACCTTTTTTTGGAGGTTTTTCCCGGTGTTCCTTCCCCAGTGCTAATGCCTTCCACTTCTATCGAATGTATCTTGTATGTACACAGTTATTTCCATGTTTTCTCACTCATTAGAATGTGATCTACTTGAAGGTAATGGCCATGATGTTTTTCTTTCCTTAGTATCAACACTCAGCATTCGTATCTGGCACCATAGTGCCTTATAAACAATGTTGATTAATAATAGTCTGCTTTCTTCCCCCAACCATTCAGTAACTTCCAATCTTTCAAATACGTCTAAGATTAATGGCTCAATCCTTTCAAAATTATGTCACGTCCAGCAAGGATGCCTTTCAGTGTGTGCTTCATCATACTAAGTGCCATTTCCACTTCCTCATATAGCACGTTGGGTACCAAGGTATCAGTCCAAATGTGGTGTTTCAGCTGTCATCAATGACAATAATAATTCACTGCAGAAATGCCAGCAAATCTATTCCATTTTCATTGATTTATTGTCCTCTCCAAGTTCTATCTATAATTGTACATGAAAAATCTAGTTTAGCTGGATCCAAAGCCAAACTTTCTGCAGACACATTTTCCCATATACTGCTTGTTGCTGTTTTGTGAGGAGATACACTTCTGCCATCCTCTTCCATGTGGTTTTGAAAATTACTACAATCTGATATTGCCACTGACTAACATGCCATTCTACTTAGCAAGATCTATATCGCAGCTGAGGCGATGCCAGGGTTCTTTTGGTCTCTATTGTTGCAACTACTTTAATTTGTCACTTCAATTTCTCTAAGAAATGATGACAATCAGAATCATGGTCTTTATCTATGAATGTAGCTTCATCAGATTTAACAGAAATGTGCTCAACTCCTTTCTCCTTCTGCGTGCTGAGTAGGATAATCTAGGCCTGAAAGGCTGTTTCAGTTCCTAAAGGTAAAAGGAACCTCTACAATAGAGTTATAGTAATAGAGAATAGAGTAATAGAGAATAGGAATTCTATCATTGTAAGGGAAGGCTGTATACTGGAAAGAGTTTTGTCTCTACAGTTAGAGGATCTGGGTTCAAAATCCACCCCTGATGCTTACTAAATGTGTGATCTTGGACAAGTCACTTAATCTCCTTGGGCCCCAGTTTCTTCATCTGTAAAATGAGGGGACTAGACTAAATAGCCTCTGAGCCCTGCCCCCCCCTTCAAGCTGTAAGTCTATGCTCCTTTGTGGCTCCACTGAAGGGAAAAAAGCAGTTATTCTAAAGTACAATATCATAGGCTGATGGGATTTTCTCCAGTCTATTTGATGCTATTAATGTATAGTCTTATTTAGTAGACTTGATCTGACTTGCTGAAGCAAGGTTAGACTACCCCCCCCCCTTAGGGCTCTGGAGGATACCCAAAGGGCTCAGGGTATCTCTTCTCTAGTGCTACCTGCTCGAATCCTATCTAGTTATATTCTACAGCCTCTCCCTCTGCCAAGGTACCAGTGACTGACTTCTACATCTGGCTCACATGCTACCAGAACATTGACTATTACACACTCTGGCTCCCCAGTTTGCACAGCTTCTTCAGATTGCTCTGAATTGACAGGATAACAATAATCAATCATCCCATCACACCTACCATCTACTATCTAATTGTTCCTCCTATCTCCATTTCTATAATGTCTCTCTGTCTTTTTACTCCTTCCTCTCTCCTACAGTGGATGAACCAAGAATTCTGACATTGTCCAAAACTTCCCCAAGAACCAAAAGGAAACCTGGGCCATGCTGGCACTAACACTTCCTAGAAATGTCTCAGCACAGATATCCCTTGTGCAAGCTCCAACCCAAGACAACAGAATTGGACCACTTAGTTGAGGCAACTAGGTAACACAGGGGACAGAGTGCCGAACCCAGATTCAGGAAGGTTTAAGTTCAAATCTCACCTCCGCCCCTAGCTGTGTGACTTCAGCAAGTCATGTAACTAACCTCTGTCTGCTTCCATTTCCTCTTATAAAAATGGAAACGACAGTAGCACCAACCTCAGAGCTGTGAGGATCAAAGACAACATATATACAGCATTTTGCAAATTCTAGCAAATTCTAGTTATTATCATTATTCTAACAGACATATTCTCTAAAAAAAGGTTTAAAATTAAGAAGTTTTTGGAGAGGTTACAGTATTGTGTTAGTCTACAAAGAGAGATTCTCTCTAGCCTCTCTCCTATGCAGAGAACCAGCACTAAGCTTCCTCTGGGTAATCATGACTTATCTAAACACACATGATTGTACAGCTGTTTGGAATAGCGGTAGATTTTATTTAAGAGTTGTCAAGGGAGAGCAGAGTATGATTATGCACGTGTATAGAAAGCCTTAGTGATGTAGCTTCAGAGAAAACCCAAATCTTCCTCCATTGTTAGAACATAAACTCAGGAGATACTTCTCTAGCATGTCTCAAGAGTCATCACTGCTTCCTGTTTCTCCAAACACAACCTATATGATTTGCCATTTTCCCATGAGCCATACCTCAACCACACACCCATCACTCTATTTCCTGAAGAGGGTTCTTGCCAAGTAAATGTTACAGAATGCCAGGAACAGCCTTCAAAAGACTGGTTCCAATAGATCACATCAAGGCTTCCAAAACAATTTTAAAATATGGCATGTTTGCACACAGGAAACTTGGCTACAAAGAGAGTTCCAAAGCAAGCAACGGAAACAATCTTGCAAGATCGAGACATTTGACAAGAGAATTTCATCAAGTCACAGCTGCAAAGACATAAATGTTACATCTACTTCAACTACATTTGAACTGATTTGAGTACATGTGTGTGTGAGATAATAGCCATTCTGTCTTGAGTCTATGACAACGTTTACTGTGGTTTACCATCAAAATTGCTATATGGGGGCATGCTTTATCTTATAGAAGTTAAACCTTATTGTGTAATACAGAATTATTATCATGTTTTCAATGTGTGTCTTTCCTTTTGTTGTAGAGATAGGTTTAGGGTATAATAAATTATCCGTTCCCTTCACTGATTTCTCTCCCAGAGAAACAAAACATTCTCCTTTAAATATGCTTTTACAATGTGAGTCTTTTAGAGCTCTTTGGAGGAAAGATGTCATATAATTTTCAGGCCTCTTTTTTCCCCCTTTCATATCCACAGTTAAATCGTTTGTCTCTTAGCCCTGCCCCCTAAACCCCTTCCTCTTCCTTTTCCTCATCTTCCTCTGGAGTAGGTAGTCTCTAGAGGCACTGGAAATGTAGCTTTCCTATGGAACCAAGCATTGGACACTGGCACCCCCTGAACTACCAGCAGAAACTCAGATCTTACAGTTTTCCACAGTACTCCAGGCCTGTCCCTCTTTCCATTTGTGGAGGTGTATATTATATTAGGCCAAGGACAAAACCTTTGCTCAAGTGCAGATTGGTAAATTAAGTCAGCCTTTACCATACTCTCTACTCTATCATCTTACCACCCTCAAACAATCAGATAAATCTACAATAACAATAATAACATTGAGACGAGACAGCTGTCCCAAGATTCTAGATGAGGGCTGAGTGTACTGTACTATGGGTTTTTTTTTTCTCTTTCCTTTTGTTATGTGCTCAACCACCAAAGTCCTGATTCAAGCATTTTCTGGCATTTTCTTCTACATTGTTGCCCCCTCCCCCCCCCACTCTTTACTTCTTGAAAGCAAGCAATGGCTAGCCATGACACCTGAGACACATTTCCCAGATAAATCCCCTTGAGGAACTAACTCCCTGGCAACATCTTATCCTGGTCTAACTGTTCTCTTGAGGCATCTTGGCTTATACCTACCTCTTCTTTATTAGCCGCAAGGATAAGGATTCTTTCAGACCCCTTCCCTTTGGCCAAAAGGGAGAAAAATCAAGATATTAGGAGATATCCTGTTTTGCAAAGCTAAGACCAAGCAAGCAAGCTGTGCCCTGAGCTTGGCATAACAACAATCTTTTGTGCTCACCATTTGTATGATCTCTGCCACAGCAAAATCCCAGAATTATTTCTCACCAGCATCAGGTGGTGTCTGAGCTGGACAAGCACCTACGTACCCATGTTCAGTCAAGAAGCCCTGCTATGAATCAAACTTGTCAGATTGTTGCTGTTACCCCTCATTGTCAGGGCTACAGCTCACTGCTTGGCCATGTGGCCATGGGACAAAGACGACCCTTGCCCAAAATAAAATAAGCAGAGATATCTCCAAGTAGAGACAGGAAGGATTTATTTAATTATTTCTTCTTGCAAGAAGGGTGGTCTCACTACTAGAGCAGTCTAGTAGGAGAAGCAAAATACAAAATGCAAAGCTTGGTTATATACCCAAAAGACCACCCCTTTCCCCCTTCCCTTGTTCTGTCCTCTTCCCGTTAATTAGAAACTGAGATGCACAATATTAACCGCAAAAATCTGCTGGCGTTTGCAGATGAAATGTCAGTAACATAAAAAAGCAGAAGGTACATGTCTAGCGGACATGAAAACAGACAAAATATGTCATTGGTATCAACTTAAATATGAAAGCAGAAGATAAACGTCCTAACAATATCGATATAGATATGAAAGCAGACAATATTTTATGAATCGTGGGGATTTTAGTACATAGTGACCTGCCCAGAGTTCCGCAACAGGATTTCCAATTTTATATTTGTACAGGTCAGATGGTGGTTGGTGGAAATAAGTCTGGGACATTCAGGCCTGTGGTTAAATTTGCAGGGTCTGTGTTTCCCTTCCTATGCTTAGCTAAGCTTAGCAAAAACTTCAACTTATGACCAGGGAAGTAAGGCAAGGGTTCAGGCTCCCAGCCCAGGTTACTAAGTCTTTGGTACTTTATTACAATTCTGTTTAGATTTCTGGAATGTTACCTAAGAAGTTTTCACTTCTATTCCATTCAGCCATAGGCATAAATATTGAAATTTCCCCACACTTCTTCGATCCCTTCACACACACACTAGGCGTAGAGCTCCAGCACACATGTCTTTGTTTGCAAGTCATTCTCTTCACTTTGAAATCAAACTTCTGCTTCATTCCTGACTCTCCTGTCTCTAGTCTGCTTTGTTTGGCTCTGGTCACCCACAGATTAGAGACTAGTTCCAGTCTAGTTGACAGAGGTAACATGTGTGTAGGCTTTTAAAGTTTACAAAACACTTTTCTCACAATTCTATGAGGATTATAGACTGCATAGTATTCCCATTTTACAGATAAAGAAACTAAAATCAGAGAAATTAAGTTATTTGTCTAAAGTCACACAATAAGAGACAGCATATGATGTTATTGAAACATTGTTAGATATACCTTCTTGTTGGGGGCTGGGGGAATAATGATGTAATGGGTAGCTGTAGCAAGCTTGCTTAGTGCTTGACCATATAAGGTCATAATGGATATTGCCT
>CM053582.1:321111440-321154365 GCA_028627135.1 Pseudochirops cupreus | reverse complement strand
TGTATAAAGTGCCCTGAGTACGGAAGTACGGGGCTCTCGTGATGTAGCTGCAGTGGAATAAACAACTCCTGTAAACCTCGGGCGTTCTGTCTGGTATTTCCTCCATCGGAGGCCGGTGACGACCGAAGACCCAAGATGGGTAAGTGAGGGCGGAGACCTCGGGAACTATAAGGCCCAGAGATAGTGGGCCCCTTACACCTTCTCCCATGAAACAAAGGGAAATAACCAACTCACATAATCCAAGGCTTGTTCTAAGTGTTGGTGAAAACAATAAGAGAGGCAGCACGCTATAGAGGAAGGGCACTGGATTTCCCACAGGCTCTTAGTTTTCTTATCTCTAGAGAGGGCTTGTGACATTATAACTAGAGAGCTATCCTTGAAGCCAGGAAAAACTAGATTCAAATCCCATCTCTGACACATACTCTCTGCGTGATCAACTCACTTAACTCTCAGTGCTCCAAACAATGCAATAAGCTTCTAAGTGCGGAGAGGATGCCAACCTGCACCAGTAGAGGGAGTCATCATCTGGAAGTTTCCTTTGCCAATGCAATCAGAGATCTAGTCCCTAGCCTTAATCCTATAGGACCAGGAGGTGATAAGGATCTAGTAAAGCTGAACTGTCAAGCATCACCTGAGCCACAGGACTTTTCTCAACGTGTCCAGGAAACTCCTCTTTCACATGGACAAGGTACTGGTCAAGCTTGAGACCTTTGCCCCTAACCCCAAAAGAATTTGGGTCTCATTTGTTTATGGGCCCTGGAAAACCCCACCTTGAACTCTCCTTGAATTTCCTCACTTGATCTGGGGTTTACCTGAGACTATAAGGCTTTCATTATGGTTATGCCCAATTCTCTGTTATCAGTAACCTAACCTAGCCCTCCATTGACTGAATTTCTTCCATTTGAATTGTCTGAGGGAGATTCTGAAGATCACCTGGCAGGAAAAGACACTGAGGTGCTTTCTCGAACTAAACTGCAAAGCATTCATACTCTGCTTCAGAGAGCCCAACTCTGATGGGCTGGCTATGTTGTTCAAATGTAAAACATATGCTTGTCAAAAAGACTGTTTTATGGAGAACTCAACACAGGGAAAGAGTTCACATGGTGGTCAGAAGAAGCCATACAAGGACACTCTCAAGATCTCTCCCAAGAACTTTGGAATTGATTGTATGACATGGGAGACAGTGGCACAGGACCACTTGCATGGCATGCCCCCATCAGAGAAGGTGCTGTGCTCTATGAGCAAAGCGGAATTGAAGCAGCTCAAAGGAAATGCAGAAATTTGGAGATTCCACCCCAAATGTTCACACGGACTATTTGTGCCCAACTTCTGGTTGAGCATTCTGAGCTCATATTGGTGTGATCAGTCACAGTCAGACATGTTGAAACTTGACTTTAACATGGTATTGTCATTTTGGTCTTCTTCTGAAACAAAGGAGAACAACCAACCATCTCCAGATTGCGTTCAGCTACTACCCACCCTTAATCCTATCTTGGTTCTAGGCCTCTAACCTCTATGGTCACCCCAGCCTACTGGCCACCCCCATCAAGAGCCTCCCTAGATCCTTCCCACAGTCTTTCTGTTTCCTGAAAGTGCTCAGATTCCTTAAGAGTCTAGCCAATGCTGAGATTTCTGAAGAGTCTGGCCAATACGTCAGATTTTTAATAAACTTCGTTTTTCTTTCACTGAAAGAAGGCTTGGGTTGAATTATTCAGCCAGGACCCACATGTTGCTGTTTTGGGGTTTCAGCACTCCTAAACCTCAACACTATCAACTCACTCCCCCTTGCTTCCTGGAGGCATGATTTTCCTTTCAAACCCGATAAAGTTTGTCACACTCATTTGACTTTTATAGGAAAATTTTGTTAGGAATACTTTAATTTCAAATTCTTTGCAGGGCTTGCAGAGTACAATGTCATAATTTCCACTTTGCTCCAACCAGTCTAAATTAGTCTCAATCCTAATTCAGCTAGGCAAGACGCCTCTCTCCAGAAAAAGGATTCCATTACTCTTCTTATCTTATTCTTATACTTGTAAATATTAAATAAAATATGACTCACAGCTCAAATTTATGTTGGCCATTATTTTTTTTATCACAAGTTAAAAGCTAAAAAAACAAAAATGCCCATTTAGAAAAAAGGCATTAATGTTTTTTGAGCCTAGAGGGTAGAAGGGACACTCAGCCCAAAAAGATTTTGGCTTTCTTCTAAGAAAAGAAAGGGGATGGGGGAAAGTGTGTAATTCTCTTCCTGCTCAATCAGCAGGGCAGATTTCTCCCAGGACTCTTCCATGCCTGGATAGTCTTCACTGCTCTGGATAAGGAGTAATCACAGCTACATGCACTGTCCTCTGACATTTGCTCTCTTATGATTTTATGCTAACATCTCTTGCTTGTGATGACATTTTGGTTATCTCATTTGTTTTGCTTCCTACTTCCACCCAGGGGTAGCTAGGTGGTGCAGTCAATAGAGCACTGACTTTAGAGCCAGGAGGAGCTGAGTTCAAATGTGACCTCAGACACTTGACACACTTACTAGATGTGTGACCTTGGGCAAGTCACTTAACCCCAATTGCCTTGCTTTCTCTCCTCCAAAAAAAAAAAACAAACTCCTACTTCTTCTACCCACAAACTTCCTTAAGCCACCTAGGTCATGACTGGTAGAGAACTAGTAATCCTAGTCACCACCTAGCTATAGAAAAATTGTGTAAAACAAACTCAACTCTGGTCTATAGTTTGTTGCTGCTGACCTGCTGCTCTGTAGCACCATTGCCATTTGAGAGAGCCAGGAGAAGAACTGAGAAAGAGTTAAAGAGAATTTTACAGTATATTCTCTAGAGCATAATTGTGAGCCTTGAGCTTACAGTCTTTGATGTGTGCAATAGCCTGGGGATCATTTTACAAGAAGATTCCTGAAGCCCAGGCAGAAAAGAATATCTCTTCATACAGGTGACACTGGTAGAAACAAAGGAAGACACTACCCAGCTCCATGGCCCAAAGGTGTACTTTTAGGATGCTTTTAAAAATTATTAGTAATATTCTTTTAAGTACTGCGACTTATTTCATAAACTCTGAATCCCAGAAAGACCACTACCATGGAATCTGGTGACTGTTTCTACATCATACCAGATGGTCAAATGAAAACTGACAGTTGTCATCAATCATCATCATGAATCAACATACAGAGAATGTGAACATCTAGGTGATTTTTTTTTATTTTAACAAAACATACTTTCTTCTAATTAGGCAGTCTTTGAGTCTCATGTTCAAAATAAAATTTGATTTTTTAATTTCTTCTTTAAAATCTTCACATTATAAAATCTCTGAGTAGAAAGGGATGTCAAGCCATTAATCTAATCTGTACCTGAAGAAAAATTCTCTAACACACTGACCAGTATTCACCCAGTCTTTGCTTGAAGATCTCTAGGAAGTGAGAATTCGGTTCCCACTCCCGCTTCCCAATCTTCCAATTCATATTGGGATGACTCTAATTGTTAGGAAGCTTTTCCCATTGCTCCAAGTTCTGCATATGGACTCTAGAACATAATGGAACAAGAGTAATCCCTCTTCCACAGGAAAGCCCTTCAGACACTTGAAGACAGCAATCATTTTCCTAGTTCCTTTGACTTCTTCTCATATGGCAAGATTTCTAGGTCTTTCATTCACTGGTCTAGTGGTTGTCCTCTGAACACACTCACACTCCAGTTTATAGCAGTGTCCTTCTGAAAATGTATGAAATGAATTTCCAATCCTTCTTTGGAAAGGCAAGGGACTATAAATGTATAAGACTTCAGTAAAGTCAAACCATTCAAACTTTTTTAAATTTTGCTACTTTGTGTTTTTTCTCTCTTTTTATTCTTTCTTATAAGGGATAGGTGTCTGGGAAAGAATAGATCTCACTGGGAAATCTAGATAATGTATCTACAAAAGAAATCAGCTAAAAATTTGTAATGTGTTTCCTAGATTTCAATGCACTATGTAAAAATAAGGTCTATCTAGGGCTGAGTATAGTGGCGTTATCACCTCCCAAGTCTCGGGCATATTGCCCATCTTACACAGACTAAGAATGCTATGATTCCGTGATCACCCATCCACTATCCACTTTCTGAAACTGAATAATGGAAGAAAACAACAACTGATTCTGGAATTAAAGCTCTTGAGTCCAAACCCTGAGAGTGGCCCTACTATGCGTATGACCTTAAATTAATCACTGAACCTCCTTGGGTCTCAGTTTCCTCATCCACAAAATGAGGAAGTTAGACTATATGGCCTCATAAACACCTTCCACCTTTGGATCTAGAATCTCTGTGTCCTAAAAGCAGATATAATCTTTCTCTGAAAGAAATGTACAATCTAAAGGAAACATACAAACATTAACAAATAGAGTCAAAAAGTTGTTTTGCCAAATGTTTCAAAAGGTTTTTTTCCAATTTGCTAGTTTCAGGGCTCATTCTAGATGAAAAAGGGAACAATTTGCTATCCCCAATGAGATCTCTGGATACTAAGAAAACACATTAATAAAGGGGAGCATCTGGTTGCCCTAGGTATGATGTTCATGGCAGAGAGATCACAACAGATAGCTTTCACAGATGCCAAATGTTTCAGCTTCAGTTCAGTATTTTATCACCCACAATGGGAATTTACTAGGAGGACTGGTGAGGTCATCTTAACATGGCACATTCCATAACTCTTCCACTAGGACTAGCACGATGGGGATTTTATAGAACTGTAAAAAAGAGAGAAAGGGACGTTTCTAGTCACTCACATTTGTAGAGAATAAGGATAAGAAACTGGGATGGATATGTTGAAATTCTCATCTCAAAAGTCTTAGAGAAGGTAGAAAGAAACTTATGGTTAAGATTATTTGAAGAAATAAAGCCTCTGGTAGAGTAGTAAGCTGTGCCTTTTGCTTAATTGAAAATATGCATTGGTACATTAAAAAAAAGAACTAAAATCTCTCATTTCTCGTCCTGTTAAATTTAATATTTGTTTATCCTGTCTCTGAGGAAATGAGTTGAGAACTCAAGTCTTATGAGAATTACCATGCACTAAAAGTGAAATAGTGAGGTTTGGAGCGTGGAAGCAATAAGCAATCTTTTTTTTTTTTGGCTACAAATTAACAAAAACTCAGGATTGCATTTTATGTACTTCTACTATATGTGCATATGTTTATGCATATTTAGTAACAGAATTTTGCTTTATTCAAAAAGAGCAAATAGCCGCAGAGAGCTGAGAATGTCTGGGGCAAAGAGAATTGTCTTACTTCAACTCTACAACCGAGATGCTTCTCTCCTATAATGATAGCATTGACTAGACTTCCCCAACAGAAAAATAGCTTGATTAGATTCCAATTTGAAAAGGGTCAGACTGCCCCAGGGATTCAGAGAGCGTCTATATATTTGATGCTTCCTCAGAGCAAGGCAGCTATCCCCAAAAATTCAGCATCCTCCTCATACCTCATATAGGCACTTTATTGTATCTAGTAAATATACACAGCTCCTTTTTTGGTTTTGTTTTTTAATATAAAATGATATGGGACTTTTTTCTCGTGGTGTCTAGTGACAAGGTCTTCTCTCATCTTCCATGTGGTGCTAAGAATGGACACTAGTTCTTGGCTTCTATGTTTGTTTGTTTGTTTGTTTCCATTCTAGGTAAATGACATAGAGCCTCTGTAACTTTATGAGTCTTACAGGATGCCTTGCCTTTCTATATACAGAGTACAGTGGGCATTTCAGCATCCCAGTGTTCCAGGCTAGGTTTTACAGCCAACCCAGAATCAATGCCCCTAGGAACAAGGAATGACCTTCTATACCCAAACCAGAAGAAGTTGAGGTAAGTCTTATCCACCAGTCAAGTTGCATCTAGACATGATCTTGATGAGATTGATGCTAGGAGAGCTAAGTTTTGGACCCACTCTTGGAGACTAAAGTATTATAAGTCTAAGAAGAGATGTAGACCCTAAGGGGCTGGGGACTGGGGGAGGTGCTTATTCTTTATTCTTATTATATCTTAGAGCAAATATTTCTTTGTAAAAGCAAAAAATAAAACTCTAATGAATCCTTTTCTTTAGAAGTATTTAGTTACTTTCTTGTGGGATAGATTTCCAAGCATGCAGACTTTAATTAAGCTTATACTTCTAATTAGAGGAATGATTTTGTGTATACACCATACAGAACTTTAAAAAAAAAACTAGAGCTAAAGACGTGGGAGAAGTTGAAGCTACAGTCTACTTAGCCGTAACCCAATTCCAGCCTTTTTTTTTTTTAGGTCAGATCCTTTTGAGACATTCTAAATCCGAAATATCTTTAGTTGCCTCCTGCAGTAACACTATTCTTCATAATAGGAAAATTTAACTGCCATTTTCATCAACAGCATTGCAGAATGCAAACAAAATCAGACTGATTATATGGTGATTGACTGAGATACTAAAGACATCAAAATTCCTTAACCGAGCTGTCTGAACAGTTTTAAGCTTTGACAGGAAACTGAATAGACTATTTTTCCCCTCTTTTTATTCATTTTTTCTTGAGAAAGAAAAAAAAATTGAATAGCTCCTGACTGTGAGCATGATCAGACTATCTCACCCTCTTACCTTTCACCATCCTTAAGTCTTACAATACACCAGGACACTTTGGCTCAGAGTACCTATTCATTCAACCTACTTCCTATTAGTAGAATCCCTCCATCAAATAACTTGCTGTAATTTTTAAGAATTGTATCTGACACTGTCTTGATACATCATATTCTATACAAACCTCTACCTGCTCAGAGCCTGCTTTGGGTCTCATTGAATGCTGTATTTGTTTATTAAATGAGGGTAAATGAACCCTTACTCTAGCTGGCTTTTCTAACTCTGGGTCATTCTACTGGGTCTTTTTGCAGTTGCAGGCTATAATTCATACCTCTTGCTAAAACCACAAGGAAATCATGTCCTACTGAAGCCAGTGACAACATCCCAACCCAAAGGGAGTCATCATAAACTGCTGCTACCAAAGCAGCTCTCCTCCCTATACTGACCACTATTTTTCTTGGAGCTGTCAATCAATCTCCGAATCCTCTTTAGTGCCTGCATGTTTCTACTTATGATGAAGCAATTACAGTGACTATTACTATTGTTAAAAGAACGCCAGTCTTAGTGACAGAGTTCCAACTGGGTTTTCTTTAGGAAATGACAGCCTTAGAAAAGTATTCTTCTCTGTCAATCACAACCGTTCTTAACATGGCAATAACACAATTGAAATTTTGCTGCGATGGTTTTTAAACACAAAATGCCATTTTCCCAGGACTCTGTTATCCTCTGTCACACTTCCCAAAAGGCCACCTCTACTCTTTACCCTTTACATGTCCCTTATTAATCAATAGATGTTTATTAGACATCTTCTGTATGCACATCACTGAATTAGACCGAGGAGTGAATGCAAACATTACAGCTATTAACATTAATGTTAACAAATGTATTAAATAATATAAGGAATAGGAACTAGACCTATGGCTTAATTAGCAGAGGGCTGTCCCAAAGAGGGATCTACTCAACCAAGGCAGACCAACATCATCTCTGAAACTCAGAGGCTTGCTTAAAGCCTTAAAAGATACCTTACTTGGGGTGACATAGCAAATACATATAAGATGCAGGACTTGAACCCAGGTCTCCCTGGATAAAAGGCCTACTATGCTATACTACCTCATTATATACTACACTAAATATAAGATTTATGACAACAAATCAGAATGATGAGAAACAGTATTAACATTAATAATTACTTTGCAAATAAATTTGCAAAGTATTTTACAAACATCTCACCTGAACCTTCCGACAAACTCGTAAAGTTGGTATAATAGGTATTGTTATTCTGATTTTATATGAGGGAAACTGAGTGACTTTCTCATGGTCACTTAGCTAGTAAAAGTCAGAGGAAGGACTTGAACCCAAGACTTTCTGACAACACAATTGACATCAAGAAGTTTATAATCTGAGAAGGCAGATAACATACAAGCACATAAGAAGATAACAGATGGTGTAGGATAGTGGAGAGTAGAAATATTTGGCAAATAAGATATATAAACAAGTTCAAGGGACTTTTGGAGCATGTCCATATTATGGGGGAAAAGGCTTGCCTGGGAATGCCCAGATCTTCCAAGATGGCACGCTATACCCTGTACCATGTACATGGGGATAGCCTTCCTTGATTGATTCCACAGCCAGAAAGGCTGAGTCTTTAAAATGGTCAAGAATGAGCCAGTTGCCCTTTTTCTAGCTCATATATTTTCCTGTACTCTCTGTCCTACTGAGCACAGATCACATTTTACCTAAAGCAAGGGCACTATGAACTAAACCTGTGAAAAAAGAAGACCTTCCCTTCTTTTACACCAGCTCTGAGAAATGGGTCTGGGAATGTTTGTGTCTCTTCTATGAACTTTACTGAACCCATATCATGGCAACCCTAGAGTCAGAATTGCAGGCTGGATGTTGTAGCCAGCGAGACCTGCAGGAAAGCACAGAGAAGACAGGGTGCCTAGATTTGAGCCCAAGCAATTTGTATTTGGACCTGGAATTGTACTATTTAGGAATGGAGCTAAGCTGTGACCTTCATCTTCGTCCCCTCATCAGAGAATAAGATGATGCAAGGGGGCAAAGAGACTCGTCCTTTCATGTGTTGGGGGAATAAGTTTTTATTTTGTGATTATGCCTTTTGAAGTAATTACTGATTTGTAAAACAATTAGTGGCTAACTAAAACTGAGGTACAGGAGATCACCTTCTACACTTGAAGAACACCACAGGGACTGAAGACATCTACAGAGAACATACTCATGCCCCAATAATCTTAAGGGTATCAGAGAACCCTAGTGGAGGGATGAAATTTAAGCTATCTGGACTTCTAGGGAGTAGGAGCTAGGTTAGTCAGTGTTGTACAAGCAATCTAGATGTAACCAAGAAATCTTCAGAAAGAAGGTATGACTTAAAAGTAGTACTGACAAAACCAATATGATTGTAAAATGAAGAAAGACCCAAAGGTCACAAAATACAGGAGTCTGGCATTGAGATGTAGTAGGGAATAAATTTTAGAAGATAGAGACCAGGTTTAGGAGAAGTTGGAATATCGGGGAAAGGAATTTAGATTTTTGTCTTATATGAAACAGAGAGACATTACCAAGGTTTTGAGAAAAGTGGTGCCAGGATGAAAATGGAGTTTGAAAGAAATTAGTTTGATAGCAGCAAGCAAGAGTGGTTATGGGAGAAAGACTGGATTTGGTGATGAGGGCATAGATCACGCTGTTGGCAACAGGAATAGAAAGTAAACAACAGATAAACGAATGAATTTAAAAAGTTATTGAGTGCCTACTCTGTGCCAAGCAATGTGTTAAGTACTGGGGATATGAATGCAAAAGAAAAAAGTCCCTACCCTCAAGGTCAAATAGGGAGAGACAAAACATATAGGGGACTAGTAGCCAGGGAAGGATGTTTTAGATTGAGAAGTCACAAGGATGGTAAGTTAAACCATGTGAGAGTTAAATGACATACTTCTTCAATTTGCAATGGTAATACAGCTTGCCCTTCCACAATTCTGGGGTTAGGGATGCAGTGCCTCTGCAATCTGGAAAATCTGAGTAAAGTTTTTTGGTCCTCTATACTAGAGAAGAAGTCTGAACTTTTTCTTTTTCTCTTATGGGTTATTCACAGTACCTTACTATAAAATTTGGGTTGATATTTTGCAGCGCTATACATATGTTTTATGCATTTCTGGATTTCTAAACTTTTTCTTTGTCGTCTACAGCTTCCTCAAAACTCGCTAAAAATTCCCATTTAATTTCTCATGCCAACCTGTGACATATTGAAACCATGATGGGGAAAGTCATGATGTGGAAGGGATAACTTTGTTGATTTGATTACTGTTCCCAAAGAAAGAGTTGGAAAGGGAAGAGGGGTAGACATGCTGACAAAGCAGATGAAAAAAAGATGGTTGTAGTGGAATATGAAGCATGACTAGAACCAGCTAATTTTAGTGGATCATTTGAGTTTTTCACTCACCAATCAGAATATGGGGTTAAGTCAGTAATGGAATTGGATTTATGATGGCTCAGAGGGTTTAGCAATAGGGAAAATAGAAAGGAGATAGCCATGGTAGAATGTGAAACATGGCTAGAGCCAGCTAGACGTGGTGAGACATGATTTGGCACTCACTTACTCTCCTAGCAGGACTGAGGTAGGTGACATTACAAAAAAAAGTGATTGATAATAGTGGGGGGAGGGGAAGAGTGAAGAAAATCATGGTGGGGAAGGTAATAGATATAGTTACCATTTAAATAACATTTTAAAGTTTGCAAAGGGTTTACAGATATAATCTCATTTTATCCTTAAAATAAGCTTGAGAGGTAGATGCTATGATTTTCTCCATTCTAATGAGGAGGAAGCTGAGGCAGACAGAGGTTAAATGTCCTTCCCATAACTCACAAGTGTCTGAAGCTGGATTTAAATTCTGGTAATAGAGAGAATTCAAAGACAACTGCAGGTTTCCCAGTCTGGATAACTGGGATTATGATGGCAATATTGATGGAGACTATAAAGTATAGTTTACTAATTTTCTCCAATTTACACATGAATTTAGATAGTACTTCAGTTGCAGAGAGGGATTATGGGAAAAATCATTTGTTTGGGAGTCAAAATATTTTTCTTCACCACACTGCAGCCCATGTATTTTGAAAGAAGACCAAATAATTTATTTTGACTATTAGAAATACCCAAATTAGGGGGTGGCTAGGTGGCGCAGTGAATAGAGCACTGGCCCTGGAATCAGGAGAAACTGACTTCAAATCTGGCCTCAGACACTTGACACACTAGCCGTGTGACTTTGGGCAAGTCACTTAACCCCAATTGCCTTGCCTTCTCCCCTCCAATTGCCCTCCAAAAAGAAAAAAAAAGAAAGAAAGAAAGAAATACCCAAATTAACTGTAAAGGAAGTAAGAAGAAAGATGTTATCTTCATCCAGAGAAAGAACTGACAGATTAATTTTACATATATATTTTTAATATATGTATTTATATATATACATATTTATATATATATAATTTTATGTGTGTGTATATCTATATCTATATCTATATCTATATACCTATTTGTGTCTAATGGTAGCTGTCTCTAGGGCAGGTGGGAGAGAAGGAAGAAAAAAATGAAAAGAAAAAGAAAAAAATTACTTGATAACTTTATTATATATTTAAAAGGAATAGCAAGGTGTACATAATAGATTTGCAGTTCCATGTGCAATCATCTTTTTTTATTATACTCTATTACAGAAATACTTGTGTTATTCTATAACTTAAAAATAAAAGAAATATTTTTTTTAAAAAGAGGATTAAACAGAGGAAAAATCCCTAAAGATCCCTCAAGTGGCAAAGTAACAAGGAGTTGTAAGTATTAAATTTTCCAAATGACAAACCATCTCTATAAGGTTCTAATGTATATGGTGTAGATTAAATTTCTCGGCCATTACACAATTCTGAATCCATTCAGAAATCTCTAGTCTTGAGTTCCACTAGCATATATCATCCACTTGGAGCCTATATGTGTGTTTGATCAGAAAGCATGAATGATTATCTGGACACAATGATAGGAAAAGGAGACAGCCTGAGTTCATATGGAGACACATTGCCTGAGGCAAGAGATTGTTTTCACCTTGACACTCTTCGTCATCCCCCCCATCCTCCTCCCCTGTTCTACCAACTTTTTGGTGGTTTCAGAGGGGTTCCATACCCAGGGGTAGGAAGAAGCCTAAGGCTAGGAAGATGAACATTTTAAAGCCAAAAGAAACAAGCTAACAAATACCATTTTCCATCCAATAAAACATTTATTTTCTTCATTGTGCTAGGATATGTTGAAGGTGAGAGCCAAGTTCAACTGCTACTTGTAAATCAAAATAGCCCTTGCAGTTTTATATTTCATAGAACAGAAACACCCAGGGTTTTATCACTTTATACCTAGTTAGGGGGGATGGGGCGAAGGCTGGAATTCCACTGTATTGCTTTTGGCTTTTTTTGAAAAATCAGTGAGACAAGTGGGTACCAAAATATGCAAAGAAAACTCTAGCTGGCTAGTAAGAAAATTAAAGGTAATATCAGTCAAACTTTCGACTTCTAGCTAATAATACTAACAGCTAACACCGATGTAGCACTTTGAGTTTTGTAAAGCACTTTCTAAATATTATCTCATTTTATTTTCACAACAATCCTGGGAAATAGGAGACAGGCACAGAGAGACAAAGAGACTTGCCCAGATTCATGCAGCTAACAAGTATCTAAGCAGGCAATATTTACTCCAGTCTTCAGACTCCAGATCCCACATTCTCAACCGTTGCATAATTCTGTTGATTGGGGTCTTAGGAGGTTAAATAGTCAAATGTAGACCTTGGGGAGACCTAACATATAAACTATAGGGTTTGGGAATGAATGCCAGCTGTTACAGAATAAAATAAAAAACCAAGCACTGACTTTAAAAGTACTATGAACAATAGCATTCAAGATCACCTACATAGAGTGGGGAGAGGGGGTGTAGAATGGCACAGATATTGCCAAGGAATAGACTGTCAAAATGATATTTCTTTTTGGATTTAGAAGGCAGAAATGTACACCATTCATGCCCATTCACACACAATCACGTACTCATTTCTTCAAGGTTCTACCCCACCCCCCTGGGAGCCAGCAGCCCGGCGTAGCAGAGGCTGTCCATTTGGTTTCCCTGAAAGTCAACACTTTGTATTTCCATCACTGACTTCAGAGTCGCTTGAGCAGGCATCATCTGTAGCTGACATGCCTTTGCTCTTGTAACCTAACACTTTGAGAGAACATTGATTTAACACGCTAGTTTTTTTGAGATGATTTCTGAGAAACTCCTTAATCAGTTATACACTGGGTACATGGCCAAGAAGAAAAAAACAGCAACCTGGAAAACAAGGACAAAACTCAACAGATCAGTTGCTTTTTACTGAGGAATTTCAGGTTAACCATTTATGTGACATAGACCTAATTAAGATTTCATTTAATTAAATTATCGTACTGCCTCAAAAATACATTGCACATTCAGTCACCAGACATGAAGCATCCCCTACCTGTGAGCTTCTGTGCTTGGAACAGTGTACGTAGAAAGCCCTGACAGACCTTACAATCTAACTGAAAAGAAAAGCCCTTACTCTGCTCTCTACCATTCAACTCTATGATGCCATGTCATGCTATAGAATGTGATACTCCTGCATTTTAACTTCCTGTTAGATATCTCTGCCCAACTAGCACATCATACTTAACATGATCAGACTGAGCTCCTTATCTTCACCACTAAAACTACCCCCTCCTCCCAATTTCTCTATGTCCAGTGACCATCCTCAGTCACCCAGCCTTATAATTTAAGTCAGCTCTGATGCTTCCCTCTCCTCATCCCTCAACCGTCAACTGCTCTCGGTTCTTTCTGCATAAGTACCTCTTGCATTGGCAGCTAGACTTAGAGTCAGGCAGTCCTGAGTTTGAATCCTGCTTCTGACACTTACTAGATGTATGTCCCTGGACAAGTCACTTAACTTTCTCAAACTCGGTTCCCTCACCTACAAAAAATAGAATTAATAATAGTAACTACCCCTACAGGGTTGTTGTGATCAAATGAGATAACAAAGTGTGGCATATTGCAGATCTTGAAGTGTTATATTAATTATGATGATGGTTATTGTCATCCATTCCCTTCTCTCCACTCATATTGCCACTATCACGTCTCATCAAGATGACTGCAATAAAGATCTGATTGATCTCCCTGCTTCCAGTATCCATGTTCCTCGATACCTCCCTTACACAGATGCAAAAATGATCTTCCTCATTCCTAGAGCTGACCACTGTCACCTCTTTAGTTCAAGACCTTTTGATAAGGCCATTCACAGTGTGATCAGCACCCACCACCTCTCTAGATTTCTTTACACTATTTCCCTTCGTAGATAGGTTAGAGCCAAGCTGTACTAGTGAACCCTTCCTCCATTTTACCCTGTATTCTGGCATCTCCCTGTATATGCATAGTATGTCTGAAACATGCTCCCATGCCACCTTCACTCGCTAAATCTCTCTTAACTTTCAGGCCCAGCTCAGGGGTTACTTTCTCCATGAAATTTGCCTGAATCCTCTCAACTAAAAGTAATCTCTGCTCAAATTTTCTTACTGCACTTTGTGTGGACCTTTCCTCTGTCTTTGTGGAAGGTCTGCTACCATCTTGACCCTTAGCAAATCCTTTGCCCTTATAAGACTGCGTAAATAAGCTCGAAGGGTATAAACTTTAGCTTAACTTGAACAAATAAGCTTATGTGCTTCACCTAGCAAATAGGCTTGTGTGTATAAACTTCGTATTGACCTGGCATATATAGGCTTGTCTGAACTCTCCTTTAAACTTTAGCTTAAGCTGAACCACTAGCTGAATCGCGCCTTGATCTAGTATATATATTGCTTACACCCTCTTGGCATCTATTCCCTGGGGGAAACTTCCAACACTCCCCAAAGGAGCTCAGGAGTTGGGATTAGGCTTTTCACTGGCTGATAAATGGAAGGGTCTTTTAGACCCAATTCAAGGTTCTGTTCCTCATGGTGAACTTATGGGAGCTACTTCCTCCAGCAACAACACCTAATTTCCAGTTTCTTGCCAGGGCTGTCAAAAGATTTTGTAAAACTTACAGCATCTGGTGCTACTTCAAATACTGCCCTATGGGGAACTGTGAGACAGTGGCTATTTCTCATCTCAAGGGTTCTCACAGTTCTAGAACAGTTAGGGGCCAGCCCCTGCAGGCAATAAAACAGCTCTACATCAAGAAGACTACCCACTGTGGCAACTCACTGGGTTTTGGGCTGGGGACCAGAGCAAGGATTAGGTGAGGCCCTGACTCTATGTCCTTGATAGAGGGAATTCTTGGGCCTAACATAGTTTATAGTGTAAAACTAGCAAGGGGACCTGCTTTCAAAGCAGCTTAAGTGTGATTTGTGGCCAGTAAACAATTATATTCAAACCTACTAGTTATTACTGGGGAGGTGAATTCAATTAAGGCTGCAAAAGACCTCAGGAAGGCCAATAACACCAACTGACCTGCTACAGCCCTCATTGTACTCTATCTTATATGTGTGCACATGATTGTTCTGTCCCCAAGAGAATGCCAATCCACTGGACAGAGAGATAATACCCTCTGTCATCTTAGTATCCTCCATTCCTAACATCGGGACTTGTACACAGTAGGCACATAATAAATATGAATTTAACTGAATTGCAGATAAACGAACAAGGTACTATGAGAGTTCATAGAAGAGAAGCATCGCTAATGCCTTGGAGGGATTAGGGCAGGCTTCATGATGGAAGTGATAAAAGAGTCGGCCCTTAAAAAATGGGTAGCATTTCAGAAGGCCAAGATGATGATAAAGGGCACTCCAACCTTAGGGTATGTGACCAAAAAGGTTCTATGTCCTTTAAAGAGTGATTTTTTTAAAAAATATTGAGAATAGATATCCTGAAATGAAAATGCACATGACCAACATCATTGTTTTAGGACAAGTAGGACATCATCACCTCATGGCCTACCATGGTCTTCCTGCCTCCAGTCTCTCCCCTCTCTCTCTAATCCATCCTCCTCACAGTTGCCAAAATAATCTTCCTAATTCACATGTCTGACTCTGCTACTATCTTTTTCAAAAACTTCACTGGTTCCCCATTGTATATAAGATAAAATCTAAACCTCTTAATTGAATATAGCACCCCTATAGGTGTGCTTGCCCAACTCACACTCAGACCAGTGTATTGGGTCCCCCAGAGGGCAGCTGTTGCCCTGCAGGTCTGAATTCCTAACACTACAGGTCACAGTCCACTAGTGTGTTTCTCACTGATGTTGCTGCCATCAGACACAACTAGTTGAAAACACAGGCACTTACACAGGATGGCATAGTAAGAATAGTAGCTATAAAACATTTCCCCACAAATCAGATTTACTCAGAAGCAAATACACACAGAAGCCATGGGAAGATTGGGCAAAAACTTATGTAGAGTGGAAGGAAGACATATGGCGGAGGTAACTTCCATATTGCAGAGACTTGAGTCTTTCCATTTTTTAGTGACATCTTCACATTTGTTCCCCAATGGGCACAAGGTCAGTGCTGGACAAGTTGTTCTATTGGTAGACCAGGTTTGCTCCTCAAAAGGCATTTTTGCTGGGATGGTCACTCCCACTAGATTCATTGGGCCTGCCACTCACTGGGCAATGAGAGTCTTCACTGCCTCCAACTTCAGGTTCATCTATAGTCCTCAGCTCAAGTATTGCTGTACTCCTGCAAAAAGAGCAGAGATTCTTACTAGGGTACTGGCAGAAACCTCCTCAGACCTGCTGAAGACCTGTTAAGGCATGGGGCCTTGCATTTGGGTCCTTCCACATCCCATGCAGAAGGGGGAAAGCAGAGGCTTTGCCCTACTTCTCAAACTGATTCTCCAGCTGTTGGATGGATGTCTCCTCCTGGGCAAGTAGCTCAGAGACATGTCCTACTCTACCCACCTCCCCAAGAGCAATTCTATCTCAATTCTTGGGTTCTTCCTCTACAGCTTTGTTAAAGTGTCTCTAGAGCTTACCTATTTAAAGTTCCCTGGGCTGTCTGGCTCACCCCAACCTGCATGTGCATGCTGGCAGGTTGTGGAGGTTCCCAAAGCAAGTAGCCACACTACTACAATTCATTCTCTTGAGATGACTATATTCCCACTCATGAGCCCTATCAATATGATCCTCATTTAATAAAACAGTCAAATATACTCTATTAAATCTGAATTAGAAATATTTACCAATAAGAAAACAAAGCAAAAATAATGTTACCCTAATATTCCACCCATAAACTGGCAATATACCTTCTTACCAATGCATATAGGGCACAGACTTACAGAACCACAATAGAGAGAGACATAGAACATGTGTATCCAGGACAAGTTACCGCTATGGACACCAGGCCTCGATGTCCTATGTTTCCCTTAGAAACAATTTGCACAATCATGCAACAATGGGTGGGACAATTCTTCAAATTAATGCTGCAGTCCAATTAATGCAGCTTCAGGACCCCTCATCCCTCTCATCCCTCCAGCTACAGAGGACTATTTTTCTGCTGGTTCCACTCAGGGTGCTGCTTCTTCTGGGCTGCTGAGAAAAATACTCAGCTAATCAAAAGTGGAAACCCTAAACCTAGACTCTCCAGAACTTTTCCAGGTTGGCTGAGCTCTGAAGAGTTTCCACCTCACATAGGTGGCAGAGCAGGGAAAAAGCAAGGTAAAGCTTGTCTTCTGAGCAGTAGATGAACAGGCAAGGCCTCCTGCCTCCAGTTCGCACCTCCAGGTGCAAGTGGCAATGCCTGCTCTTCCTAAACCCAATCAGCCGTCCCTCCTGAAATCAGATCTCAGCTCTGAGCTTCTTTACAAGAGCTCAACAAGAGACATCAGCAAGAGAACTCTACTCTTTAACCAAAAATCCACATTTCTGCCATGCATACCCATAGAGAAGCAATATATATTTGTCCCATAGTCACCAAACAGTTCTAAGATTTAGGTATTCCCAGCTATTACAGTGGTCCTTAGACCCTACGTATATAGCAGGGCTGATCAGCAACACTGCTATATTCATATCTGCAGTGTTAACTAATACTTCTCCACAAACCCACTTTATTTCTTCCTATAGTGCTAAGAAAAGAGCAGTAGGCTTGGAGTAAAAAGACCTAATATCGTATTCTAGTTCTGTCACTAGAGCTAGGAAACTCTAGGCAAATCATTTAACTCAGCAGTTCTCAACCTGTGAGTTATGTTCGATTTGTAACAATGAAAATACAGCCTGCATATCAGATATTTATTACGATTCATAACAGTAGCAAAATTATGGTTATGAAGGTAACAACGAAAATAATTTTATGGTTGGGGGTCACCACAACATGAGGAACTGTATTAAAGGGTTGCGGCATTAGGAAGGTTGAGAACCACTGACTTAACTTCTGTGGAACTCACTTTCCTTATCCGTAAAGTGAGTTTTGAAGTCCAAATGAAATAATGGATAAGAAAAAATTTTGTAGTCATAAAACCATATAGGCAGCAAGGTTGTGCAGTGGAGAAGAGTGCTGGGTGTGGTAGCAGGAAGACTTGAGTTCAAATGCAGACTCATTTCATGACCCAGGGCAAATCACTTAACCTATTTGCCTCTGTTTCTCCATCTGTAAAGTGGAGATAGTAAAAGGCCCTACCTCCTGGGGTCTTGATAAGATCAACTGAGATAATAATTTTAAAACACTAAGCACAGTGCCTGGCGCATAAGTGCTCTATAAATGTCAGCGATTGTTATTAGTTATAAATTAATGTAAACTAGCAACAGCAGCATAGCTGTTATCATTACTATTGTTATCATGGAAAGTATATAATCACAAATGTTAAAGCACCTCTGTTCAAATCCCAGATCTACAGCTTACCCTGTGTGTCCCTGGATAAGTCATTTCCTCTTTCTAGGTCTCAGCTTTCACATCTGTCAAATGAAGGAATTAAACTAAATAATCTCCAAGGTCCCATCTAGTTTTTTACTTCTTTCTTAAAACAAAAAAAGCTTGAGATCGTTTGAAAGATAGGGAATAATTAAAATTCTTTACTTTTGACTCATATTAAGATAACTGAACTAAGAAGGTAAATGCCTCGAACTTTATGCCTTTTTCTTTGTTGTTGAAAATGGAACTTTTAGTTTTTATAGGAGCCTCATCTGGAATCGTGTGTGTTTGTGTGTGTGTGTGTGTTTAATTATTTTTCTATGCGACAGAAAGGATTTAATGCGCACAACTGAAGTGGGGGAGAGCCAACAATAGAATGATTAAGAAATTCAAAATAAATGGAACCTTCCAGCAGCGTGTTTCTGGCTGACTTGTCCCCATCGATCACCCCTTTGGCTCTGAGCTATTTGTTTCCTCCCCCCGCTTCATCTGGTGCAGTAATGACATGCTCTGTTGAATGCACAAGGGTTAGTAAAAGGTGAGGTAAGGCGCGTGGTGCAAATCTAAGGAAAAGCTGCTGTTTGGCTTACTCTCGGTACATAAATAAAGACACATGACTGAAAAATCTCATTGAAAGGAGCAAAGAAGCTTTTCTTTTGTTCAGGCTTATGTTTTCACTAAGCTGTGCAAACAGACACATGAAAATGATGCTGATTTTTACCAGGGCACAAATGTGCCTTTTCTTTCCCTTTGCATTTGTGACAAAGAACTAATGTAATAGTACAAACATGTATTCTAGTAAAACTCAGAGCCTCTAGTCTCTAGTCTTATTTATGTTTTAAAGAAACAGAATTTGATGGGAATAAAAGATAGAGTAAGTCTACACTGTATGACCCTATAACCAATGGGATCAGGACTCCTCTTACCACTCATCCAGGACTGTGTTAGTAAAATCATAGCATTAGGATAATAGAACAGCAGATCTGGAAAGAAACTTAGCCATCATCTAGTCCAAGGGTGCTTAACCTGGGGTTCATAAACATGTGGTTTTTAAAAAATATTTTGATAACCATATTTTCATATAACCAATTTCACTGGCAATCTATACGTTTTATTTCACATATTTAAAAATATTATTCTGAAAAGGGATCCATAGGCTTCAGCACAGCCAAAGGGACCCATGATACAAAAAAAAGTTTAAGAATCTCAATGCAGTCATCGTTTTGCAAAATATGAAGAGTAAAAACTAAGGTACAGAGAGACGAAGCATGGCAACAAGGTGGGGAAAAATGATACTGAGCATATGGGCGGAGATCAATGGAAGAACATGGTCACTGGAATATACTACAGACTATTTAGAAGGAAATACGAAGTAGCTGAGGCACTCAGGAAATAGATCTCACACCTGGTATGGAGGCTTAGCAGTATAATGAGGAGAGATTTCAATCACCTGGCTCTCTCGCCGGCGTGCACAAGCTCTCTTTCTCTCTCTCTCTCTCTCTCTCTCTCTCTCTCTCTCTCTCTCTCTCTCTCTCTCTCTCTCTCTCTCTCTCTCTCTCTCTCTCTCTCTCTCTCTCTCTTTCTCTTTCTCTCTCTTTCTCTTCTCTCTCTCTTCTCTCTCTCCCTCTCTCCTCTCTCTCTCTCCCTCTCTTTCTCCCTCTCTCTTTCTCTCTCTCTTTCTCTCTCTCTCTCTGTCTTTCTCTCTCTCTCCCTTTCTCTCCCCCCTTCCCTCTCTCCCCCTCTCTCCCCCCTCTCTCCCCCCCTCTCCTCTCCCTCTCTCTCTTTCTTTCTCCCTCTCCTCCTCCCTCTCCCTCTATCTCTGTCAGCCTGTCTCTTTCATTTTCAATCTCCTTATCTACTGGTTCCTTCCCCATTATCTGATCATACCATTCCTTCCATCTACTGTCCCATATCTCACTTACCCTCTCTTAGCCAAACTATTAGAAAAATATATAGACATAAATATTGAAATAGACACAAATATAGACATATATATGTATAATATATATATATATGCTCATGTCTCTACCTTCTCACCTCCCACATCATTTCTTGACCCCTTACAATGTGAATTCTAGTCTCGCCATTGAACTAAAACCAATATATCCAATAATAACTATGATCTATTAATTGCTAAATCAAATAGACTTTTCTCAGTTACAATACATCTTGAGTTCTCTGCAATTTCTGACACTATTGACCTTCCCTTAGTCCTGAATATTCTTCTCCTTTGCTTTTCATGATACTATCTTCTACTGTCTGTCTTCCTACCAATGTAGAAATCTCCTTTATTGAATCACTGTCTATATCCTGTCACCTAACCATTTGTGTTATCCAAGGTTCTGTCCTGGGTCCACTTCCTCCCTTCTCTATCTATACTCCCACTCCTAGTGAACCAGCCCTAACCTTTCTTCTGAGCTCTAGTCCAATTTCATCAACTACAAGCCAGACATTTTTACCTTCTTGATGTCAGAGAGCAGAACTAGTGCATTGGGCCCACGTTACAAAAAGCTGTTGGTAAAAACTTCCTACTAGTTAGAACTATCAAAAAGCATAATAACAGGTTACCTGAGAAGGTGGTCCTCCTCACTCAAAATCTCACAGTTCAGTTTATCAGTTGTTAGTTACATTGTAGAGAGGACTCTTATTTAATTGTAGATTGTACAAAGAAACTTCTGAGGTCCCTTCTAATTCTCACATTAAAAGAGAGGACAAGAAAGAGGGAGGGAAAGAAAAAAGGAAGGAAGGAAGGATGGAAGGAAGGAAGGAAAGAAGAACTTTCCCCAAGATCATCAGATACTGGATGTTTAATTTTTCTAACAAGTATCAAATTTTTTCTTAATTTAAACTTACTTTTTTACTTTTAGTTTACAACATTCAGTTCCACAATCCCCTGAGTTTCAAATTTTCTCCTCCTTCCTCTCCTTCCCCCTTCGCTCCCCCATGGCAGCATTCAATCAAATATAGGATCTACAAATACCTTCACATTAAACATTAGTCAAGTTGTAAAGAAGAATTATAACCAATGAAGTGAACAGTGAGAAAGAAGAAACAAAACAAAACAAAAAAAGAGAGCAAGTAGTTTGCTTCAATCTGCATTTAGACTCTGTAGTTCTTTCTCTGGATGTGGATGTCTCTTTCCATCATGAGTCTTTTGGAATTGTCTTATAACCTTGCATCACTGAGAGGAGCCCAGTCAATCAAAGTTAGTCATCACACATACAATGTGTCTATAATTGTGTACAAATTTCTCCTGGTTCTGTTCTTCTCACTCAACATCAGTTTATATAAGTCTCTACAAATTGTTATGAAGTCTGTCTGTTCCTCATTTCTTATAGCACAATATCATATACCACAACTTGTTTTGCCATTCCCCAATTGATGGGCATCCCCTTGATTTCCAATTCTTTGCCACCACAAAAAGAGTTGCTATAAATATTGTTGTACATACGTGTCCTTTTCCCACTTCTATGATCTCTTTGGGATACAGCCTTAGAAGTGGTATTGCTGGGTCAAAGGGTATACACTTATTTATAGTCCTTTGGGCATAGTTCCAGATTTCTCTCCAGAATGGTTGTATCAGTTCACAGCTCCACCAATAATGCATTAGTGTTCCAATTTTTCCACATCATCTCCAGCATTTATCATTTTCTTGTTTTGTCATCTTAGTTAATCTGACCAGGGAGATGTGGTACCTCAGAGTTGTTTTGATTTGCATTTCTCTAATCAATAGTGATTTAGAGCATTTTTTCATAAGCTTATAGATATCTTTAATTTCTTCCTCTGAAAACTGCCTGTTCATGTCCTTTGACCATTTATTCATTAGGGAATGACTTGTATTCATATAGATTTGACTCAGTTCTCTGTATATTTTAGAAATGAGACCTTTATCAGAGATATTGGTTGTAAAAATTCTTTCCCAATTTTCCACTTCCCTCTTAATCTTGGTAACATTGGCTTTATTTGTACAGAAACTTTTCAATTTAATGTAATCAAAATGATCCATTTTGCACTTCATGATGCTCTCTAACTCTTGTTTGGTCATAAAATCTTCTCTTCTCCATAAATCCAACAGATAAACTATTCCTTGCTCTCCCAGATTGCTTACAGTATCAGCCTTTTAACCCATTTAGACTTTATTTTGGTATACGGTTCAACATTTTTAAAAAATAAACATTAGTCTTATCCTAAATCATGAAATTTTATACAGATGTACTGTCCTCTCTCTAAAGAAGTTCAGGAAATCAAATTCTTCCTGTGATGGTAAAATACTAACTATTCTCCTTATTGAGAAAGTTCTGCTTCCACTGGCCTCAATCTTCCTAGAAGCGTGAAAAATTCAACATCATCTTCAAGTATCAAAGAGGACTGGGGCAGTTTTAGGGACTCGTAGAAAATAAGAGTCAGAGTCAATATTTTTGGGATTGTCATTGAGTGTTTACCAAAGATGCATAAAAGAATTACCTCACAATATTGAGGAATCAGATGAGGGTAACCAATCAGCATCATATTCTACCAACATTTGGTATTCTGGGAGTAGAAACGAAAAAGAACATTGAAATGCTAACAATTGGAGAGTTAGATACTGACATTCTTTTGGGGAGCTCATGCCTACTCTGACACATTAAGTTTTGGGGAGCCCCATTAAGAAATACCTCAGTGTTTTACAGCATTCCAGCTAACAGAAGAGCATTGCTGGGCTCCCACAAGAATATAAGTTCCAGAATCTTCCTACCTACTCAGACTCATTCCACAAATGGCAGGGCTCTGACTCAGGAAGGCAGTATTGGAAGGAGAAATAATGACTCAAGTAACAGCCATTTTTCTACTTTTATTTTTTAATTTAAGGCCTGAAGCTATAAAACATAAAATGAACTAATAAAACACCTCTCACCCCAATACCAAGACTTAAGTGGGATTTTTCCATAGTCACAAGCAATATGTGCACACAAGTACACCTTCTTCATGCAATTTTTTTTGTAACTGTTTTACTCTTTCAAGGTTGTCTCTGATGACCACATAAGCTTGATCTGACTTGTACAAAAATACTTGAGGAAAAGGTGGTTTTCCAAAAGTTTCAAAATCCCGATGGGTCCTCCCATTCTGTATTGGTGAAACTCAAATTAGATTTCTGATGGATTTCCAACAAGAACCTCATATTGGTAAATGGAAAAATCTTTCATCTTGCCTCTGATAATGTGTTGGTCAGAGAGTTTATTTTAAGAAAACATACTCTTCCTAGTAAAGAATATGTCTTAGAACTTAACCTGGCAATCGTTATACAAGCTGAGATGGACTGAAGTCAGTGGGATTCTCTCCTGCAGAAATATCATTTAAACAAGTAGAATCAAGTCCTTACTCCCCTTCACATTTAAAAGCCCAAATGAACTGCGTCGTGATATGAGTCAAATTCCAAATACTCATGTTACTTTTTGTGGCATTGCTATTTCTGCAATGATTTCCTTACTCAGAGCTGTTCCTGAATGCAGATGGTATTCCTAATTAGGTCCCAGTAGAACTGTATATTATGCCATCACCTGAGAAAACATACTCAATCACTTCTTGAGGATCTAATTTACTATTTTTTTACTACTCATGGTCAAGTGTTGGTTTTTTTCCCCCTTTTTTCTTTTCTTTTCAAAAAAAATTTCTGTACTATTCACACACTGGCCCTCATAAAAGCAAAACAGTATGTACATGGTATGTGCTGAAGACTCACTATTTAATGATGACAAAGCAAATTCACTACTGTTGACCTTTTTTCTAGCACTGGTCTCTGAAATTTTTTTTGTCCCAGCATGGAGTGTTAGAGGTGCAAGAATGAAGCAAAATCAGATTTGGAAAGAACCTCAGAGAATATCTAATCCAAGCAATCCTTGAACAAAAATCCCCTCTCCTACATCCTCAACAAGCAATCTTCTCGGGAAAACCTCTAGTAAAGGGAAATCCTTTGTCTCCAGAGACAGTCCATTGCACTTTCAGACAGCTCTAATCACTAAAAAAAAACATTTTGTTGTTGTTTTAAACATCAAATCTATGAACACTTCTCTTTGTGTAACTTTCACCCACTGCTTCTACTTCTGCTTTGAGGGCCAAACAGAACAGGTTTAATATCCCTTCTTCATGTCAGTCTTTGAAACGCTTGAAGCCAGCTCTCATATTTCCTCAAAATCAAGATTATTTAGTTAAGGATCTTTTCTTTTTTTATCAAATGATAACACTGAAGCCCAAAGAGGCTGAATGACTTGTCTATTGTACATAAACAGTTACTGGCAGAACTGGGACTAGAATCTAGGTCCCGTGACTTTCAATGTTCTTTCTGTTAAGTCAATAAGCATTTCAGGTGCTGCGCTAAATACGGGAGGCATAAATACAAGCAATAAAAAACATAATGTGTGCCTTCAAGAAGCATCTATTCTAGTGAGAGAAGACAACACTTAAAAAGGAGGTGGGGATGGAGGGGGCGGCACCTGGAAGAGGGTTCAGAAGAACATTGGTGTCGAAGTTCTCCAGCAACTGTGATGATGACGTCCAGATGGTTGGTCTGGGTCTTTCCTTAAAATTGAGGTTCTGGAAGAAACTCACCAATGATAAAAGGCCACTGAAGCAAAGTGACAAAGTCTGGAGACTATAGCATGCTATATTTCAAAAAGTGTCTTTGTTACTGCCAAAAAGTCAGATTAAATACATAGGAAAAATTTGTACGACTAAAAGATACAGGCTCTCTTAAGTACCTTGTCCTTGGAGTGTATTTAGTGTCTGTGCAGAGGCCCAAAGTAGCCCAAAGATGCCAACCAATTATTTCTTCAAGAAGGAGAAATAAAATAAGGGACTTCCCTCAGTGGAACTACAAGGATCCTGGTTCTTGTCCCAACCTTCTACAACACTTTAAACCCATTAGGTCTGCTAACACACATCAATAAGTAAATCTGGTATACAAAGTCCAAACACAAAACAAATATTTTAAATGAGGTCATGAACTTTGCTTGACTTAAGTATTCATAACAGGTTTCTTTGAAATAATGATTTTTCTGATTATATGAATTATCAAAATTATAATAACATGTAATTTGAAAGAACATGTCTACTTTATAAAGTCTGAGATGCCTGTTGGTATTTCTTTCTTTCTGGAGACTTCTAATATTTTTCTTCAATTGCAGTAAGAAATTTTTATACCTATAGTATTCTATGAAAGCCAGTCACTGATATCCCACAAATGAAATGTCTTACGATCTTACATTAGTCTTCAATAAGCCAATCTTTTTGGTTACTGATTTCTGATTCCAAGGCTGGGAAACACTAGCATCAGTGAGCTGATGTCATGTCCCTACAACCTACTTTTGTGTTTTCATGTGTTGCATTCAAATGTCAATTAACTTCCTTATTTGGATTTCACATAGTTCAACCACCATCCACAAGTAGAATGTTACATGATTCATGGAAGAGTTTGAGAGGATAATGCCCAGCACCTAGGTTCCAGGCTCAGCATAGATCTCTTTCCCACCTCCTTTGGCTAAAGAAGAACCTTATGAGCTTTCAAGGGTCTAGAGCAGAGGTTCTGAAAGTGGATGATACTGTACCCTGAAGGGCACTGGAACAATCCAGGGAGGTGATAGTAGCCTCAGGTACAATTGGGGGACATTGAATAAAAATAAGGGGGCAGTGGAAACATAAGGGAAGAAGAGAAAAAAATTTTCATCTGTCATGTAACAGAGCAAAAGTCTTAGTGATTATATTATTTTCCAAATAAACACACAAGATGGAAGTTGTAACTGATCAGTGGTCAAGTCCTCTAACAGGTCTTAACAAGTAAGTGTTGGCAAGTGAGAATGTCATGCACTGTCAGGAAGTCCAACATGCATCAGCAGAAATATGTGCATATGATGCTATATAGTTACATGATGCAATATTACATCATCAAAATTTCAATGCAGGAAAAAACCCACAAATTTACAAAAAATTATTCAATTTAAGATGCATCATTTTTTTAAAAAAACATGTTATTTTTTTAAATGATGCAAATTTTTTTTTAAAAACTATTACAGGGTTAAAGAAAGTAGATTTTCAAGGAGGGTGCTGAGTAATTTTTTTAAGGAGGTGTTAAGCCAAATAAGTTTGAGAACCTCTGGTCTAGAGGATATTGGACTCTCCAGTCTAGAAGACATTGGTATCTTCATTTTTACCACTAGTGTCCTTAGAAGCATCCCCAGATCTATTGACAGCAAATGCCTACACTGGGATCTGAAAGTAGATTAAACACAGGTTCACAACTCCAGAAGGAGGTAAGAAAGAAACTATGCCATATCTAAAGGGAATATCTTGAATAGTCCTATGAAAGAGAGAAAAGAATTTCCAGCCAGGAAGTATGAGTGCTTTCTAACCCTGAACCCACTTTCCCCTGGACTCTATATATTCTTGTAGAACAAGGTAATAGACTTTTGGGGGACATTTTGTGCCAACTGTTATTACTGTATTCGTTGAGTATATATCCCTTCTCTAAAAGCTACTTAAGGTTGGCTGACTATAGTGATTCTCAATTGATAACCTTGCGGGGAAACACCAGTGACTCAAGATAATAACATTAAAAATCATCCCTAGTTCCTCAAGGGTATCACTAGAATCCTAAGGAGAAGATGGATTCTCACTCCAGAATCTTAGGCTCCTCTCAGAGAGTGGGAGTTAGGATAAGCACCTTAGAGTTTATATTAGCTCCATAAAGACAGAAAAGATTAAATTACCAAAAACATTGCCATGGAAATCAAAAATGTATAAAAAAAATTTCTAGTGTTAACAAAATGGTTCCCAAGCTTACTAAATGTACCTACCTATTCTTTCCCATCTGAGGATTAGTTCCTGTCCTACACAATGCAGTCAATATTTTTTTAAGGAGAGCTACCAATGCATAACTAGTCTCTATTCTAGCCTCCCACCAATATTGCTTATGATTTCCAGAATTACATTTACTGCAGATTGACTCCAATCAACTTATGGGTACCTAAGGCGATCTTATTGGCACGTTTTACAATCTAAATCATGCCTTTTGTTAGCTCTCACCCCTCACTGTCACAGGCATAGACCAAAGCATTTGGTGCAAGTTTGTGGCTCACAAAGGAATTGGACCAGTATACACTCCAACACCATTTAACTTTGTTTATCTTTGAAGGGATAACTTGAATCATCACCCCCAAACACATTCACTTATACTATCATCCTTTCATCTGCCTGTCTCTGTTGTTTCACTTAGATCCCGAACAGATCCAGCTCTCTTCACAGGTATCTTACCAAATTCTTTTGAGGAGTGGCTAGGTGGCTCATTAAATAGACCACCTGCCCTGGAGTCAGGAGGACCTGAGTTCAAATCCTACCTCAGACACTTAACACTTACTAGCCGTGTGACCTTGGGCAAGTCACTTAACCCCAATCATGCCCTACATTCCCCCCTCTATAAAGCAAAAAAAAAAGAAAAAATTATTTTGAAAAGATGCAATTTCCAGCCATTTCATATATACTGATTGTCTATATGATGTTTAAAATTAAGCTGTCCTAAAAATGGATAATTCTCGATAGCAAGAGTATTTGTTGTTGTTCAGTCAGTGTCTGTCTCTTCATGAACTCATTTGGGATTTTCTTGGCAAAGACACATAGTGGTTTGTCATTTCCTTCTCCAGCTTATTTTACAGATAAGGAAACTGAGGCAAAAGGGATTAAGTAACTTGCCCAGGGTCACACAGCTAATAAGCATCTGAGGATGGATTTGAACTCTAAAAGATGAGCTGCCCCCAATGAAAATACACTGCATATCTGTTACCTTGTTACCTTTCCTGGTGACACCTCTTTGTACCCAGTGGAACTTGATGCTCATCAGGCTCAACCCTCAACTAGCCAGAAGTCACTACTTCATTGAGACTTAGTTTTTGCCAGTATAATCCAACATCAACGACGTTAGTTAACTAACGGCCAATGCCCCTCCCTAAGTCAAAGAGTACGGGGAAATCAGAACACACTGGAATGTACCATAGCAATAAGATGCCAAATACTTTCTCCTTTCTGGAGATTTTCAATGCTAAGGACCACTATGTCTAAAGAACAGTAGGGGTCCCTAAGAAAGGTGTGGGTCACTAGAGAGAGGAGAGTTACTGGATTGTTTATGGGTTGGTATAGAAAGACTTTGTTTTTTGCATTTTTGTGGAGGAAAATAAAGACTGTCCTATATTATCTCAATATACTTGAGTCTACATACTTGCATGGGACCTGAGGGACTCTTACATGTCCTTATTAGGAAGGGTTCAAATTCTGATTTTCCCAGAAGAATAAATAACTGCCTTGGCATAAGCCAAAGAGCAATTGATTAGGAAAGTCTCCAAGTTTGAATATAGTCCATATGAACCCACACCATAGCATTCTGGGCCACATATAAATTAGTGTTCTCATCACCTAATCTACAAAAATTCATACCAAATGTTTGAAAAGATGGTTATGACAATTTTACATACCAGTGCCCAAGCCAGCCACTCTCAATATTGGTTCTTTTGTTGTTTCTAGGTGATGTGGGCCATGTAAGATCTACGACTCTGATCAATGTGGTTCTTGACCTCACTTCTTACTAAAAAAGTCCCAGCATTATCTGCTCCCAAAGTCTAAGTTTCAAGGCAGGCTACTAACTCAGGACAAAGAAGTTTCCACTAGCTATACACTTGGCTACATATTCAGTGGTGGAATTTGTTCATTGGCATAATCACCAGACTCACAGGATGTTAATGGCATTATTAAATGGGGTCTAATATTTCATTCTAACAAAGAGTTGAAAGGGTTTGTAATTAGTGGAGTGCTGATAAATTCCACACTCCAGCCTCTGTTGATGTGTCTATGGGGAATTGCGCATTCCTGGTCCTTTTAAAATCGTTATATTCTGGGGATCCTTTATGCTATTTAGCCTGGCATTTTGTACCCACTGCCCCCTTGAGTATGGGGGATACAGACCTTCTGAACTTCACAATGGCCCATTTGTTATCCCTTGCTAACTATAACTGGTCCTACCTTAATTAAAGGCACAGCATGCCATTCATCTAAAATCCATGTCTTATAGGCAAACCCTTCCATTAGTCCCCTAATACAACTATAGCCTACCAAAATTCAATGGGAGCCAATAAACAACAGGGTAAAATCATGACTGACATTCAAACTGATTTTGTAACACACCTGAGAATAATAATAAAAAATGTGTGTGTATGTTAAATTATAATGGGAAACTTTGTTTATTACCAAATATTTTTTTTTCTTCTAATCAAATCCCTGAAGTGTGAACGAAAGTTTAAATTGAGGCTGGGACTTGTTTACTTTTGCATAGTAGGTTACATAAAGAGAGCAATCCTAATATTTGGATAGGAGGTATCTTCAAATTACATATGATTTATTACTTCTTTTTTTCTTCTTTCTTCCTAATGCATCTTATATTGAGTTAATGTTGAAAACTTTCAACAGTAAGAACAAAAGACTCTGCCTGAGGCATTTCTGGCTTGCAGAATCAACTAAGAGAACATGAAAAAAAAATAGTTCAATCTTCTTATCATTCCATGGTCCCATAGTGGGCTCAACCAATTGAGGAAAAAATACCCAACTCAGTATATGGAGTGGGTCCAGTAACAATTATAACAGAGAGGGACTGGGAATTTAAAGGTGTGTTAGACTGAGTCTTTAAAACAATTGACTGGGAAGAGGAAAGGGATGCAACTTAGATTAGGTGGAATTGGTAAATAACGAACTACAAAGACTCTCTACCCTAAGGCTCTGCAGATGGAGATTTGGCAGCTATCCAGTTACAGTAATTTGATCCAATTATATAAACTAAATAATCCAGGTCTGAAAATTGATTTTTCAATAAATCAAAAAGTATTTATTGAACACCTGCTGTAGTTCAACACTGTTTTGGGAGTGGGAGGAAATACCAAAAAGTGTACGTGTGTGTGTGTGTGTGTGTGTGTGTGAGAGAGAGAGAGACAGAGAGAGAGAGAGAGAAAGAGAGACAGAGAGAGGGAGAGAGAAAGAGAGAGAGAGAGAGAGAGAGATGGAGAGAGAGAGAGAGAGAGAGAGAGAGAGAGAGAGAGAGAGAGAGATGGAGAGAGAGAGAGAGAGAGAGAGAGAGAGAGAGAGAGAGAGAGATGGAGAGACATAGTCCCTAACTTCCATAGCATCACATTGTTTTGATTTAAATTTCTTTAGTTTGGATACCTAATTAATTCAAAATTCTAATCAAACCAGAAAATATTATCAACTGCACTAATATGCAGAATTCCAAACCAAGCCAAACCTATAAAGTCATCTTTTACAGCACTATGAATAGAATCAGTTTTCTCCTAATTCCATCCCACATTCCTACTCCATCTTCACAGTTTTAAAAAAAAAAGCAACCTCCCAAACCAATTAGAATATGTACTCAGCCTGTACATATTGGAGCTGAGAGACACCTTAACGAGGGTCTGGTCCAGCTCCATTGAGTCACAGATAAGTATTTTAGGATTTGAGTTCTCTAGGACTAACAAGAATTTCAGAGGTCAACCAGTTCAATATCCTCCTTTGACATGTAAATGTGGGGTCAAAACCACCAACTGTTTTTAGCCTTGATACCTTGACTTGAGAGCAGTTGTCAACCAGTGAATTGTAGTTTTTAAACTACGTGTAAAAAGTGCATTGAGAAGCAAAAATAGGTTCATACCCCCTAACTTAAGAGCCCAAAGATACCATAGTAAATGATTATACCAAAATGTTTTAGGTTCTGGGAGACTAAACCTCTTTGCTTGGTTGGCCTCATGTCCTATTGTGATGATTCATTGCTTTGTACTTTCACTAGGACCGTTGTCTATACCCCTAGATCTCATAGTTGCCCTGCTTTTCAACCCAACAGTAGATTAAAGGGATGCTTCCTTTCAGATTCTGTCTGCCCTCAGTTACCCTGATCTGCTTTAACCACCCTAGAAAATTCTTAACTGCCCTAAGCTTCAAACCTGCCCTACAGCAGGGAAAGGCTGACAATAAAGAAGCATCAAAATGGATCTCCAGAACCAGAAGCATCTTTTTAAATTTTTATAAACTAAAACCATTTCTCATGAGAAGGCAGTGAATGAACATGCATCCCTGCTACACTACATAAGCTTTCTTGAGCTTTCTCAATTTGGCCACATTTAACATAAGTCAGATGAGCTGGTTGGGATTAATAATAATAACTATCATTTATGTGGCACTTGAAGTTTTACAAAACACTTTACAAAGACCATTGCATTTGACATAGACTTTATTATTACCCCCATTTTACAGATGAAGAAAAGGAAACAGACAGAAATTAGACAACTCGCCCTAGGTCACAGAGATATTAAATGTCTGAGGTCAAATTTGAACTCAGATCTTCCTAACTTCAAACCTATAGTTCTATTCAAGGCACCACTTAGCAGCTACCTCTGTAAGTATACAGTGCATGTGACTTTTACAGAGCAGACATGGATCTGCTTGCATCCCCATCCTTTTATATCCTAGAATGTGAGTGTACCTTCGTGAACAGCCACAAAACATTTGCATAACCAATGATCAGTATAGGAATATTCTTAAGGGTTGCCTTGCTTTCTAGTCTTTTGCTCAGAACTCTAGCCAGGTCCACCAATTCACTCCCACCAAAATCTGAGATTAGTTCTGGACATGGCAAAGAATTACACAGGGAGCTATGATGTCACCAGGCTCAACAGACCTCTTATATCCTTTTAACTCCACTTTTTTTGACAGCAAACACTTAATTTTTTTCTCCCCCCTTCATAGTTTAAGCTACAATGTTCTCATCAGTTCATGGAGCTAGAGTCAGAAAAGGCTTAAAAGGTCCTTTGACCTATCACCTCCTTTTACAGATGATGAAACAGAGCTTAGGTAATTTGCCTAAGATCAGCTAATAAGTGTCACAGGTGGGACTTCAACCCAAGTCTTTTGACTCTAGAGCCCACCTTCTTTTCACTGTATAATATCTGAGTATTCTGGGGCCCTGAAAATTATCTAAAGGAAATTTCTTGTGCCATCACATCCATGGTCCCTAATAACAGAACACCCATCCCTTAGGTACTTAAAGGAATTTTATTATAAACACTAAAAGGAAACATACAAAAAGGGTGTGGGTAGTGGTTATTGTTGCTGTTCATCCTTCATCTTTGAAGAGGGCCAATGACATCACCAAGGTGATGTCTTGAGTTGATCATGAATTGGATATGAGTGAGGCAGAACTGTGCAAAGTTGTCAGCATCATTCTCTCTTCCTGAGTCATCGAAGTCCAGTGGCAGGACAAAAGTTAACATAACTGGCAATGGCCTGGGATCATATGGGTAATTATAGTGACAACTGAAAAAGTTATTAGTTCAAACAAAGGTTCTTACAGTTTAGTCCTGATATTCAATAACAGCTAGAAGACATTTAACATTTCAGTTAACTCACTTAGGACTGAGATTCTTTTTCTTAGTCCAGACTTTGTGCCCCATCCTGACCAAGACAGCCAACACGTACCAGTCACTCAGCAAGCCCTCCAGAGAAAGGAAGAATAATTCCCAGCCAGAGCAGAGAAGGGAAGATAGAAAGTGAGAGGAAAGTAAGCAAAAATTTAGATGTCAGACTGACCTAATAGTTCCATGGTATATTCCATAGAGGACTAAAATCCAGGGTCCTGAAATGAGCAGTTAAAACAAACTGCTAAAGCCAAGATGTGTGGTCACCATGTCCAGAAATAAGACCTGATATAGGTCTTATCTGACTCTCCCTGATTCTCCTAAGTTTTGGTCGTTTTGTGACAGCTTGAGCAAGCATTTGCTCTGTCAGCCTCTTGACTCAACCACTGCCTTCAGGCAAAGGGTTGTATGATCTCTACCCTAACCATGTATTCCCATATCTCAAGGTCATGGTATAGACCACAGGGGTAGGGAACCTTCAGGCTCGAGGCCACATGTGGCTCTCTAGGTCATCAAGTGTAGCCCTTTGACTGAATCCAAAATTCACATCCAAACAAGGCCTCAAGGCCGAAGGTTTTACACCTCTGATAGAGGGATAGTTTTAGTGGACAGCTCCTGCCAATTCTGAGACATGTATATTACACACCAGTTCCCATGTTAGCTCAAGTCAGTTCACAAAGTATGAGAAGTAGCCCTGATGCCTTTGCTGGTTATAGATAAATGTATTGTTCCTGACCATCCACAGTTAGCAGCAATGGACAAAACTCATGATTAAAGTGAACCCACTGTACCAAAGACACTAATTTTTTAAGGTCATATACAGGTTAAGGAAAAGTTATATCTCATACTTAGTATTGCAAGCTAAAAAAACTTCAGTTTTCTCCCTATGTTGTCCATCCTAGAAAACACTGCTAAACCAGTCTTCCTAAAGGATCAATTCTCCTATCTCCCCATTCTACCTCCACTCCTGCCAAAAAAAAATGCCAATGAGTCTCCCCATTGCCTCTAAAATAAATGTCATACTCTTTAACTCATTATTAAAGGCCCTCCAAAATCTTCTGGCCCTTATTTACTCCTGTAACCATATCTCCCACTCCTCCTCTACTCCCGCCAAACTGATCTATTTACTGTCTTCCTAAACACAGTCATTAAAACCCCAGTGCTACTTTTGTGCCTTTGCTCACCTTGGTTAAAATGTTTTCTCCGTGTGTCAAAACTTATTCAAGTCTTGTCCACTACTTAAAGTCTAGTTCAATTCCCATCCCCTCTAACAAGACTTCCCCAAAACAACCAACCAAACACTTCTTCTGTAACACTGTTTGTATCTCACTTGGAACTTTGCATATATATTTGCCTGTATAACACTACAGAGAAAACTATTGAACTAATGTGTAGAAGAGACCTTCATTTTATTCAATGCTTGACCACTGACTTGTTGTATGACTTTTCTTCTTCACTCTGTGCCTTAGTTTATATACAACGAGAAGACAAATTAGACAATCTCTAAGGATACATAATTCTGATATAGTATCTTGTAAACTCGTAGGTTCATAGACTTAAAGCTATTAAGGACTTTAGAAGTCACTGAGTCCATCCTTCTCATTTTACAGATGAGGAACTGAAGCCAAGAAAAACGGACATGCAGCTAGTACACATCTGATGCAGTGTTCTAAAACAGAGCTTTCTGACACTAAGACCAAATGTCTGGCTAGAACCCTAGATTACTTCTCTTTGAGAAAAAGGATCATGTCTGTCCCCAAACTCACAGATCTCCAGTATATCTTTGCTGATGCTGCTGGTGGTGAAAGTAATTCAACCCAAGAACTTTAAGCTTCAGTACAGATCTCTTCCAGCTCTAAGTTTTTATGATTCTATGAATTATACATATTCATTACATATTAATTATTGATATGTAGGTATTATCAATATTATATTATATTAATACATATCAATCATACTCATGACAGAGGATGGATACCAAATAGGAATGAGAAGTCAAGCTGTCACCCTAAGATTGCAATCTAAAGAGGAGAATTCCCTTTTATTCTTCTGGTGATGACAGCAGACAAGTCCACATTTGAACACGATGGAATCTGCCCTCTGTTTGAGGGAAACCATTGGCTTTTTGGTCATATTATCCATACACTCTCAGGCTCCAGAACCAATTGCATGCATTTGTGAAATGGTTGGACAGGGTTCAGGTGCAGGCTCTGACCATGAAATAGAAAAAAGCCTAACTGGCCCATATGGGGATTGATCTTATGACCTTGGCCTCATTAGTACTATGTACTAATGAAATGAATCAACCAGGCCTTTGCAGAGCAGATGGAATATCGTAATGAGTACCTCATGTCTGGTATTCTGCTTCTGAGGTCATGTCTGTACAGATATTGGTAAGCAGAGAGTTGAATGATTAGTTGGAATACTCAAAAAATATAATGAATAAGGTTGGGCCACAATTATCTAGATTATATATTAATGCCAATTGAAAAGTGGCTCAACCCTGTGGCTTAATTTAACTGTGCAAAAGAACAATTATACTGTAGGGGAGAAACTACTTATCACACCGGATATTTATAGCCAAGAAAAAAAAAGATTTTCATGTTATTCAGTTTTTTGTTATCACCTAAAAACATGATGTCACTAAGGTCTCAGGATACGTATATCCTAATAGAAATGTCTGACCAAAACAAAAAGCAATGAGTAGCCCCCTAAAAAGAAAAGCAGGCATTATGTAAAATGGCAATCCTATCAAATCAATATGAATAATGCTAAAATTATATTCCTTGGATATATTAGTGATGCTAATTATAAACACTATTATCAGATACTCAATTATCTAGTTTCTTATCAACTATAATCTTAATCTCCCATAAAATCAGCAAAAAAAAGAATAGAAACATATATGTATATACACATATATACATGTGTTCCTTTTATATATTTGTATGTAAGTTATATTGGGGGGAGTGCCTGAACCTACCTTCATCTGTAATTTATAGCCTTACAGAAAGGCCCAGGACACTGGAAATTTTAGTAATATGCTCAAAGTCACATAACTTGTGTACATCAGTACAAAATTTGAATCCATCTTTTTTTTAGTTGTGTTGGCCTTCTGTCCACTGCACAATGCTGCCTTCCTATGTATATCTACACATTTTATTCCCTTACAATCTGATTCAATATTTCCCTCACTTCCCTCAAAAAACCCTATATTTACAATCACACTTTTCAGCTCTGAAAAATCTGACTTGTAAATATTTTATCAATGGGAAATGTCTGTTCTTCTCCTCCCAATGAACACAAAAGAGTAATATCTTCCCCAAGTTGTAGGAAACTCCCATATGTATCCAAAAGTTATGACAAATGGGGCAAAATTATCTTGAGTCATTTTAACTGAGTGAAGGCTTTTAAATTCCAGTTGCTAGAGAAATGTAAAGAACATTAGTTATTAAGCTTTTATGACTGACACTCAGCCCCATGTCAGAATGACACTCCTCTTGGTAATCTATAGATCATTCCACTAATGCACTTAAACCAGGTAAAATGAGATCTGATAGAAAGTCATTATGATAGAAATTAGATGGGTTTTCCTTCAGCAGGAAGGTAATGGTTTAAAAAATATATATAGCTAAATATCAGCCCCACCCCCACCCACCAAAAAAAAAGACAGAAAATTACTTTAACAGCTGGTGCCAGCCATAGCCTGAATTCTTTGAGCCTAATTTCAAAGATTAAGCAAAATGCTACCTGAAAATCCTGAAAGATTGGAACATTACTAATCATTATCTGTTTCTAGAATCAGAAATTAAGTTAATAATTTAGAAGAAAAAAAAGTTCCAGAAGATTTTTCCTCTTTGTGGACAATAAAACTTCGGCCTGTTGAAATATTTTCTTTTTAATTTCCAGAAATAACTGGCAGAATGATGCCTGTAAATGTTTAAGCCAAATTAAATTGCTTACAAATGATCAGAAATCACAGTTGCCATGGTTTCAGGAGCCCACAATATGGTCTATAGACTAAATGGCCCCCTCGCAACTGAAATTCCACAGTATTAAGTGCAGGCCTCACCAAAAAAAAAACCAACCACCTAATTATAGTGCTCTGAAGCCCTTGGCTTCTCTCAAAAACTAACAATAGTAATGATTTAAATGTGAGTTGAGCCCACCTGGCAGGAGTTCCTTCGGTTGGGGGCTTACCTCCTTGCGCTAGAAACCAAGCCTGCCACAGAGCCCTCCCAGAGAGCCAAACAACCCCCAACCTCAAAGCAACAGCCTTAGGATAATGATGAAGAAATTCACAGCTGGCCTCCCAGCCCCACAGGAATGGTTCCTATTCAGACCCAGGCTCAGAGTAATTAAGTGGCAGTAGGGAACAAAGATGTGCGCAAGGAGGCTTACCCAGCCCTGCTCTTAGGGGAACACATTAGAAGTCTGTTACCGGCTGGTAATTTCTATGCTAAATGTTCCATAGGTTCCTATGCAGGAGCACCCCTACAACCCTCCAGAGCAGGAAGAGAAAGCTCTCTCAAGGCCATTCCATTCTTAGCCTGCCCTCCCTCTCAGGATAATTGCTTGTTCCAGCCCAATCAGGATCTGATCAAAAGTCGCAAAAGCTCTATCAGAAGATGAGAGTTAAGTGATTTTTCTCAAGAATGAATGAAAGGCAGCTTTAGGTAATGGATAGAGAGCAGGCCTCCAAAAGACTTTTGGGTTCTCCTTTGACTACTGTGAGTCTGAGCCTGGACAAGTTGCTTTGAATCTCTGTGTGCTTTGGAAACTCTCAGACACCATAAGCTGTAGAAAAGGTGTCCATCTGTCCTCATCCAGGCCTTCACTGGGAACACCAGTGAAATCATGGGTCTAAGTCCCTCACGTTCTCTCAGGAAATAGTCCTGGACTCCCTCCTGGTCTCCCTCCTCGGAATAATCTTCTCTCCACTTCCCCACACTCATGTTTGAGTTTTCTGTGGCCCAGCTCTGAACTGAACTGCCCTAAGGAAGCTCACTCTGCATTTCCAGGAGAAATTGGAAAGGTAAAGTGGAGAAGGTGCTAGACTGGGTCGCAGACACAAATTCCAGCCCTGCGTCGGCCACTATTTATGGGCAAGTCTTTAATTTTTCAGAGGTTTAGTTGCCTCCTTTCTTCATCTGGTTGGTGTGAAGGATAACAAAGCAAAGGATTTATAAGCTAGAAAGTGAGATATAAAAAGTGAGTCTAGCCATATCTTCTTCCACAACATCTCTCCCATCCGTCCCCTTTTCCCCACTCACACAAGCGCCTCTTGCCTGCAGAATTACAGTGGCCTCCCTAATTAGTCTCTTGGTCTCCAGTCTCTTCCATTTCCTCTGCTAACATGCAAATTAACATGATAGAATATAACATAACCATATAATTAATAAAATACTATATAATGTAATATAATATAATAAGCAATGGTCTAACCACTCCTCTCCTTTGGAGGCTCCCAGTACTGACCTATTAGGTAAAATACAAGTTCCTTTTGTGTCTGAAGCCCTTCACAATCTGGGTCCACCCAACCTTAATGTTCCAGGCTTACTGCTCAGTATTCTCTTTCACAAAGTCTATGCTTAAGCCAAATTGCCTTACATACTATTCTCTGAACGTTCCTTTTTATCTCCCATGTCCTTGCCTCTGCACAGACCAATCCCATGCCTAAGATACATTCCCTCCTCACCCACACCTTTCAAAATCCACCACCTCCTGCGCAAAAATTATCCTATTCCTCAGTGCTTCCCTTTTCTCCAGAAATTACTGCTTACCTATGTTCAAATTATTGTCCACAATGGAATGTCAGCTCTTTGGGAGTACAGCGTATTTTGTTTTTGTCTCTGTATCCTCAGCACCTAGCAAATGCCAAACACATTGTAGATCATATGTCATAGGCTTAGATGTGGATGTGTGAAATATTTTTTTAAATTATGTTTCCACATAGATACAGGAAAGTGGGTCTTCTCGACCTGGGTGCTTTTTGCAAAAACAATTCTAGTTAGGGGACTTCTTGTAGCAACAACCTCTTAGTGGTTAGGGGGCTTTTTGTAGCAACACCTCTTAGTGGTTAATGGGGGGGCTTTTTGCCAAGAATAAAGCGGCTTTTTGTACAAACAATTCCTAGAATAGGGGGAAAACTACTCTTGACTGGGTCTGTGGTTAAGATACAGTAAGTATGCCAGTCAGACTCTAAGTACACATGTTTAACTGCTTCATGAATATCATCCTCTCCTCCCCCAGGAAGAGTTAAGGCTTGTTTTAATACACATGCAATGTATGTGAATATATTTGGAGGGAGGGGAGAACATGAAGTAGGCGTGTCAGGAAGTTGTACACCTCAAAGTACTCAGCCAATGAGGAAATGAGAGAGGGACTTCGCGTTCTGGGACAGGGGATTTAAACTGTGAAACTTTCACCTTTGAGGTGTGTTGCTGAGTAGTAGGCAGCACATCCTTTTTCTTGCAAGAAATTGTAGAATACATGAGCTTGCTTCATCTACCTTGGGAGTCTTTGTCTTTCCTCTGGAATTTTTATAAATAATAATAGGACCTTAGAGTCTGTTTGGTCCAACTTCTTAATTTTGCAGATGAGGAAATGGAGACGCAGAGAGGAGACCCAACATCACTCAAGCAGTGAATAACAAATACAGGATTTGAACCCAAGTCCTAGTGCTTAATAAATAGATACTGAATGAGTGAATAAATTCACAATATATAAATAACTTGATGATGTTTGTGTCTACTAGTATTCACATAAGGTGAAAATATATATTCATGTTAATGATATTTTTCCTGGGGGGAAAAATGCTCAATATAATTTAATCCCCATTATAAAAATCTTGTGATATGAAATTGCAAGTGTATTATCTCGATCTTTAATTTAGAATTTTAAAATTAATCATTTAAATATTTTTTTCAGATAAAAATTCTTAAGTAAAAATCAAATTTAAAATTCTTAACATGAGGGGCGGCTAGGTGATGCAGTGAATAGAGCACCGGCCCTGGAGTCAGGAGGACCTGAGTTCAAATCCAACCTCAGACACTTAGCACAAAAACTAGCCATGTGACCTTGGGCAAGTCACTTAACCCCAATTGCCCTCTAAAAAAAAGGCAAAAAAAAATCTTAACATGAGATCAAAGTTCTATAACTTCACAGGAGTATTCAAAAGAAGAGTAAGATAAGAAAAATGATAATTTTCCCCAGCTCAAGGTTCAGGAGTGTTCTGTCTGCTTACCATATGTCAAGCTCATTCTCCCCTTTACGGGGCATTATAATTGACAAAAAATGTTCACATGTTCCTTCATTTAGTCCTGACAACAATTATGTAAGGTAGTTATCAATGAGATAACTGAGGCTCAGAGTATATACAAAGTTATAAAGAAAAAAATGTGGCAGAACTGGGACCAACACACAAGTTTTCTGATTGGAAATATGGTGCACTACACTATGCATGCTATAGTTGGTGAACAAGACTTGTTCTTATTTTGTTTTTTCCTCGTTTATGTGCAGCCTCCCTTCTGGGCCACTTTCTCCCCAACTCACACATGCAGGTTGGATCCCCATGGAGGCTGGGGAGTATAACAACCTATGTTCAAAATACTCTATGGGTCTATGATACTAGAACCAAAAGTTGTAAGCACCCACCAGTGTACTGACCTTTAATAGTCTGCCATTTTACCTATTAGCTCAAAGCAAAGGCACTTACTGAAATATCATAGCATGAATAGTAATATTTAAAGTTCCCCTCGTGGGGGGGAAGGGAGGGGAGAAAATTTGAAACTGAAGTGATTGTAGAACTGAATCTTGTAAACTAAAAGTAAATAAACAAGTCAATGGAAAAAAAAAGAAAGAAAACAGGAAAAAAAAACAGTGATGAATGATCTAAATGCATAATTTCCCATTAAAAAAAATGTGAGATTTGTCCAAAAAAAATTTAATTTAATTTAAAAAATAAAATAAAGTTGCCTTCATTAATTTAGGGAGCACTCTCCCACAAATCTATACATACACATTATCTGTGAGGAAAGGGGACATACTCAGAGATTGCACCGGTAGAAAGGCACGTACATGAGAAAGTCATGTGGCCAAAACAACAAACACCTCCAGCACTATAGAACTCTTTTGTTCTGTTTTGTTTTTTCTAGTGCTGTCCTCATACTGCTTCCTCTACATAGAAATGTCCTGCTGGGAAATTTGCTAACGAGGTTCCCTGTGCCTATTCCTATCCATACCTCCCCCAAATTCCAGAGATGGACTCTTCTGAACCTACTCTCTTCCACAGAATAACTACTACAAGATGGCATTGACAGTAAAGGTGAGGAGAGAGAAATCCTGTCCTACCCACCCATCCCTTACTATATTATAAATGAGATATAAAGGAAAAAGTGAAGAGAAATTCCCTCTCAAGAGCTGGATTCTTCTGCTATAGATGATGTTCTTTTTGCCCACCATAGAAGATTCACTCCTGAGAGGTTGCTCTTGCTTTTTAAGGCCACCAGCATCATGGTTTCAAACAACCAATGACTGGTCACCATACAATTTAATCAAGTGGATAGGGGAATTTTTTCCATGCCTCCTGAAGGAGCAAAGAGTTATAACTATGTTATACATGTTTCCTTTTTCAATAAATCTGAAAGAGGCATTGTCCTTTGCAAGTTGCAAATAGACCATTTCAAAGATTGAGGAATTTATTCAAAACTTTCAAAAAATTTAGAATATTTGTTATCTCTCTCTTCCAAATTGAACTGTAAAAATGAAAAATAAAATTGTGATAGCATGTAGATACATAAGTATATATGTATATGTATATGTATATGTATATATATATATATATATATAAACACACGCATAGGTGTGTGAGTGTGTGTGTGTCTATATGCCAGCAAAACAAAACAAATCCCCTACCCACTTAGCCATGTCTAAAAATATGTGTTTAATTTTCCATTTTAAGCCCACCAACTCTCTAGCAGGAAGTGGGTAGCATATTTCACTTTCAGTCTTCTGGACTTCTAGTTTGTCATTCTGTTTTTATGTCTTTTAAAACTGTTTTTCTCAATGAAGATGTCATGGCTTAAATAGCTCTAGCTCTGCTCACTTAAGTCTACATCAGTTAACAAAGATCTTTCCATTTCCCTCTGAAAATGTACATTTCATCATTTCTTGTGGCATAATAATATTATATAAATAATAATATTGTAATCAATAATATTCAACTACTCTCGTATATCACAATTTTTTTAGCCATTCCTCAACAGGAGGACAGCCTCTGATTTTTCAGCTTTTGATTACCCCAAAAAAGGTCAGTTATAAATGTTGTCATGCATGTAAGTTCATTTCCTCTTTCTTTGATCTCTCTAAGGTATAAGTCTAGCAGCAATATAGTTGGATGAAAAGGTATACAGAGTTTGATAACTTTTTTTGGACACAATTCCAAATTGTCTTCTAGAATGACTGGACCAATTCATAGCTCCATAGTATAGTTGTTTTTCCATAACCTTCCCAACATTAATCATTTTTGCCAATCTAAATGTGTGATGTGGAGCTTCAAGGTTGCTTTAATTTTCATTTCTCCAACTATTAGTGATTTGGAGGATTTTTTTCATATGGTTGGACTTTTTTCTATGAAAATTTTCTGTTCATATCTGTTACCATTTATCAACTGGAGAATGGCTCCTAGTCTTATAAATCTGTATCAGTCTTTATATAGCCTAGATATGAGAGACTTACTTCAGAGATTTTTCCCAATAATCAAAATTATCCTCTTTATCTTTGATCTTTTCTATCACTTGCTTAGTTGTGAACTTTTCCCCATCCATAAATCTAAAAGGTATTTTTTTCTTACTTCTCTGATTTGCTTGTGACATCACCTTTTATATCTATATTAAATAGTAGTGTTGATAATGGACACTTCCTTGTTTTACTCTGATTATATTGAAAAGGTCTCTAATTTTTCTCTGTT
>CM053582.1:321087112-321110940 GCA_028627135.1 Pseudochirops cupreus | reverse complement strand
TATAAAACAATAATTATTTAATCTAGCCATGGGAAAGAAACTTGTTCTTTGTTTACACCATAGAACCGGAAGCCAACAATCTAGTTTCAGAGGTCATACTTTCCCTGGGATATTATAGCCATAAAACCATTTACTAATTTTCCACCTGGCTTCCCAAAGGACTTTTTTGTCACATTACTAGCGTTGTTGATGTTTTCTGGGTTACTGAGAGTCATTCAGTTACGTGACCCATTGACGTACTTCCAGAATTTCTGCATTTCCCAATTATGTGTTGGTGATCCTGGGTCCAGCTGAGACTAGCCTAAGTCACGCTAAGCTGACTGTGAACCTCATTGCACTTCCAGAAGGTTTCAAGGAGATATTGGCCTAGGATTTTCCCACAGATCTTTCTAGAATTGGAATTTAGGCTTGGAGTTGACCCTACGATTGAGAGGCTCTTGACACCTAGGGGAACTGTTTCACAAAATCCTGGAGGATAAAAATGCATGCACTCAGTCAGGCAATAAGGCCTTGCTCACTAAGTGATTGTGTAACCAGCCTTGTGTTGGGAAAAAGGGGATTCAGAAAGAAGTAGAAGATGCAAACCGTATATTCAAGGGATTGATGATATGGTATTGGAACACTTGAAACTAGTTGATGACCCAGAAATACCGCTACTAGGTCTTTAGCCCAAAGAGATCAAAGAAAAAGAAAAGGACCCACAGGTACAAAGTATTTATAGCAATTTTTGTGGCAGCAAAAATTGAAAACTGAAGGGGGTACCCATCAATTGGGAACAGTGAGCAGGTCATGGGAGAGGGACAGGGAGGGAAAGAGAGAGACAGAGACAGAGACAGACAGACAGAGAGAGAGGATGACGACAACAACAATGATGATAGAATACTACTATGTCGTAAAAAAAAAATTATGTGGATGGTTTTAGAAAAATCTGGGGAAATAGTTATGAATTCATGCAAAGTAAAAGGAACAAAACCGAGAGAACAATTTATACACTAACAATACTCTCGAGACAAGTTCAAAAGATCAAGAAATTATGATTGACGCAATGGAACCAACCGCAAATTGAGAGGACTCATAACGAAACATGCTATCTCCAGATAGACAAGTAATTAACTCAGTGTAGCTTGAAGCACAAGTTAATATAGGAATTCACTTTTGAGTATACATATCTGTAACAAGTTTTGCTTTTCTTGCTTTCTCAGTGGATGGCAGAAGGAAAGGTGGCAGGGAGAGAATTCGAAATTGAAAATAAAATAAAACTGAATTTTAAGAAAAGAAAAAAATTAGTACAGAAAAATACAAAATACTTTCAATTTAATCTTCCTGTGAGCCTTACTCTTCTACGCAAAAATCTTTTGTCACTCTCTAACATCCCTGGGGAGAAAGTTCAAACTCCTTTGCCTGGTGTGCAAGTGCTCTACAGTCCGGGGCCACCTGCCTCTCCAGCCTTTTCTCATTCTACTCGCTCCATCCAAACTAGGTTACTCTCTATCTCATAAAGCTTGCCCTACACTTTCCTAAGTCCACACCTTTGCTCCTACTGTTCCAGGTTGAAAGGTGTTTTCCCCATTTCAATTGTCAAATTGCTACCCTTTCTTTAAAAAATAACTAATATGTCAGCCTCTCTATGAAGCCGTGCCCCGATGCTTCCTGTTGCTAGCAACTTTGTCTCTTGTACAATCAGAGATAGCAGGAAGTGCTCTAGATTTGTACTTTGGGAACCTGGGTTCAAATCCCAGCACTGCTACTTACTAACTAGTTAACTTTTGTTGTCATTTAACCTCTCTGGGACCATATTCCTCATCTGTAAAGTGTTGAGGGTCGTAGGATCTTGGTTTCAATACTGAAAAACCCTCAACTCCAATTCCCGCAATTTACAGTCCAGGGAAGTAAGACTGAAAGAGCCTGATTGACTTGCCAAAGGTCACACAGCTGGTAATTGTCTCAAATTCTGGGGTAGGATTTGAACTCAAGTCATCCTAACTTTAAACCCATCACTTCATCCACTGTACCACGTATCAGGTGACCTATAAAGTCCCTTCCTGATCTAAATATATAAGGCAGTTGGGCAGCACAGTGGATAGAGTAGCAGGTCTGGAATCAGGAAGACACATCTTCCTAAATCTAAATTTGGCCTAAAGTCCTTACTAGCAGTGTGACCCTGGGCAAGTCACTTAACCCTGTTTGCCTCAGTTTCCTCATCTGTAAAATGACCTACACAAGGAAATGGCAAACTTCTCCAGTATTTTTGCCAGGAAAACCTCAAATGGGGTCATGAAGAGTCAGACACAAATGAGAAAAAATGGCCAAATCACAACCAATCTAAATCTATGATTCTGTGATCTCATATAACATTTTATTTTGCACCCAGGGCCGGACTAGGACCAGTGATTTTCTCAGCACTAGGCTTGTCCAAAAATGGAAGAAATGAACTCTGAAGACAATGATTTTCCATCACCCACAGCAGAACCTAGATCAGGACTTCTTAAGCTATAGTCCATAGACCTCCAAGGAATCTATAGATAAAATTTTAAATTTAGATGGGAAAAAAATACATCGGGGGTTTTTCTTTTCTTTAAGTATAAATGTTTAGAAATTATACTGAGAAATCATCCATAGGTTTCACCAGAATCCAAAGGGGTTCAGGTCACAAAAAAAAGAACACCTGGCTTAGAAGATTGCTCGTCAAGGATGTCAACGAGAATATTTTTATTTCTCCTGCCTTTTCCAACTCTGTGGTATCATTCTATACATTTTTCACTGAGTAGGCTGGCATGGCAATGCAGCTGTAGACGCCATCCCTCTCGAGTCCCAGAATTTTTATTCTAGACCTTTTTATTACATTGTTCATTATTATTTATATGTTACAATTTATTACATTATTTATTCATTTTTAGGATATGGCCTGGTAATTGACCAAGCGTCCTGCATGGACGGGGATCAGCCTCCTGCGGGAATAGTAATATTCTTTCACTGTGAGTATTTCTTTTGTTAATTTTTATTGGTATCTTTTGTTTTTACATCACCTTCATTTCCTTTTAGGTGCCCAATAGATTCTTTCTTTTTTCGCTTTTCTCTCTGGTTCTAATATACCTGAGCAGTTTGGCTTCAGGAATTCTTTAAATGTGATATATAGGCATGGGTGGGGAGGGAGGAGGGGAGTCATTGCTTTCAGATATTCTAATGATTCTTAAATTTTCTTATCTTGAAATATTTTCCACACCAACTGGCTTTTATGTAATGCCATACATTTTCTTCATTTTTTCATTCTTTTAATTTGATTTAATTCTTTTCAATGTTTCATGGAATCATTAACTTTTTTGTCTATTTTAATTTTTAGGGAGTCTATTCCTTGGGTAACATTTTGTACAACTTATATTAAGCTGTTAATTCTTCAAAGTCTTTTCCCTACTTCTCTCATTTCTTTCCAATTCTTTCCTCTAGATCTCTCATTTTATTTATAATTTAATTTTTAACTTTTTTTTTTAATTCTTCTTTAGGGGGGACTAGGTGGCACAGTGAATAGAGCACCGGCCCTGGAGTCAGGAAGACTTGAGTTCAAATCCAGTCTCAGACACTTAACACTTACTAGCCACGTGACCTTGGACAAATCACTTGACACCAATTGCCACTTGACACCAAAAGCAAAAAAAAGAAAATCTTGCTTTATTTATTCCAGGATTTACAGTTAATCTTGTGGCCAAAAATGTCTTGTTTTGTTTTAGGTTTTGTTTTTTTGTTTTTTTTAAGACTTTGCTTGTAGATGTTTAGGACTTTATCTTTGCTTCTGGATTTATGTCTTAGGTGTCAATCTCCCTAATAGTTTTTATCATGGGAATCTTTTTCATTTACTCATTCTTCTAGCCTTACTTCCTGAATAGGGATTTTGTGTTAGTACCAGGTTTTGTGCACTTTGAGATAGCATGTTGAGCCTTGTATGGTCTTGATCTGTATTCTCTGGTGTCCTTCAATTTCCCACTCACTATCGGATCTGGCACTCTTCCTAGATCTTTGTTGCAGTAACTGTGAAAGAAAGCCATACAGCAACTGATGAACATCAATTTTGTTTTCAGTTGTTTTCTACCTCAAAAAACACACTGCTATAAATATTTTTGGTATATTGGACCTTTCTGTATCTAGCTTCCTTGGAGTATATGGGATCTGTGTGTAAAAACGTATGCACATTTTCGTCACTTTCTTAGCATAATTGCAAATTGTTTTCCAGAATGGTTGGACAAATTCACATCTCCAGTAATACTGTATTCATGCACCTGTTTTCCCATAACCTCTCTAACACTCGTTACTCCCATCTTTTGTCTTCTTTGTCAAAAGAGTAAACATTTCCATGTACATTTCTTTGATAAGTAGACAGTTCAGTAATCCGTTTTCAAGTTCCCCTAATTTAAGAGGAGAAAGACAGGATTGCAGTAGAAAGAAACACAAATTATAAGTTTTACAAGCTCTATTTCACATAAGCAAACAAGAAGGTCACAGATGTATAGGTATCAGAAGGTGACTGTGAAAAGCAATGACAAGCTTGTAGCCCTGTGTAACACATTCTGGGCAAGTGGTACTGTGGGATTAGAAATATTTATTGAATTTGTTTGTTTTTACTCTACTTTTGCTTTGAAAATCCAAAGAAAGCAAAGGGAGGGAATTGAGGTTCATAATGAATTTTTACAAGCCCAGGCAGTGCTGGCAAATCTAGAGGGTTACGATGTGTAAAATAAGTTGAATTGGCTCAACTTTCTGCCCAGTTGTCATGATGGTCTTTACACTCCCCACAATATGGATGAGATTAGGTGTTAGCCTGATGTTTGGAGAGATAAACTTCCAACTTCCAGACAAGGATATGGATTTAGGATGTGTGGGGTGGGCCACATAACTGGCTTTCTAATCAATTCTGGCTGTAATGCCTTCCAAGTCCCAATGTGAGCCAGAAAAGAGAAGCAAAGAGACTGCAAACAATTGCAAAAGTTATATAAAATGAAAATGTTTTCATTTTCTCCTCCATTACTGAGATTTCCTTGCAGAGACAGTAACAAAAAGAGCCCCAGAGGCAGAGGAGAGATGGTACATCTGTTTTAAAATGTAATTTACGAAAACATCATTTGGGGATTTTAAGTACAGACCCAAAAAAAATATATGTATCAGTGCAGCTGAGCCCCATTCAGCCAAATGTTTTCTGTGTAAGTTAGTTTGCCCAAAGGCATGCCAGTGCCCATGGAACAGAGTGGATATCACCTGGTAATTCTGGGTATGATGGCTGTGTTAGATTACACAACAGAGATCTCCCCTTTATGGAAGTGCTCTAGCCCTTTGAGTCTGCTCAAAAAGTATTTGTTAAATCCCTATTGTCTAGCTGACACAAAAGATTTAAAAAGTACAGGGCAGACCTTTTCTCTGTCAGAGACATAAGTAGGAAAAATATTCCCCTGGGCCAGTCCTCCTGGGAAAGGTGTCAGTGCCCCACAGGAATTGGGAAAAAAGCCTAGTAAGAGGAATGTCACAGTTTTAGGACCCTGGAGAGTTGGAGAGTGGTGAGCGGCTGTACCACATGGCAGCTTTGGTAAGACAGTCCCCCTGGAAACAAAACATGTGCTCTCACCTGTCAGCACATTGGAAGAAAATATAATTTCTCCAATCATGTAGATGCCCTGGGGTTAGCACAAGATGGGGCTTACTTTTTTTTCTTTTGGAGGGTTGGGGAGGAAGTGGTAGGGAATATAGCACACTTCTCTTGTTTCATTCTTCATACTCCAAAACCTACATAGTCTGCCCATGCAAACCAAGCCCCATGTTCTTCTATATGAAAACACCCAGTTTACAATGTGCCAAACCAAGAAATTTTTATTAAAAGAAATGTATAATACTGATTAACGCTAGTAGTGAGAATGGTCCAGTCCTCCCTCCAGTATTATTGAGGGTTCTGAACTGAGGTGTGATCTCATGCAACAAGTTGTCTTTGGTTAAGTTGCTCTCTAATGCTGTGAATGCTGTTAGGTCTCCACTAGAATGGGCAGTTCTCAAGTGCTCTGTTGAGTGCCATCTACTGAGAAGAGCCACTCCCACCAAGGCCATGGGAGGCTGTCTTCTGACAGAGAACAAATTATCTTAACCTAGTGACTACTCCATATGTTCTAGACCAGATTAGAGCTTGGAGGACAAAAAAAATCATATCTCTTTGACTTACTTTACTCCTACCCAGAGTATCCTCTGGGAAATCTCAGAACAGAGTTCAAATATTACTACTGTTACATCTCTACAGACATGGTTAAATGATTCCCTGCTTCCACTCAAACTTATCAGGCTGATTAGGGAACTCTGCTGTTCAATGCCCTATACTCAGAACATGACAGGTAGTTAGTCTATAGTAAAGCTAGACCTGAATCCAGGGTTACCTGCCTTCAAGAAGTTTAGACATGGTCTATTGTCTCCTGGACTCCATAGGTATAGGCAAATGAAGTTTATCTACAGTCTCTTTGGAATATAGTCAAGGCAATGTCACGATAAATGTAAAGTATCATCTTGATGAGGTTACCATAGGCAATAAAATATTTCTGGGTAAATCACTGCTAAGATATTTTCAGTCACTCATCCTTTTCTTCATGGAGGAATTTCCTTGTTTACCCTTTGCAAGGTTAATTGCTTGCCATAATTCTTTACTGGGAACAGTTAGCACATCTAGGTTTATTACATGGTATAAAGATCCCACCTTGTGTCATGTGACTACAGAAGGAGAAACCTTCTAGCAAAGGTTAACTACCAGATATGCTCAAAAACTAATTTCCAAAATTTAGTATCCAAGGCATTTAAGGAATGTTTTCTTTTTTTTCGAGCTTCCTAAAAGGTTCTGTCCGTTATAAATCTACCTCCACACTAGAAAATTCATTTTTTAAATGAAAAGAAATCCATCTTATTACACTGCTCAGCCATGGTAGGAGTTGCCCAATGGTGACTAGAACATTAAGTAGCGTTCGGCAACTGCTCATTTAGGCCCTAGCATTTATCCTTTACTGTATATGAGCCATGGGGTGGTGGATGGGGGGGTGGATCAAATATGCTAGTCATAGACAAGATATAGAAGTGACTCTATGTAAGCACAGGGAAATAAGACTGGAAGCATAGTTTAGGGTCAGCTCTCGGAAAAACCTTTAATGTTAGGGCAAGGAATTTGGCTTTTATTTAGTCAAAAAGTAGGACCACTGAAAATTTTTAAACAGTGAAATGACATGGTAAAAGTCATGCCTTTGGAAGATGGCTCTAAGAGCAGTGTCAGATAAACTGTGGGAAAAACAGAACTGGGAGCAAGGAAAACATTTAGAAGACATTTTCCAATAGAGTTTGCTGAACATATGCTTCATTTATACCTGTAGGGAAACTAACACATTTGTTCTGACCAGCAAACTAAACAAGCGGTAATGTTGCTGCTGTTATTATGGCATATGTAAAATATATAAAGACACAATTGCAGGATAAAGGCAAAGGCATAGCCCTGAAAGTTTTGTTTAACCCTTATGATCTTCTCCCTAGGTTTATTTTTATACAAATCAGGAAATGCCGTGGGAACTGAAGGGAGTTTCATCATTCCAAACCAACAAAACTTGAGTTTTGTTGAAGAATCCCCAAAACTTATTTTGGGACACAATCTGCTCATAAGTGATATGACATGAGTTAAAAGAAATTTCCTAACCCCGAGTCACATAGTTTGGACTTCAAACTTCAAGTTGGAACCAAGAGAAAAGTAATTAAAAGAATAAACTTAATCTTAACATGAAGGTTTCAATGTGGCGGCTCATAGAACTATGCACTAAAAGACCTTAGTCCTCCCCTATAAGGGAGAGGCTTACTAGTCAATATACCTCAGCACACAGAAGCAGAGAGTAGCTATTGGCCCAGAAAAGACTAAAAACCAGAAAAGGATGCCTCAGAAACCATGACATTAGTGGTAATACCCAGAAAAGAAGTGATAGACAAGTGACAGAGAGCACAGACACAATGCTCAGCAGAGTAGCAAAGAATGAAATAATGACACTAACAGATGACATCAACAACTTGACAGCATCAGGGATGAGTTGCCTCAGCCATACATGTGGCCTAGTCATATCTATACCTACATGCACATCCTCTGTGAGTATGACATGTGTGGCATACACTGCTTCATGCATGTTTCCTGGTCATGTGTGTTCCCATGTGTACCCTCTCTTTATGTTTCCCAGTTGCACATATTCTCTACATGTAATTCATCCATATAGGTTCCCTGGTCATGTATATTTTCTGCCCATCCGTCCTTCCCAGCTAATAGTGTGGTGGCTAGATTGAGAGAATACCTAGAATGTTTCTGGAAGAAACATTTTCTCATCCCTTAATTTGCTCTATCACTTGATGAAATGCCTTTTGCTTTGAACAAATGTGTCCTTTGGCCTAATGAAAATATGTACATTTGTAAACATTTGTGAGCTATGGCTTGGGTTGGTGATGACCCCCAAAATGCCTTAATTCTGGGGTAACTTCCTGTAACCTGTGTATGAAAAGATCTGTGCTGAACAATTATTCCATTACTCTCATGAATTTGGGCACTCTTAGCTTTGGCTATGGTGCAACTAAGCAGATTTTCCCAAATAACTCATAGTCACATGAGTATTTCTTTGGAAACAGTAATGTAAATTTATTAAGCAGGCAGAATTAATATGTAAAGATGAGAGAAGAATATGTTTAATTCACAGGTAAGTAAATGAATCAACGTTTGTTTCAAAGTAATAATTAGCTCAATCAGATGACTATCTTCTATTAGCAGTTTCCAAAAGTATGTCACACACCTAATGGTCAGGCAGAGAAGATAACTTGTGGGAAAGGGCGGTGACCTGGGCTAAGGTTACCACTTCCTATTTTGAAGATTTACTTTATTTTCTCCATTTTTGGTCTTCTCTCCCTCGATGAATTACTTTGCATTTATTTATCTGTGAACATTTTGTATCCCTTCAGTGGAATATAAGTAGTATAAGCAGAGTCCTTTTGGTCCTTACTTGCAGAGATGCACTGGGTTTTCTGATTAAAAAGGAAAAAAAATTCTGAATCTTTCAAAACTCAGAAAGAGATAAAAGCTCAAGGGGGTGAGGATTCCTCTGAGCATCTCTCTAATCAGAGAAAGATGAAAGGGGGAGAGGGGATATAAATTCATCCTTTCCAAAACAACAAGGAGGAGCAATCGAGTACAAAAGAAAAGAAAGATAAGTACCCCTACTCTACAATATAAATTTATTTTATGAATGGCAGAAAACATAGATACTGTCACCCCTTACTTTCCCACAATAGAAATACTCCAGCATATCTTCTGTAATATCATTGTATTCTATCCTACAAACTTTTTTACTTCTCTATATACATAAACTGAATATTGAAAAAAAGATCTTTACAAAGCAATGTAAGTATCTTCCTCATCAAACAGCTTAATTTACTGTGAAAGGTTAGGGTGCAGGAAGGTGAAGGCATACCTATAAGGGCCTCCTATAGATCATATTAAACCAAGGTAATGTGTATGAATACAAACTGACTTTACATAGTTTTTCTGGGCCTATTTTCCTTGAATATAGTTTTCACTCAGAGTAAAGTTTGAGTTTAGCATTGTAAATTCATGAACTATCTCTTCATATTAAGAAATATAACAGTTAAGCCTGTGGTCAAAAAGGTGAGTCAGGAGGCAAGATTTTAAAATCTTAAGAGAGTTAGTTGAAGTCCTCATAGTGGATGATATTATAGGAGGAAGAAGAGAACCAAGAATATATTTAAAATGTCTTTTTCTAAGTGGAAAAGGAAAGGTAGCAGCATCAGCAAAGAAGGCAAAGAAGGCACAGTCAAGGAGGTAGGCAGAGAACCAAAAGCCAAAGCCAAAGGAGGAATGAATTTTAAGGAATTTGGAAAGAGTTTTTGATATCAAGTGCTACACCAAGACCAAGAAAGATAAGGATTGAGGAAAGACCACTGGTCATTGATCACCTTGGAGAAAGGAGTTTTAGCAAAGGGAATAGAATAGAATCCATACTTCTGGAAGCTAATGAGTGGGTGGTGAGATAGTAAAAGACTACTGACTCTTTCAAGCTTGACAGTAAAAAGACAAGGACAGATAAAACACTAGTTTGGTACAGACAATAATTTCACAGCTCAAGGATCAGTGATTTCAACAGTGGAGGTGAACATACCTTATACTGAGGTAGCCCTCAACTTACACTCTGACTAGAAAAATTCATCACCTTTTTCGTGACTTGTGCTGGTGTTGGCATTTGCTCGCTCCACCACACTGGGGCTCACAATCTCCTTCTGGTTTACTGAGGTGTGGCTTGCTGCTGGCTTGCTGGGATGCCTCCTGCCCTGGAATGTGCTCCCCTTTACCAAAGCGAAACAGATCTTTATTGCCGATCTTCCAAGTTTTCACCCTGCCTTTTTGCTGGAACTGCTGTTCTAGGATTTGTTTTGGGGTGCTCTTTTATGGTTGTTTGGATGTGAATATGGGAGAGTTACAGTGATTTACTGCTTACTCTGCCATCTGGCTCAGCTGATAGTTGTAACTCTTAGGAGCTGTATCTCTGTTAGGGCAGTTAGAAGGAGTATACTTATATATGGCTATGGGTATAAGTTAACTTTGATGTGATGATGAAAAAATAATTAAGGAGTGAAAGAGATTGTACTGAGGGAAAAGGAAAAGGGGAAGCAGAATGGGATAAATTATGTCACATGAAAAGGCATTAAAAAGACCGATTACAGTAGAGGGAAAGAAGAGAGGGAGAGAGCATTGTCTGAGACTTACTCTCATTGGATTTGGTTCAAAGAGGGAATGACATACACAGCTGGGTAGAGAAATCTTTCTTACTCTCTAGGGAAGTAGGAAGGGAAAGGGGAAAGAAAAGGGGGCCTGATAAAAGGGAGGACTGAAGAGAGGACAAAAGTAGGAAGGGAAAGGGAAAAGAAAAAGGGGGGCTGATAGAAGATAGGGCAGATTCAGGGAGGAGGTGGTGAGAAGCAAAACAGTGGTGAGGAAGGGACAGGGTGAAAGGAGAGAGAAAATCATTTAAAAAGGGGGGGGAAATAGGATGGAGGGAAATACACAGTTAGTAATTATAACTATGAATATGAGTGGGAGGAATTCTCCCATAAAATAAAAGTGAATAGCAGAGTGGATTAAAAAACAGAATTCTACAATTTTCTACAAACACATTTGAGGAAGAGAGACACACATTGGCATTTCTATATATCACCAACAAAGCTCAGCAAGAAGAGATAGGGAGAGAAACTCCATTTAAAATACCTGTAGACAATATAAAATATATGGGAGTCTACTTGCCAAGACAAACTCAAAAACTGTTATAAACACAATTATAAAACACTTTTCAGACACAAAGTCAGATCTAAACAATTGAAAAAATATCAATTGTTCATGGGTAGCTTAAGCTATAATAAAAACAACAATTCTATCTAAATTAATTTCCTTATTCAGTGCTTTACCAAACCACTAAAAATTATTTTATAGAGCTAGAAAAAATAATAACAAAATTCATCTGGAAGAACAAAAAGAATATCAAGGGAATTAATGGAGAAAAATGCAAAGGAAGGTGATCTAGCAATACCAGATCTAAAACTATATTATAAACCAACAATCGTCAAAACTGTTGGGTAATGGTGAAGAAATAGAATGGTGGATGAGTGGAATAGATTAGGTACACAAGACACAGTAGTAAATGATTGTAGTCATCTACTGTCTGATAAATCCAAAGACTTCAGCTTCTGGGATAAGAACTCACTTTTTGACAAAAACTGATGGGAAAACTAGAAAATACGATGGCAGAAACTAAGTATAGAACAACATCTCACATCATATACCAAGGTAAGATCAAAATAAGTACATACTTTGGACATACAGGGTGATTCCATAAGCAAATTAGGAGAATAAGAAGTAGTTTAACTGTCAGATCTATATAGAAGGGAAGAATTTATGACCAAACAAGAGAGTTTTATAAAATTCAAAATGGATAATTTTTATTACATTAAATTAAAAGTTTTTATGGGAAACAACCTTTATAGCAAGTATTTCTGATAAAGTCTCATTTCTCAAATATATAGAAAATTGAGGCAAATTTATAAGAATACAAGTCATTCTTCAATTGATAAATAGTCAAAGGATATGAACAGGCAGTTTTCAGAAGCAGAAACTAAAGCTATCTGTAGTCATATGAAAAAATGTTCTAAATCACTATTGATTAAAGAAATGCACATTAAAACAGCTCTGAGGTACTGCCACACCTACCAGATAGGCTAACATAACGGAAATCTAGGCATCTCCAGGAAAAACCTTTCCATAACCAACTAAAGAAACCTATTCAGGTGCTAAAAGCCCCTCAAATGAGGGTTCTGATTTAAAACCCTCCTGCCTTTATTTAAGCTCATTTTGTCTTGGTCTGAACTCAGTGGAGATGGAGAGCAGCTGGTTACCAACCTCCATATAATTACACTTCTCTCCCAACAAAAAGCAGTGAGAACACATCAAAGCCATCTGTGGCAAAGGCAAGCCAGGATAGGTTTAGCATACCCTGGGCACAAAGCAATGCCCCTTGTATGCATTTAAGTCAGCCAGAAAATCCGGAGTTGCTTGGTCAGCTTGTTCACTGGTTGTTACACCAAGTTCATATACGACACATATGGCATCTCCAAGAGGATTATGGACCTCTACATGGGGAATCAATTGACTGGTAGGACCTTTGAAGTCAAAGTACACATCTTGACAAGACAAAATTTTCATCCACAGTTGTATAGCAATCTATTTTTAAAGTTTTTTCGTGGAAAGAAATTGCAATACCTCTCCATGTAACTGAATCATTGAATGACAGAACGGAAAGAAAACTTAGAGATCTTTTTGTCCAGGGGTCTGGAAACTATGGCCCTTAGGCCACACCTAGCCTTTTTTTTCTATAGCCAAGAAGTTTAAAATGCTTTCTAAATTTTTATATGCAATAAAACAATTTTAACATTTAAAAAAATATATTGTTAGCTTGTTGCCCAAATTTAGCCCATAGCCAGTAGTTTGCTGTCCCTGTCTAACCACCTACACTTTAAAGATGGGTAAATCAACTCTCAAAGATTTAAAATTACTTGCCTGAAGTTATACAGCTTTCTGGCACTAGGTGGCATAATGCTTAAAGGGTGAGGCCTGAAGTCAGGAAGACTCTCTCCTTCCTAAGTTCAAATTCAGGCTTAGACACTTACTAGTTGGGCGACCCTGGGCAAGGCACTTACCCTATTTGCCTCAGTTTGTAATCTGTAACATGAACGGAAGGAGGAAATGAGATCACAAAGAGTCATTCACAATTAAAACAACTGAAAAACAACAACAGCATATAGCTATCAGGCTATTTCTCTACAAGCCTGGTCAGAGCCATCACCCTTCTTCTCTTCCTACCATACTATAACACCTACTGTAGAAGAAAAGAAAGAGCAGCACCAAGGCCAATTTTGCAGGTCAATTGCATTTGGTCTAGTGATTCTCCTAAACTATTGAGATTCTCAGTTTTGTGTGCAATCCTTTTTTCTGTTTTATTATTTATGGAAATACTCATTTCATTTGATATTTGTTGTGTTCAGAATAACAAAAAAAAAAGGAACAAAATTTAATAGGAGACTACTGTAATGGTAAGGGAATTTGAAGATCTTCCCTGCTTTGAAAATATACTCTGCCCCTTAATAGGCTGAATGTAATCACATGGAGCCTGTGGTAGGAGGAGTTTGTTGAAGGGTGGCGCAGAACCCACAGGAAGCTGGGAGTCAGAGCAAGCTAGATGATTGGGAGGAGAGGATGCTTCTGAGGGAGATGGGCTTGTAAGTAAATATTGGTCTCGTATTGGTTTGTGGGAAGATTAAAGGGTACTGTGGCTCTCTGTGCTATTGTGGCTTATTAACTTCTTTGCAACTATACTGGAATCAGCTTACTGTTTTTGGAATTCGGTTTTCTGGTGTCTGAATAAATGTTTTGCTCCTATCTTCTATATGGAGAGTCTGTTATATTTTTTGATCAAGCACTATATCAATATATTTATAGTGATTGTGGGCACTGTGAATATTGCATTGGCACTACAACTACTTCTAAGATTAAATTAACCATTGATTGCAGAGCTGTGACTTTATCCAATTATTCTGAAAAAGTAATTGGGAATTTTGCTAAGAAAGCAATGAAAATATCCACACCCTTTAGACCTGAAATTCCACTGCCAGGTGGAATAGTTCTCCCCAAGGAGAACAGTGACAAAAATAAAGATCCAAGGAACACCAAAATAAACATAGCAACACTTTTTGTGATAGCAAAGAACTGGAAACAATTGAGGAACAGCTAAATAAGTTTTGTCATATGAATGTGATGGAATATTACTGTCTTATAAGAAATGATGAATATGATAAATATAGAGAAGCATGTGAAGACTTATGTGAACTAATGCAAAGTAAAGTGAGCAGCACCAGGAAAACAATACACACAGTGACCAGCAACAAAACATTTGGAATTGAATGCTCTGAAATGACAGCACCAAACTCGTTCCCAAAGAAGGAAAATGCAGAAGTGAAGAACTATGAGTATGTCACACTCCATGTTATCAACATACAAGGGAATGGGGTTGGATGGTCTTTTGGTCCAGTTCCAGATCTATAGTCCTGTGTTTTAATGTCAAGCTTTTGGGGGAGGGGAACATATTGATTAGTTTTGCTGAATTTTTTTTTATATGGAATGGCTTTCTGTGAGGAGAGAAAAGGAAGGGGAATCCATTGGAAAATGTAGGTGATGTAAAAATAAAAGATATTAATAAATTTTTTTAAAAGATAAATTAACTGTCTTAGGATACAGAAAAGCCACTCAGATTATAGAAGCTATATGAGATGATAGCCAAGTCAATGACTATCCAGTAGATAGCTTTTCATTTTCAATGTCATTTACCTTTAAAATTCTCATTTCTTTTTTAAAAACTATTAACTCACAGGTACAAAAATAAACAGCCATATTTTGATCATAAAAGGAGATAACAGCTGGAAAAGTCCTTTGAAAAGCAAAAAGCAAGAGTAACAAAAACAGAAGGCAGAGTTAAGTGTTGTGTTAAAGGGGTGGCTAAGTGGCTCAGTGAATACAGCACCGGCCTTGGAGTCAGAAGGAGCTGAGTTCAAGTCCCACTCAGACACTTAACACTTACTAGCTGTGAGACCTTGGGCAAGTCACTTAACCCCAATTGCCCTGCCTTCCCCCCTCCAAAAAGCAAACACCCCCCCAAAAAAAAACCAAAGTATTCTGTTAAAAATGTGATTGTGATAGAATACTATTGTGCTGTAAAAAACAATGAGCTCAGTGACTTGGAAAAATATGGAAGGACTTGCGCAAAATAATAAAGAGCAAAATGAGCAGAACCAAGAGAACATTGTATACAGTCAACAGCAATATTGTTTTAAGAACTATATGGGACTATAAAGGACATATGAAGAAAGACACCATCTGCATCCAGAAAAAAGAGCTAATAAATAGAAGTATGTATAGAATAATTCTACATATACATACCTATTTGGATCCAATGGTATTCACCTCTAGGGTGGGGGTAGGAGAAAGGAAAGAAAAAAAGAAATTTACATGATAATTTTGTATATTTAAAAGGAATAACAAGTTGTGCATAGTAGATTTGAGTTTCACATGCAATCATCTCTGTTATTGGACTGTTATGGAAAAGTTTATTTGATTCCATAAATTAAAAATAAAAATTTTTAAATATAATTGCTATTGTTAGGTCACAGTCACTACTTCAACCTTACAAGCAGAGAAGATTAAAACCCTAAAGATATTTCATCAAAACTGGCCACTGCCATTGAGGCCATCTTTACAGTAATAGCAGTAATTTCACTGAGCTACCAGGCCATTTTTCCCTTCCTTCTTATGCAATTAGGCAAAGGCAGCCTGAATTCAAAAAGTAAGGGAATGAAGATCATACACTAAAAAGGCAGGCAGTGAAAGACACCTTGAGCAGCAAAGATTTTGTGGCCCTATAAGCACCAAACTTATTTAATTAAATTATCTGGCTTCCCCCTGGTAATGAGAAAAGCTCATTCTCAAAGCTAAACTAGACCCCCAGAATTGTGGCAATTAAGAGATCTATTTTTACTTAATGTGAAGTACAAGGGCATTATAAAGTTGATTACCACTCCACTAGATAAGATAGTTTCTACTGTGACTCACCCAGTCAGATAGTAGCTGCCCCAGAGGTCTGGCTTCTCATGATTGAAGGAGATTCTTCAATGTTTTACGGCATCTAAGGGACTCCTAAAGCCAAGTAGTTTCGGAAGGCTTGGAGGCAGCCAAAACTTTGATGAGACTAAGCGCGTAGAGACTGGTTTTATAGCTTTTTCATCATACTTCTACTCCTAATTGGGTTTGGGTCTTAATGCTAAAATTCTGTGAAGTTCATACTTTTTCATTTGTAATTTAAATCATATTTGTGCCAACTCATCTGGCTCACCCACAGCCTATGCCAAGCATATAGGTGGCATCATTATCTATTTCCTGGTGCCCTCTGCTTGAAAGTACTGCCAGAATTAGGCTATGAGGACCTTCCTTGCTACCCCCAATCTTGTACCTATACTTTTCACCACCACTCCCTTGTCAGAGTCAGGTCTTATTTGCTGTGTCCCTATATGAGTCCCTGCACAGGATTTAGTCTGCCCACATTGACTAATAATAATAGCTAGCATTTATGTAGTAGTTTAAGGTTTACAAAGTACTTTATACATATTATCTCTTTTGATCCTCACAATAATCCAAGGAAATAGGTGCTAATATTATGCCCATTTTGCAGATGAAAGACGAAAAGTTTCCAGTCATAAAACATATATTACAAATCATTGAAAAAGACATTTGGCACGCATGTATATTCTTTAAAATATTTTTTGAAATGATAAAGGCTAGATTATCACATAGTTCTCAGATGCTCTGTGTAAAGATCATCATTTCTACTGAAGTTTGTGGGACTTGCCACGATAACTTCCCAACTCCGCAAGTCATTTAAAACTTTTTTTTACAGCAGCATTCATAAAGAATACATCCATAATGATCGATGACTACTGTATAAATAAAACAAAGCTATCTCAAAGTTGTATGGTTAAAACCACCATTCAAGCCAAAAGTCATTATCTTTATGAAAATAGTTTGATGTGGAAAGTAAACCGAGCAACTGAGGCTGCCGTAGGTTAAGTGACTGGGCCAGGTTACACAACTGGTAAGTATTTCAGGCAGGATATGAATGCAGGGGATGATGGACTGGACTTGCAAAATGACACATATATTTTCAGACAAAGTCAACGTATGGATTTGTTTTACTTGATGGCTTATTTGTCAGGAGAGAGCTTTTTGGGAAATACAGACGTGTGGATGAATATGAGATTTATTAGTGATAGCAAAAAAAGAGATTAAAAAAAGGGTGTCAAGGAAACACTGAAAATACATAGACAAGAACAGTAGGAGGTTCATAAGGGAACATAGGTACATAGAACAATGTTGGAGCTTCCTAGCTGAATTTAATATGTACTTTTAAAGAAAAAAACAAGTGGTACACAGTGGATCTCTGAGCAGCTGTGGGTACAGTAAATAGAGCGCTGGGCCTAGAGTCAGGAGACCTAAGTTCAAATCTGGCCTCAGATACTTACTGTCTATGTGACTGTGAACAAATCGCTTAACCCTGTTTGCCTCAGTTTCCTCATCTGAAAAATGAGCTGCAGAAGGAAATAACCAACCACTTTGTCAAGAAAACTCCAAATGGGATCACGAAGCCTCAGACACAACTGAGATGACCAAACAACCACACATAAAGTATCTAAGGTATCAGATACAATCTTCTTTTTCATTTCTTTGAATAAGGGAACATTAGTGTTGATATCTGTCCTATACACAATAATAAAAAAAATTCTTTAAAAAAGCCATAGACATGAATCACACAAGATGAAAAGGTGTTAGGATGGTTATGATCAGTGCCCATGGTGAGAGTACCCACATTAATGAGATTACACATCCATCCACGTAAAGTAATGGAGTTCTTCTTCTGTATATAGGCTGATGTAGTTTCTACACAGTAAATTACCTTAGGAGATGGAGTTCTGAATCAAAAAATCTATAGCTGTAAATAGCATTGTATTATTTGATACTTTAGAAGGACGACTTACAGATGGAGACATACAATCAATTATAACGTATACCTCTCCTCAACATTTATAGAGTATCCACATTTTGCTTAGCACAAGAAACAAGGTCCTTATTCTCTAGAAGCTTGCATTCTTAAGAAAGAAAGTAGTGGATTCCAAAAAGAGGAATGTTGTACTCAAAGCAAGAGGCTGAAACAATTTCTTTTGGTGGATGTACTTAGAATGAACTGGATAACAGTAGCTTACACACACACACACACACACACACACACACACACACACCCCACAAGATATGTATACATGGATATGTGATATATGTGCATATTATATGTATATGTGTATATGTATGTATATGAATATGTATATACACATAAATTCATACACATACATACGTTTGTGTGTTTACTCAATAACCCTTTATTAAATGCCTATTATGTACCAAGCATGGTGTTAGACATTGGGGATACAAAGACAAAAACTACATAATCCCTGCCTTCAAAGAGCTTACATTCTGCTAGGGCAGGGGCGGGGAACCTGCAGTCTAGAGGCCACATGTGGCTCTCTAGGTCCTCAAGTGTGTCCCTTTGACCGAATCCGAACTTCATGGAATTTGTTCTGTGAAATTTGGATTCAGTCAAAGGGCTGCACTTGAGGACCTAGAGGGCCACATGTGGCCTCAAGGCCACAGGTTCCCTGCCACTGTTAGGGGAAAAGAAACAGGTAAGTAGATAAGTAAATGCAAAATATTTACAAAGTACTGGGGGAGGGGTGGACTAACAATTAAGGGGATCAAGAAAGGCTTTAAGGAGGGAGAAGCACTTGAGCTACCTTGAAGAATATTAACAGTTCTAAGAGATAGAAATGAGGAGGAAGTATATTTCATTTGCCAATGAAAACTTGTGTAAAGGCAAAGAGTGGGGAAATTGAATGAAAAATATAGGGAGCAGCAAGGAAGCACATTGATCAGGAACATAGAGAACATGAAGGGAAATAATGTGAAATCAGATAAGAAATATGGATTAAGATCATGAAAGGCTTTAAATGTTAAAAAGAAAACTTTTTAATTTATTCTAGAAACAATAGAGTCACAAAATTTCTTGAGCCAGGGAGTGACTGAAATGACCCAGTCAATATTCCATTGAAATGAGCCAGGAGTCTATAAACAGAAATTATCACAAATTTGTTACGAATAGCTTATCTTAAAGATATAAAGTAATACAACCAAATACTATGATATCCGGATGCCACATTAGAATTTTTACATCTATGTGAGGAAGTCACTACGTAATATGGAGCCCTTGACTGGTCACCACCTTCCTTGATGATCAGTATTCCATATCCCTAGAGGAAACTAAAATAAGGAGGCCCTCAATCCTGGATGCATAGTCCCTCTTAAGTGAGTTGTAGCCCAAATAATAATATGGAAATCTTGTGACCTTTGTGTTCTCTTGGTAGGTACTGCATGTCACACTTGGTGACACTGAAATGTTTTAAGGAATCCAAATCAATTAATTCCCTGCCTTCCTGAAGGCTACAGAGAGATAATGGATTACTATACTAAGTATAGATGCAACTAGGTAGCACAGTGTATAGAACACTGAACTTGGAATCAGGAAGACTCATCTTCCTGAGTTCAAATTCAGCCTCAGACATACTTAATAGCTGTGTGACTCTGGGCAAATCAGTTAACCTTATTTGCCTCAGTTCCTCATCTGCAACATGAGCTGGAGAAGGAAATGCCGAATCAATCCAGTATCTCTGGCAAGAAAACCCCAAAGGGGATCATGAGGAGTCAGACACAACTGAAACGACTGAAGGAAAATCAAAATACTCAGTATCCATTGAGGGAATGTAATATATGGGCTGTCCACTAGAGAGTACTACGCTCTTGTCACCAGTCAAGTGGTCACTTCAAAGTCTGTCTGGGGCTCATATAGGAGACTCTCCTACTCTGCTGCCACAAGCAGCTGAACAATTTTAAACTGATGCTGGTTGGATTCTGAATGTGGACTAAAGGAAATAATATTCAGTTATTTCCTAAATAGGAAATCTATGGTTTTTTAATTTGTTTTCACTCTTAAACAACCCTCTTATTCACAGGATATGGGCAAGCAACATATTATGCCAACATAGATTATTAGAGATAGTAAAAATGAAAGATAAACTTAAGCTCTCTGGCAGGACTCCCTCCATCCAACCATCTCTCACGCCTGCACCCCCTGCTGGGTACAGCTGTTAGGATTATTGTACTACATTGATCCCCAGATCATGGAGGGGGAATAAGGGAAACGTGTATTTTTGTTCAGGACTGAATGTGGGAGTATAAACAGGCAAAGCCCAGAAAGCACAAGGAAAGAAGTCCTTATACCCACTCCTGGCTCACCAATGCACTGGTCTTTACATTAAGCTGATGGGCTGTAGCATACAGGATTTCCTATTGACCTTGACTCTACCTCTGTTCCTGGTCTAACCAGCATCTTCAACACTGATCTCTGGTCTCAATTGCCACACACGAAAACTCAAGTTATAGGCACTCATGCCATCCAGAAGTCTGATTCAGTAGTGTTAATAGTTCTTTTGATGCTAGACCCAGGGCGTAAAAATAGAAATGCTAGCTGAGAAATCTTATAGGACAGAAGAACAAGTTCCACTGTATGCCACCAAGACTTGCCCAAATGGTAGACAAGAAACTTCATTCCAAATGCAGCATCTCTTTGTTCCCTACACCCTAAATGACAAGCTAGAAAACCTCCTCAAGGGCAAAGGCAAAGGAAAGAAAGAACCTAGGTTCTATGTGACCTCAACATACCTCATCACTTCCTTATGTCTCACAATTCTATTCCCTTTATGAGAACTTTCAGGGATCCCTGAGATCCCACAGAACTGAAACACAAATGATAGATAATAATAGTGGTAGCTGACACTTACATAGGGTATCCCAAAAGTCTTGCTGCAGTTTTAAGCTATTAAAGCTTAGGGCTTTCAATTTTCCAAAGTGCTTTTACATTTTTTTTTTTATTTGAATCTCACCAACAACCCTGTAAAGTAGGTAACAACAATTATCATTTTACAAGTCAAGAAACTGACCCACATAGAAGCTCATAGAATCAGAGAGCCAAAGCTAGAAGGGAATTCAAGAGACCACCAAACACAACCTCCCTCTTTTTACAGAAGAGAAATTGAGGGCCAGAGGGGTTAAGTGACTTACCCAGTATCACATAGGTAGTAAGTGTCACTTGACCATGTCAAGAAATCGTCAGTTAAGGAACTGCAAAATATATTAAGTACAGTCAAAGCTCGACATTGGCACGTTAAACTTTCACAACTTCAAGCATTTGCATGATTTTATTGGTAGCCTCATTTTCACTCTCACGTTGGCAACTGTGCATGTTCTATAAGCACATAGAAAAAATTATGCACAGTGGAGGGGGGGGAGATTATGCCACTTACAATTTCCAAACTTGAAAGGTGGCTTGGCATAATTGGCCAGCTGGCTAGAGATATAGAGATTGCCAAACCCATCATATATTGCAGCCCCAAAGTTAAACATCTAACTCATCTCTGCTATACTCCCATACTCCAAGACCTTTAAGGTTCTTAAACAGTCAATGAAGCAGATGTCGCTGATGGATTATTTCAAGCTGGTGAATCCTTTATGATGTCTAATGCCATCTGCCAGTTGTGAAGGACAGAGTGTCAGAGGTGATGTGGAGACCTCAGTCTCAGAATCTTCTGACAGCAACAACTAAAGTCCTAGCAACCTCTTCCTTGGTTTTCAGAGGCTAGCCAAGGTAGAGAGGTTTACAGCAGCATGGTATACATACAGTACAATGCCCTCACATAAGATTCAGGTTAAAAAAATGTTTTAGTTTTAAGAATTTTATTTGCTATACAGCATTTATGGTACTAGGGATTTCACATGTTACAAAAAGTGAATATCGTCGAAAAGTAATTTTTTTTAGATATTAGCATCAAAGGACACAGAATTCTAAAAAATTACTAACAAGAAAAAAATTTTTACATGTTACCATTTTATTTTGTGTACTAAGTTTTGTGGATTATTTCATAGTTACTGTGTTAGAAAAATGCATATTATTAGAATTAATATTTTCTTATAAAGAATTGTATTCATAAAAAGTGTATTTTCAGCAACCTCTAGCAAAAGATTACCATTTTTATTGGTCACAGGAACCTAACCCACAGGTTCAATGTGTTAACATTCATGTTTTTTATTTTCATGACATTTTCTCTAGGAACATTACCCCATGAAAGTTGAGGATTGACTGTACTTGGGCTCCTAGCTACCAAAATATACATACACAAGAACTCTATGATTACAACTACGAAATACAAAAAACATAGACCTAAATATTGAAGAAATATCAACTGCTCATCTGTATGATCATAATAATAAAAATCACAATAAATTATCTAAATTAACATAGCACTGACTGCCTAAATCATTTTACTTATCCAAAGCTAAAACAATCAAATTACCTAAAGTTTACCTTATAGAATTATGAAAAAATATAACTTCATCTGGAGGAACAAAAGATTAAACATCTCAAAGGAAATATTAAAAAATGGTAGGAAGGAAGAGGGTCTACCTGAACCAGATCTTAAACTATTCTACAAAGCAGTGATCATCAAAACAAAGTTGTATTGGTTAAAAATAGAGCAGTTAGGAGTTGGCCCGGCCCCACTGTGACACTGTGGCTACTTCTACCCCAGTAGTGACAGAGAATATTCCAAAAAGTGAGAAGATTGCTCCTAGAAGCAGGTGTGTGTGTGAAAGTGAAATCAGGGAAGACATAATAACAGGTTTTCAAACAATGTTTGACACAAAAGGCCTGGGTCATTGCTGAAGGTGGTCCAAGAGTGATTAGGGAAGATATCATGGAGTAGCAGACCCTTAACCTCAACAGTCATCCTGAAAATATTATCCATGACAAAGAAGCAAAGAAACCCAAACCAACGATCACTGGTGCCAATAACATGTTTGAAGATGGCCATTTACTCAGAAACAACAAAAATAGTAGATAACAAGGTAATTGAATCAAAAGCTCTAGAAATATGATCTTGATAAGCAGCTGCATTATCAGGAAAGGTTGCAACCTGAACATCTTCAAAATTAACCCTGGGACCACAGTCACCTTCTGTGGCACAGCCTGCCTTTGTGGGGTTCATGTGGAAAGATCACAGTCCCAAATCCTTCACTTGGATTTCCTGACGAAAATTCTACTAAGCAACCACCACCTAAAGAAAACCAGAAAAGACACTACAGCTCCTGCCACTACATGAGCAGTGGGCTCCTGAGTTCCAGTGCGTGCTATGTGTCAACCCAAATGAATTCTACTTCATGGGACGAAATGAAGAGGAAAGTCATAGCTTGCCCTTTATCTTAACTGCTATTTATAATTTAAAACTCTTATTTCTTTGATATTTTCTCATACCATCATCCCTGTAACAATGACATTCTATGATAGGCAACTTGTTTTTTGCTAGAACTTTAAAATCTTAGCCACTGATTCCAGATATGAAGAAGGAAAGACAAATGAAATTATGTGTTTCTTCCTTTACTAAATAAAAATGTCCTAATGGGGAAAAAAGTAAAGGGGTAAAAACAG
>CM053582.1:321065707-321086612 GCA_028627135.1 Pseudochirops cupreus | reverse complement strand
TTGGGATCTGTGATTCTTATTTCTAAGGCATATATAATAGGCCTTCTGGAATTCTGGCTAAGCACTAGTTACCCCCAATTTATGTTTTTAAATATGCGCTTTGAGTTCTAAGCCAACTGGAGTAGACCATGGAATAGTCAGTTAAAAGGGGAGCTAGCTCCCTCTGGTGTTTGTTTAGAATGTAACCATTCATCTTCCTCAAAACGATTGGACAGTGGAACCGTGTTGGTATTGATATGTTCGTGTTACATGGCCTTGCATCTGTATATTTGGATGTATAATAACAAAAAAAAAGTATGTGCCCCATTTTGTTTCTCAGGAAGGGAAACTAAGCCTTAGAAAATAAATGTCGAATAGTAGAACTGAATCTATCGTTATAGAGATTAAATTCCATCAACCAAGCATAAACTTATCATTTTTGCACTGTAATAGAAGCTATTAATTGACATCTATGAACTTTTTTAAATTGATAACTATTTCAGAATAATTGGTTTCCTTTGGATTCCTATGTATTTCATTTTAGGCATTTAAAAACATGATTCTGAGAAGGGGTCCATAGGCTTCACCAGATTGCCAAAGTGACGCATGGGTGTATGGGCACATGTGTGTGTGCATGCGCACACACACACACACACATACACACACACACACACAGAGTTTAGAAAGCCTGTGCTAGAATGACGTGCTGTGCATTATGACCCCAGAGGTAAACTCAGAAGCCCCTTAAAAAAATTCCTTCCTGCTAAACTGTTACAATAATTCCTTTCTTTTGCTCTACATTCTGAGAAGAAAAGACAGAAGGAAGAACAATGTTGAGTCTTGTGGTTGCTTTGGCAAGAAGCATATAAGAAGAAAAGGAAAGAAAAAGTCAGAAGAGCAAGCAAGAGAAAAGAAAGCAGAATACATACAAAGAAAAATAACTTTATCAGCTTTCTTTCTAGTGGCTTGCTCCAGCCCATACAAAACTTAGACAAAAACTACATTATTAATATACTATGAAATTATTATTTAAATACACATAATATATTAAAACACTGCAATGTGATCTCATATTCTCTGCACCTTTCAGTAAATTGTCTGATTATAAAGAGTTCTGCTGCAGAATATTGTTTTCAGAAGTCTTTCTTTTCCCTTCTATTTTCACAAAGGAAGTCTTTGGTCCATTTACAAATCATTCTCATAAATATCTTATAGTGGTGAGAAAGTAAGTATACAAGTTGATAATAATTTATTTCTCTTTATCACTTTTTTTCCGAACTAAAATAATCTGTGATTTTTTTTCCACTCTTTTTTCCCTTTCAAATATCTTCAGACTCAAATCCACAATAGCCTCAAAACTCTTGCCTCCATTATGTCTCTCTGTATTTGGTCTGGTGCTATTCCTGCTCCTGTTCTTATTTTCTTTAATGATACTTCCATTTCCTAATCCTGCACATGAAAAACTTCCAAGTTATAGTCCATAATCATTGATGAAGAAAAAAGTTTGTTACAGAAATGTTGCCAGACACTCAACATTCATACCCTTTAGCCAAGAGATTCAACTGTAGGGCATATACTCGCCTAAGAATATGAAAAACAAATGAAGGTTCCTATATAAACAAAAAATTCATAGCAGCAGTTTTCTTGGTAGCAAAATAACTAGTAAAAAAAAAATAGGCTCCTATCTCATGGAGGAATAACTGAGCAAATGGAATGTTATTAAGACATAATATTCAGAATATTATAAATTCAGAGAAATGTGGGAAACCTTGCACAGACTAATGCAGATACAGAACCAAGAAAATAATACATGCATGGAATGCAACAATTTTTAAATAAAAAGAACAAAACAAAGCTAAATCCTACATAATTATAATGACCAATCAAAGTCAGATGAGGAATCCACCTGCCTCCCTTTATTGGAGAGACAGAAGTTATCAAAACTGCAGAATGGTGAAGATGCTATCACATCCATTTGATGAGTTAGTCGATTTTATTTAACCAACTTTTTTTCTTTGATGAAAGGGTAAGTTCACTGAAGAAGGGGATATCCAAAAATTACTATGATCTAAACACAAAAGACATCAATAAAACTTCCTAAAGGGAGGGAACATCCCCCAAAAAAAAGGTTTTTAGAAGAAAAATGTATACATCTTTTTCATTTTTCATCTATTTCTTGCCCTTCCAGTTTTATCATTTAAAGTTCCTAGCTGTGTGACCTTGGGCAAGTCACTTAATCCCTATTGCCCTCCTTTCCCCCTCCAAAAAAGCAAAAAACAAACCAAAAAACAAAAAGTTTCAAAGATGATTTGGTTTCATTAGATCTCACACCAAGCTTTCATCAAACTCATTTTTCCCTCCACTGCTTTCACTGTTTTGTGAGTTGATACTCTTCAAAATTTTCTACAATCCTCCTACTTGAAATTTTATAAATTCTTTGATATTCTAACTTGGTGTTGCCCTTGGCTGCCATGTCCCACTGCTTGGCAAGAATCATAAGATTGTGGAACTAAAGCTGGAAAGGACCTTAGAGTTCACCTAGTCCGACCTCAGCATTTTACAGATGAAGAACTAGAGTTCAGAGAGTTTAAAAACTTCACCAAGCTTGCAGAGGTAGCAAATAGCAAAACTAAGATTAGAATCCAGTTCCTCTGACTCCAGATCCAGTAACTAGACTAGTATTTGCTGGATAGGGTAGTTTCTAGGCCCTTGGTAATTTATTCACATCCATTATCCTTCTATTTGAAATGATGACAGTCTGTGTCAATATCTACTCCTTTATTCAGCTTGTACCTGGAAGGGGGTAGAGAGTGGGGAAGAGACTTCAATGTTTATCCAAATAGGTCAGATTAGAAGTGTTTTATTGAATGCTAATCATATCAATGTTGACATTCTCACTAAATGAATAGAATACAAGGAAGTTGCAGCTTAATGGAAGAACAGTTCACAGATTCTTATCTAACAGGCAAATAAAGATTTTTTAAGAAACAAACCAGAGTTGGTAGAGTTTATTTTGCCATGTAGCTAAAGCAATAAGAAACATTATTCCTTGAAACAGTCATCTCACTTTCTCAACTGCTTTATCACAGAAATATCTGTGTGGCTCATTCTTTAATAATATTTTAATTTATTAGTCATTGGACAGACCTCATAATCAAAGAACTAATAATTAAGCTAAAGTTTTTAGACTATCTGTGACTCCTGGAACCCTCAAATTCCCATTTTTACTACTGCCCCAGAATCACTGCAGAAGTAGAAGAAGATAGTACAGAATTGAAGTCATGTTAAAATTTTTCCCTTTACCCAAGGAGTTAAAGTATAGCTGAGATGGACCCCTGAAGGATGAGACAAAAGTTAGCAGCCTGTTCTTATATCAAGACCACTCGGGGTTATGCCTGCCTTGAGAAAAGTCAGCTACCCTCTCTCCTCCTCCTGATTAAGAGAAGAGCTGAAATTTTATGAGAAGATAGAAGTGTACAAGTGTGCTGAGGTGTAGTCAAAGTCCCAAGAACTTGATGATGCAGGAATAAATAAGAGATCACAGTTGAGATACTATGTGGAAGCAACAGGGATGTTGCCGATTTCAATCTTGGGGGGAATCAGAGGTAACTAACTACATGATATTCATATGAAGGGAAAAAAGGATGAGAGAGCAGCATACTTAAGTGGGTGCTCACCTCCAACCTTGCTATTGTTACAACCACCCAGTGCTTGGACAAAGATGGGATGCTAGGAAAGAACTGTGGCTAAATGATAAATGCTACCCAAAGCGAGGTAGAAAGAGCATAACTATCCTTGTTGACCAACAATGAGAACAGAGACTTTCCCAGTCCCTCTATATGTTCCTCCCCAAAAAGCATGTATACATTCCAAAGCTTCTCTCTTTTTCTCTAGCCTATTTTTAATTCCTGTGTACCTACTCTCTAAAAGGCATTCATGACAAAACTGTGACTTTCTCACTGAATAACTGGTCTGTATTGTGATAAGAGAATTTTTCTGATTTGACTCTATTGCCCCCATGTGCTTGAGACAGTAAGGTACAACATTGGCTAGGACATGCAGAATTTGGGGGACATAAAACTTTAGCTCTATGTTTAACTAGTTAGTGATAAAAGAATTCTTGGTTTAGTTTTATTACTTCTGTCTACTTGAGATGAACATGCCAAGTTAATTTCTAAAGCTCCAATTTTATTATTCTGAAAATTCCAGCTTTATTCCCCAGTGTTTACTAACCGGTTTAGAATTTTACCTAATAAAAATATTCTCCTTTTTCTATCTGTTCTTGATATGTAAATCTCTAACTTCTCTTTTGGCCCTAACATTCTGCCCTATAAAATTTCATTCAATTCATCCTGCTGATATAACTAAGATCTATATATATTTGCTGAAACCTTGGCTTGGACGCTGCTAGGTTTGGTATACCATAGCTCTATGCTCTGAGTATATAATAAATCAGTTGTTAAAATGCCTCTTTGTGTTGATAAGCATGATCAGCAGCAGTATTTATCAATGAATCCTTGGACGATTTTTATATCAATATGTATTTAATTTGCTCAAAGTCAAGTGAGAGGGAGGCTATGTTTGGTTACATGCAGGGAGAGAAAATGAAATTGTCTTTCCAAGTACTAGAACTACCAACCAGGAATTAGTGATAAACCCTAAAAGTTAGATTTTATTTTTCCTGCATATTAATATAGCTCTCTTAAAGTAGAAGAGAATGGATTAATACACATTATCTAGGACATGGGAAGAGACAATAATTTTCTGCTGGAAGGTTTGGTGAATGGGAATTGGCTGCCTATGAGAAAATGGTCCTTATGCAACTATTCTTCTCTAAGTCTCTCCAGCTAGGAGACACTTCCAGTCCCACCCTGCCCCCAAAATTGAGCCAGTGGGTTACTAGAACTAGATTGAAAGCTAGGCCTATATGGAAGAGTGTCAAGAAGAGGGTGATTGACAGTGTCAAAGGCTACAAAGAGATCAAGAAGGATGAAGAATGAAAAAAGGTCATTAGGATTGAAATTTGAGTGAAAAAATTATCAATTTTGGTAATTTTAGAGAGAAAAATTTCCATTGAATAATAAAGTGAGAAGCCTACTATAGAGAATAAAGAAGAAACTGAAGGAAAAGGATGTGGAGGCCACAAAAGAGAAGAGATATATGGAGATATGAGATGATAGTTGGAGGGAAAGGATCATCAAATAAGGGGTTTTTTGAGGATGGTAGAGACACAGACATAAAATAAATTTGTAGTGGATCCAGTCAGCATACATAGTTTTGTTATGCTCTCCAGTTTTATTCAGCAGCACATGAGTAGTAACAAAGGCAGCAGATGGTGGGAGTAATCGAGGCCTGGCCATTGACAGGGCAATATCATTTATAGGATAAAGTGGCAAGGGAACGGAATGAAGAGGAAAGGGCAGATTTGAACTGATGGTCTCAGAAAGAACTGAGACTGAAGTGGCAATCGATCAGAAGACTAAAGGAATGGCAATGATGATGGAGGAGGAAGAGGAGGAGGAGGAGGAAAAGGAGGAAAAGGAGGAGAAGGAGGAGGAGGAGAAAGAAAGAAAGAGAGAGAGAAAGAAAGAAAGAAAGGAAGGAAGGAAGGAAGGAAGGAAAGAAGAAAGGAAGGAAGGAAAAAAAGAAGGAGAGATGGTAGGTAGAAAGAAAGAAAGAAAGATAATCCCAAAGGTCAAGACCCACCCTTGGGCCTACTCAAACTCCTTATCCTGGCTCCTGCTACTTCTAAATTTTAGTCTAACCCATGATTGCTATAACTTTATCTCATTTTTGTACAACAACAAAATAAGTGAATTCAATAAATAAGATATAGTACATGGTCCAGAAACCCTTAGTCAATTCTTGGCAGTAGCCCACACTATAATCTCCATAAGTATTGTCTCATCTCTTGTCCCCTCTCATGGGAGACCATCCTACCTAAGCTTTGGAAGAGTAATAAAATCAAGATTATCCTAAGCACTTTAAACCGCATGTTAGTTGAATGGCTAGCCACAGTGGGATGTCAGCCAAGCAGGCAAGCACAAATTAAGCAATCTTTATGACCCAGGATTGACTCAGAATTGTCTTTCCTGAATATCTAACTGTAACCACTAGATAATGTTAACTAGATTCTGCCGGCGCTGAGTTACCCCCTTCCCAAGGATTTGAATTAGTCAGTCATACAAGGTGAAAGTCTTTTGCCAAGGTACCTAGGAATGAAAGGCAGATTTCCTGCAAACCATTGCTTCTCCACAGAATTGGGGTTATAAAAGGTATTATTCCATTCAAGGGAATTCATCATTCTTTCTTCTTTACCTGAGGTTTACAAAAAGCAACCACCACCTAAATACCACTCAAATGAACATGAGGATGTCAGCTCTCCCAAAGGTAAGCCCCTATGGGCTCTCATGAGACAGTAACATACAACAGGCTTTAAAAACACAAACCTTCACTAATACTTTTGGGATACCCTATAAGATACCCGTTAACTACATATCTTCCTTCCTTTCTATCCAGGGTCATTCTGTTTTTACTGTAAATACTCTGTATTTACTCTGCTGAACTGATACAGGCCGAGCCCTTGCCAGACCTAGCAGAATAGTCATTAGGACTAAATGGGACTTAACCTTAACAAAACTAATCTCTGCAGTGGGTTATCTATCAGTCCAAGAATTGTTAGTTGTCCAGATTATGGGGATATAAAAATGTGTCCCCCTATCCCAAAAAAATACTACCACTGTTATTGTGTTACAACATCCTGATAAGTATAATTTCATCGGGCACTATTTAAGATATGCAATGTCCATGTGGGGTTCACTATCACTAAGGGGCTTGTGGACGTCTTTCAGGGGATCCGTGGACTTGGATGGGGAAAAAAATGCCTCTTTATTGTCGCTAACTTTCGCTTTCCTTTATAATTCTACATATTTTATTTTATATGTTTAACATCATTCTGAAAAAGGATTCATAGGATTCACCAGACTCTCAAAGGGGTCCAGGACACACAAAAAAAGTTATGAACCTCTCATTAGAACACATTTTTCCCAAGCGATTTTCTACATAACCCAAAAAAACCACACACATACATATTCCTAATATATACCTTGCTCATTTTTTTCTTGTCTAATGATAAAGCAATCAAAGCAATAACATGATTAAAGTAATAAAGGAATAGTAGGAATATACTATTAAATACTATCATGCTATATAATATTATATACACTATATAATAATATTATAATACAATTAAAAGAATGAAGAAAAATACAAAAGTTAGTTTTCTTACTAGGCCCGGATTATGTATCCTTCTAAAGTTACCTTTCAGGGTACAATCCATGTTTGCCACCATGCCCCATGATGAAACCAATACAAAGCTGCTTTTAAATTCCCACATTAAAGCAAGTTCTTTGGCCATGGCAAAATGAAAACAGGGCCTCTCTCTCATTCTAGCACTCACAAACGTCCCCTCAATCAAAGCAATTCAGACTTTTGCCTAGATAGAGGTTTCTGCATCTATCCTTGTTAGCTGTCAGGCTTGCCTCTCCCTAGAGTGTATAGGTGTCCATGGTGTGTAGCTCTTCTGGAGCCATGTTCCCTCATAGGCACCATCTGAATTTAATAACCAGGCAACATTTATAGTCACTAACCAGATCTTTCTTCAACAGGAAGGGTTAGGCTCTGGATGAATTCCATAATCACCCCGAAGATTATGACACTCCACCCTGATGAACTAATATCCTGAAGAATTTCCAAATGGTCTGTGTTTCTCAGTGAATTGATATCACTCCCATTAGTGCTGCCTCACTCTGGGTATCTACACTGACTTACTCTTTAGCAGATTCAGGTTCCAACTTACCCTGTAACAATGAAATCCAAGTTCCTACTGAAAATATATTTCACTGTATTAGTCATATGATTTAAGTAATGACAAAATGATAAGCAGGAATACCAGAATGCATTCAAATTCTGGCAGAAAATGATGTCTGAATCAAAGAATTTGGAACCTTAGAGATCATATGCTTCATTTAATAGCTGAAAAAATTGAGGCCCAATGAGAGTGCTTTGTCATACAATTAGGAACTGGAGTCAGAATTCTAACCCAGGTCTGTTAATCTTTCAATGATATCACACTACCTCAACATAACAAAAAATCTTGGGAAATCCTTGCTCCTCACATAGATTTCTCTGTCCTGGAACATCAACCCTCTAGCCAACCAAACCAATTCCCTCATTAGGAATAAGCATTTTTATTCCCAAGATCATCTTGCCTCCCACTTTTTGTCAAGGTCTGCCTATTGGTCCCTTCTTTATTCCTTCCAGACATCAAGATTATTCTTTTAGCTTTTTTCCTATTTTCCCATCCATCCACTTTGTTATCTTAGCTTTCAGGTGAGGCAGCTGTTGGTGCAATAGATAAGAGAGCTAGGCCTAGAGTCAATAAGACTGGGGGTCAAAGACAGTCAAAGTCACTAACTAGCTGTGTTACCCTGGGCAAATCATTAAGCTGTGTTTGCTTCACTTTCCTCAACCGTAAAGTGGGGATAATAATAGCACCTATTTCATAGGGCTATTGTAAGGATCAAATGAGATAATATTGGAAAAAAGTGTTTAGCACGTAGTAGATGTTATATAAATGCTTGTTCCACTGAGGATAATAATGTCCTACACAGTCTACCTTCCACAGGATGTATTCCAAAGAAATTCTGACTGACCTCGTATATGGATAGGTGAACACTTAAAAAAAAACCAGATTCAAAGAGACCTACTGTCTAACAATTGTAAACATCTCAGGCTTTAGCTTCTAGTTGAAACTGAACCAATGGGATAAGAGCAAAAACTTTCCTGGGTTGAATTTAGTTGGGGATGAGACAGACTTACAGCAGAATAAAGAAGAGCTTGACCACAAAAATTCTCTCTAATCTGAACCCAAAAAAGAGGACATAGTCCATCTCCCAATGACCTCTTGGGGAATAAAGGGAAAGGTGAATCCTAAGTGAGGAACACTATGGCAATGGGATCCTGGGGTAAGTGGCCAGGGCTGCTACGGTCTGCTATGTGACACAATAGAGTGAACACTGAAGTGTAAAGGTGGCAGTCCCTATAGGCAAGAATCGTGCACCCCGAGGAGGAAATATACCACTCCATATGCCAGCACACGAGGACAAAAAGCCTATGTTCTCCCATGCTAGTAATGGCTCTAGACAATGGTTTCTAAGTATAGAGGTGGGATCAGTTATCTTTGTTAAGTGAATAAAAACATGCTGAAGCCAGGTCATAAAGAATCAGTATTGTAACTAATACACATTAAGGATATTTTAAATATAAGCTCTATAAGCATTTTACATTCCATTCTTAGATTTAAAAAATGTAAGTTTCTCTTTATGGCAAAGTGTTCAATTCAGTCTTTTCTGCATACAGTCTGACTGAGTAACTATAATTAACCCAGTGCTGCAATTCTTTACTGGAACATTCACTTTTGATTAACAATCCAAATATGGCAGCATCACATTTAACCTTTCCTTGACCTTATCTCAAGAACCCTATGAAAATACTCTACACATTCACATAACAACTGTACTCATCTGGGCTGTTCAGCTTCAGATTTTTTTAGCCATGGCACCAAAGGAAAATGTAATATATTTATCTACTACAATTCAAGAGCAGTGGCTTCAATTAACAGCTTAGATATATGGAGGTCAAGGTCTTGTTTGACTTTAGTTCAGTTTTCATTCCCCTTCCAGGAATGCATACTTTTAGTGACTTGTGAAAAGCAATACCACCTTAAAAATTAGAAAAAACAAAGATATCATTAACGCTTAAAATTTTGGGCTGAAAAAACTTGACTTCCTATTACCCAAAGTTGCACTGGTCATATTAAGCAAGCAAATTTTCTTGGACTCTGTAGATGCTTCTCTTTTTTATATATTGTTTTCTTTTTTGATTAACAGAACCCTATTTTCTCCCGTTCCCAAAACCATAAAAGGAAAACAAAACCAAAAGCCTTATAATAAACATGCATGCAGAGTTAAACAAATTTTCTCATTGGCCATATCCAAAAAAAATGTCTCAGTCTTCATCCTGAATCCATCACCTCTCTGTCAAAAAGTGAAGAGCATGCTTCATCATTGTCCTCTAGATGCAGCAAGGTGGCACAGTGGATAAAGCATCTGCTGGGCCTGGAGTCGGGAAGGCTCATCATCATTCTTGAGTTCAAATCCGACCTTAGATACTTACTAGCTGTGTGATGTTAGGTAAGTCTCTTAACCCTCTTTGCCTCCATTTTCTCATTGTAAAATGAGCTGGAGAAGAAATTGGCAAACCACTTCAGAATCTTTGCCAAGAAAACCCCAAACAAGGTCACAAAAAGTTGGACACTACTCAACAGCAACAACAATGGATGACCCAATATTGCACTGATCAGAGCGTTCTACTCATTTCATTCTTTATCAGGTTATATGTGTATTTAAAATTATTCATTTTTATAATACTGATATTATAGCATGAATTGTTCTTTTTCTTCTGCTCACTTCACTCTGCCTTAGTTCATAATCTTTCTGAGAATCTTTAAAATCATCTTTTCCCTCACTTTTATAGCATAATACTATTCCATTTCATTCATATTCCACAATTTGTTCAGTCATCCATTAATTAATAAACATCCCCTGCATTTCTTTTCATTGTTGTTGTTGTTGTTTTGCCTCCATAAAAAAAGAACTGCAATAAATATATTTCCACATATAAAACTATTTCCTCTTTTCTCATCTCCTTGGGATTTAGGAATAGTAGTGGCATAGCTCCATTGAGGAGCATACACTGTTGCATAACATTTTATGTATAATTCCAGATTGCTTTCCAGAATGGTTGAACCTATTCACAGTGGATCCACCAACACAGTTTTCCCCTTGCATCCAACTTTTTCTTTCATATGTATCTCCAACTTCAGTAGTCCCTCCTACAGAGGCTATGGATGCTGTTATAAATGACCATAGTAACTTAGTGCTTGACAAACCCAAAGATCCAAGATTTTGGAATAAGAAATCACTGACAAAAATTACTGGGAAATAGTTTGGCAGAAACTAGGTACAAACCATCATTTCACGTCTTATACCAAGATAAAGTTGAAATGGATACATAATTTAGACATAAAGAGTCACAAGCAAATTAGGTAAGCATGGAATATTTTACATGTCAGATTTATGGATACAGAAAGAATTTATGACTAAACAAGAGATAGGAAAGTATTGCCAGATATAGAATGGATAATTTTGATTACATCAAATTAAAAATTATTTGTATCAACAAAACCAATGCAGTCATGTTTAGAAGGAAAGCAAGAAATTGGGAGGGGGGAATATTTACAGCATGTTTCTCTGAAAAAGGTCTCATTTCTCAAACATACAGAAAACTGAGTCAAACTTATAAGAATAAGAGTCATTCCCCAATTGATAAATGGCTAAAGGAAATGACCAGGCAGTTTTCAGAAAAATCAAAGTTAGCTATAGTCATATAAAAAAATTATCTAAATTACTATTCATTAGAGAAATGCAAACTAAAACAACTCTGAGGTACCATCTCACGCCTATCAGACTGGCTAATGTGACATAAAAGGAGAATGACAAATGCTGAAGGGGATGTGGAAAAATATGTCGGTGGAGTTATGAATTGATTCAAACATTCTGTACAGCAATCTGGAACTATGCGCAAAGGGCTACAAAACTGTACATATTCTTTGACCCAGAAATATCATTATTAAGTCTGTTGCCCAAAGAAATCAAAGGCAAAGGACCTATTTGTACAAAAATGTTTATAGCAGCTCTTTTTGTGATGAGAAAGAATTGCAAATTAAGGGGATGCTCATTAATTGGGAAATGGCTGAACTAGTTGTGGTACATGATTGTGATGGAATGCTATCATGCTAAAGAAATGTTGAGCAGGATGCTGTAGTGACAACCACACTGGCATACCCAGGATGGCTGCTAGTACAGGTTCTTAGATCTGCTTTACTAGGAAAGATAGTTGTTCAATGTGTCAACAGTCTTTTTAATTACATTCATTAGTCCAGGGGAAAAGTCAGCACCCTGAACTTCAGAGAAAATCCAAACAAAGAAAATACAGACAGTACAAGCAGAGAAATAAAGATCAACAGACAAGGCTTCTAACCATCTGAAAAATTAGCATATATCAACAGACAGATTCACCAACATCTGGGTTTTTCAAAGCCAGGAGGCTCCTTAACAACTACCCAGAGTCTCATCTGGTCAAATCACAAGAACACTCTTCCAATGAACGAGCCTCAAAGCAAAATGCTAACCTCAGATATATATATATACCCTTTTTAGAGCCAGAGGGCATCACAACCCTCATGACTCAGTGCCCAATTAGAAATTAACAAAAGGCATGAAAGCATTCCTACAAGCAAGCCTCCCCTAAGCATGCTTCCCTTAATGGGTTCCATGTGAGGCCTATTAACAGGCATTGAAGATCTTATATCCCATTAACATTACAGATGCTTTCAGAAAAACCTGGGAAGACTTATATGAACTGATGCAAAGTGAAATAAGCAGAACCAGGAGAATATTGTACATGGTTACAGCAGTGTCATACAATGATCAATTGTAAATACTATCCTCAGCCATACAATCACCCAAGACAATTCCAAAGAATTTACAATGAAAAATCAGAGAACTGATAGAATCTGAATGCAGACAAAAGCATTTTTTTACTTTATTATTCCTAGGAGGGGTTTGGTCTATATTTTCTTTTGAAGCGTGGCTAATATGGAAAATTTTCAATGACTGAACATGTATAATCTATATCAAACTGTTTGCTTTCTCAAGGAGGGGGAATTACTGAAAGCTTTATCAGTGGCCCAAGAACTAGCAAATTCTACCATGTTGAAAAGATTTTAAGTAAAATCCCTATAAAACGTTATATTTACTGCCAAAGGATCAATCAACCTAACTCTGCAAAGCTTCATCACCAGTTGCTTTAACTTTAACTTTAACTTTAACTCTTTGGCCACAGAATCCCTGAAACAAAGAAAAATGCATAATGGTCCACAGTTATTTCACAGCAGCAGAAAAGGTGGTGGAGGATGCTATGAATCAAATAATGCTCAGACCACTTATTTTGGTGTTTAAAATATTGTGTGTTGAAAAACCCAAAGAACTCTCGCATTTTCGCTGCCGTGGAGTATCCTCCCGTAATCTCCTTTACAAATGGGCTCTGTGGTCTAGCGCCCCCTTCCCCCGAGCCAGGTCACCGGTGATCGTCCGCCGCAGCCCACTGCCTGACAGGGGCTGCTCGGGAGCCGCCACTAAGGTTTACATCATAAGAAGAACAAGCAATATGGCAGCAATCCCGTCCAAGCGGTTCACTTGTAGCAACCCATGACTACTACCGAAGGCGTCTGGGTTCCACTTCCAGCAACAGCTCCTGTGGAAGTGCTGAGTACTCTGGGGAAGTGATCCCCCACCCTCCTGGTCTTCCCAAATCAGACCCAGGCCACTGGTGGGCAAGCTTCTTCTTGGCAAGTCGAGTCATTCATTCATGACAACTGTATTGGAATCCCCAGAGCACTCAGGAACTTTCCAGGTTGCCCATGGCACGATCACCTGTGACCTGGCTCAGGAGCCCATGAGGAAGCGGCATGTCAGTGAGCCCAGCAAGACCAGCGCTGGGCCTTCTGCATGAGCAGCAGCACCCTCCTCGCTGCTCCCCCGCTTCTGAAGTGTGCTAGGCGTCAGAGCCCATTTCCCCCTCTCCCCCTCCCTCTCCCACCTATTCCTTTAGAATAGATAGGCTGCTTAAGTGTAGAAGTAGCTGTGGGGTGCGTGTGGTTTTTGGTTTTTTTTTTAAGGAAAACGAAAGCAAAACACCAAAAAACAAGTAAAAGAAACCACACTGCTATTGTTTGGTTTTTTACTGTCTGTATCACCTGTGTGCTTTTCAGCAGCCTCAGCAACTGTTTACTTTGTACTCAACTGAAACTAATAAACTTTGAGCAGCCTTTAAAAAAAAATAAAATAAAATAAAATAAAATATTGTGTGTTGTTCCTAACATTAATTGAATAAAATCCAAATATAGGTCATGACTGGATCTCCATAGATGTGTATAAAATGGTCTACAATTCCCCTACAAGCACTCAAGGTAATAATGAATATATTGGGAACAAAACAGCCTTCATTTCACTCTGCCAAAAAATACTGGAAAACATAAAGGAGTGACAATGGCATTTAAAAATTGATATAATTTTCCCTTTCCATTGAGCCTTACTTTTCTTCCCAGGAGACATTCCTGATTTATAATGCCACCCTATGCTTTGAGATCCACCTAGAAATACATTAAAAATGATCTTAGAGAGGTTACCTCCCACCCTCCCACACATGCATGCTCGGGGACACATACACACACGCACACACTCTGATAAACCCTAGATATACTCTTGAGATAGGTATAAGTTTCCAGCTTTATGGAGTGCAGCCTTCCTCTAGAAGGAATACAACCTAGGAATTGCTAGAGAAGCAATTCTTTACCATTAGACTTGAACTGTCCAAATATCTCACAGTAATAACTGGTGGGAAAAATCCTTCTTTTGCTTCCCCATATCAAGACTCAGTCTCTTGATGTTCTGGCTCAATTTCTTAGAATTCCTGCAATTTGGGGTCCACATAATAATTCTTTTTTTTTTCCTCCCTAAGAGAGCTTGGAGCTGTTTGTTAAATCTTTGCTTTTTCTATGGAAAAGAGGTCTCACATCTTGCCATACCGGAGAGTCAGAGGGGTGATAGGGGAGGAAATAGGAGAGAGCATATCGGGGGAGGGGTATACAATGGGATCACTATTTTGGGGTGGTGGGTAGGGGAAAGATGGGGAGAAAATTTGTAACTCAAAATCTCATGGAAATGAATGATGTAAACTAAAAATAAGCAAAAGTTAATAAAAAAAAATTTTAAATTAAAAAAAGAAAAAAAGAAAAGAGGTCCCAGAGCTCTTGATTTTGAGAATGACATGGGCAATTCTTAGTCTTACACTTCTCAGGAACCACCCCTTTTCTCTCTAGAAAGCTGGGTTCTCAAACTCTCCACAGACTAATATTGCCCAGGAATATTCTTGTTTTTGAATGGAAAGCCTTTAAAGTTGAGATTCTCCAAAGGCGGTATTAGAATGCAAATCGGAACCTTTGTTTAGAGTGGGCTAGAAGTAGACCGGTCTCATTTGACTGCCAGAATGCAGACGGAACCTTTTTGTTGTGGGCTCGGGGTGAGGACAAAGTCCCACGGGAGTTGCTTTACTACCTAAGAGTGTGCGCCCACCCTTTTGCGCAAGCAGAAGGAGAGGACAGCGAGAGCAGTCTTTCTTTGTTTAAATTCATGCCGAAACGGGACTCCGCCCCTCCTCCAATGAGAAGTCAGAGACCCTTTTACTTCCCCTGCGTGGAATCCGTACCCTCGCTCTCACCCAAGAGAACTTAAGTATGACTGAAGAATGTACTTTTTTATGACTTTTTATGACTCAGGTTTTTTAAAAGGGGGCTCCTGGAGGGGTGCTGTCTCTCTTTTCCTTTGGACATGCGGTGGGGAGGGGTTTCCCCCCCGCCCAGGGTATTTTTAAAAGAATAAAAACTCCTGTCCACCTGAAGCTCTCTTCTACATTCCTTTGATTTGGTAAGTGAGGTTTTTGTGACCCACACATTTTCTATCTAGGAAACTGAAGTTCCAGAATTCCCATCACTTATACATATAATTCTCCTTTCCAGAGACCATGACGATCTCATGGTTGAAAGCAGACAGAACTATAATGTGCCACTGACCCTGCTTCTCCATGGCAGGGTCCAGATACACAGAGTCCAGAGACTCAGGAGTCCAGGGACTCTCTCCACACTACGACTGACCTACCTGGTGCCATCTTTTAGACTGAAAGACTACTTTCTTGAGCCTGAGGAATAGATATTCATTTGGTACTGGGGAAGTCCTCCTAATGCACAGGCACCACCATCGTCACCCTCTCCAGGTACTAAATCCTATTCTCAAGGCTCTGGTCTTTGACTTATGCTCAGCTCTGTAGAGGATAACGCCAGTCAAAAGCACCTTTGTCTGGAAATCAGGGATTGCCTCGGGGCCTCTTGGTTTTGGGGTCTCTCTGTGCCCGTAAGAGATAAGGAAGTGCTGAGGGTCACAGTGCAGTTGCCGGCTCACAAGGAAGTCTCCTGAGAGACCACTTGCTTGATGAGCAGCAGCTGACGTGACTGGTTCGGCCCTCCTCCATTGGTCCACCTCCAGGAGGAGATGGTGCTTGAATCATGTTGCCTCTAGGGTATATAAGGAGCGCCAGGAGGAAATAAACTACAGCTGCTGAGCACTTCTCTTGCCTCTGGTCTCTTCAGTCCCTCCTGAAAATACAGCCTGGCTGGCCCTTAGGCTACTGAACTGAGCAGCTGTTGCACAGCTCTCTCTGGATCTGACAAAAAAAGGGGGAGGGAGGACAGACAGCCCAACACAAAGGTGTGGCTCCAACTCACAATTTTCTGAGTGAACAAATTCATCCTCAACACATTCACAACAACCCAACTCAATCAATTCATATCTGATCAGTGAGACTCAATCATTCATCCACAAAGAGGTAGGAATGAATGATTGAGTGAATGAATGAATGGACAAAGCATTCATATCTGATCAGTGAGACTCAATCATTCATCCACAAAGAGGTAGGAATGAATGATTGAATGAATGAATGAATGGACAAAGCATTTATTTAGTGCTATGTGAGAAGCATTATGCTTCTATATGTACATATGTGCTGTTACATGTATGTATATGCATGTGTATGTGTGCATGTTTATGTGTATATGTGTGTATATATGTGTGTATACATATATGTGTGGTTACACGCATATGCACATACACACATATATATGAACAATGAAGAGAAAGAACTATTTTGGACAAGGATGTCAGAAAAAATGATAATTGAAGATCTAGAATAATTGATAGGTATTCTTACCCTTTCTCAGAAATTATAGTGTTGATATGATCACTGTTCTTAGAACCAGGAGAAGTAGCAAGGGGATAGAGAAGTAAATGGCCTCAGTCAGGAAGTCCTAGGTTCAAATCCCACCTATGACACCAACTGGTTGGGTGACCCAGTGGAGCGGTTATTTCACCTCTCAGTGCTCTAGGCAATTAACTAACAACATAATGTGCCAACTTTCAGTGCTAAAGGTAATTTGAAGATCATCCTACAGGCATTTTATATTTCACTGAAACTGTAGTACTGTTGAAAGATGTATAATTGTTGGTGTTTGTCAAGTTCATAACAAAAAAGAAAAAATTTAAAATGATACAGCAGTATCTAGGCTTCGTGGAAGTGAAAAGACTAAGCATCCACAGTAAAGGAGGGCTCTTTGCAGTAAATAAGAGCTCCACATTGTAAACATATTTGAAATTTTACTATACATAAGTAGTGTATGGTAAGAACAATGTCTTTGCTAAGCAGACTGACAACTAAATAGAGACATGGCAAAGCTTGCTTACACAGGCATTCTCAAGAATTCTTATTAGTCATTTTATCAAATTATTTTTACAATGTAGCACTAGCCAGATCATTGAAATAACTCCATTCTCTAGAAATAGATTTACTAAAGCAATACGCTATCTGTAGTCACTTTATACATTTGTGATGAATAACTATATTTTTTAATTTATTTATTTACTTTTAGTTTACAACATTCAGTTCCACAATCTCTTGACTTCCAAATTTTCTCCCCTTCCCTCTCCTTTCCCCTCCTCCCCCTCCACCATGGCAGCATGCAATCCAATATAGCAGCGGTTCTCAACCTGTGGGTTATGTTTAATTTGTAACAATAAAAATACATCCTGCATATCAGAGAGATTCATAACAGTAGCAAAATTACAGTTATGAAGTAGCAACGAAAATAATTTTATAGCTGGGGGTCACCACAACATGAGGAACTGTATTAAAGGGTCACAGCATTAGGAAGGTTGAGAACCACTGCAATGTAGGAAGAATAACTATATTAACAAAGATAAACTTCTCAGCTCTGTCGCATATTTCTTGATCTAGTCATATGTAACTTCTAGCTTATTCAAAGATGAAACAGACCATTTTAATCTAAAAATGCCTCATTCAAACTTTAATGGATGTACCCATTCCAAAAATGGAAAGGTTTTTATCCATTTATAATGGATAAAAGAAATCTAAAATTATATACTAATTCAGATCTTAGAGAAAAGGAAAAAAGCAGAATATATTAAAATAATTCAAATGAATACATTCATGTTTGTTTCCTTTGTAATCAATTACATAAAGATAAGCACTTATCAAACAACTAGTCTTCCCAAGGAATTTCCACTTTACCTAAAATTAGTTTAGAGAAAGAAAATCCTGCACTGGCAAAAGACAACTGCTCATTTATTTTCTCACCTCTCCAAAAAATAATTTTTTCAATCCATTCCTTGCCTTGGGGGAAGCATCTTTCAATGCATTAGACAGAATTTATAGAGAAATGGCCTGATAACTTCTAGAAAGAAAAGCCACTCATATTAATCATATGTCCAGCTGATTTTCATTCTGAAAGAATGCATAACAAAAAATAAAATATAATTTTTTAATTTTTTTTTTTTGCTTTTTTTTGGGAGGGCAGTTGGGGTAAAGTGACTTGACCAAAGTCACACGGCTAGTAAGTGTGTCAAGTGTCTGAGGTCACAGTTGAACTCAGGTCTTCCTGACTCCAGGGCCAGTGCTCTATTCACTGCGCCACCTAGCTGCCCCCAATAAAATATAATTACCTTATTCTTTTCTTGAATTCATTTTTAAATTTTATTTTTCAGCTAAGAATCATTTATTTTCTCTCCCTTCCACACACCCTCAACCAGTTTAAAAGAGAAAAAAACAAAACCCTTGTAACAATATAAAGTCGAGCAAAACAAATTACTACTATGGCCATGTCCGAAAAATTTGTCTTACCCTTTTGTCAGGAAATGGATAGTGTAGTTCTTCTGGAATCATGATTGGTCATCACATTTATCAAAGGCTTACGACTTCCAAAACTGTTCATCTTTATAATTTTGTCGTTGTATGAATTGTTCTCTATATTCTTTTCACTTCATTCTGCATCAGTTCACACAAGTCTCCCCAGGTTTTTCTGAACCCATCCCTTCAGTCCTCTCAGGATAGTAGGATTTCATCACATGCGTATTCTATAATTTGTTCAGCCATTCCCGCTGATGGGCAGCCCCTCAGTTTCTAGTTCCTTGACACTACAGAATAGCTCCTATATTTTGTATATATGGGTCCTTTCCTTCTTTCTTTGATCTCCTTAGAGGTACGAGCCTGGTCATTGTATCACTGGGTAAAAGGGTATGCCCAATTTAGTGCCTTTTATAGTTCCAAATTTTTCAAGACAGCTGGATGAGTGTACAGTTCTACCACTGGTTCATTAAAGCGCCTTTTTTCTTTCATTTATTTATTAACTTTCTATAAGCTCTGGAAATAGACTAATCTGTCAATCAATAAGCATTTAATAAGTAGCTCCTATGAGCACTGTGCAAAGCACTGGGGACACAAAAAGAAAGGTAAAAAACAACCCCTCCTCTCTAGGAGCTACAATCTAATGGGTAGAGAACACATACAACTCTGTACAAACTGTACATATGAGATACACTGGAGCTAAGCCACAGAGGGAAGGCTCTAGCACTAAGAGGGACTGGGAAAGGCTTCTTGCAAAAAGTAGGATTTCCGCTGAAACGTGAAGGAAATCGCGGGAGCTATGAGGAAGGTATGAGGAGAGGGGAAGAGTTACAGGCATGGGGGAAATTCAGTGAAACTGCCTAGCATTGGAAGCTGGATGTCTTATTCAAGGAGTAACAAAGCTAACGTCACTGGATCATGGAGCATGTGGGAGGTGGGAGACGGCCGTGTTATAACGAGCTTTACAAACCATATAAAGGATTTTCATAGAAGGTCCCAGAGGTAAGAGGAGAAGGCTCATTAGCGGGAAACAGCTTCTCAACAATCTTTCTATTTCAAATCCTTCATCTTTAACAATTTTATCAGACAATAAGAAATTAAACAAAAGTACTATATAGCAACTGCAAGAAAACCACTTTTTACTTAAGACTTATGGGGTAAGGTCATTGACATAAAAGAAAGACTCCACAGACATCAAAATACCTATATCAGCACTTCACTTTTTTATTTCAACAAAGAACTAGAAACACAGTTGATACTCAGCATCTGCAAAATGGATAACAAATTTGGACATATAAAATGGAATATTAGTGTGCTATTCAAAAGTTATGAACTTATTTAATGACTACAGAGAATCAGGGAAAGACTTACAGGAATTGAAGCAAAGTGAAATACAGAGCCAGAAAAACAACAAACACCAAGTCTACAACACGTAAATAGAACAATCAAAACTGAATGTCAAGAAATTGTAATGATGAAACTTGTCACCAAAGACAAAATTTGATAGGACACCTCACCAGCCTTTCTAAGGGCTGAGGTGGTAGTTGTCATGTGTTCAAAATAATGCATTCAATGTCATATTTTTCCAATATGCTGACTGGTTTTGCTGATTTTTTTTCTCATCCTTTTTACTTTTTTCTCTTTGTCATAAGGATGGCTCTCTGGAAGAGGGCAACGGGAAGGAAAAGGAAGAAATGTAAGCAATATAAAAACAAAAGATTTCTATAGAAATCTATTTAAAACAACAACAACAACAGAGTCCTTAGGGAGGAAATTGAAGAATAGCATGCCCAAAATTACAAATAATGTTCAACTATCAAGCAGTCTAACTACAGTGGATATTTGTTAATTAATGGTGATCTGATTTTAAAGTATCTCTAAGTCTCAATCTTACATGGTTTGTGTTGGCATTCTATTTGGAAGCAATCCATGTTTT
>CM053582.1:321033789-321058012 GCA_028627135.1 Pseudochirops cupreus | reverse complement strand
GAGCTGACTTTAGTGGGAAGTATCTTTGTGTGCGTTTTGGAGTTCCAGGATTGGTTTAGAGTCCTATTTTATGGGTATTTTGGGGTGGCTATGTGAGAGCTGCGATGTGTTGCTGCTTCTACGCCGCCATCTTGGCTCCGCCGCCGAAACCAACTTTTCCAAGTAGACACAGGTTGTTTGTTATTAACAGGGCCAGAATTTGAACAAGCCCAGAGAAGTAACTCATGCAGCAAATGTGGCAGGATGTGAATATAATTTTTCTGACTCTACAACCATTGTTCTTTCTAGTATATCAATCATATTGCCTGCCTGTCACTGTATTTGTTTTTTGTTTTTTCTTCTAATTTAATAGAGCACAAACTTTTTTTGTTGTTGTTGAGTTAGAGTATATGAAAATCTGTGATTTGTTTAATGTGGGAAATCCTTCTTCCTGAGATGTCAAGACAGGGCAGCTAAGTGGTACAGTGGATAGAGCGCCATGCCTGGGTTAAGAAACACTCATCTTCCTGAGTTCAAACCTGGTTTTAAACACTTACTAGCTGCGGACCCTGGGTAAGTCATTTAACCTTGTTTGTCTTAGTTTTCTCATCTATAAAATAAGCTGGAGAAGGAAATGGCAAATTACTCTGGTGTCTTTGCCAAGAAAACCCCAAATGGGGTTGAGAAGAGTCAGACATGACTGAAACAACTTAACCACAAACAACTAAGGACGTCAAAGACACCCTGTCTTTAACTTCGTATCTATAAAGTTAGGACTTTGTTAGGATTTTGCTTGTGGATAGGTCTAGGGCGTTGCTTGAAGCAATTAGAAATGAAATTCCTCGTTCAAGATCACAAACCTAAGCAGACTATATATTGAGGTCTTCCTAACTCCAACTATACCTGCTATACACACCACTGTCTCAAATTATGCTAGAAAAAGGAGAGAAAATATTGCTTAACTCTCCTGGAGTGATTATTAGTACAGTGGGAGTCAGAAGTAGATGAGTGTTAAGGGCCCTCCCAGCTTAGTGTAATGGGAGTAGACTGCAGCATATCCCATGGAGCATGAGTAGAGCTGAGCAGAAGTCCCCCGGACATTTCCAGTGACTGTGGCAGTGCTGAAGGATTTACACTTTGAAATGACAAGGCAATTCCTTTACTGTTCACTAGGCAAAAAGAGCTGCTCATTCAGTAGACTTAAGAGGAAAAGCAACTTCTGTTATCAGCTGCTCACACATGGTAGCCAAAGCCTGTTTTACCCAAGAAATCCTGAGCCTGGGCCTTTGACTCTTGGATGCCTCTTTTGCTGTATGCGTCTTTATCTGAGCATAGGATACCAACAGCTCTCGTGTGAGATAATACTTTGTGGAAATGGTCAGGGAAGTTGAGTTCAGCACCACGTAGGCTCTGCTTGTTATGACCCAATCCAACCCCTGCTACAATGGAGATAGTTAGTTATCCCTTATCCACAGGCCTAAATGGCAACATACCCCAGAACTTTCCTCTCTTCCAGCCCTCAATCCATGCAAAAGGAACCTTTAAGATAATGTAGTTAAGCATCTTTCTTCTACAGATGAAGTATTGAAGTGAGTCTCAAAGGAAAAAATGCCCGGTTCAGGTCATACAGCAAGTTAGCAGCAGAGTTAGAAGGAAGGAAACCAACATTATTATTAAGCATTTCCTATGTGCTAGGCACTGTGCTAAGCATCTTATGAATATTATCTCATTAGATCCTCACAACAACCCTGGCAGGTAGGTGCTATTATTATCTCCATTTTATAGCTGAAAAAACTGAGGCAGACAGAAGTGAGGTGATTTGACCAGGGACACACAGCTAGAAAGTATCTGAACCTGGATTTGAACTCAGGTCTTCCTGACTTCAGACCCAACACTCTGTCCACTGAATCACCTAACTGCCCCAGGTATCTTGATTCTCAATGCAATAATCTTCCTATTGATTCACCATGCCTTTCCCCAATCCCTTATCATCAAATAGGTCATGGGATCATAAGATGTAGTGTGGTTTTTGCTAGGTGTTATTCATAAGTAACACATATCACATAATGGCATCACATGGAACAAGTCAAGTCAACAAGCAGTTATTAAACACCTGTTTTGTGCCATAAACTGTGCTGATCTTCAGGGATACAAAAAAAGATAAAATAAAACAAACAAAACAAAAAGCAGTCTCTGTCATCAAGGAGCTCACAGTCTAATGGAAGAGACAATATGCAAACAACTATGTACAAACAAGATATACTCATGATCAACTGGATATAATCTTACAGCAAAGGCACTAGCAATAAGAATCTTTTGCAAACACTTACTTCCTTGAAGAAAGTGGAATTTTAGCTGGAACCTGACAGAAACCAGAGAAGCCAGGAGGTAGAGTTGAGGAGAGTGGGGATTCTAGGAATGAGGACAGCAAGTGGAACATCATATAAAGAATTTGGCAATGGAGTATCATATTTGAGGAACAGAAAAGAAGGCATTTTCATTGGATGTCAGAGAAACAAAAAAGAATCCTGGAAAGGGAAGAATGGGGCTAGATAAACATAGCTAGAATACAGATTCAGAGTGAAATTTTATTCTTTTAAAAGGAATCTCAGTGAAAACCAGATGCATGGAACTTGGGTATTATTTCTGTTCTAATACATATCCTGTCTCTCCTATCCTTCCAGAAAATTCATGGAACCTTTCCCAACATTTCTTGGACTACAGTGGCTTCTTTGTGTTCATTGTTATATTACTCTGATTTTCTGCCAAAAAAGCAGAGCTTGATTCCAATTCTAAATGGGATCTGATATATTATTTTTACTATGTTATTTTCTTTCAGATGTCCCTTCTGTGTCCATTTACCTTGTTTTTTCTTCATGGCAGCATGTTCCCAAAAGAAATTCCTAATCACCTTAACTAGTCCAAAGACCATTATGATACTGAAGAGCTACAACTCTTTTTTTCAAAGAACTGAAATAAATCCATATTGACTCATGAAAAATGATTAATTCACAACTATGGGTGGAAAACTGTAATTTTCTACCCTTTCCTGTCTGTCCCATAGCAGATATGTTCAAACAAAATGTTCTCTCTCTCAGACTGTTTTATTAGACTAAGAGTTTTAGCGAATGAGGAAAGCTGTATCCCTTGAACTCATGCCAAATAACATGTTGTGAATCAGTAGTACCTTGAGTTCTGGAGATGATGATCTAATAGGGCTTTTCCATCTCAAGTAAATAATTCAGTTTACATCCAGGGGACAAATTTATTCATGATGAAAAGAACTGTCTAGGTCAAAGTAATTCATGTATTTTTAATATTCTCTTTTTACTCTATGTTAGACATGAATCATACTTCTACTCTAGATGCTTACCAAATCAGAAATTAGGGGCAAGTAGGACTTATTAAGTCATCTAGTCTACCTTGGTGGCAATGAAAGTTTTCTTGATCTATATCATAATTACTTGAGATTTTTTAAAAAATTGTAATGGTACAATGTTAGAGCAGGAAGGACCTTGGAGATTTGCAAGTCCTACCCCCATATTTTATAGGTGAGGAAATGAGGACACAGGAAGTTTAAGTTATTTACCCAATGTCACACAGGGAGTCAGAGGCAGAGTTGGCAATATAATCCAGATCTGGCCTGGTTGATTTTTCCAATATGTCATATTGGTGAACAATAATTGAGCTGACAATAATTGAACTAAATTTGAGCTCTTGTTCAGAAGTATGGAATGCAAAAATGAAGATTGGACACTCCCTTCTCTGCGGATTCCCAAGCAATGGGTGACAATTACTTATTAAACACTCACTATGTTTGGGGCACTGTGGAAGTGCTATGGATACAAGTACAAACAAAAAGAAAGGCAGTTCTTGTCTTCAAGGAGTGTACATTCTAATCAGTGACAGCACACAAAAGGGAGTTGAAAATTGTATGTGCAGCATGAATACGATGCTAAAGTCCAGAAAGTTAAAAGCAGAACCAGGAGGGGAATGAAGTTTGACTGACTTAATCACCTGCCCGAAATGGAGACCTCAGGGAGGAGTTCACCAGTGGGAGAAGAGGGTTGGCATAGGAAAGGGATGCTATAGGATGAGGCTACAGTAGAAGATAGATATTCCAGAAAGAACGTAGGATAGAATAACGGAGGACCACAAAAGCCACAATAGACCATTTATGTGCTATAATTTCAAGAGCGTCAAAAAAACCACTTGATTCAATTTTCTTTTTTATTTTCCTCTTTCACTGATTGAAATGTCTACTGATAGAATTATTTCTTTGAGTTAAGGTACCAGAAAGCTCTTGTTAATGGGCAAATTGTCACCAAGAAGGGATAATATTCAACATACAGCTATTTGTTAAGTAATTGCTATGTATGAGACATTGTGCTTGGTGCTGTGAAAGTAAATTTTTCTGGCTGAAAATCAGAATAAATGTTCCCTGCCCTTGAGGAGTTAACAAGTTGGAGAGAAAACATATGCTATGTCATAGGAGGTAGGATGGTTCAATGGAAAAAACAATGGACTTGGTGTCAAGAAAGACCTACACAGACATCCTGGCTCTGATACTACATGATCAAGGATTAGTTATTTAACTACTTATAGTCACTTAACTCTTACAGTTTCTTCATCTGTAAAAATGCACGTCATAATATATAACCTTGTAGATTCTGTCTCACAAAGGTTGCTATGAGAATCCTATGAGATAATGAATATATAATAATATGCTAGATATTATTAATCACATTATTATTACACGTAAGCATATAATTAATAATATTGGTCAAGTATTCAGTTTAAACAAGCATTGGTTTAAACAAAGCAGTTCAGGGATACAGAAGTTCAGAAGAGAGAAAAATCATTGTGGAATTGGGTTTTAGAAGTTTCATATGGAAGTGGGTTTGACCTACTTCATGGGGAAAAAAAAAGTATTACTGGTATTGACATAATCACTAGCTCTGGGAAGCGAGGAATACTATGAAGACATGGTGTGTTTATAAACCAGGTTGGGAGTGGGGTGGAAACCCAAAGATATAGTCATGGAAAACAGAGAGCTCTTTAAAAACAGAATGCTATCCTTTAATATCTGTAGCTTAAATAACTCTAAGAATTTTTGTAGACTTGGGAAATGGGTTGTAGGAGCAGGCATGTCATAGGTTGATTGCTTATTCATATATTATAAAGGTAATGTAGCACTGAGACAGGAAAAACAGGGTTCAAACTGGTCTTTGGGCAAATCCGTTAACTTCTTAGTGCCTCAAGTAGTTTCTCCATCTACTAAATCATTTATTGTCTTCATTGTAGTACTTGTTCCAACTCAAGAGAGGCATCAGATCACACCAAGTCTTCTTTAGTGATTATAGCTTTTTGACAACAGCTCAGTAAGGAAGCTAGTGAACTTTTATGCATGAAAAGGAAACTACATGCAGGGAGCAGGGACCTTACTGGTCAGAGGCATAGAGGTGGTGGAGAGAAGGGAAGATTTTCTGAACAACCTGGATGGTCTCTCTAGAAGGAGTCAGCTGGTTTGATTTGGGGAAAATGTTGCCTAGAGTTCCAGGGAGTTTCTCATTATTCTAGGCAGGTGTCCCAGGTTCACAGTCTTAGATGAGGATTCAAGGCAGGAACTAAGGGAAGCGTGAGAATTTAGGTGGTGGGAACTTTTTTCTATTCTGTCTAGTCATGGCTCAGGTAACCTTAGAGTAATAGTTTATGGTTTGGCCACTTCTAAGGGAAGCAGGGCACTGGGGCCTGAGTAAATGGGGAGATGCTGTGATGACTTTCTGGTGATTTCTTTTATCTTTATCTTAAGGCATAGATGTTATCTGCTTTAGTGGAGGGATTGACCCTAGAATCACAGACCTTCCCCTTATCCCTTCTTGCTGCCTCTCATTTAACTTCATAGTGAGGCGGATTATTAATCTTGTCCACTTTTTTTGCCTAGCTTTTATCCTAATCTCTTAACATACCCATCCCTACTTTCTAACTCATTCTCTCTCTCTTCTCTTGGCCCACTTTCCAAGTGACTGTCCAGTCAATGCACATTTGAATGGGAACAAAAACTTTGATTTTATACTGTATTTGCTGGTAAATAATAACTATAGTCAATGTTCCAGGCAGAACTGGGTTTCTATTTTTGATTAATTAAATATCTCACTAGAACAAAAGGGGATGCCTTTGTGGGTAATTTTTTATTAATGTTTTGGAGAGGGAGAAGGTAATTTCAGGGACCATTTTTATTGATGGGTAATATAGTGAGGCCTAGGGACCCCAAGAATTGAACATTGATCCTTTGAAATTCACATTTGTGATTGGGTACAGCACAGCTAGAAGTTAGTGTGGCACTAGGGAGGTGCCTCGGTCTCATCTCAAACCACATGATGTTCCTCCAGAGGGAGGCTACTCCAAGTTCTAGGTATCCTACATGGGAAAGGCACAGATACAAAGCAAATCACTGAAGGCAAGGTCATTTTCTTCCTTCACTCTTGCAATGTTTATTTTTCACAGTCTCACCTTTCATATGGGACAGCCAAGCCTATTCAGGTTGTGTGGTCACCCTTTCGTACAAGACATAAAAAAAAAATTATGCCTGTATTTAATATTTCTGTCTTTGGAAAAGGAAAAGAGAGTTTCTTCCAAATCTTCTGTTTATTTCTATTATTTACTTGCCTCTTTGCCCTCAGTCTAAGAAATTTTGACCAATTCTTTGGATGCTCCTCGTTTCTATTTGCCTCACCATATGACATATGTGATGATGATAATAATAGGCAGTATTTATATAGCATTTTAAGATGTACAAAGTCTTTTATGTCATTTGATCTGTAAGGTGGATGTTATTATAATGCCATTTGACAGCCGTGGAATCTGAGCTTGAGAGACCTTAAATGACTTGAATAGTCACACAGCTAGGACAAGACTGAGGCAAAATTTGAAATAGTGGATAAAGAAACATTGATGCTTCATCCCTAGACGTGGAAAAGTCCAGGAGACTTTTTTAAAAAGAGGATTACTATTCTCATTATAGATAGCCTTCTCTGCAACTTCTCTATTCATCACAGATATCAGGCTGGGAGACGGGGTAAATTGATTTAGTTAGGGGAGAGAGGGCCAACAAGGAGAGGAATTCATTATCACGGGCAGCCCATCATGTTGGCTTTAGGATACTAATTGATTCTTTATCTCAGTATCATGATCTGGTGGAAAACACATTGGAATGAAGCCTAGGGTCAAACCACGGTTCTGCCACTAACTTGCCATGTGAACTCAGGGGAGTCACTTGACTTCTCCTTGTACCTGTTTATTCTACTATAAAATGGAGATCATAGTACATTCCAGTATTGTTTGCAAACAGTAAGGCACGATATCAGTTTGGGCATCTACTATATAAAAGAGGCAGCTAGGTGGTGCAGTAGCTAGATGGATTGGCCAAAAGTCAGAAAGACCTGAAATCAAATGTGACCTCAGTCACTTCCTAGCTGTGTGACTGTAAGCAAAGTGTTTAACCTGTCTGTTTCTTCTTCTATCTGATGAGCCACCTAGTGTGCCTAGCACATAGTAAGTGATCAATAAATGTTTGTTCTCCCTACCCCTACAATATAAACTCCCCCATTAGTAAACTCATCGAGGGCAAGGTCTGGTGTTTCATTTTTATCTTTGTACCCCAAGTACCTAGCACCGTACTTTGCATATAGTAGGTACTAATGAATTCAAACATCCGGTTGCCCTTTGAAACATTTCTTTCACTTAGGTAGTGATGCTGACAGAAATTATGGCCACTGTTGAGATATTCTTCCAAAGGGAACTCTTATTTTGCTGTGTGTTTGTAGAATCACTAGAAGGAATCAACAATGAAAAATGCTCATTTTTGAAAGCAAAAGATCAACAGTATCCTTTTGCCTGAATTTTTGCTTTCATAACGTTCAGGCTATTTCTCATACACAGTTCCTCTAGGCATTGATTTTATGATGTCCCTGGAATGCCATTCATGTTGGAGAAACATTGAGAAACAACATTTTTCACTTCTCTAAAGCAACGCTTGCTCCTCCTTAACCCCTAGGACCCTCATATGGCTGTGAAATAAAGAAAAACAACCACAATACTTTCTAAAATCTCAAACTTTTATACAGACCCTTTCTTTTATGAGGTGATTGGGGAGCTCTCTGTGATTTCTTTAAATTTCTTTCTTTCTTTCCATTTAAAATACAACCTATATGAATGGTTATACTGTCCAAATATAAAGATGACTGGGCTCTTATGTAGCATGGATCAGCCTCTGATCTGGGATCTGGCCTACTTCTCTGCCAGGAAGACTGACATTTTTACCTTTGAGGGGAGCAAGAGGAGGACTGAGTGCTTATTCCCAGTTAGGACAACAGTACACATTTACATAGTGCCTTAAGATTTGCAAAAAGTTTCACAAATATTAATTCTTATTTTAGGCTATAGCCACCTGGTGAGGTAGGTGCTATTACTGTACCTACAGTAGAGGAAACTGAAACAGATAACTTAAGTGACTTGCCCAGGGTGGCATAGATAGTAAGCGCTAGAGGACAGATTTGAACTTAGGTCTTCCTGACTCCAGGTGATGGGGTACAGGCTCTGGGAAACCCCTTAAATTCTGATTGAATCTTCCCTTTTGTTGAAGTATTTGCCTGAAGCCATAAGCCTTCCATTATAGCTAGGCCCAAATCTCTTACTCTTACTAGCCTAGCCCTCCATTGTCCATCTACTTCTCACCCTTGATTCTATCAAAATATCTATACCCAAACCTGTTACCCTTGAACTAGCCTAGCCCTTCATTGTCTGCCATCTCCAGGAAGTCTTCAGCTATTTCCCACTCTTCAAGTCGTTACCTCATTTGACTCCTCTTCAAGACCCTCCCCACACTTCTCCTCTAGACCACCTGTAGTTCCATTCCACAATCTTTCAGTATATAATCTCCATCTTGCCTCCATGAGGTTGCCGAGAATTCAATCTAGCTCAGACTCATTCTGTGTCAGATTATTCTGGCCTACTTATCAATACAAGTTTCACATATACTTAGGCTCCTTAAGAATCTACCCATTAAGGGGAACCTTTAATAAACTTTGCTTTTCTTTGGCTGAGAGAAGACTTGAGTCAAATTCATTAGGCAGGACCCAGCATGTTGGTATTTTGGGGTCTCAAGCACCCCTAAACCTTAAACCTCAACACAGGTATAATATTCTATTCACTGTGCCACATGACTGCCTCTAAGCAACTTGTTCCTTCCACTAACTACCTCGAAAAGGTGTATTGACTGAATCATAGCTATCCACTACATCTCAAATTACTGGTCATGTGAGGGATAATTTATAGTGAAGTTTCCCCATTCTGAAAAAGCAAATCTAGAATGGCTTCAGTATTCACTAGGCCTAGGGTTAGGTCACCTGACCTTCAAGCAATCTGGGGCTTAGAGCAATGGAGACCCTCCCCCAGAGCCAACTCAGCAGAAGATATGCCAAATAAGGTTAAGACTGCTTTCATTGGACACCCACATGTTTCTGGGTCCTCTGTCTCTGAGAGATTCCCACGCTTGGGTTGTGAGTCAGACCCCCTACCGATAAGAGTGAAGGCCAGTTGGGGGGGTTGGGTTTCTGCATTGGAAGATTATATAACTATGGGCTGCCTTCTACCTCTCTCTCTCTCCCTGCAGATGCCATGTTGGGTGACGGGGTAGAGTCCTTTCTCATGAGAAAGAATAAAGACCTTTTCTGACCTCAGATTCAGACTCCGAACTCTTTCATCTCCCACAGTCAGAAATATAACACTTTGGGGTCCAGGATCAATGCTGCTTTTGCTGATCATTAGCAAGGAGCCAGTTTAGCTCCTGCTCTTCAAACCCTGGTAACAGAAAAGACTAATGCAAATACATTTCTGTTGTTGTTTAGTCGTTTTCAGTCATGTCTGACTCTTCATGACTCCTTTGGGGTTTTCTTGGGGGTGATTTGCCATTTTCTTCTCCAGCTAATTTCACAGATGAGGAAATGTGGCAAACAGGGTTAAGTGACTTGCCCAGGGTTACACAGCTAGTAAGGGTCTGAAGCTGGATTTGAACTCAGGTCTTCCTGATTCTAAGCCTTGAAGCTCTATCCACCTAGATGCCCCTATAGTGAAAAGCTAGATTGCCTCTTTGTCAAAGTGAACAGTAAACAGAAATCAGGGAAGTAATACAGATTAGAATAAGTCAAAGAATACCCAACAGTAAAAGAGTCCTTGGCTGGGAACAAGATGAGGTCTCACCTAAACCAAGGAGAGGAAATGATCTCCCTGAGGAGAGTCTGCTCTTCACAGCCTCAAAGGCAGCAAATGCTGAAAGTCAAGAGACTTGTTTGGGGCTGGCTCCCTACATTTTTATGGCTCTGGGGACATCTTTTCTCTGCCATTCAAAACTCTAAGCCTGACTCTTTTAAAGTTCTCAAAGCACCGCAAGAAATCCTTTCTCCTTCATACAGTACTGCAGCTCAGCATTTTCTTAGTTAATAAGTTAATATTGAGGCTAGAAATAGAAAATAATTCAAAGGTTTCACTGAAATCAAGAATTCCCTCTTGTGTTGACTCTTGTCTGCACCAATGAGTCAGTGAACAATTTTTATAAGTTGTCAAATCCTGTCTTAGGGAGCATAGCTAGGGTATTTGCCAGCTATGGTGTCCTGTGTATGCAGGAAAATCGCCCAACTTAGTGGACAGAGGTGTTATATAAAATTTCTTTTTTTATTATTTACTTACCAAATATCAACAAACATGAATATTTCAATAAACAAAGGACACAACAGCAAGTTGTATATAAAACTGTGAACTTCTAGTATATGTAGTTCTGGGTTCTTTTTGGGTGATAGGGAGTTTTGGAGTGTATGAAATTTAACATAATAGCATTAAGCCTTATCTGTGTCCCCTTCTGAACTCCTTTCTTTCCTATTCTATGTCTTTTCAAATTGTTTTTTCTGTTCTATTGTTGCCATCCACCCACTTTCCCCTCCAACTCTTTTGTTGTTGAGTCATTTCAGTCATGTCTGACTTCTTCCTGACCCACTTTGGGGTTTTCTTGACAAAGATACTGGAGTGGTTTGCCATTTTCCTTCTCCAGCTCATTTTATAGATGAGGAAACTGAGGCAGAGTTAAATGACTTGCCCATGGTCTAAGGTTGGATTTGAACTCGTGTCTTCCTGACTAGGTCTGGAACTCTACTACACCATAAAAGTCCTCTTTGTAACAAATAAGTGTAGTTAAGCAAATTAATTTGTGTTGCATCGATTATATTTGAAAACATTTGTCTGACTCTGTCCCTTAATTCTGTTTGGGATGAAAAATAATCCTCATCCTCAATTTAATAAAAAAATAAACACAGAGATCTCTTAGGATAAGAACAGGAGTTTATTCTGTGCCCCGAGAGGAGAGCGGTCTTCCCCATGACTCATCATGGAGGAGAGGCGTATTACAAAAGACAGTGCAAGAATTTATGCCCTAATGCAGTCAAGTCCCCTTCCCAACTGTCTCCTCTCTTGTTGGTTGAGATGCAGACTTTACCAAATTCTTCCCCAAATGGAACAGCAAGAAAAGGGGGGGAGGGTCCCAAGCAAGGGATGAAGAGTGAGCCTGGGCTGTCCCTGACTCCCAAGGAGGAGGGACCCATTGAGGAGGGAAAGCAGACAAAAGAAAATGGGGGGGGCGTGTTTTTGAAAGATTCCCCGAAGAGGCTCTCTGATGATTGAAAGCAGCAATGGAGGAGGAAGAGGGAAGTTAACAATCCCAAACTGCCTGAGAAGTTTTCACTTGCCCCATACAATCCTATTGAGTCTTTGCCAAGAGAAGGGATGCATGCTTCATCAGTAGTCTACTGGACTTATTCATTTATCTATTTTTTATTATATAGTCTGAACCTAATTATAAAACAAAACAACACCTATTGCAGACTACAAAGATTCAAACAAAGAAGCAGAGCACACGAACATCTAGCAGTCAAAACATCCCAATACAACCACCTGTGGTTGGTTTTTGGCGCCCTATTACTTGGTTTGTTTTTGATTGGTAATAGGAGCTAATGATTATTTCCATGACTAAGCCATGAACTGCAAATTTTTAAAAAACACTAATCTCAGTATTTTAAAATGCTATTAGTTCATTATCATTAGGCAATCCATCCAATGACCCCTTTTTAATAGACTGGGCAGAAGTACGTGCCTTGCTCCTTAATACATGATTTATTGAAAAAACAAGTTGTACACTGAGTCATTGACTCAGACAAGAGGCAACACAAGAAGAAACTCTTGATTGCAATGAAACTTTTATTGGAATTATTTTCTGTTTCTAGGTCTGTATATTTCCTAACCCCAACTGTAACTTGTGTTTTTTTAAACTCTTACACACTTATTGTATACTAATAATAGTTCACATTCCTACAGAGCTTTATAGTTTACAAAGCCCTTTATCTGCCATTTCATTTGACCCTCATAACAATTCTGTGAAGGAGATGGTGATTTAGCTTCTGTTTACAATTTACAAAGTGTTTGATTAAACTTGGAGTCTGAGGGCCTGGCTTTAAGCTCTGGCTCTGAACTACTTTAATATACTACTTAGTATGATCTGGGGAAATTACTTAGGTTCTCTTAATTCCTCAATTTCTCATATACAAAATGACAAGGTTGGACTAGATAACTTTTACCTACTCTAAATTTATGATAATATGAATTCTATGACAGTATAATTCCCATTCTATAGAAAAGGAAACTGAGGCTGAGTCATTAAGCTAAGTGACTTGCTTAGAGTAATGTGGCTAATGCACAGCTTTTCACTGTTAGCACTTCGTGTCCATTCTGGGCCCTAAGGTTTCTCTGACCTATATTCTTGCTGGGGTGTGCATGTCCATGTGTGTGCATGAGCATGCTGTTGAACATGGAGGAATCCCAACCAACATGGATGCTATGTTCCTTCTCAGTTTTTCCATTATCTGAACAGCTGCTGCCTCTGCAAAAGTCCTTCAAGGTCAAAACCCATAGGAAGTTGGGGAACTTTGGGTAATGTCCAGTCCTCTGCATATAGATACTTCCAGCCCACCAAGTTCCTATGGTAATACTTTAGGGGACAGGCAATTTGCTTTCAGAGTGATGACTACATTTAACAACAACGATAATTAGAATTAATTGTTGTTCAGTTGCATCCAACTCTTTATGACTCCTGAGGACTATAGCATGACAACAATGTCCGTGGTTTTGTTTGTTTGTTTTTGACAAAGATAATGGAGTGGTTTGCCATTTCCTTCTCTAGGGGATTAAAGCAAACAGAAGGTAAGTGACTTATCTAGGGTGTCTGAAGCAGGTTTTGAACTCAGGTCTTCCTGATTCTAGGCACAGGGTTCTATTAGAAATAATTAATGCTTTATGGTTTGCAAAGTGCTCACCTTACAACAACCCTGGAAAGTAAGTGCTACTCCTATTTTTACAGATGAAGAAACTGAGGCAGATAGAGGCAAATTACTTGCCCAAGGTCACATAGTTAGTTATGTATCTGAAGCTGAATTTGCACTCAAACCTCCCTAACACCAGGTTCTATCTACTGTGCCACCTAGTTGCCAGTAATAAGAGGTACGGTCCCCAATTTTAAAGAATTTGTAATCCAGTTAGGGAGATCAAGCATATGCCCATTAAGTGAGAAGAATATAGTTAACAAAGAACATATCAAAAATTAAAGATAAGAGTAATACAGATTGAATTACTTAAGTGCCAAAAGCAGAGTATTCAGACTGTAAACTCTCTGATGACTAGGACCATGTCTTATGTCCCATGTGTGGGATATATGGTATGGAGTTTATAATAAGTGCTACCTCTGGGGAAAAAAATACAAAATCCACAGGCATTTAAAGCCCTTCTCAGACATGTTTTCATCTACACTTCTTGTCTTATTTCATAGTACTCCCCTTTAGGCACATTTTGTTGCAGTCAAATTGACCTACTCAGTAGGTCATGACATTTGGTGTCTGGATTCTGTGTCTTTGTACAGAGCTCCCTTATGTCTGGAATTAATTTTCTCTTCAATCCTAGTTCTCAGCGCCCCTAGCCTCCTTCAGAACACAGCTCGTGGAGCACCTCCTTTTCCTGCTACTTCCAGCTGTTACTATTATGCCTCTCTTGAAATGACTTTGTATATGTAGCAGGGTGTGGGTGGGAGGGGAGGGTATAAATGGTATCCTTATTTATTCTAAAGTCCCTTCTCTACCTTCCCTTCCCTCCAACCCTTTACTGACTCTCATTGAGTATTTGGGATTCATTGAAACAAACTCTTCCCTGGGAAGTTGGACCAAAAAAGATGTGTCCTTAACATTCTTTCTCTTCTCTCTCTCTCCCCCCTCCCTTCCTCTCTTTCTCCTTTTTCCCTTTTTTCCTCTCTCTCTCTCTGTCTCTCTTGAAGTCTGAGTCCCAACCAAAAGACACTCCTTTAGCAAATAACCTCAGTGTTAGAATTCTTTCTCTCTTCTTTGGTAATACTTCTCCCAGAATTGCCCCTCCCAACTGCATTTCCAGTTAAGTCCAAGTGGCAAATACAATTTATAAAGAAAAAGCCAATCTTTAAAACAAAGAAAAAGCCAATCTTTAAAACAAAGAAAGGTAAAGAATTTATTCAGGGGAAGGGAAGGGCTACAAGGTCCCATAGAAGAGCTCTAGGTGAGGAAGGAGATACAAAATTACCGCCTTGAGGTATGGAATTAGAGGGGTGGGGTTAAGAAAGCCTTTCAGTCACACAGCAACAGTGCCATTCAATGCTTATGGCCCACCATGTCTCACTCCAGGATTTCTGGTTCTATTCTTTGTGACAATTCCTTCTGTCTGAGCTTCTACTCTTCCAGTTCCATGTGGTTTCTAGTGGCCTCCTCTTTTGCAGTTATAGGTACTATCTTCTTTGCATTTTTCTTTTCCTCCTGGATTTATAGTTACCTGGGGTCTTAGCCAATCATTGTTGTAGTATTCTTCCCTTTCTAATTCACTCAAGGGACCCGTTTACACCTCTTAGGGAAGGGGCTGGGAACAATGGCCTCAAGGCCACACCCTGCACTCTAAGTCCTCAAGTGAAGCAGCCCTTTGACTGAATCCAAACTTCATAGAACAAATCCCCTTAATAAAATGATTTGTTCTTTAAAATTTGGACTGTTAACAGGACCTAGAAGGCCACATGTGGCCTTGAGGCCCCAGGTTTGCCACCCCTGTCATAGGGGATTGCCTGGCAACATTGCTGCCCACATTTTCATAATTCATTTCTGGATTTTTAAGGACCATTTCCCTTTTACACACACACACACACACACACACACACACACACACAAACACACACACACACACACACACACACACACACACACTTTGTAATGCATGGTGCAAATGAAGATAAGATTTACCATTGTGTATGCTTACTAAGACGCTAATAACACTTACAGCTCAATGCATGCAAAGTTTCTTGACTATTCAACAATATGATCATCAATTCTTCTTAGGAACAAACCATCAACCTGATTCCTAAAGGTCCTGGAAACGTCCTCCCTCTCTCCCAGCTGGAGGCCGCGTGTCCCTCTCCTAGGTGGTGATCAGGTAGCCAGTCTCCTTCCATTAGCGTTGCTCTCCTGCAAACACAAAATCCTAGACATTTTCCTTGCACAGGGAACAGCCTTGACCCAGGAGCAGTCTGATGCCTGGGGCATCTGTTGGACTTTTATAAGTTTTATAATATTAGAAGTTATATCTAAGTTCTAATTGGTGATAGATTACCTAAAGTTAAGGATGAAAAAAAAAAGATCAATCTAAGCTTTAGCTGCCTGACATAGTTAGCAAGTGTTTATCAGTTGCTTACCAGATTTGAGACATGCATACATACATTAGCAGGTGAACAGAAGCACACACAATTATCAGCAGCTGTTTACCCTGAGGATCTTCCCCTCCCAGAATTTTTTGGGGGAAGGTGTAGGGAAAAGAGGTCATTTTTTCCCTCCTCATTTCTTACCTAGCCTTAATCACTGAATGGATGTTGCCTCAGACAAATTGAGACAAATCTCGCTACTGGACCTAGATGGCTATGGAGGAAGGAGTGGGACTCTCCTTCGCTTAAATGTAATTCACTTGCAAGTCAAGATATCACCTTCCTGATGTCATTGGTCCTCCTCAAGAACAAGGAGGAAGAATAATAACAACTACAATAAGCTGTTTGGCAGATTGGGGGACACACAATGTCATTACCAAACCATACCACTCAAGGGTTTATCTTATTACAGAAAACCGGCTTACATAACAGCTCCTTGGTCACAAAATGGAGACTTGAAACAACTTGGAGTTATCCATCCTAAACGCAAGCTGAAGAATGTTGCTAGGCAACTAATCAAGACAATGACCTTGATCCTTGGGTTTTGCTTCCTATTTATGCCTTCCTTACTTCTCCCTCTAACTCCATTCACTTTATCTTCAAAGGAGAGCATAAGTGGTTTGGAAGTAAAGAGGCATGTTTTGGCATTGCTGGCAATTTTAATCCTTATGTAGGTAATGACTAAATATATTCTGGCTTGCATATATTGATGTTATGAAGCACAGGTGTGGTAGATATAGCCTAACTCTTCTTCTCATGGAAGTTAAGCAAGATTTTCTCTTGATTTTCTCAAAAATTCTTTGGCTTAGGGGACTAATGGCTCATACTGCTGATACTAAGTCCTCACTGCCTGAATGCAAAGCATCCACCACCGGGGCTGGTGAATCACCACTAACTCAGAAAAGGGAGGGTGAATCACCACTAGTAACTCAGAAAAGGTTTGCTCATCTTAATTAACTCAAGATGTCTCAGTGCTTATCCTTGCTAAATATCTTTCTCCTGATAATGGCTAAGTAAATTTCTTTGTTAATTGTTGAATGGCAATACCAGTGAACCTAAATTTCCTCACTTAGGCCCAGTCCAGAACAAGAACGAACAGCCATCAAAAGTTAGAACAAGATAGAGAGAGAAATGTTGATATACAGATATAGAGATACATAGAGACAGAGATAGAGAAAGAGACAAAGACAGGAGACAGAGACAAAGAGAAAGATACAGGAGATAAAGAGACAAGAGACATGAAGAGAGACAGATAAATATAGAGAGGAAACAGAGATACAGAGATGGAGACAGAGAAAAAGGGAGATAGAGACAGATAGAAAGAACAGTAGAAACATAAAGTCAGAGAAAAACAGAAACAGAAATAGAGACAGAGTCAGAGACCTTTGGCCCCTAGACCAAGAAACTGAATCCAAAGAAGAGATCAAGGCTAAAAGAGTATTGCCTATGAGGAGATACTCTTCTGTAACCCAATGAGTTTGACCCCTGGGGAAAAGGCTTTCTAAGGAAGATTCTGGAAAGAAACAGAAATACCATTCCATAAAGGAAAAGGCTAAGGATTGTTTTTACCTAATGAAAGTTATTGGTTTCAAGGCTCGATGAGTAAGGGCAGCTGCTCTTCTGAATGACCTATAAACATGCCTCTGATCTTTCAAGTAAAAGAGAACAGTAGAACCCATTCCTCTAGAGCAAAGGTTCTCAACCTGTGGGTCGTGACCCCTTTGGGGGGTCGAACAACCCTGTCACAGGGGTTGCCTAAGACCATTGGAAAACACGTATTTCTGATGGTCTTAGGAACCGAAGCACCGCTCCTCTGTCTGTCTCCAGGCAGGTCCACCCACATGCAGATAGGCCCACATACGAGTATTAAAGGGTAGCAGCATTAGAAAGGTTGAGAACCACTGCTCTAGAAACAAGCAGAAGGAAGCTCTACAGCCATATGCCTAGTGGGGCTGAGCCTGCAGCAACCAATAGAGACTACACATAGAGCAGCTTCCATCATAGAAATTGGTTCAAGAGGAGGCTAGGTGGCACAGTGAAGAGCACTGGCCCTGGAGTCAGGAGGAGCTGAGTTCAAATCCAGCCTCAGACATGTAACACAAAAAACTAGCCGTGTGACCTTGGGCAAGTCACTTAACCCCAATTGCCCTACCTTCTCCCCTCCAAAAAACAAAAGCAAAAAATAAAAGAAATTGGTTCAGCAGAGACTTTGCATCTACTGTCCAATAGAGCAGTGACTAATGGAGAATATGTGCAGAGCGAAGTTTATGGGGTAGACCAGAATGAGAAACTTGTAATGAACATGATTTTTAGCTTTTTTTTAACAACATAGAATTTCTACTGGAGAAAACCTCTTTAAATGTAATGAGGTAAAACCTTTAGCCAGAGGACACACCCTTTAATGGATCCCTGTTAGGTCATAGTGTAAGCATCAAGGATTTAAAGCTGGAGAGGATCTTAGAGGCCATCAAGGCCAATCCTTTCATTTTACTGATGAGGAAACTGAGGCTGAGAGGTCAAATGACTTGCCCAGGGACCCTCAGCTAGTAAGTGGTAGAACTGGTATTTGAACTCCAAGTCTGTCTGACTCTAGGCTTAGTACTCTATCTGTGGCACCACTTAAGTGAATGACTTTGCCAAGTTTATGTAGATAATAAGCACTTATATACAGAAAGGTTGTGGGAGGAATCTAGGAATGGTCTAGAGGAGGAGTTTGGGAAGGGTCTTCAGGAGGAGTCAGATGAGGTCAGACTCCAGTAATGAGTGAGGGTGGGAAGTTGCTGGAGGCTACCTGGAGAGGACAGACTGTGGTGGGCTAGGGCAGTTCAAGGGTGGAACAGGAGGATCAAAGGTGGGAAATTGCTGGACTAGAGGGCTAGCTAAAGACTTGGGCAGAGCCACAATGAAAAGTCTATGGCCTCAGGCAAATGCCTTACATGGGAAGATTCAAGGAGAGCTCAAGGGAGCTCCCAGAGCCTGCACTTCATCATTCCCTCCTCAAATGGGACCCAAATTCCTTTGGGGCACAGGGCTAAGGTCTCAGCTTCTGAAAGTGCTTCCTGCTGGCAAGGGGGCATAGAGCTGTCCCTGCCTCTCTGGGTCCTGGTTCAAGGGAGTCAGACTTCACATCCCAGGGGTCAGACTCCAGAACGTGGATGATGCCAGGTCCAGTGGGCTCGACTTAAACCCTAGAGGAGACAAACCTGGCAAGGAGGTTAAGCAAACAAAGAGCAAAACAGGCACAAAAAAGTATAGAGAAAGGACAATTTCCCTGGTAGGAATTAAAGATGACTATAGCAAGGCCAAAACACTGTCAGATATCCCTTTCCTTTCCAAATTGTTCCATGGGCATTTAGCACATGGAAAGCAATAGCAGCCATAGAATCTAATAGTTTTCAAAAACAGGCAGTAACTCCCAAAGCCTGTTCTCTCCTTCCATCATCATAGAGAGTAAGTTTTTCCTAGATCGATAAAGCTGGAATGGTGGTCAATTTAGTTTTCAAAGTCTCAGAAGCTTCCACCTGGTGGGCTGGGCCCCTCTCTAGACAGAATGAGTCAGGGCCTTGAGTAGCAATTAATGGTTGCTGTCCCTCCCAGGCCTTGGGTTTAGTTGGATACAGACCACGATGGGGGACACTTTAGGTCCTAGGAGTCAAAAACAAATGCTGAGATGGCAGAAATAGCTTACTCAGGAATTTCCTGATCCCGAACAATAGACTCAACTATCTCCCATCCTCCTGAGGGAACATGGGGAGATCTGGGAGGCTTAAATAGAGAAAATTGCCTTCCCAGTTTCACCAACAAGTTCCTTCCCAACAAAGAGACAGGATAAGAGGAGAGCATAAGGAAGGAGTGTTTAAACAACAGATCCTCAAGTAGGCAGGGAACTAGGTATGTCTAGAGACAATCCCTTAGTTTCCCCTTCCATGCCCTTCACCTGATTGGTCAAGGGAGAGTAGAACCAATTGGTTAGAACAGAGAACTTAGCCATAATAAAGTGGGTAACCTTACTTTCAGGCTCAATGCTTGCCTAGAGTTCAGTGAGAGAAAGTGGGAGCACTGCCAAGCCCCATGCTTCCCTGTTACTCCAAGTCTTGAGAAGACTGGAGGACAGGAAGGTAGGTAGCTCTACCACTTTTCCAACCTCGGGGACAATCCTTCCTCCAATGTCCCTCCTGGTCAGATGGGCCCAGTTCTAGAGGTGTTGGTTCCTTGGGCTCCCTCTGGAGGGGCGCCCTGGAGGGACACTCCTTGGACCAGTGACCTTCCTTGTGGCATCGAAAGCAGGTTTTCCTACTGGCCAAGTGACTGAGTTTCCTCCAAGGGGGTGCCCTGGGGTTTTTTTCCTGGCCACGGCAGCAGCCAAGAATCCAGCATGTTCTGTCTCTGGTTCCTTCCTTTCATTCTTTCTCCTCTGCTGCAACTGAAATGGCAAGTCTTAACAGAGTGACCACAGAGTCCCAATAAAAAGTTTTTAGGAGCTTTTATTAGCCAGCTGGTGGCTGTCCTTCTCGGACCAATCTGAAGGAATCAGCAGATAGTTCAGGGATGCAGTTTCATTGTCTGGAGATACAAGTTAAGTTGCTGAGGCAAGGTGGGGTTGTGATTACAGGGCATGATGACCCAGAAAGAAGAATGAAGCATAGGCAAGGGGGGAGGGTTGTAGGGTAAGCAGAGAGGGGCACAGGGCAAGACTGGGGGATCCGGCTGACAAGGGGGAATGTCAGCCAGCACCTGAGGAGTGGAAGGAGTCAGAAGAGGAGATATCTCTATGACTGCTGTGGGGGTAGGGCCTGAGGCCTGAGTGGGTGTTGCCTCAGGGGGAGGGGCCACAAAGGGAGGCCCCTCAGCAAGACAGGTGGTTGGGATCTGAGCAGGAGTGCCTGAGGGGGCAAGGGCTGAGGCCAAAGCCAAAGGAAGGGGGTCATTTAATTGGTCTTCCGTGCCTAAGCATCTCAAAATCTTTCCTGATTGATAACTGTGTTCTGAGAAAGTTCAACAAAGGCCATTAAGTAGGCAACTTCTATCCATCTAAAAAGACAACCCAAAGACTAACTTTTGGGAGATATAGGCATAGGGCCTGGAAGTCCCTTCCTCTATAAAGGAAGGTTTGGGAGTAAGCCTCGAAAAACAAACAAAAGAAGGCAAAATAAAACTCACAAAAAAAATACTCTGAGTTTTCCTAATTCCCTAGAGCTGAAAGAATTGAAAGAATCTGTCTTACACTTCCAGATGGGGCATCCGTCCTTGTCCTCCATTCTTCAGAAGCTGCAGCCATGTCCATATTCTCCAACATAACCAAACTAGGAGAACCTCAGAGAGTCAGGCTGAGTACAAGACAGCCTATTGGGACCTGAGAGGTCAGGCCCCCCAAAAAACACACCTCCAAGGTACTTGGGAGAACAAGAAGGCAATAGAGTCTTACGTACTTTCCAGTCCAGGCTGGAGAAGAGCTTGAGATTAGCAGTGTTTCCCGGTGTCAGGGAATCATAAAAATGATGTGGTTAGGGTTAGGGGTGCTCGAGACCCTAAAATACCAACACTCCTGGTCCTGCCGAATGAATTCGACTCAAGTCTTCTCTCAGCCAAAGAAAAGCAAAGTTTATTAAAAGTTCATTGAAAGTTCACCACATTGGGTAGACTCTTAAGGAGCATAGGTATCTATAAGGCTTGCATTGGGCAAGTGGGCCAGAGCAAGTCTGACACAGAATAAGTCTGTGCTAGGTCATTGTATGGTGCTCTTATATCACGTGGAGGGGAGATGGGATCTTATATACAGAAAGGTTGTGGGAAGAATCTAGGGGTGGTCTAGAGGAGGAGTTTGGGGAGGGTCTTCAGGAGGGGTCAGATGAGGTCAGACTCCAGTAATGAGTGATTAAGGGTGGGAAGTTGCTGGAGGCTACCGGAAGAGGACAGACAATGGTGGGCCAGGCCAGTTCTAGGGTGGAAGGGGAAGATCAAAGGTGGGAAATTGCTGGGCAAGAGGGCTAGCTAAAGACTTGGGCAGAGCCACAATGGAAAGGCCTATGGCCTCAGGCAAACGCCTTATATGGGAAGATTCAAGGAGAGCTCAAGGGGCCTCCCAGAGCCTGCACCTCATATATTTGAACTCCAAGTTTTTCTGACTCTAGACTTAGCACTCTTTCTGCTGCACCACTTAGGTGAATGACTGCCAAGTTTACATAGGTAATAAGCATAAGAAGCAGGATTTGAATCAACTTTCCTTCCCCAAATTCAAAGCTGGTGCTCCTTCTATCATGTCTCACTACTTTAACCTAATTTGATGTGAGGTAATTCATACTGAAGAGAAACTTTCCATATGTAATGAATATGATAAAACTATGAGTCAAATACCAGGGACAACATCAGATAATTCGTATTGGTGAGAAACACTTTGAATGTAATGAAATATGGGAAAAACCTTTATTCATAGCTCTAAAGTGATTCACTGTTAGAAAATCTGTATTACAGGGAAGAATGAAATCACTCTAGGAAAGCCTTCAGTGAAAGCTCAAATTTGTAAGAATATCAGACAATTGAGACTAGAGAAAAATTTTATGAAAGTAATTAATATAAAGGCCTTTAGCTGTCGCACAAATCTTATTTGGTACCAAATAATTTTCGCTGAAGTAAAATTAATGAGTATAGCAAATTTGAGAAAGTCTTGCCCAGAGTATGTATCATTTCTGAATATCTGAAAATCTTATTACAAAATTCATACTAGAGAGAAGCCCAATGAATGTAATCGATGTGGGAAAACCTGTGATCACAGTTCATGTTTTAGAAAACATCAAATAATTCACACCAGATAATAACTAGTCATTGTCATGAATATGGGAGAAGTTCAAGTCAGATTTGTAGGGTAGGTTATAACTGGATAGTCCATGTATGGGATGTGACTACTTCAAAGACTGAAGGGTGTGTACCCAGTATCCCACTTGCTGGCACTATTAACCAGTTGCATGTACAAGAAGAAGCAGCTGTGGCTGTGGGAAAAGCATGGGAACTGGAGTCAGAAGTGGGGTTGAATTCCAGAATCTTGAGTGACCACAGCAAATTACTTCATCTCTCCCACACCCGATTTGCTTATCTTTAAAATGAGAGAGTTGGACTAGATGGGACTTAGGGTTAGGCACTAAGGGTCCTTCCAGTCCCACATCCTATGATGTGCTTGGACTTTAATAAATAGTTTAGCATGAATGATAAGCAGAATCAACCTGGGAAAACCTTACCTTAGCACTCATGCCTTTTTACCTCCAGGGAATGTGAACTCACTGAACCTCTTCAGGCTTCAGTTTTCTCAGTGATAAATTGAGGGGAGGTTATCTTGGCAACACTGAAAAATGACTTAACAACAAATGATCAGTCACACCAACAGGAAATCTTAGGAATATCTGTGGGCAGAAGAGAAACTAGAGCAGAGAAGGAGAGAGAGAAAATAGATGAGAGAGAAGGGGGTGATTTTTGGAGCAAAGTCTTACAGAAGGCTAGTGGGAGAGTAGATCAAAGGTACAACTAAAGAAAGGAGGAATAAGGAAAGAGGAGAGAAAGTAGAAGCAGAAATTGAGGAGTTTTGAGACTTGGAAGAGGTGAGTTGCCAGAGATCTTTTCTGATAGCCTTGAACTTCTCAGTGAATAGAATAATTCACGCAAATATTAAAGGGCTATGGTTGGAGGCCTGAGGGGAGAGAAAAGGGTTTCTTAGAGAGATAAAGAATTGATAAGACTGAGTGGAAGGAATGGCAAGAAGCACTGAGGGTTCAATAAGATGACACATTACAAATTTACAGTGGGTAAAATCAACTCAGTTTTTCATAGTTTTCTTCTGGAACAGTATTCAGATGTTTGTGGGGCAGAAGGAGGAAGATAAAGACTGATAAAGACTTGATCAATCAAGAGCAGTGGTATATCCTCCTGGGATTCTACCTTAATGGCTAATGGAACATTAAGATGGCAGACCTTGGGGTTGAGATTAGGTAGACAGGAGACTGACAAAAAACAAGGCTAGGGAAAGAGTTATTGTAGGGTCAAGAAGAGCTTTCATATAGATTAGTGAGGCATAAATTAAAGCATAAATAAGTAAATATAATAGTCACAGATAATATCTCCTTTTCATAAATTGAGGGAATTCAGAGCATTGAAACTACTTCAGTTTGGGAATCATACAGACCAATATATCCTCTGTAATTTACAGTCTTAGAGTAATTCTTGAGGCACTGCGAAGTTAAATAATTTGCCCATGGCATATGTTATGGGAATCTGAAGATCTTCCCTGCCCCTAGGCCCTTTGTTAAAGTGGCTACGTGACCCTGAGGACCCTTGGATATTTGAAAGTATACTCTGTTCCCTAATAGGCTGAATGTGGTCATGTGGAGCCTGTGGCGC
>CM053582.1:321017588-321033289 GCA_028627135.1 Pseudochirops cupreus | reverse complement strand
TTTCCCCCTGAACTAGGTAAATGATATGTTTGATTAAAGTGAGATTGTTAACCCATTTTGAGTTGCTTTCCTTTAGAAAAGCAGATCTAAGAACCTGTGCTAGTAGCCGCCCTAGGTATGCTAGGGTGCTTGCTGATACAGCATAGAACTACTATTTGTCAGAAGCAGGACTTTCAACCCAAGTCCTCCTAATTCCAGGGAAGGTCCTGTCTGCTATACCACGTTGCCCACCAATGCCACCATTACCTCTAAAAATTAGTATTATCCATGGTGCAAGGACTACCTTCCTCTTACAAAGAGCTCCTGTTCTAGGTTCACATAGACTAGGTTCAAGCCTGAGGGAGTCAGACTCAAAATAAGGGAGTTAGGTGCCCTATGTACTCTCAGTGACTCGATAGCAACAAACTAGAATTTTTTAAAGTGGTTGCTATGTGTCAGGCTCTGAGCTAAGTGCTGGGGATACAAAAAAGGCAAGTGACAATCCCTGTGGGACAGCTAGGTAGTGCACAAGACAGAGCACAGGCCCTGGAGTCAGGAGGACCCAGGTTCAAAGTTTCAGGCATGAACTAGCTATATGATGCTGAGTAAGTCACTTAACTCTGCCTAAACAAAGAAAAAAAAAAAGAAAAGACAATCCTGGTCCTTGAGGAGCTCACAATCTAATGGGGAGACAACATGTAAACAACCACCTACAAACAAGCTAGATAAAGGATAAACTGAGCTAATCAACCAAAGGAAGACACTAGCATCAAGAGGGATCGAAAAAGGCCTCTTATAGAAACAATTTCTCTGTTGAGCAGGTCACTCAAGTGGACCTAGGTCTGCTCCTTTCTGAAGTTCTGTTCCCATCTGCAGGGCTAATCCTTCCTTCAAACCATGCTTAGATCTCTTCTCAGTTGTCAGGGGTCCATGGCCTTTTCAGCTGCTGCCCCCAATGTCTATCTGTCTATCTTTCTATTTGTCTTAATTGCTTCCTGCTGGATGTGGTACTTCCTACTGAATGAGTACTTCTGCTATAAGATGTGGGGAGAGTGGGAAGAGAAATCCTTCTGCTCCCCTCTAGTAGAGACTTAGGGGTCTCATTCCATAAAATTGCTTCCTACCTTTCCTGTGTCTTTGATCATCTGAAGGACTAGGACTCTTTGCTTTTAAAAGTCATCAGATATAAAGTCAATCTTGGGTCATCCAAGGGCAAATTGGTCTTCCAATTCCATCAAAGAAATTCCTTCATACTTCCTAAAGGGATAACAGGGCATTGGTGCATGACATGTTTTAATGTCCCCTTACTCTGTGAGACTACATCAACTGGATTGGAATTGGTTTTGTGTGAGATGAAAGAGTTCAGAGTCTGAATCTAAGGTCAGAAAAGGTCTTTATTTTTTCTCATGAGAAAGGACTCTGCCCCTGCCACCCAACATGGCATCTGCAGGGAGAGAGCAACAGGTATTAGCCAGCCCATGGTTATATAATCTTCCAATGCAGAAACCCAACCTCCCCAACTGGCCTTCACTACCAACTGGTAGGGGGGCTGACCCACAACCTAAGTGCGGGAATCTCTCTGAGACAAAGGACCCGGAAACATGTGGGTGTCCAATGAAAGCAGTCTTAACCTTATTTGGCATATCTTCTGCTGAGTTGGCTCTGGGGGAGGATCTCCATTGCTCTAAGCCCCAGATTGCTTGAAGGTCAGGTGACCTAACCCTAGGCCTAGTGAATACTGAAGCCATTCTAGATTTGCTTTTTCAGAATGGGGAAACTTCACTATAAATTATCCCTCACAGTTTCCCTTCTCCTCCTGATTTTCTTTACTGTTCCTTGGCTCCTCCCCTCTGCCCCCCCATCTGTCACTCTACCACACAAAGTTAAACTTTTGTCTGTTTGCTTTCTTTTCTGTAAAAACTCAATGAGTATAAGAATCCTGGCCTGGGTATCAAATCACCACAATTTATAATTCCAGTTCTTCCCCTAGCTAGCCAATGATTTAGGCAAATCAGTTCACCTCTTTTGGGGCCTGAGAATACTTATCTTTAAAATAAAGAGATTGTTTCCCAACCCTATTTGGCAAGAGAATATTTCTGGGACTTGAAATATATTGATAGAACTCACATATAATAGAAGGAAAGTTAGGGAAATTTCAGGACAATATAGAAACAATGAAACCCATTTTATATATGAAAATTGCTGCATGTTGTAAAATACTTTTGGGATGTGCATAATTTCATATTTAATAGTTTAGAGGGGAAAATATTGCCAGTATTGACATTTTCCTCATGCAATGCTAATTCATAGCACATGGAATACACCAGCATTCCACTGTTGGGGGAACTCATGACTAGATATGGGCCAAGTGCTTCCAGCTGGAAAACTCTGATTTTTCTGTTTCAACACAAGTACTGGTCTGTCTTACCACAAATACAGTTTGAAAGAAAAGGAATATCAAAAGTTTTAACTATGGTAGAGAGATTGTAGAGAGAATTCCTCATAGATGTGAATTTTATCCTTAAAATGATGAGGAATAAAATGAGAAGTGAATCAGTTTCCTTAAGTCTTATAAATAACATTCTACCTCCACTGACTTATTATTCTCTCAAGTACTACAAAATGGAGTTTGTGCTTTTAAGTCTTGATGACAGTTTCCCCTCAGTGTAACTGTTAAACACTCATTTTTGCAACTTGGTTCTCTGAGTATTATTAAGGGAAATGGGAGCTCCTGAAATAGGCCAGCTGTTTTTATAAGCACAGTAAATGTTCACACCTAGTGAAGTATTTATTTACTATCTTCACAACAAAACAAAATTAGTTTGACAAGAAAGGCTTATGTTGTTGTGGGGTTTTGTACATAGAAACAAATAAAACATTACAGCTTTCTCATCTCCACAATTCCTTAGGGAAGTTGCAAAAGACATACAATAAAGTATCTGTCTCGCTTCCAAATTTCTCCCTCCCCCTTGATGAATGAGGATTATACAATCACAGAGATTTCTCAAAATCTCTAAAGTTGAGATTCTTGCTTATTTGGGGCTTCCACTCTACCATTGTTTTATGGACCTTCTGCTGTCTCCAGACACACTTAAAAAAAAGTATATAGGGTGTATGGGAATCCTATAGCCATTTTTAATTGGCACACATCTCAATCCTGTTCCAAAGTGTCATAAAACATTTTTTATTTTTTTTAAATTGTGGAAATTTGGTTTTATTGCTTTTTTTGGTGGTGATGAGATTTCCTGACATTGGGTTGGCTGGAACAAGATATAATAGAATTTCTTAGGCTTGGAAAATCCTGGACTACTCTGAAAGTTTTTTGAATGAATGAGTGGATGAGTCAATACATAAATATCCCTGGGCTCATCTCCTCCTGAACTCTTACCCTCATATAAGGGGACTTTATTATTCATGTTCATGTTCCTCAAATATTTTAAACTTCAATTCTTTAATTTCTTCAAATCTTTTTTTTTTTTTGGTGGGGGGAAGGTAGGTCAATTGGGGTTAAGTGACTTGCCTAAGGTCACATGGCTAGTTTTTTTTTATGTTAAGCATCTGAGGCTGGATTTGAACTCAGGTCTGTCCTGATTTCAGGGCCAGTGCTCTATTCACTGTGCCACTTAGCCGCTCCAATTTCTTCAAATCTTATGACCTACTTCTGCAGTCCATTCAGTCAGACATAGGGATAGTTATATGCTGGATCTAACTATTACCAATAACTTCCATGATCAAAAACTCAGACACTGAGTAACCTACTCTCAAAATCTGAGCTTAACCGTATGTGAAAAACAAAAAGATGTTCAATAATAAAGAATTAACCTATATGTGAAAAAAGATGCATGCTCATAAGGAAACATTTTTAGAAAATATTTTTAGACATTTTTAGAAAGAAAATCAGAACTGAAAAGATTATTTGCCTCTCAAACACTTCAAAAAACAGAAATGGAAGAGGAATGAATTAAATGCATCTGGCAAAGAGAGTAACAGCAACAGAGTGACAACAGAGAGACCAGTAAGAGACTCCCTTCTAAACGTACAGGAGCAGACCCGAGTGAAGGCAGAGATCTGGCACAGCTAACAGTGAAAAGGTTGCTGCTATTGTTCAGTTTTGTCTAAGTCTTTGTGACCCCATTGGGATTTTCTTGGCAAAGACACTGGAGTGATTGGTCATTTCCTTCTCCAGCTCGTTTGATAGGTGAGGAAACTGAGGCAAACAGGGTTAAGTGACTTGTCCAGGGTCACACAGCTAGTAAGTGCTTAAGGTCAGGTTTGAACTGCAGAAGATGAGAATTCCCAACTTCAGCTGCCCAACAGTGAAGATGTAGACTGAGGCATTATGGATAGGACCTAATGACACCCTTCAGGTGGATCTTCTTCCTCTTTTGTTGTGGGATTACATTGCAACCTGAAATGGGAGGGGGGGAGCAGGGGATAGAGAGGAGTGTGTGATGAGCCAAGGTCGAACGGACTAGCAAGAAAGGCAGAGTAACTTCTGTGATCTCAGAAAGAGAAGAGCCTACAAGGGAGGGAGTGAGGAAGTTGGGGGGAAAATTGGGGAGGGTGAAAGAAGGAGGTCTCACTCTTGTGGTAGGAGGGGGTTCTACTGAGGAAAGCTCCTATGGCTGAATAAAGATAGGGAAGTGAAGGGAGATGAGGACCTTACACTGGGTGAGAGGTCTAGGGGTTTAATGCCTGAAAAGTCTACTCTTCCAAAATGGGGGTGGGGACAGGAAGGAGATTGGAACTTCTGGGACCAACTGCCACCTTGGGGAGTAGGAGAGCATGGACTTAAGGATGAGACTTTGAGGCAAAAGTGGTAAAAAGAAAAAGTAACTGAGGGAGTTTATAGATTAGGGCTAGTGTTCTCTCTGACAACTGAATAATTGTCATTATTCTGGAAGTGTAGAACAAGGGAAAGTGGACAGCTATGGGGCAAGCCCTACAAGGCAGTGATAGAAAGTGCCTAGAGTGGGAAGAGCCTACAACTGATAGCTTGGAAGCTTTGCCTCCTGAGAAATCCAGAGAAATGAGAGACCAGATAATTAGAGGGGTCGTGAATCAGAGACTGGGAGTCTAGAGTACTGAGAAAGAGAGGATGAATAACGAAGACAGAGAGAAATCCTTTTTAAAGATGTGCAAAAAATGAAATAAAAACCTAATGAATAGGACTACTGAAGGGGAGGAGAGGAAGGGGGAACCTATCTGACTAACTGGGAAGAAAAAAGAGGAGGGAATATAATCAGAAAAAAGCAGGAGAGAAAAAGGAACTAATAAAACTCCAAAGGAAAAGGGGTAACAAATGAGAAAAGGGGACTAGGGGTGAAAGGAAGAGAGGGAGAGGAACAGGATCACCTCTGGGTGGGTGGGGAGGGGGGAAGATGAAAGTAGCTGAAGGAACATAATACTGTAGCTATAACAAAAGACAAAAAAAAAGTCATAACAAAGTTTCTGTCCTTGTATGAATTGTTTTCCTGGTTCTTTTTTCTTTACTCTGTCAATTCCTACTACTTAAGAGTATGAGTCATTTTTTAACCCCACAATAATATTCCATTTCATTTATGTGCTATCATTTTTAAAGCATTGCCCAACTGTCTAAAAGGGAATCTAACAACCTCATTATAGATTACTTCCCATATTGCACTTTACAATTCAGTCAAATTGCCCTTTTCTCTATTCCATGCACTCAGCACTCCATTTGCAGTCTTCTTGCCTTAGCACCAGACATCACCTGTTTGTGCAGTGCTCATTCCTCATTTCCACTTTATAGAATCCCTTATTTTCTTCAAAACTCAGCTTATGCATCCTTTTCTCCTGGAAGCCTTTCCTGATTGCTCACAACTGGGAGTGCCCTCCTTCCCTAATGTGCACGTGTGCATACACACACGCACATAGTGGGCACATATAATATACACACATGCAGATGTATGTATATTTTTACACATATTTACATACAATATTGTTTCTGTGAATAGAATGGAAGTTCCTTGAGAGCAAGTACTGTTTCATTTTTTACTCTTATATATACAGTGTCATTTGCCAAGTACATGCATGTTGACTGATTCTTCTTTTTATTATTTCTTTTGCCCTCTAATTTTTATTTTATTTTTATTGGCATCTTTTGTTTCTATATTATCTTTATGTCTAACTATATTCCTTCCCTTTCCCTTATCCCAGGAGTCATTCCTTTTAGCCAAGATTAAAAAAAGGAAGAGAAAAAAAAGACATTTTAGCACAACCAAATAGCATATCAGTGCTGTCCGTCTATGTATTATACATTAATGGTTTGTAAAGAGTGTGTGTGGGGATGGGAGAACACACTAATGTGCCACTAATTTTGGCTAAGATTGTCACAAATTGTGTGGAACTCAAACTTGCAATCACATGCACATACTTGATTCCTCCCAGCAAAGAATAATACTGTATTGTATCATGAGGAATAAAATGTTGAGAACCACTGGTTTGTGTTTTTAAATAAACCAAAGTTTAATCAGAAATATATTGGCAGTGCTGATGGAGCTGCAATCTGGTTCAACCATTCAGGAAAACAGTTTATAATTGCACAAGAAACATTACTAAATTTTTTGTCTCTTTTGACCTAGCAATCCTACCATTATAACCCCGTGATGTTATTGACAGCAAGAAAGATCCACACGTCTGAAAATACTCGCAGAAGCAGCACTGTTTATCACAGGAAAAAACTGGAAACAAACTTTTCAGTGACGAGAAAATGGCTAAACAAATTGTGGTATGTGAATGTAAAGGAATATTATTGCAAGATAAGGAGAAGCAAATTCAATTCAAAGAAACATGGCTAGACTTGACAAAGGAACACTGTATAACTGGCTATAAGTATTTAAATAAAGACATCAAATGGCAGCAAAACTCTATAAAATAAAATGTATAATAATGGTACCAAATCATTAAAGTTAGAGCCTTTTCCTGTTCACAAATAGTAAACTGCTATAGTGACTTGTACCACATCTTGCAATCACTACAGAAAATTTTACTTAGCAGTTATTTGGGAATATAGTTCAGTCATCCTCACTCTCTCACTAGTCTGTGATTGCTTCCTGTCAACCGGCATTTTCCTTATGCTAACAAATATGCCACATCCCCCTCATTCTCAAAACCTCTCATTTGGATCTGTCCATTTCCGATAGTTACAGTCCTATAGCTCTCCTCCCTTTCATGGCTAAACATGTTGAAAGAGTCATTTATGGGGCGGCTAGGTGACACGGTGAATAGAGCACCGGCCCTGGTGTCAGGAGGACCTGAGTTCAAATCCAGCCTCAGACACTTAACACAAAAAAAACTAGCAGCGTGACCTCGGGCAAGTCACTTAACTTCAATTGCCCTGCAAAACCCCTCCAAAAAGAGTCATCTACATTTAGTGCCTCCACTTCCTATCCTCTAACTCTTCCAAACTCTCTACACTTTGACTTCCCATCTCATCATTCAACCAAAAATGCTCTCTTCCAAGGTATCAAGAACCTATTAATTGCCAGATCTTAATGGACTTTTCTCCATCTTTGTCTTTCTTGATTGTTCTGCAGCCTTTGACACTGTCCATTACTCTTCTCTATGATGCCCTTTTCTTTCTAGCTTTTCTCAACCCTGCTCTCTCCTGGTTCTCATCCTACTTGTAGGACTGCTTGTTCTTGCTTTCTTCTGCTGAATCTTCACTCAGATCGTGCCAGATGATGACGGGCATCCCCCAAGGCCTTTTCTTGGGTTCTCTTTTCTTTTTTCTCTATCAGCTTCCGTGTATTTAATTATCCTCTCTATACAGAGGATTCTCAGATTTATCTTGCCCCCAATCTCTTCTGACCAACATTTCAGCATCTCCAACTGCGTATTTGCCATCTCAAACTGGATGTCCCATAAACATTGTAAACTCAACATTTCCAAGATGGAATCATTATCTTTCCCCTCAGTTGCAACTCTCTTCTAAACTTTGTTATTACTGTCAAGTGCCTTACCATCTTCCCAGTCACCTAGGCCTGCAATTTAGAACTCATCCTTGAGTTCTCCCTCTTTCTCATTCCTCCCACTCCCATCAATCCAATCTGTTGCTAAGTCTCAATGATTCTAATGATTGCAATATCTCTGCTATACAACTCTTTCTTTGCCCTCACCCTGCCTGCAACACACTAGTGCAGGCCCCTTATCACTTTATACCTGAACTACCACAATACCTTCTGGTTGGTCTCTCTTCCTCAACTCCTTCCTCACTATAGTCAACTCTTCTACTCAGCTGCCAGATTGACCTTCCTAAAGCTCAGATCTGACCATGTCACTCCCTATTTAACAAATGCCAATGGTTCTTTATGGCCTCCAGGATCAAACAGGAAATCTTGTTCATTTATTTATTTATTTTGCTTTTTGGAGGGGGGAGGGCAGGGCAATTGGGGTTAAGTGACTTGCCCAAGGTCACACGGCTAGTAAGTGTGTCAAGTGTCTGAGGCTGGATTTGAACTCAGGTTTTCCTGACTCCAGGGCCGGTGCTGTATTTACTATCTCTTTTTTATTTTAATTTTAATTTTTTCCTGTTCAGTTTTTAGAGCTATTCAGAATCTGACCCCTTCCTACCTTTCCAGTCTTGTACTTTACTCTCCTCCACATATTGTATAATAATAGTTACCTGGGCTATTGCCTTCTCCATTAGAATGTGAATTCTTTGAAGGCAGGAACTGTTTTTGCCTTTCTGTCCCTAGTGCTTAGTATCTTGTCTGGCACATAGTAAATGCTTAATACTTGTTGCCTGACTCAGAAGGAACACTGTCTTGAGGACCCAGCTGCAAATCCTGATTCTAATGTTTACTGCCTATTTGACCTTGGGCACATCATTTAATCACCACAGGTCTCAGTTTCCTCATCAGTAAAATGAAAGTTGAATAATTGAATGAAAAACATTTATTAAGAGCTTACTGTATCCTAGGTACTCTGCTAAATACTGGGTATTCAAATAGAAAAGTGAGAGTCTCTGGCTTTGGAAACTTACATTTTAATAAGGGTTGACAACACTTGTATGGAAGAGGAACAGGAAAGGAAATGTGTTCTGGAAGCACAACAGTTCTCAATCTGTGGGTTATGTTCAATTTGTAACAATGAAAATACATCCTGCATATCAGATATTTACATTATGATTCATAACAGTAGCAAAATTACAGTTATGAAGCAGCAACAAAAACAATTTTATGGTTGGGGGTCACCACAATATGAGGAACTGTGTTAAAGGGTTGCAGCATTAGGCAGGTTGAGAACCACTGAGTCCTAGACAGTCAAGTAAGTGACTCATAAGGCAGTCAATTGATGGCCCTTTTCCTGTGAAAATGCTGGTATTGTAGTATTGATTTGATTACTGAGTCCAGGTGGAAAGAGGAAGACGCATTACTCTTTTCAGGAGCAGGGGTCATTAGCTGGATGGGATGTGAAACACAGTCTGGTTTGGTGGCCTGGGAATCATTAACTATAGCGGAAACTGCACTAGATGACGTTTGGATGCTCCCCTTCCCTCCCACCACTTGCTTCTCAACTTGGGCATTTCCTTTGTTTGGAGAAATGAGAAGCCCCGCAGTGAACTCATGGAACTACAAACTCTTTGGGAAGTTGAGAAACTCCATTTGTACATAACGGTCCTCTGTGAAGGAGCTGGCTCAGAGAAGGAGGCACAGAGGACTACCAGCTACTGGGTGTTTCTCTTTCTTTCCCCTTCCCTTCCCCTCCCACAGATCTTCACATGATTTCCAGGAAAAGGAGAGAGGCAGTTTGGTGCCGACAGCCTGCCCTGGACTTCGAGCTAAGTCCCACCTCCTCAGTGTGATTGCCTCTAGGTTAGAGGTAATTTTTGTGTGGCCCCGAGCTGTTGCTGCCGCTGCTGTCACTGTCTCTGCTCTGTCCTGCGTTCTCCAGGTGTAGGAGCTCGGATCAGGAGGTGTGGGCCAGGCAGGTAAAGGGGGAGTCCTTTGGGAACCACCTGGGAGCCTGAGATCTCTGAGTTGTCAGGGATGGAGGGACAAATCCTTTGCGCTCTGCAAGGACTGCCAGACAAAGGTACAGTTTTGGCACAGTTAACTGCTGGGTAGTGGAGGGCTGGCAGTGGGATGGCCAGCTCCTTTCAGCTGGGCTCTAACTGACAGTAGGGACAAATCTGTCAGAGAGTCACTTTGCTAAATGCCCTCTTTGCTGAACTGCCCTTTGTCAGAACATACCCTCCCCCATCATGACTCTGAGAGGCATAAGCAGCCTAAGTTTTGTTTCACTTCCGAAAGTGAAACCAATAGAAATCCCCTCCATGATTCTTCTGTCACTCAAAATTTGTTACCTTAGTAGAGAATTACATAAATCTTTTTTATTGGTGGAGTCCTAGTTGATAGAGGAAGTGGTCATTTCTTCTTAGCAGACTTATCATTTGCTGGCCTGTTGAAATTACAGGAAGAACTAGTTTCAAAGGCAGCTCGTGACATATACTGTCTGTGTGATCCTGGCCAAGTTACTTAACCTCTCAAGTCCCGTCCCCCCCCCTTCCCCCACCAGGAAACTCTCTAGGTCAAAATTCTTGACCTTTTAAAAATGGCCTATGACCTCCTTTCACAGTCCAGTGAAGTCTATGGGCTTCTTAGAATAATATTTTTGTAATGCATAAAACAAAATTGCAAAGGAAATTAATTATATTGAAATGCTGTCATCAAAATATTTTTTAAAAAGTTCATGTGTCCCAGATTAAGAATTCCCTTTCTAAGACCATAAATTACAAAAAAAAATTACAACAGTAAAGAAAATTCCTCAGTGGCAACTTCCTACATCAATGAAATGAAATCACAGTTCCCATCAAAAAAAAGAGGGGAAGGGGAGAATGCTAGTAACAGGTACTAAGAGGTATTATGGCCTAATTTTCACTGACTGGATTGGGGAATTTCATTAAGTAGTCTGGGGGACTCCAGATCAATAGCTCAGCCACTATATATCTGTAAAACTCATTGGACCTCTTAAAATATTTTTAAAAATAGCATTTCTTAAAGATGGGAATAGCCAAAGTAGGCCCTATTTAATTCTTGGATCATTTTATTTTATTATATTTAAAATAACTATTTATTGCATGGGGATTTGAAAAGAAAAATTTATAAAAGTAAATTGGCCCTTCTCCCAATGTATTTTTTAATCAAAATGCCTTTCTAATTGCTTATATGGCATTAAGGTCAATTTGAACCTTGGTAATTGGTTGCTATAGTTGTGTAGTTATTACTGGTGAAGGATAGAATAGGATTTAGAGATTGGAAGGGACCTTAGCGATTATTTTTGCAGATAGGAAACTGAGATTCAAAGAGGAAAAGTGACACGGAAAATCATATGGTAGTAGAAGCACAGGGTTTTGTGAGGAAGTACTTTAATTTTTTAAATTAAAAAAATTAATTTAACAAACATCAACTAGAAGGGCCATTTGCATTATATGCAGTAAAAGTGAAAAAAAAAGATCGTATATGAAATGCTTTATTATATACAGCTTGCTTTTACCTTTTAAGTATATGGTAAGTTTAATTTGTAGCTTTCAAAATTGTCCTATAAATTCTCTGTACTACTCTGGTCTTCCTTCAATTCCTTTCCTGGCATTAAAAAACACCTTAATGACCTTGCTTTTTTTTCCCCTCCCACCACCCTATTCCATCCTTTCCTTCCACTTCCACTCTCCACCACTGAGAAGAAGAAAGACAAAAAAAATCGAAGGCCTTGTAACAAATAAATAAATCCAAGGAAAACAAATTCCCACATTGGCTGTGTCCAAAAAAAATGTAGGTCTTAATTCAGCATCTTGAATCTGTCATCTTTCTGTCAAGAGGTAATAGCAACTTTCATCTTTAGTTCTCTGGAATTATTGTTGACCCACTGCATTGATCAGTCTTCAAGTCTTTTCAGAGTTGTTGTGTTTGTGTTGTTACCGTATACATTGTTCTTTTGACTCTTCTCACTTCATTTTGCATCAGTTCATAGAAGTCTTCCTAGGTTCTCTGAAACCAACCCCTTTGCCATTTCTTAATGATACAATATTGTTCTATCACAGTCATATGCCCACAGAAGAATAATCTTCCAAAAATGCCATTTTCCTCATGTCAATCCCAGGTTCAGAAATCTATAAGGGCTCTCCCTTGCCTACAGAAAAAAAAAACAAAACAGTACTCTTGACCTTAGAGGCACTACAACCTGCCTATCCATCCTTATTTCCTGTCACTCTCTAAGAAGGACTCCTTCTAGCCTGATTGTCCTACTTATGCTTTTCCTAATCTTGCCTCTCTGTCTTCTCTTATGTATTTCATAAGTATTACTTATTGTAGGACCATAGATTTAGAATTGGAAAGGCCGTTAGAGGCCATCTTGTCCAGAACCCTCATTTTATAGATGAGGGAACTGAGGGTTTTGAGAGGTTGCCCAAGGTTACAAAGGTAGTAAGTGGCAGAGCCAGGATTGGAACTGAGGCCCTCTGACTACAAATCCATCAGCCTACAATTTTATTAAGCACCTTCTGTGTGTCGGGCCCTGTGTTAGGTACTGGAGTTCAAGTACAAGGAATGAAACAATCCTGTTTGTAAAGAATGAGACAAGTATATAAAAATATACAGCATAGATATAAGGTGAATGAGTATAAGTATAGCTAAATGGGACAGAGTTTTGGAGGACCTAAAATCAGTATTTGTTGGAAGGTGGGAGAAGAATCATGAAAGGCTTTGTGTAGAATGTGGACTTTGAGCTGCCACTTAGAAAAGAGGGACGCCGTGAGGTGAGGGGTGGAGGGAATGCATTCCAGGCATCGCTGTGCATTCTGTCTTGGATGTTCTCAAGTAGAAAATTATTGCTATAATCACAGAATTTTGGAGCTAAACTGGACCTTAGCAATAACCAAGAGTAGGGCTCTTTACCTTTTTTTGTGTTGTGGATCCCTTTGGCAATCTGATGGAGCCTATGGACCCCTTGTCAGAAGATTGTTTTTTAATTCACGAATAAAATACATAGTATTACCAAGAAAATCAATTATACTGAAATACAGTTATCAAAATATTTAAAAAACAATTTTATTGACCTCAGCTTAACTCCTAATCTATTCGTTTTGTTGTTGTTTAATTGTTTTTAGTCACGTCCAGCTCTTCCTGGACCCATTGAGTTTTCTTGGCAAAGATACTAGAATGGTTTGCCAGTTCTTTGTCCAGCTCATTTTACAGATGACAAAACTGAGGCAAAGAGGGATGAGTGGCTTGCCTAGGGTCGCACAGCTACTAAGTGTCTGAGGTCATATTTGAACTCAGGGAGATAAATCTTCCTGATTCCAGGCCTGATGCTCTATTTGCTTTGCCACCTAGCTGCCCATTCATTCTATAAACGAAAAAATTGAAGTCCAGAGAGATTATGACTCTGCTGCCCAAGTAATGTTCCTAATTTACCCTTCATATTGTGTTTGCTGAGATATTCCTTCTGTGGCTCCCTCTTGCCTAACTAGTAAAGTATAAACATTCTGGCATTTAAGGCACTTCTCAAATGGTTTCCCACTTAACCCCTCAACTCCCCAACTCCCACCAAACCAGAAATTCTGTTTCCCCCTTTTCTCTTCTGCTTTTTGCACTCCATCTCCAACTCCCTACTTCATCTCTACTTGTTGAATCCCGTCTCTTAACAGGGAGCCCAATGGAGGTGCCATAAAGCCCTCTCTGACCCCTAGCCGAAAGTTATCTCTCCTTATATTTGTCATGGTACTTTGCTGAACTTCCCTTTTGGAACATGCTTATTTGTGTAGTGTCTACTCAATTCCAAGTTCCATGTGCCCAGGGATGGGATCATATCCACTTTTTCATCTCCATAGCCTAGTATAGTACCTTGCATTTAATAGACACATAGGAATTTATGCCCATAAGTAACATTAGCTAGCATTTATATATCACCTTAAAGTTTGCCAAGTGCTTTACACATATTATCTCACTTGATCCTGAAGGTTGGTGCTATAATTATCCTCATCTGACAGATGAGGAAACTGAGGCAGAGAAAGCTTAAGTGATTTGACCAAGGGTATACAACTAGTAAGCGTCTGAGGCCGGATTTGAAATCAGGGCATTCCCACTCCAGACCCAGTGTTCTATGCACTGCATCACCTAGCTTTAAGGTTCACAAAGTGTGTGTGTGTGTGTGTGTGTGTGTGTGTGTGTGTGTGTATTTCCCCCCCACAATGATCCTGTAAAGTAAGTTGTGGAGGTTTTATCCCCTCAGTTAAGAAAACTGAGATTTAATTTAGAAGGTTAAATAATATAAGACTGGAGGAGTTAGAACTACAAGCACATTTGAAATAATCTATTTCAACTTCCTCATTTTATGTTTCAACAAATTATTCATTTATTATTTTTTACAAGCATTCATTCTCTCTCCTTCCTCTGTTTCTCCCTACAAATCAATAGTTTTTTTTAAAAAAAGAAAAAAGAAAAAACTTTCATAGCATATATACATAGAACAGCAAAACACATTTCTACATTGGCCATACCCCTAAAATGTGTGTCTCATGCTTTTTAGGTCCATTCTCTCATTAGAAGAAGGTATCAACCCTTTCATTTTACAAGAGAGGACAGTTAGGCTCAGACAGGTTTTGTTTTTTGCCCAACATTAGACAGGTCAACAGGAGAGCTAGAATTCAAATCTAAGCTTTCTTCTAAGTCCAGTATAATTTCCCCTGAATTAACCCGAACAGAACTCTGAGCCAGGACTAGAAACCAGATTTCCACTATCCCACTCCGCTATATGCCTCAGCAGAGAGTTCTGATTGGGAATTTACAACCTGTTAAGATGATGGCACCTGTCTTCTACATGGAGAGTCTGTTATATTTTGTGACTAAGCACTATTACAGACTAATTTATAGTGACCATTGGCACTGCGAATATTGCATTGGTAATTCCATTAGTAAAAATAAAGGCATTAAATCAAGACATGAATATTAAGACCTACCTCAAATGCAGATTAAGAATAAATACATTTTAGAGCACAAACTTAGAAGAGGAAGGAAATAATCCCAGCACCCTATACTTAGAGTTAGAAGTAACCTTAATCATCGAGTCTATCCCTTCCTATTTTGCAGATTAAGAAGCTGAGGACCAGAGAAATAGAGTCACTTACCCAATGTCACATGAGTATTTCATGTCTAGATTTGGCAGAGTAAAAGTTAGATCATTTGATTCAGCAAACATTTATTAAGAACTGGAGGCAGCACAAATATTTATTCTTTATTCTCAGGGAGCTCACAAAGAGAAAGATTCATGCACTAATTGGTCAACTGTAATGCCAATGCAATATTCACAGTGCCAATGGTCACTATAAATCAGTCTGTATAGTGCTTAGTCACAAAATATAACAGACTCACCATATAGAAGACAGAAGCAAAACCTTTATTCAGAAACCAGAAAACCAAATCCCAAAACCAGTAAGCCAATTCCATCATAGTAGCAAAGAAGTTAATAAGCCACAATAGCACAGAAAGCCACAGCATCCTTTAGCTTTTCCACAAACCAACACAAGTCTAGCTGTCACAGCAGATGGCAAACAACTGACATTTACTCACAAGCCTAACTGTCTCCCTAGGATGCATCCTCTCCTCCCACCTTGTCTAGCTGCTCTGACTCCCAGCTTCCTGTGGGCTCTGCTCCACCCTTTAGCAAACTCCTCCCACCACAGGCTCCAAATGATTATATTCAAC
>CM053582.1:320998736-321017088 GCA_028627135.1 Pseudochirops cupreus | reverse complement strand
GGGAAGCATAAGGAAGTAAGTGAGTAAGGAAAGGACAATTCAAAGAGGTATAGAAAGACAGGAGATGGAATGCTATTTAGGGAACAGCCTGTAGGCCAGTTTGGCCAGACTAAAAGAATACATAAAAAGTAGAAATGTTAAGTATGTCTGGAAAGGTAGGAGGGAGCCATAGTCTGAAGGACTTTGTATTCTTTATATTACATATGGAGGACTTTATAGTCCGGGACTTGGAATCAGGAAGACCTGAGTTTGAGTCTTGATTCAGACACTAACTAGCTGTGTGACCCTAGGCAAATAACTTAACCTCTCTCAGACTCATTTTTTTTCATTTATAAGTTGAGGCTAATAATAGCATCTGCTTCATTGGGGTATTGTGAGATTCAACCCAGAAAATATATGTAAAGTACTTTGAAAATTTTAAATCACTGTATAAATGTTAACTGTTTGATGATGACAATGATACCACAAGAAGAAGGTTTGTATTTCATCCTCAAGACAGGAGGGAGTCACTGAAAATTCTTATGAGGGAGGATGGCGTGGCCTGACCACATCACATCCATAGTTTAGGAACGGTATTTTGGCACTGCACAATGAGAATGAAAGAAAAGCAAAACCCCTGTTACAAACATGTATAGTCAAGCAAAATATATGTCCACATTGACTGTATCCAAAAGACAATATGTCTTATTTTGTACTGTGAGTCCTTCAACTCCTTATCACTCTACCAGTCTGATAGCATGTCTCATTGTTTGTCTTCTGGAACTGTGGTGGGTTATTGCACTGAGCAGAGTCCCTAATTCTTTTGATATTGTTTTCTTTATTACATTATTGTCATTGTATAAATTGTTCTCATTCTGATCTCTTCACTCTGCCTCAGTTCATTTAAGTTTTCCCAGGTTTCTTTGCAATTATTCCTTTCATCATTTCTTACCCACAACTTTTTCAGCCATTCCCCCATTTATGGGCACCCCTTCAGATTCCCACTTTTTGCCACATCAAAAAGAGTTATAAATATTTTTGTATATTCATAAAGTTTATTTTGCTTAGGACTAATCCCTAATCTTCTCTCTAATTCCTCCTTCTTCCTTTTATTTCTGTGCCTAAGTCTCTCTGTGTATGTATATTTTCCTTCCTGACCAGTTCAGATGAGTGAGTTTCAAGTGTCAGACACTCCCTTTGAATACCTTCTTGTCTTTATAGATGTCTACTTACATACCCTTATGTGAGATAATTTACCCTAATATACCCTTCCTTTCCCCTATTCCCACTTTGTTTCTCTTTTCCTTTCTTTTCATTCATTTCTAAAGATAATGAAGAAATAACAGAATCATTCCTAACCTTTGTCTAATTAGATTTCCTCTGTGATGTTTGTTGAACGTAGGTTCAGAGGGCATACGTACATATGTCATCTCTCCATATTTGAATGTAAACAGTTTATCATTATTTAGTCCTTCGTCATTGTTTATTCACATTGCCCATTTTATGCTTCTTCCAAGTGCTCCAACCCTTTATGGTGGCGGCTGCCAAACTGTGTGTGATCCTATTTGTGATTTCTCAATACTTGAATTCTTTCTTTCTGGCTGCTTGCTGTATTTTTATTTTGATCTGGAAGCCCTGGATTTTGGCTATAATGTTCTTGGGAGCTTTCTTTGGTGATTTTCTTCAGAAAATCTCTCTCTTTACACTTTGACCTCTGGTTATAAGGAATCTGGGCAGTTTTCTTTTAAGATATCTTGAAATATGATGTCTAGGCTATTTTTTTATGTCATTGCATTCAGAGAATCCAATAATTCTTAATTTTTTTTCTCTCCAATCTTTTACAGGATATATATATATATACATATATATATATATATTTTTTTTTTGCTATGAAATACCTTACATTTTTTGGGTCTATTTTGTTTGTATTTCTTTTTCTAAGTCTTTTGGCTTAGTTTTAAAAATTCTTTTTGTCTCATGGAGTCGTAAACTTCTATTTGGTCTATTCCAATTTTTAGGAGTTTGTTGTTTAGATAAAGCTTTGTGCTTGTACTATTAATTCCCTTTCTAATTCTTTCTTCCATAGCTCTCATTCCTTTCTCATTAATATTTTACTTTAGCACTCTCTTTTCATTGATAAAACCACTTTTTACTCTTTACTGAAGCTCTTGCTCCAATTCTTTTAGAATTCCAGTTGAATTTTTGCCTGAGCTATGTTTGAGGCACTGGTTGTTGATGTTTGGGAGTTATCTTCTTCTGTGCTTGTGTGTTGAGCGTTCCTATCATCATCATCGCTTTTTACAATGTGTTTCTTTTTTGTTGTGGCTGTTTACCTGTTTTTTTTAGCCTACATCCTGACTTCAGATTCTGTCCAAAGAGATAATAATTGTACAGCATTTAGCACAGTGCCTGGCAAACAGTAAGTGCTATAGGAATGTGGTTATTGTTGTTATTATTATTACTGTCTTTCTTTTTTTTTAAACTTTTATTTATTTTAGTTTACATCATTCATTCCCATGAGATTGTGAGTTACAAATTTTCTCCCCGCCTTTCCCCCACCCACCACCCCAAAACAGCGATCCCACTGTATGCCCCCTCCCCCAATCTGTTCTCTCCTATATCCTCCCCCATCACCCCTCTGACTTTCCGGTAGGGCAGGATGGATCTCCCTACCCCAGTGCCTGTATTACTATCTTTCTTACAGCAGTCTCATGATGTCCCTTGCTTTCTCTAATGTCATTGCTTCCTACAGAGATGATTCTGATCCCTCCAGTTGTCAGTGCTCTCTACCACCCCAGAATGAGGAGTTATATATCTGTATTTATTAATAGCCAATGGCAAGTAGCACTTCTATAGCATTTTAAGGTTTGCAAAGAGCTTTACTTATTTCTTATTTACTCCTCATAGCAACATATGGATGAATGAAAGAAAAATGAAAGGAAAAGTTTGTAATAAGGGTTTTGCTTTTCTTTCATACAGGAAACTAAAGTTGAGTGGTTAATTGCCCGGGGTCAGAAAGCTAGTAGTCAAGATTTGAACTCAGGTTTTCCTGATTTCGAGTCCAACATTCTATTCCAGTTCCGCCTCTGCGTAACTTAATTTTGCTGTCTAACACATAGTAGATACTTGGTCAATCAACAAACATTTATTATGTGCCAGAAATTTTGCTAAGTCCAAGGGAATAAAAACAACTAAAAAAACCAAAAATGTTTTTGAATTGAATTTTAATTTAATTAATGATTAACAAAATATAGGACTATGAAACAATATATATTGGTAGCCCTTTTTACTATTTGTGACAATATCTGTGGATTTAGTCGCTTGAGGAAGTAACTAATTTTTTAACCTTCAGTTTTATTGTCAAACATGGGCATTTGTGCTTCTCCAATCCTTGCTACAGAAGAAAAATGAGAAAATTAGTTAAAGTCTCCAGAGATTTTATTGGGAGTCTTGGTTACTAAATTTGCCTCTGTGACCCCCCCCCAACCCCCAAATCTTCCTTTTCTTTATTATTTTCTTTGAGTAGGAAAGCAAATATCACATTCAGTTTTATTAAACAAGCTTTTGTCAAGTGTCCCTAGTTGACTAGGCACTTGTGCTAAGTACTGGGTACAGGAAGACAAAAGACAGTTCAGAACATCAGAATGGAATATAAACAGTGGGTGGAAAAGTCTCATTTATTCACAAATTTAAGAAAACACTTGTTCTTGGATACAAAAGGGAACACTAAACAGAAGGTTAGCCTTTAAAAAAAGGACAAATTCCTACTTAAATCGGAAACTGTGAATACTAATGCCTTACATTTGGATAGTACTTTGCAATTCTCTTGTCTGTCTGGACTTTATAATCCTGTGCTATAAAGAGGGTAGCTATCCCTTTCCCCACCTGATAAATGACTATTGAAACTGAGATCTCTCTTGAGTGTAGGAAAGCTGGCTGCCATATTTATTCTTTTCTTTGCTGCCATAATTTCTTTATGTTAGGCAGAGAATTTAGAACGTTGGGGCTTAAGTATTATTTTAATCCTGGAAATAACGTGAGGAATTTACTTTGTTTTGTCTGTGATCTAGAAGGAAATTGATATGATTGATAAAGATTGATTGATAAAGAAAAATCCCAAGGAAATAGAAGATGGAGGAAGAAAGCATTATCCACTTAGAACTATATTTGTCTTCCATAAAAAGATGACAATTATTATTTAATTTTCCTCTGACTGGAACTTAAATATTCTTAAGTTTAAGTTTTTGTGAATATTCAAAGGAGGATTATTTTTTAGAGGAAAAAAATGGCAACTTCCCGGGAAGAAGATTTGCAGCTGCTTCTTGAGGTATTTCTTGAAGACCGAAATAACAAGCAAATAGAAGAAGAATTGAAGCAATTAATAGAAGACCCAAAAAATGACATACAAAAGGTATAAGTATTCATTTAAAAAACTTATATGTTATCAATTTGGCTTCAGTGTTTTCTATTTTCTGATAACCTATGCTTTCAGGAATGTGATAGTTTATAATGCATGTTCATGTAAAAACCATTTTAAAATGTTATTTTTTTAGTTTTGTTTTTAAACATACATCTATTTAGTAAGATTCAACCAATATTTATTAAGTAGTTTCGATGTGTAGAGAGCACTGGTGCTAGGCTATGGGAGAGATACAAAAATTAAATAACAGGTTCCTTGATCTTGTGGAACTTACAGCAAAATAGAGCGCTGATAAATCCGTAAGAAACACAAAGTGCTATGCAAGTTCCAAGGGAAGAAAGAATCTCTGACAGCAAATTCACCCGATTGGAACTATATATATTGTGATGGTAAGCATTTTGCTTAATGTGAAAAATTGATTTTATTTATTCTTTCCACCATTTTTCAGAGCATTGATGAAATGAGGAAAACCAATGCTGAACTGGAGATGGAGATTAAAAAACTTGAAACAGAGTTGCAACAACCTTCATCATCGTATCTGGTAACTTTGGATTCTGTATAACATTTTTTCAGTCAATGCCTTCCATTTTTGAAAGAAAACTCTTTTAGGTTTATTATGCAAAAATCCACCTTAAAAGCATGCTAATTATTGTTTTAAGTCTCATTTCAATATGTGCTAAATGATTTTTGGCTAGATGTTGGAATTTCATGATAGTTAACATTTTTAATCCAGTTTGATGCAGTGGGTTCATTCATTTATGACATGTAGCGTAAATTTAGTCCTATAAAAAGTGAGCATATATTTAACTAGATTGAAACATGGATACAACTTTAACCTTTAGCATTTAAATTTTCTCAGCAGGACCCTCCATTAATAAGGGGGGGAAACCTTTCACTTAAACCATTAATTTAATAATTAGAACAGTTTCATTTCTGTTTCCTGCATATTGAGGAATATAATCTATTATAGCAAGAAAAGTTTAGAGTTTGAGGTACCCTTGTGAATGGAAGCAAAGCAGTTCTTTTGGTGAAGCCACTCAAGGCAGCACCTTCCTTTCTTCCTTCCTTCCTTCCTTCCTTCCTTCCTTCCTTCCTTCCTTCCTTCCCCTCCTTAATTTAGAACTTAAGAAAACCCCCCAACAAAATACACATTTCTAGGTACAAATGACAACAGAAGAAGAGGATCGTCCTGCTCAAAATATAACTTTTAACTTTTAAAATTGTTCTGCTTGTTTCTATTTCCTTCTGACTTTTTTTCTTTAAAAGAAGAAATTTCAATAATCTCTTTTCTTTTTTTTTTTTTAAAACAACTCTGTAGTGTTTTATAACCCCCGGACTCCCCAATGAGGGAAGAAAAAAAAGGGGTAGCTAAGTTGTAGAGCCAAGAATGGAACCCACATTCTCTGACTCCAAATTCATCCCTCTTTCTTCTGTCCCACAGTGCCTCACTTTCAGAACCCTTTGCTTCTTCTGAAGAACTTGAAGCTATTTTTGCAAAGTCACTCTCATAATTCATAGAAATCCTATTTGGCCTTAATGTGAACCTTTCTCACAAATTCGCATTTAAGAATAGGCCCAAATTATTAAAATAGAAAATTCTATTCACCATTAAATAGTAAAATGATAGTTTACTATTTAGGTAGTAAAACTGTATTTATCGTTAAATAGTATATCTTTGGGATATTAGTAGGCAAAGCAAAAATCAGAAATAGATAGACAAAGGTTTTTAATGATTTTGTCACCATATTGTCATTTCCTATTGCCGATCATCTAGTGGCATAATTCGTAGTAGTAATGATTAGGATTTAGGTCAGTAATGAGAAGGTATCGCATCCATCATCCAACCACTTTACCGAGGTGGAAGTGTAAATCTGCTAGGAAATAGCAATCCCGTGAATCTGACAGAAATTGGCAATTCCATTCCAGTACCATGAAGTGATAGTACCATTCAGCATAACAGAATCTGGGCCTGACATTCTTTCGCTCTGAAGTCGGCTTTGTGCTTCACTAATATCAGCTGTGCTGGTTTCCTTCGAGGACCACTGGGGAAATACCAGCTAGTCAGCTGAAATAATTTTTTTGTTGTGGTTATTGGTCAGTCTCCAAGGTCCTTCTATCCTGGGCTAAGTGCCGCTGTTGACTCCATATTAGGTCTATCTCTGGCATGTGCAACTGTGCCTTGGCCAGTGGAGAAAATTAGGTCTTTTCCTAATTTTGTTCTGAGTGGTTAGATGAATACATAAATCAATAAATTTTGGTATACTAATTAAAAAGATGTAATAAGAATTTAGGAAAGAGAAGTTATGTGTAGTACATCATTTATCATCCCAAACAAGCAGTGCCCAGGCTTTAATGTCAGTTGATCTGCCTGAGTATGTGATTTATCTTTCCTGAGAAGGCCTTGGACAGAGAATCTTTGGCGTGGAGGTAGGGAACAGGGCAAGTGGTTTGCAGGGGGCCTTATCTCGATGAAAGTGTGAGTAGTAGCTTGAGGAAGCTGTTTCTTGAGAAGCAGATACTTAAGCTAAAAGCAAAGTTCAAGGCCTGAGTATTCCATGATCATGCAGATAGAGAGTGGGAGTCGATGACACATGCTCTCCACTGCAGCACTAAAAAACACAATAAGGCAATATTATGTATGCTCAGTATACTTTTAAGTTTAATCTATATTGATGCTTATTTTATTTTTGCATTTCTATCATTTGCATTTCTATCTTCCTTTTAAAAATTTTCCTTTTTTGAGGGGGGAAGGCAGGGCAGTTGGGGTTAAGTGACTTGCCCAAGGTCACACGGCTAGTAAGTGTTAAGTGTCTGAGGCCGGATTTGAACTCAGATCCTCCTGACTTCACGGCCGGTGCTCTATTCACTGCACCACCTAGCTGTCCCCAAGTTTAATCTATATTAATAATATTTTCTCCATCACTTTCTTAAGTCTAGGCAAACTCCCAAACAACAAATCAAACCTTGATTTGTAACATTTGCTGATTTGCAAGGTATAAGTGGGCAGCTAGGTGGTGGGGTAGATAGAACTCTAGTACTAGAGTCAGGAAGACCTGAGTTCAAATTCAGCCTCATACACTCACTTGCTGTGTGACCCTGGGCAAGTCACTTAACCCTATCTACCTTAGTTTCCTCACCTATAAAATGAGCTGGAGAAGGAAATGGCAAACCACTCTAGTATCTTTGCCAACCAAACCCTAAATGGAGTCACAAAATCAGACAAGACTGAAATGACTGAACAACAAACAACAAAGGTGTAAATGCTCACACTGAAAATTTAACAGTTGTCTCTGTTGAGCCTATATGAGCTGGCTCTGGCATACCTCTCATAAGGAACCATTGTACAGTAGAGGGAGAATCAATTTGACAATCTAATAACTAGATACACCATGGGATATTGTAAAGAGAGCTAGTCTTATCTGGAAAACTCAGTTTTAAATCTTGCTTTGTGACCCTAGATAAATCACTTCATCTCTTGGTGCTACCATGCAATTCTTTGAGGCTATGTTACTGATAAATTACTCATCTACACCAGTGAAAAGAGTTTCCATACCTGGAGCTCTTTGATGATTTTTTTTTTGGAAACCACTATTAGAACAGGAAAGACCTATGAATTTCTTTGTCTTGTCCTTAATAAAACATTTCTATTTTAAATTAGATTAAAAGGAATATTCCTGAAAAGAAAATGAAGTTTACATCAGTAGAGAGCCCTCAGGATGTCAGCCAATATTCAAATATTTCCTGTTCATTTCAAGTAAATACACAACTTGAATATGAATTGCCTCAAGGACAAGCGCTTATCACCTTTGAAGATGAACAAGGTATCATTAATATTTCTTAAAGAAACTGTGAAAGTCAGTCAATCAAAAAACATTTTTTAAAGGAGTATGTGCTAGCTTGGAATACAAAGTAAGGTAAAAACACTGTCCTGGCACTCAAGGTATGTAAATTCTAATGGGGACTCAACATGCAAAAAACTATGTACATACAAGACACTTAGAGAGTATATGGGAGGTCACCCCCATGGGAAGGTACTGGAGGAGGGGACATACCAGAAAAGACTTCCATCAGAAGGTGAGCTTTGAAAAATAAAGACATTCTAGTATGTGTCCTGTAGAATCAACGTGTGTAATCAAGACACATACTGTTGTTGTTCCATTAGCCAAGTTCTAGAGGCTTTCTAGAAGAAGGTACCAGTAGTTATGGCCAAGGCAGTGGCAGCCATATCAGTGGCAACTGGGCTATAACATTAACTGGGAGAAAAGAGTGGAGAGCAGAAAAGACCTGATCAAATCAAGCAGGTTGTGAAGTGGGTAGAACACTGACTTGGAGTCACTAAAACCGGAGTTTAAATTATATCTCAGATATTTACTAGCCCAGTGACTCTGAATATGTCACTTATCTCAGTCAGCCTCAACTTCCTCATCTGTAAAGTGGAAATAATCATAGCTTCTATCTAATGGGGTTGTTATGAGGATCAAATGAGATAATACATGCAAAGCAATGTGAAAACCTCAAAGCTATATATAAATAATAATACATAATAATCATGACAGTAATGGCTATTGGCCATTAGAGAGCTGGAAAGCATAGCGGCTGGCTGGGAGCAGGCTCAGGTGCTTGTGCAACAGCCGGCAGTGGCTACTATGCCAACCCCACCCCAGAGTCCCACTCCTCTGGGACTGCTTTAAGTTCAAACACAACCAAATAGGAGTTGGCTCTGGACAGTCAGTAGTGACATAAAATGAAGAAAAATGACCCCTGCCCAACTGTAATGAAATACCAGATGTTTTATGAGAACATGTTATAACAAGAGTCTGACTTCACTATACTTTCCCTTTTGTTCTTCTTCCCTAGAGAAAAACAAATTAGAAATCCAAGTTATGTTGACCAGGACATTGAGATATAGGTGTTTCCTTTCCTCTTGATCCTTTCCCTCTTGTGTAGCTGGAGTAGGGATAGCTAGTCATTAGACAGCTGTGAATTCTCCCTCCATGATTTACGCCACAAAGAGTTCATTTGCTTCCTTGAATTCTGAATATAAATTTGGTTCCTAGACCTAAAACAGGATGATTCAGGGATGAACTAGTAGCATGTGCAATTGGGCATTCTTTCAGATTCAAGCAGCTACCTACCTAAAGTTTTTAGATGCTAATCCATCAATTAAAAATTGATTAACTTTGGGAAGTTTAATGGATTATTCACCATTAAACTTTTTTTTTGGAGGGGGGAAGGCAAGGCAGCTGGGGTTAAGTGACTTGCCCAAGGTCACATAGCTAGTATCATGTGTCTGATGCGTGATTTGAACTCAGGTTCTCCTGACTCCGGGGCTAGTGCTATATTCACTGTGCTACCTAGCTGCCCTACACTATTAATTTTTGATAAATCCATTAATAGCCTATTTGTTCATTTAAAAACTGCCAGATCGCTAACTATTATTTAGATCATTTGTTTTTCTTGGAGGCAGCAGGTTAGAGCAGTGGATAGAACACTGGACCTGGGAGCTTAGTTTCACTCCCCAACACTTTCTCAATGTGTCACCTTGGGCAAGTCATTTAATGTCTGTCTGAATCTCCTCATCCATAAAATGGGGATAATACTAGCGTTACTGCAGAGAGTTTTTGTGAGAATCAAATGAGATATTTGTAAAATACTTAGCACATTGCCTAGTATGTAGTAAGCATTTAATAAATACTTGCTCCCTTTCCTCTCTTTCTCCCTTCAAACTGATTTGAAGAGAAAATCCAGGGTTGGTAGGCTGGAATGAGGAGGGAAAGCTAGTAGGTCAGTATGTTCCTAATTTTGCTATATTTAAAAATACGCTTAAATTAAACCAAGTAGAGTTGCATCTGTTGTTAAGTAGCCTTTGGAAGCTTGGTGGGTTTGGGGGTGGGGTGGAGAGATGTCCAGAATTTCTTTCTATAAACCCCATTGATTCTGTAGTAGAGAAGTATTCATACAAAATTTATTGGAAGAAGAGTTGGGGCCATCTACAGGAAATCTTTTATTTACTTTTTTTCTTAATGGTATTTGGAGGCCAGCTAGAGGCATTTTAAAACAAAGGGCTCAATTATGACATCCTCCAATCCAGAGAAAGTCAATATCCCAAGGACATGTAATTTTGTCACAGATAGTCTCAGGTAAAGCAACTTGCTGATGAGGACTAATGGCACACATACCCGAGCTTACCAACAAGTCCTCTCCACACTCCCTGATGCAGTGTGGATGGGGGGGGCACATGCATATTCAGGACCCCAGGGGACCTCAGCTTCAGGTGCCTGATGGGCTAGTTCTCTTAAGAAACTCTAGAATGATACACAGTCATTGACTTTGGGAGTGTTATCTTGGGAGGTTATCTCAGGGCAAGTAATCTTCTAAACTTAGGTGCTAGTGACTGTCCTGAGAAAGACCTTGACAAAAAAGTACTGAGAATCTAGTGTTTGTGTTTGGAGGAAGCTTTTTGCAAAAGTTAGAGTTAAAAAAACAAAGCAACAAACCAAAACACTTGTTGAACATTTAGAATACAGATTTATGAGGCTTTGTGGCAGCTATACATCAAGGAAACCTATTAACCCTTAACTTGCAAGCAAAAAAGGATTACCAGCAACTATCCTTAATATGGAAATTTCTTCTGTTTAGTAAACGAGACTCTCAGAATGAGGTTGCACTTGCAGGAAAAGTATGCAATAATGTATTACCATATAGTACTGTATTAACCATCAGACAATAGCAATGATATCGATAATACCAGCCTCATCCAAAACTTACATTTCCACTTTTATTGTAGGTAAAAATACATATATTATTAGTAGTAGCTGAGACTATGAACTAGATCACAGCAGTCAAAATAAGGCTCTGGCTAATGAAAAAAGACCCCCTGCCCATGGTTGCACACCTAATGTGTCAGAGATAGAACTTAAAACCCCGGTTTTTGTTATTCTAAGTAGAGGAATCTGACCACTACACCACATTGTTTACCCCCTAAAAGTTAGGAACCCCTACTAGAACAGCTTATGTCAAGTTGGTGTCTAGAGATGGAGATGGTCTGTTAAATCTATCTGGGAATGGTTCTGAGGAAGAAAATAGATTTGGGGAACTGTTTGACTTTTCAGCTCCTCCTGGATTAGTAGCAGTGTAGAGAGCAGTGGCCTGAAGTCAGGAGGTAGGAATTCTTTTCCTGGCTCTGCCACTTAAGTTTCATATGGCCTTGGGTAAATCATCATTTTTCTAGCCCTCAGTTTTGTTTTCTGTAAAACAAAATGGTTTGTGTACATAATTTGTACACAATCCATCGCAATTTGTGTGCATAAATTTTATACAGTCCATTCCTAATGTTACATGATGTTCAGTGTAGCATTCATATATACAAGTGATGTGATGTCTTAGAAGACCAGATATACCCTTATTTGAAGTAAAAAGGCATACCTCAAAGCTGAGTACAATGGATACAGTGGATTTTCTTTCATTTGGAGTTACCTATATCATTGTGTTCTTCTATGAGTGGATACTTAATAGTTGAATGCCTGTTACTTTACTATTTTTTATAGAACTCATATTTTTCTCAAATTTCAGTTTCTTTTGTGTATTGGTAGAGTTAATTAATGAGTTTATTGGAGGAAATAGACTGACCATATGATCCCTCCTTCCCTTCCCCCCCCAAACAAAAATCATTACCCATCTGTTGCCTCCAGGATCAAATATAATTTTCTATTGTTCAGAGCCCTCCATGGACTTTTCCTGTATTTCTATGTTATTCTTATATTTTAGTTCCTCTCAGTTACATTCTATTATTGTAACTCCTCACACAAGATCCTACAGTTCCTGACTTTCTGCATTTTCATTGGCTGTCCCCTATGCCTGGAAATCTCTTCCTCCTCTTCTCTCCTTTGTGGCTTTCCTGGCTTCCTTCAAACCTCATCTAAAATCCTACCTTGTGCAAGAAGCCTTTCCTAGCCCTCCTTAGTTTTCTGCTTTCCCTCTGGGATTATCTTCATTTTTTCCTGTATATATCTTGTTTGTACATAGTTGTTTGCATGTTTTCTCTTCCCAGTATATTATGAGCTGCTTGAGGGCAGAGGCTGTCCCTTTCTTTGTATCTCCTCTTTTGGCATAGTGCATGGCAGGTAGTTAGGTGCTTAATAAATGTTTGTTGACTTGACAGTCATTAACCAAACACCAAACAAGCTGTTTGTAGAGAGATAACAAAAGACAAAAGACAATTTCAATTTTACATGAAATTGAAAAGCTTTTGCAGGAAGAAAATCAATACAGCTTGGATAAAGAAGAGAAATGGATGATTTGCATCAAATATCTTTGATAAAGGCTTGATATCCCGGGTAGCAGTGGAGCTGCTCCCCTCTTTCCTGGGAACCCCAGTATAGCTATCTTAAAGGCTTTCTGTGGATCCTCATCCATTCCAAACCACAGATCACTATCTTTTTTTTTTCACAGCTCACTATCTTCTACCAATGTATTTAACAGTTTCTTCAACTACCTAGAGGGCACAATTAGTTCCAAACAATATTTAAACAAATTAGTTAGCATAGTAAGAATATTTACAATAGAAGATTTCACTCATAAAGCTAGGGTGCACTTGCCAAAAGTCGCATGCCATCAATGGAGAGTGTGAGCAAGCATAAGGATAATATATCAAGGACGCATGGGGAATGCCTATTTTCAGAGTACATGTACAGAAAGGCAGCCCACAACCAGGGCACATGCATGGAGGAGCAGTGAATACTTCCAATGCTGCAAGGCCATGGACCTCTGTCACTGGGCTTGCTTTCTGTGTGGTGTAGCTTCTCTTGAGTGTGGCTTTCACTAGGCCTAGAGTGATTGCTGGGCAGATAGTCTTGGTCCATCCCTGCTGGTTTTGTAGTAACTGCTGTAACATAGTCTCTACAGGTGATTTCTCCTTCTGGGTTAATCTTTCCTTCAGGTCATCTAAGACTTGCCAGCTTTAGTCTGCCAAGACTAGTCCTTGGAAACCTTTTCTGCTAAGGACAGGATGACAACTCTTTAGTCATAGCCAATGTACCCAGGCAGATTTTCTCCAGTCTAAGAAAGTCTTTTCAACCTCTATCGGCTGAAATCAAAGCCCTCTTTTAAGTAACTCTAGTTTAGGGCTTACTAAGATCCTTTCTAGTATAGCATGCAAATGAAATTTGAATCAGAACCAGAAACAATGAAAGAAGCAAAGTAATTTTTCTCCTAGCCTACTTCTTGTTTTTATTGTACGTATCTGTCAGCATCAAAACCTGAGTTTTTGGTGTTGTGTTTTGGATATCAAAAATTCTCAGTCTTCCTTTACCAAAATATATAGGGAATTAACACAAATATATAAGATTGAGCCACATCTCAATAGGAATGAAGTCAAAGAATAGGAATAGTTCTTAAAAGGTTTCCTGCTTGGGGGAGAGATCATGGGTAATAGATTTCAAGCTGGAAGAGACCTAGAAGTCCTAGAATCCAGTCCCCCCCAATTTGTAAATGAGAAAACTGAGACCCATAGGAGTTGTGATTTGCCTGGGGTCATAAATGGTAATCCTATATGAGACAGAATTTGTACTTGGGTCTTCTCTTCCTGATTTTAATTCCAATTCTCTATCCATTACACCATGATTGTGTGGAGGAAGTGGGGAGGAAAGGGAGGAAGAGGCATGGTAAAAAATTAATATGATATAAAGAAGAGCATCAAGAAAACAGAAAAGAATTCTGAACATAAGCATGCTCATGTTGCATCCTTAGTACTTCTGGTCTTTGATAGATTATGACTTCATCAACCTGGGTACTCCATATCAAAACCCATGCTTTAAATATAATCCCTATGAGTGTAAAGCCTGTGTTTCATAATAAGAACGATTTATTCATCGAATGTAGTTTTTGAATCATGCCTAAAATTATAAATATAATAACTTTAAAGAATCATAAAAGTGTCATTAGCCATAAAAGTTTTCTTCAGATCTCTCAACTAGAAAGAATTTCTACTTTGCCTACTTAGTGGAAATAATGTTGCATTGTCGGCAACAATAAAGAGTGTGTGACAGCTTAGTAATGAACAGATGGGGATTTTGAAGTCCTTCCAAACTTCTTATTTAAAAAAAAATTTTGAACTTGATGAGAATTTTCTAAATGTAGTCATTGCAAAAAACATTTTAAAGAAAAATGCATCCTAATCTAGTGTTAAAGTTTTTAAACTTAGGAAATTATGGTTTCATTGGGGAGAAGGCAAACTATTAGCAATCATATGAAAGACTGTTCCACATCACTAATAAAAAAAATGGAAATCAAAACAACCTTGAAGGTTGTTTCACACACAGCAAATTAGCAAAATGATGAAAAGATGGGAATAGTGACTTTTGGAGGAAGTATGGAAAGGCAGACAGGCACACGAATACATTGATAGTAGAATTGTGAATTAGTATATTCATTCTTGAAAGCATTTGAAATTAGGCAAATAAAGTGACTAAAATGTCCATACCCATTGGCCCAGAGATTTCACTGCTAGGCATATACCTTAAATAGGTAACTGACAAAAAGACTCTAAGTACAGAAAAAGATTGTAATAACCCTTCTTGTGATAGCAAAGAACTGCAAAGAAGAAGGAAATTTAAGTGATAAGAAACCAAAAATGTCAATAAAATTCTATTTTAAAATAAAACAAAAATTATAAGATCTCAGGATGATACATTTCAGAATTGTAGGATTTTCAGAAGCCATCTTGTCCAACCTCTTCGTTTTACAGATGAAGAAAGTAAGGTGAATTGACTTATCCCAGGTTATCCAGGTATGTAAGTGTCAGGGATAAGATGTTGAATATGAGTTCTCTGGCTCTGAATCCAAAGCTTTCAGATATCTTCTTCTATACAAACCACACCCCAAAAACATTGAAATATAGGAGTTTAATGTTTTTCAAATTTCTTTTCAGTTGCACAGAATGTGATAAAACAAGGAAAACATCTTGTGAAGCTTGAAAATGGGAATGTGAAATTGATAGCCAAAGCTGTCCCACTCAAAACAGGTGTAAGTCTTCAGGTAAATGAATAATTTGTGTTTCTAAGAAATCTGTGAATACTAGGAATATTTCTTACCTTCCATGTGTATAGATTAAGATGCAAAGGTAGGAGACTGAAGAGATGTGGATGCTGAACTCTTAAGATTCCATTAATTTCTAGAGTTCTCCAAAATATGAGCATTATTCACTTTATTAAGAAGCTTCAGTAGCTCCCAAGTATCTAAAGCAGCGGTTCTCAACCTGTGGGCCACAACCCCTTTGGGGATTGAACGACCCTTTCACAGGGGTCATAGGGGTCGCCTAAGACCATTGGAAAACACATATTTCTGATGGTCTTAGGCACCGAGACATCGCTCCTCTATCCATCTCCAGGCAGGTCTGCCCACATGCAGATAACGCCCACATACAAGTATTAAAGGGTTGTGGCATTAGGAAGGTTGAGAACCACTAGTTTAAAGGGTAAAATACAAATTCCTCTGTTTGACATTTAAAGTATTTCACAATCTGGATCCAGTCTTTACTTTCAGGCTAATAACACATTAATCACTAACTAATAAATAAATAAGCAAGCAAATAAATGAACAGATAAATCCTATCCTTCAGTCAGTACTTTTGAACATCAGTGTTTTCCTTCACTCAGAACACCTGCTGGCAGCACTTGCAAGGCTCGTCCACCTTCCTTCCTTCAGCTGTTCTTGGCTACTCAGATGAAAGCAGATTCCCTTCTCTTCTTCCTCTGCTCTGCTTTAAGCTGGTCTGCTTATGTTTCTTCTCTCTCCTCTCTTGGCTTCTTCTGTCATCTCTGTTTCTTTGGTCTCTAACTAGGCTATTGATTGACCCCTTCATCAAAGTAGTGATTCCTTCTGTTAAGTAACTATTTTAGGTTGAGAAACCAAAATGAACACTTCTGTTATATAGATCACAGATAGGTGATGTACAATTGTCTCAGTTACAGAAAAATTCTAATTACGTTATATATCTTATATATAAATAACTTTATATAGAAATAATTTTATATATACAATAATCTTATGTATAAATGAACTTCTGGGAAAGAAGACACTGTCTATTTTTGTTCTCAGTAAGTCTTTTTTCTTAGGAGTTGCTTTCTCCTAGGTCCTTTCAGAACTGTTTTGGTTGCTGTCTACATATTGAGGCACTGCTTTTGTCAGTATTTTTAGACAAATGTTCTTTTTTACCCCTTCCCTTTTCAATAAATAAAAGTGGTCAAAGAAGGAAGTGGCACCATCTTACACACGCACTCTAAATTCTATCCAGATCAAGTCATTTTCTCTTGCTTGCACACAGAATTTCATTTCCTTTACACAAACTGTCCTGAATGACTGAAATACCATCTCCCCTCTATCTCTCAGAATCCCTCTTTCTTTTCATGGTTAAGCTAAGGTGCCACCTCCTCCTGGAGACCTTTCTGGATTCCCCTAGCTGTCATCCTCCTCTCCCTTACCACGTTGTGTACCCTCCCTCACCTGAAATTGCTTTGTATTGATTGTGAATATAGCCTTCATTTACTTATTTTGGTACATATTGTATCCCTCTAGAATATAAATTGCTCCTCGAGGGAAAGAGCTGTCTCCCTTTTATTTCTGTGTCTCCAGTACTTAGCACATAACAGACCCCTAATGAATGCTTATGATTTGATTGAATGAAACATTTTCCACCTCCAGGTTCACACAAGAATTTCTAAGAAAAAGATCAATGTTGCTAAAATACCTGATGTGCTATCTGAAGAACAGATGACAGACAAATTGGCGCTGAGTTTCAGTAAATCCCAGTATGGGGGTGGAGAAGTAGAACATGTGGAATATGATAAAAATTCCCATACAGCTGTTATTACATTCCTTGAGAATGGAGGTATGTATGGTTAGAGTCATTTGGGAAGTTCATTATGATTGTTTCTCTTTCAAGATGCCTCAGTCTCTGAAAAAAAGTTTCCTCTTATCTCTTTAATTTTGGATTTATTAACCTAAACATTGGAACTAGCTTGGTATCATGCAGAGAGGACTTGCCTTGAAATCAGAAAGATCTAGGTCTCTAACATAGACTAGCTGTGTGGGTATGTGATTATGGGAGTTACTAAACAACTAAGTACCCTGAGATAGCTTCATTTATTTTTATTTTTATCTTTTTGCTTTTTGGGGGGCAATTGGGATTAAGTGATTTGCCCAAGGTCATACAGCTAGTAAGTGTGTCAAGTGTCTAAGGCCAGATTTAAACTCAGGTCCTCCTGTCTTCAGGGCTGGTGCTCTATTCACTGCACCATCTAGCGCCCCTAAAAGTTTTTAATAGTGCTATATGTCCAATATGCAAATTTGTTAGGTCAGTACCCAATCTGGACCATTTTTACTTTAACAGTCTAGTCTGGACAATAGAAATTCTTTTTTAAAAATTTTATTAATTTATTTTCTTGTTTATGTCATTCATTTCCATGAGATTTTGAGTTACAAATTTTCTCCCCATCTTTCCCCTGCCCACCCCCCCAAAACAGCCTTATCCCATTGTATAACTCCTCTCCCAATCTGCTCTCTCCTATGTCCTCCCCCACCGCCCCTCTGACTTTCTGGTAGGGCAAAATGAATCTCCTTACCCCAGCGCCTGTATATCTTAATTCCCAGTTGCATATAGTCAATAATAATAATATATACATATATATTTTTAACATTTGATTATGGAACTTTAAATTCTAGATTCTTTCCCTTCTTCCCTCATCACCCACCCCCACTGGAAAGACAAGCAATTCAGTATAGGCTGTACATGTGTAATTATGCAGAACATCTCCACAATGGACATATTGTGAGAGACTGATTATATGTCCCTCCTTCCTATCCTGCCACATATTGTTCTATTTTCTACCCTGTCCCTCTCCCTTTATAGAAGTGTGTGCTTCCAGCAACCCTCCCCCCAACCTTGCCCTCCCCTCT
>CM053582.1:320909599-320997099 GCA_028627135.1 Pseudochirops cupreus | reverse complement strand
CTAGTTGTGTGACCTTGGGCAAGTTGCTTAACAGCAATTGTCCTGCCTTTCCCCCTACAAAAAGACAAAAAAAAAATTACTTCCATTCGGTGTTTCTGTAAGTTCTTTTATGAAGTGATAGTTAATATTTAGTTTACTGATCCCTTTGGAATTTATTGTGTCATATAGTATAAGGTATTTAGACCTATTTTTTGACAAGTTTCTTTCTGGTTTTTCTAGTGGTTCTGAAAATTCTAATAGTAGCAGTGAAATGAAAGGCTTTGGGACAGATGTTTGGGACAAACATCCTTATTTGTAGATTGCATAATGGTTTACTTCACAAACTCCAAGGAAATGAACTTTTATATTTAATAGGATAATAGAGATAGAGCCAGAAAGGACCCTAGAAATCATCTAGTCCATTCCCCCTGACTGGCTATTGCTCACAAATAATTAGTGGCAAAGTCCACAGTTTGAATCCAGGTCCTCTTTTGCTAGATTGAGCACATTCTTCAACCTTAGGGAAAATGGACATACTAACACACTCTCGGTGGAGCTGTAAATTGGAATATAGAAGACAATTTGAAATTATATGAGAAGAGCCACTAAACTGTTTATGTCCTCAAACCCACTACTGGGCATAGATCCCAAGGACATTAATTACAGTAGGAAAAGTACCACATATGCCAAAATATTCATAGCAACAGTTTTTGTAGAAGTAAAAAAACAAAAATCTGGAAAACAAAGCGTATGCTAGCAAGTCAAGTCAACAATCGTTTATTAAAGGCTAACTATGTGCAAGGCACTATACTAAAGTGATGCCTATAAAAGAAAGACAAGAATAGTTCCTGCCCACAAGGAGCTCACAATCTAATGCAAACAGCTATACACAAACAAGGTATATAGGAGAAAATTTGGAGGTAATCTTAGAGTGAATGTACTAGCATTAAAGGGAATCGCAGGAAAGGCTTTTTGCAGATGAGATTTTTACCTGAGACTTAAATGAAGTCAGGGAACCCAGGAGGTGGCTACAAAGAGAGAGAGAATTCTGGGCACAGAGGACTGGAGTTAGAAGATGGAGTGTCATGCAAGGAACAACAAAGAGGTGAGTGTCAGAAGATCATGGATGAATAAAGATAAGAATAAAGTGTAAGAAGATAAAGGTAGGAAGGAGCCAGATTTTGAATGACTACAAAGTCAAAGACTTTATATTTGACTCTGGAGGTGACAAATAGCCACTGGAGCTTATCGAATGGGGTAGAGGAGGGGGTGACATGGTCAACTTTAGGAACATTGCTTTGGCAGCTGAACAGAGAATGAATTGGAGTAGAGAAAGACTCAAGTCAGAGGATTCAACCAGAAGTCCTTTGCAATAGTCTAGGTGTGAGGTGAGGAGGGTCTTCATCAGGGTGGTGGTAGTGTCAAAGGAAATAAGGGAGCATATATGGGGAATGTTGCAAGGTATAGAGAAGCTTCAACAAAACAGAAGGATACAAAATATATCCTGAGATTATCAATATCTCTATGCATCGATATCAAAGATCCAAAAGAAATGGGAAGAAAAATACCGTTAAAATTTCCACAGATTTCATAAAATATCTGGGAATTAGTCTACTAAGACACATTTGAGTATAAATATTTAGTTTACTGATCCCTTTGGAATTTATTGTGTCACATAGTATAATTACAAAACTTTCTCTACAGAAATAAAAAGATACTTAAATAATTGTAGAGATGTTCATTTCTGGTATATGCAATATGCTTATTCCTGGTAAATGCCAATATAAGAAAAATGTTACCTAAATTAATTACAGATTTAGTGCTATGACATCTAGGAGCTACTTTAAAAACCTAAACAAAATAGTAATAAAATTCATTTTGCAAGAACAAGTGATCTAGAATCTTAAAGGAAGTAAGAGAGGAAAAAAGTAGAAAGGGGGAATAGGTATTTTGAGGTCTCAGATTATGGCATATATAACAGTATTAATTTAAAAAATCAAAACTATTTTATACTGGCTTAAAAAACCAGAAAAGTCAATGTAATGTATAGATAAATAGGAAAAACAAATGGTTGAACTCAATAGTCCGATGTTTATTGAACTTGAAACCTACACAACTACAGAAAAGACTCCTATTTGTTCTGAAAGTTTTTTGCCTGATTTCCAATACCCAGGCCAGGGAGTAATATTATGATCCACTTGGTCGTTTTTCTCCACTTTCCCAATCCAAAAAAACTTTAATATTTTCCTGTCCCAAAAAAAAATGACTTGCTGATGAGGAAACAGGGTCTAGTACAAAATATAGTGAATCATTTCTTTCCCCATTCCTCTTACAATTCTTTTGCTTTCCTTGAATTTTACCCACAAATATTTACTCTTTCTTGTTTCAATGGCCCTCAGAGAATGTGAGCTTTTTTTAATGGCCATACCTTACCAAAGAATTGATTGCATTGCTTAGTTTTTTTCTTCTTACTTACTACCTATTTGTTGTTTCAATTAACTCTTCTTATTTTGATATTTCTAGAAATAAAATACTCCTCTTCTCTGACTTCCTTTAAAAGAATGGTTCCAACTTCCTCCTTTATACTGAAAGGCGGTCTTTGATCTTTTTCTTTAATAAGTAAGCACAGCTTCACAGGTTATGTTATTTTGGAGTTGAAATTGATCTCCTTTGCTTTTTTTGGTTTATCATAGTTTGTTCTTTGTTGTCTCATAAATGACAAGCAAACAAACCAGACTATCTCCCCAGTATATAAAGGGCATCTACATGTCTGATAAATGTGTCATATGATTTTGTATTTTTTTGAAAAGTTTCCTAATACATTAAACTTTGGGTTTTTCTCTGAAAGCATTCTATGGACTCTATCAATCTGTTCTTTACCCTCTGTTTTCCTTATTCCTAATCAATTTTCCTGAGAGATTTCCTGAAATCTATTACTCAGAATTTTTTATTTATTCATATTTTTCCTGGATGATCTATAATTTTTTAAATTTATCTTTTCATTCTACCTTCAAACTTACTTTCCTTGGTTTGTAAAGATATTAAATGTCTTCCTAATCTTGTCTCTAAATTTTTGTTTGTTTCCCCTGTCAAAGAGAATGGTCTTTGGAGAGAAGCAAATGACTAATAATAAGATGACGTCCCAAGTTAAGCAGAAAAATAGTAAGGAGTTTTGGCAAGGAAAAAAAGTTACTTTATTTTCTAAGAATAAAGGAAAGAAGGATAGCACAAGCAAGGACAGAACTTTTTTTGCAGCCCATTGAAGTAGTATTTTAAGTTTGGGTTGTTATTCTGGTATATAAAATGCAGGAGTTGGGGGAATTAAGATCAGATAGCCTCTATCTTTTCATCAAGGTCAGCTCTAGATAGTAATTAGAAAATGAAATTGGACTGTTTTTAAAAAGAGTGGAGAAAGTTTGGAGTAATTTCTGTTGTAAGTCTTAAGAAGGAGTCAATAATAAATGAGTAAAAGGATTATTACAACAGCAAGGTCCCAACTGAGATTTGATAGCAAAAATTTATAGTAGACTTAGTCAGCACAGTTTTGTTAATATAGACAGGAATACTCAGTAGTTCAGGAATGGGTGGGGATAAAACAGAGGGTGAGGATTATCTATCATTGGGAATTAACAAAGTGACAACAGCTCTGGAAATATGTGATTGGATTTGTGTAAGAAAGCTGGTTAAGGAAAATGTGAGAAGGGTTTCAATCTTAAAATGTTGCAACATTTAAAAAGTTCAAGAGACATAATTTCTGGGTAATTTAAATCATTTTGTTAATAATGCCAGAATGTTTAATAAAAGAATAGTCATTTGGCCATCTCTCTCTTAGACCAAAGACCCCTCATGGTGGCTGGTTCACAGTTTATGTGCTCTTGGAAGAGTAGATGTTCCTGAGGCAATCAACTCTGATTGGTTATTAATGAAAAAATGAATATTACAATGAAAGGTTGGGCTATATTACATTGAGGATCTTGGGGTACATGACTTAGATCACCCAAATCTTAGTCAAAGAGACTTATAAATTTCCATATCACCTGTCTGACAAAAGGGAGGATCCACATTATCCTAGACTTGTCTGAGCACATACAATAAGCAGGAATACACTCATTAGCCTAAATTTAGAATTTCTTTTACTGTCTGATTAGATCTCAGCCTGGGTAAATCTTTGGGAGAGATTTCCCACACTGGTTGATTTCTAGCTGAGGAAGTGAAAAAAAAGGGGGAAAAACCTTGGTCTCCACACAATAATTAATCATTAGTAAATGAAAGACATAGTCATTTTTCTCATTGGCACCAGTCTAGACTACTCCTAAGAAAGTGATTTAGTTCTGGGGCTTACCTATAGATTCCATTATAATTGGTGGGTGAAAGATGGTCAGGAGAGAAGTGAAGCCCTGAACTAAACCAGTCTTCAAAAGGCTAACATTAACTATTCATTCATTAAAAAAATTAATTCAATAGGCATGTATTACTTGTCTGCAATGCACCAGACACTGTGGATAACACAACAAAGTGAAATAGTCCTTGACCTCAAGGAGTTTACATTTGTTACGGGAGGATGAACAGAATGTATACGGATACCTAAATATGAGATGTATGTAAAGTAAATCTAAAGTAATTTTCCAGGGCCAGGAAGGACAGTAATGACTTGGGAATCAAGATGGGTATGCTTTAGGTTTAGGAACATTTAAACATTGAGCATTTCTAGCATTTGAGCTGAATCTCAAAGAAAAATATGAACATTAAAAGTCAGGAGTGAGAAAGGGGACATTTCAGACAGACAGCCCAGACAGACAAAGGCAGATGTGAGGTGAGCAGCAAATCCTCTACTTTGAAAAACCTAAAAAGGAAAGAGCTCACATTGTGATGGGTTTCAAAGGCCAAATTGGGGGTAGGGGAGAGGGTGTTTTGTTTTATCCTGAAATTACTAGGGAACCATTATAGTTGTTTGGGTTTTTTTTGGTAGAGGAGAGTGACATGGTCAGAATTGTACTTTAGGAATATCACCTTGAGAAGCTATGTGAAAGATCAATTGGAAAATGAAAAGATCTGAGGCAGGGAGACTCATTAGCTATGAACTGGATTGACCCCTACTTTCACTGCAGAATGGAATGAACAAACTGATCCTTCCCTTATCCTTAGGCTTCAGAGAGTCAGGGGGTGGCATAGTGGGTAGAGTATTTGTCCTGGAATCAGAAAAAAAAAAGTTCAAATTCAGCTTCAGACACTTACTAATTATGTAACCTTGGGCAACTCACTTAATTTTTTTTTGCTTCAGTTTCCTTATCTGTAAAAATGGGGAATAAAAATAGTACCCGCTTCCCAAGGTTGTTGTGAGGATCGAATGAGATCCTATTGTAAAAGGTATTTAGCACAGTGACTGGAATACAGTAGGCACTATGTAAATAAATGGCTATTCCCTCATCAAGCCCATCACTAGAACAGTACTTGAAATTAGGGCATACCTAATTTGTATAATTTTGGTTTGAACACTTCTAAATGTCATCGACATGAGAGAGACTAATGAAATACCCCAGTTTTCAAGTAACTACCTGGGTAAATTTAAGAGTAACACTCCTGTTACCAAGACTGATGCATTGAAAATGGCATTGGGACTTTGCTTTAAAAAGTTGGTTACCAGCACTGCATCTTAACTCACAAAAATTCTATCTACTATATTTCATCAAGTGAAATAAACTTCTCAATAGTAATAAAATATTTGCCAGCTCCGAGGACAAAAGAAGATATCTGGAAGGGCAAGAATTTTCCTATCAGTTTTAGAATTTAGACAATTACTCTATACTCTCAGTTTTATACTCCAACGCAAATGAGTCAGACTAATAGATTCAGACACTGTCTTAATTGTGTTACGATGCAGCTGCGAATGCAATTGGAGCATACTTGCTGACCTCACAGCTGAAAAAACTATTTAAAAGATCTGGAAACCAGATGTTCCAGTCAAATTTCAGCAGCTGCTTGAAGAGTTTGCCCTGAGTAGCTCCCAAAAGACTGTTACCCATTTTCTACAACTGAAGATATGATCGCCTTAATTTATTTCTTTGTTTTGCTGTGGGATGAGACTCAGGGCTGGGGATTCAAGGATGGAATCTTTCACAACTCCATTTGGCTTGGTAAGAAACTTCATTCATATGCTTTTCGTTAGGAAAACAAAGTCTTATTTTTCCAAACTGTAGAGAAGTATGCCAAACCAGTAAGCTCTCCCCCAATTCATTTATAGGTGAATGTTGCATAAAGAAAATATTATAAAAAAGATCTTAATGAGATTTATATTCTGAAATTACTGTGTTGGTGACGTATTGTTAAGGCTTTATTCCCCTCCTTTAAAGCTTAGAAGTGGTTTTAAGGCATGTGTTTCCTAGAAGAGAAAATAATTGACTTTTGAACACATTTAACATAAATGTCTTGATTATTTTCTTCTCCATGAGTATGTGTGTTATATTTTCAGGAGAAGATCCTAGACAAGGTTGGAGGAGGTGGGGAGAATTATTATCTGCTGTTTTTAAAAATTAATTTGAAGCGATATCTTTTGTTTTTACATTGTCTGAATTTTCCTCCGCATCTGAACTTGCTTCTGATATAAATGGAAAATGTAGTTTGGACTCTAAACTGTAATATACAAAAATCTTTAAAGTATTTTCTACAGTGATAATACATAAAAGCTTTATATTTCTCTCAGTTTTTATTGAGTTTTAGTAAAATTTACATGTGGCATATGGAAACAAAGAAAGGGTTATTTTTCTGACAATATTCTGTTTTATTCCTTTCTTTCCTTCTCAGTACACATTTAGATGAGATTTTATCTCATTAAAAAAATAGGAATATGGTTTAGCAAAATACATGTAAAAACTAAAGGTAGTATGACACCAAATGTTAACAAAAAGCCCCCTCCCCACCGAAAAAAAAAATCAAGAAAATGACAGAACAAAGAAAATATTTCAAATTCTCCAACCACTTCAAATATTAACTTTTAGATAATATTCACCCTAATTCTCAAAATGCAAATAAGATTTTATTATTTTATGTCTCCTTTGTCATAATGGAAAAAAATTTTTTTTGAAGTACAGAAAGGAAACTGGAAAGAACAGCGCTGAAAACTTAGAAATAACAATGGTCGTGAAATGGAAGAGGATCTAGTTCTATGCCAGCCACGCTGGGGTCAGATCATTTTTCCTTTGCAGCATGTGTCATGCTTGCAATAAGAGCCTCAGTGAGGATTTCATTAAGAAGCCCGACTTAGAATGGAGAGTCTCACCTTCTCTTCATTTTCATTCTGCTCCTATGAACCATTTTCTCACTGAGCCAATGTTTTTCTTTTGATGGAGTTGGGCTGATATTTATTGCTACGAAGACAGCAAATATATAAACATATGCACATATATACACATACCCACTCATGTCTATGTACACACATATGTGTATGTATATGTGTGTGTATACACAGTTACACTGCATGTCATCAAGGTTCTTGCTAGAATATATGCATTTCTTTTCACCCAGAAGCAGAATAGTTGACGGTTACCAACATAGCAGAGATATTCCTCCTGTGCTCTAGAATACAGATTGTTTTAAGGGAAACACATCAGTTTTGTGCTTTATAAAAACTTCGTATGGGTGAATGACAATGGTTATGTCTGTTCCATGGGAAGAAGAATAAACACCAACTCTTTGCCACTATGGCATTAAAATACCCAGAGTTTTTGGCTTATTATATTGTACCTAAATTGTAATTTTTTTATTCCCATGATTTAATTATCACTTAAATCTGATGCTAATTGTTAATTATTCTGTACCAGAAACAAAAGACTTTAGAGGTGGGAGAGACCTCAGCAATCATTTAATCCAACCTATATTTTACAAATAGTATAACTGGGAACCACAGAGGTTAAGTGACTTGCCCAAAGTCAAACAACTACCATTTGATAGTTGAGACAAAACTAAAACTCCATTCTCCTTGATGCAATTCTCTGATCTCTCCACTATAATCTAGAGGTGATCCACTTATTTCCTTATGTAGAAACCCTATTTAACTTATATATCTATATCTATATCTATATCTATATCTATATATATATGCACATATATATTGATGATGATGATAACAATATGCAGCTAGGTGGCACAGTGAATGGAATGGTAGACCAGGAATCAGGCAGAGCTGAGTTCAAATACTGCCTCAGACAGTTGCTAACTGTGTAACCCTGGGCAAGTCATTTAACCTCTGCCTTGGTTTCCTCCTCTGTAAAATGAGAATAATAATAACACCTACCTCCCAAGGTTTCTATGAAGATCAAGAAAATTTTTACAAAGTACTTTGCAAATCTTAGAAGTGCTATATAAAATGCTAGCTATTATGTTACATATATAATATTGCTATTTGGTAAAATATTAGGACTGCCTAAAGACCAGTCTCAATGTCTGAAAATTTTGAATTTTGGAATATTTAAATGATTAAGAAGTTGAGGACCTGTAGTAACTCTAACTACCTAAGTTCTGTAGTATGCCTCCTCAGTGGATAAATCTAATCTATAATTAGCTGAAGAATTTGCGAGTAAAACACATAAATTGGTTAAACATGCCTCATAATTTAGTATGAACTACTCATTTGTTTGTCAAACCCTTTATTTGAGGAAATCTTCAAAGTACTGTATATTTCAAATTCATGGCCTCTGGGTTAATAGTTTTACTGACAGTGAATCCATAAGAGCTGCATAGAGAGAGGAGTAGAAGAATGTTGCTGCCATTCAACAGAATTCAGAAAGTTAGGAGAGAGGAATGGGCTTAGAAAGTAAGATAAAGGGGGTGGCTAGGTGGTGCAGTGAATAGAGCACTGGCCCTGAGTTCAAATCTGACCTCAGATGCTTACCACTTACTAGCTGTGTGACCTTGTGCAGGTCACTTAACCCCAATTGCCCTGCCTTTCCCCCTCCAAAAAGCAAAAAAAAAAAAAAAGATAAGGAGTACAGTTTTAGATGGATTAAGTTTGAGATACCTACGAGATATCCAGGTGGACCTGCCTGTTTACAGGCAGTCAAACATTCTGGACTGGTGTTGGGAGAGCAAAAGAATGGTTAGGTATATAGGTTTGGGAGTTATCTCCATAGAGATGATGGCTGAATCCATGAGAACTGTATATAGAGAGAGAGAGGTGAAAAAAGTCCAGAACAGAATTCTGGGGACACCCACAAACACAGGGAAGGAAGTGGATGTTAAATCCTGTAAAGGTTTCTAAGAAGAATCAGTACAACAATTAGGAGCATGAGGCTAGAACAGTGTGGTTAAAACCCAGATAGCAGATAATATCCAGAAGACAAGAGTTATTGGCAGTGGCAAAAAATGCAGAGCAGTGAACATTGAGGAAAGACAACTAGATGTAGTAAGAAAGAAATAATTGGTGACCTTTGAGAGAGTAGTTTCAGGTAAATGGTGAGGATAGAATCCAGATTAGAAGGGATTGAGAAAGCAGTGGACAAAAGGAGTTTAGACTTAAAAAAAAAAGTTTGATTGTAAAGGAGAGGAGAAATATAATATGATAGACTGAGGGGATAGTAGGATTAAATGAAGATTTTTGAAGAATGAGAGGATGGTTTTTAGATGTTTATACGTAGAAGGAAAGGAGATAGTGGATAAGAAGTTGAAAATTAGGGAAAAGAGATCATGGAAGGGTCAAACTCCTAGAAGAAGTTGGAGGAAGTTAATGAGATCAAGGACATGAATAGAGAGATAAACATTAACAAAGAAGGATCAACTCCATCTGAGAGTGGGGAAATGAAGAGAGGATGAGGGATGATGCTGTAGTAATTTGAAATGTGGAATTGCCAAGGAAAGGATGATTAGTCCTATGACCTCAATATTAAGGAAGTATGAGACTTATTCTTCATCTGAGATAGGAGAATAGGAGGGATTGGCATAAGTAGATGGTGAAGAGAAGAAAACTTTTGGAACAGAAGCTATCAGGAGTATGATAGAGTCAATCAGGCAAGGTGAAAAAAAGATTGGGGTGCAGTAATAAGTGATCAATTGAAATTGTATGAAATCAGATTGTAGTGAATCCAGTCAGCACAACTTGTAATTATACTAGCAGATAACAAAACTAGAGAAAAGGTGGATGGTGAGACTAAACCAGAGTTGTAGTTTCCGGATGATGATGGTAGGGTTCTGGAAGTGGTAGTGAGGAGCAAATAGCATACCTATATTTCCTCAGGACTCAGGAAGTCTGGGAGCATGAAAGAAGGTACATTGAGTACTGGAGGAAATGACCATGGAAGTAATTTACAAAAGGGGAATCTAAGACTCAGGGAAACTAAAAGACTTGTGCAAGATTATTCAACTGAAAAATAAAACCAGAATTCAAATCCAGGATCACTGATTCTGGATTCAACACCCTTTCCATTACCTCTCATTGCCTCTCATCTTATGCTTTCCTTATCTTTTAATATATAAAGGAATATATTTTTTTTGTTTAAATGCAATATTTGTTTCTTTTGGATTTCTTTAAGGCTTTGCCCAGTTCTTAGTTTGTTTATTGAACTCTCAGGCACTGTTAGTCATTCTCATCAAATAAATGCCTGATATTTTTCCAAGTAAGTCAACAGGATGGATCAATTTTCATTACTTTCTTCTGCCTTCATCATATTCTTTTTTGTTTGTTTCCTTTGCTCTTTCAATAGTAAAGTCAAAGTCCAAAGAAAGTCACTGCTTTTCTATATATTGAAAGGTATTTGAAATCTATAGTTGTGATCCTTCAGGGAATTCTACATGCTAAGTTTTAGACAGATTGAGTTTGAGATGCCTATGGAACATCGAGGTGGATATGTCTAGCAGACGGTCAGATATTCTGAACTGTTGCAAAGAGAAGGAAAGAATGGTTGAGTATATAGCTTTAGGAGTTATCTACATAGAGATGATGATTGAATCCCTGTGGTGATGAGCTCACTGAGGCAAAGCATATGGAGAGAGAGGAAAAGAAAATTCAGGACAGAATTCTGGAGCACACCCACATATGCAGGAAAGGAAGTGGATGCTAATCCAGTAAAGGCTCCTGAGAAGGATCAGTCCACCAGTTGGTTGGTTGTCACCCTTTGCTCTCAAAGGGACCAAAATGACATCACTATGTTGGGCACAAGGCACGTGTCTAATTAGACATTGATCAGACCAATATGAGCGAAGATGGCCCTATCGCAGGTCAGACACAAATAGTCCATGTGAACACTGGAGTGGAGATGTCTCTAACTTTGTGCAGTATGGTTAAAACCTGTATTAATTGCCCATAATTATTAAAATTGTTTCTTTAGAGTACATGCCATTCTCACATTTACTAATGATAAATTTACATTGGTGATTTGACTATCATTTTCTTTCTTATTCACAGATAAAAGCAATGCTAGTAATTGTTTCCTTGGTATTTGAGTAGTCAAGTCAATAAGCATTTAGTAAGTACCTATTGAGATTCACTCAGAGATGGTGACTATTACCATCAGCTTCATTCTTTCAAAAAGTAAATTCACACTGTGTTCTCTCTCCCTAAAGGTCACCAAAAAGACTTTTTTAATTAACCTTTTTTTCAAGAATCTTGATGACCAATTTCTATGTAATCCGTCACATTAAGTATGTATTCAATATAATTCCATTGTAAAAATAATTTCAGTACAACCCACATCAACTACTTTTCTGGTTAGTACTTTTCCATTGAACTGACATGCCCTTAGATGTAGGAAAGAAACCTGATTTTCCAAAGTTCTGAATCTGATCAAAAATTCACCTCAGTGATTCCTCCCGACTTTCTTACATGGCCATTCTATTTACGATGAACAGAAAGGTCTCTGTTGCCAAGTAAACATGTCATGCCTGCCTTAAGCATTTTATTTTCTTCAGTATTTTTTGGGTCTACTTTAGCAGGCTGTTGACTTGCTTTTCATGATTTTCTTGCATCATTCTCATTTCTCTTCCCAATTTTTCCTCTACTTCTCTTACTTGATTTTCAAAATCCTTCTTGAGCTCCTCCCTGGCCTGTAACCACTTCATATTTTTCTTGGAAGCTTTTGGTGCAGGAGTTCTGACTGTGTTGTCTTCCTCCTGTTCCATGCTTTGATCCTTTCTGTCCCCAAAAAAGGATTCTATGGTCTGATTGTGCTTCCTCTTCTTGCTCATATTGCCAGTGAATTACTTGGTTTTTGAGCTCTTTGCTATGGTAGAACTCTGCTTCTAGAGGGGAGAGAGCTTTGTCCCAAATCGCTGGGGTTTTCACAGATGCTGGAGCTATTAGGAGGGCACCCTTGCTATAGCCCCCACAAGCTCTGGCACACTGGCCACACACCCCAGGACCACCACCCAAGACTGTGATCCAGATCCAAGCAGGTCAAAGCCAAGAGCAATGGTTGCTTGGTCCCCTTACAATCTGCAGGCCAGAAGCTCTGGAGGCAGCCAGGCAGCAGCAGCTGCAGCCACTTTGCCTCTGTCACTTCTTGCCACAGGGGCAGGGGCTGGACCACACTCTTTCATCACCCAGTTCTAACAGAGTTCTCCACTGACCTTTTACCTTTTCTTTGGTGTTTATGGGTTGAGAAGTCTGGAAACCACCACAACTGCTGGTGATTCACTCTCCTGAAGTCTGCTACAGCCCTTTTGGGCCACTGGTCAGGGCCACCTGGGGGCCAGAACCACACGGGTCACATGGAACTCTGCTTGGCTCTCAGTCTTTCCCGTCAGCCTGCCAGGCTGCCTTTAGTGGGAGATTTGTTTCTATCACTTTGCAGGTTCTGTAGCTCTAAAATTTGTTTAGAGTCATTTTTTTTTTACAGGTATTGGAATTGGTTGGAGCGGGAGCCCATGCCAAGTTTGTGTTTTTACTCTGCCATCTTGGCTCTGCCCCCAGCCTTAAATATTTTAAAAGAATTAGTATAAAAGAAATTATGCTTAATAGTAATTGTATACTGAATACTATTTACTATTTCTTTTATAATTCAAATAATAATTCAGGGTCTTATGATATCAGAGGATCATAATTTTCAATTTCAGCTATCACTGTACTAGCATGTAAATATGAGTTTCTAGTTGATAAAACATTGCATCAATTCATTTTTACTTTTTATCTGTAATATATTTATGCATATTATTAATGTGTTACTATGATTTACATGTGCTAAGTACATCACTATATTTTTTAACTTTTGGATTGATAGTTCAGAGAAAATATTAATTTATAAATTTTTGCCTCTTTCCCTAAAATTCCCCTCATTCATATTTTTTCCCAAAACTTTCTAACAAAGAAAAGTCAACTGCCCAAAGGGAACAGTTCTGGAAAACAAATTGGCAGTTAAAATAGCTGATGTAATGTAATGTTAGACATAAAATTTCCAGTGAATTACAAGACTGAGTGATAATGATAGAGTCCATTTTCCACATGGCCCTAGATCCACATAAACAACTGCATTGAATACAAGGCATAATAGATATTAAAAGAAGACTTTCTTTCGTTCATGTACCAATCTCAGCACAGTCAGGAATTTTTAAAGTCATCTAAACTCACTTTGTACTAGCAGACTAATCAAGTAACAGGCATAAAGCGTTTAGTTAAGACTAAATTAGCAAAAGAATAGGAAATCAATCTCAGCACACATTCCTGGGATGTGTACAGAAATTGTTGAGGAAATTTGGAAAACAATACTAGAAGACTCCTCTCTGAGCAGGGCATGGCAAAGTCACTGACCTGAAGAGAAGATTCAGCAATTTAGAATCTGAATCTCTGCCCATAGCACTTGCCACTTTCTACCATCCAAGCTGTAGCAAAAGGTCTTCTTTCTCTTTTAACTTCATTTAGCCAGTTAGCAGACTGTGCTGCTTCTATTACCCTTATTTCAATGCCAGGAATTTTCATGATCATCTCCATGTGACTTTCTGCTCTTCTCTCCCCTCAAATACAGTCTTTGTGATGCAATATGCCTTTACCAGTGATAACACAGGCTCATAGGAAATGGAGTACTGGGAAATTCAATCAAGCGCTTCTTTGAGGTCTAGAGCTCTATGAGAAATATAGTTAGTCTTCCTTTGGATGTGACCCATTATAATGATTTTTTGAAATTTTGTCATTTTACAGAACAAGCAGCAGGAGTCTATCACAGAGAAGCACGTGCTGGCAAATATCAGCTTACTTATGCAGAAGCAAAGGCAGTATGTGAATATGAAGGAGGCCACCTTGCTACCTATAAACAACTGGAAGCAGCCAGAAAAATAGGTAGGTGATTTCCTTAGCAAGTGTGGAATTTTAGGGAGTTTGCTCCCTTGAGGAAAAAAAAATTCTATCCTGCCCTGCTCTCAACAGCAAGTCTTCCCCCTCCATTTTCCTTAACAACCCCCTTTCAAAGTTTCTCTAATGTCTATCAAATGTTAGAGCAGAGTTGGGCCCAGACACAGGCAAAATAGTCAACTGCCCAAGGTGATACCATGTAGTGGAGGTGAAACAATGACCCTTCTTCATGTCACTTTTGATAAATTATTTGAACATTTTCAATGAAAGAAAATTCCATTCTCCACAAAATCCAAGTATTCATTTCAAGCAGAATCGGCTCATGTGGGGCAGCTAGGTGGTGCAGTGAATAGAGTATTGGCCCTGGAGTCAGGAGGACCTGAGTTCAAATTTGCTTTAACACTTTACTAGCTGTGTGACCTTGGGCAAGTCACTTAACCTCAATTTCTCTGCCTTCCCCCCTCCAAAAAGGCAAAAAAAAAAAAATTATCTCATGTGTCCCTCTAAAAGCTTCTGCTAAACACCAATAAAGAAGGTTATTTTCAAACATTGCCTAGAGAGCCTTATCTCAGCTCAGCCTTCGAGCTAGAAGAGCTAGACAAATGCCACAGAGGTCTTCTTCCTTCATATCTGCCTGGACACAAAGCCTACTCAGGCAACTTCCTCTGGGTCCAGGACATAAGCAAGGGCAGTATGTGAATATGAAGGAGAGTGCCTTTGTGAAGGAAAGGTGCTATGAAGAGAAGAAAATACAAATCCTGACTTATTTATTGTGTCTTTTTGGATTTCACCTAATATGCAGGCCCTGACTAGATCTTAAAATATCTTTCCTTCTCAGTATTATTAATCTTTCAAAGTATATTTTTTTGCCTATTAAAAAACAACCAAATTGGGGTGGCTAGGTGGCACAGTGAATAGAGCACTGGCCCTGGAGTCAGGAGGACCTGAGTTCAAATCCAGCTTCAGACACTTAACACAAAAAAAACTAGCTGTGTGACCTTGGGCATGTCACTTAACCCAATTGCCCTATCTTCCCCCTCCAAAAAAAAGCAAAAAAAAAAAAACCCAGAAAAACAAAAAAACCCAAACAAATCTTAGTTCAAGTTTATGGAGTACATTACATCTAGAAGTAGTTAGAATTATATAGTAATGTTTTCTTTACCCATTTTATCTTTGAGCTACATTGTTTTTTTTCTTCAAACCCTATGGTAATAGTTAACACAACATGCCATTACATTTGGAAAAATAATTAAGATAGGACAAAGAGAGCAGTGTTGATTTACTGAATTGGTTACCTGCATGTCATATCCCATTGCTATGAAGAAAGCAATGATACTGGTTTTAAGAGGGGGAAAAATAGGGTTGGTGATGCCATGAGACTGTCTGATAGCTCTGTTATTTGGAGGGAAGTGGAGAATTGTTTATTTTTAATTTTGAATCTTATTTCTATTAGTGTATTTTATTGTTACATCATATTAATTTCCAAATGCACAGATATACATATACACATAGACATACACACACACACACACTCCATTTGCTAACCTACCAAGCCATTAACACAAATTTTGAAAAAGAGAAGAAACTCAACAAAACTAAATGTAGCAGTTCTAGGCTTACTCTCCCAACACACACACACACACAAACCAGGTACCTAGAGCTAAGTTGAGTACATATCACCCTTGGAGTTCTAAGTTACACTTGAGGGACAATAGGAGGTATCTTTCTCAAATGAATGTTCTCCCCACCGTTAACCACCAGTAAATGTTATTCTAGTTTTTATTTTGACCACTTAACATGATTTAGCTTTTACGGAGATTATCTCTTGCAAAGATATACAGCAAGAACAGGTGTCACAAAGCATTTCCTCCCAACAGGGGGCATGAGACTCTCCCCTATCCCACCTTGATCTTTGAAGGCAGGTGGGCCCAAACTGCATTCATCGCTTCATACAAATCTTCACATCTTTCTCTGAATTTTTCATGTCCATCATTCCCTAGAGCACAACGATATCCCATTATATTGATAGGCCACCATTTGTTCAGACATTTCTTAATCCCTGGGAATGTAGTTTGTTTCCAACTTTTTGCTACTATAAATAGTGCCATTTTCACAGCCCTGTCATCAAGCCACTAATACTCTTGGGATGGAAGGATAACACTCATTTCCTTTAGACAATCCAAAGACTGCCCTTTGTTAAAACAGAGAACGCCTGGCAATGACTTACGCTTTCATGTCAGGACTTCTGGGATACAGAGGACAGAACAATGGATTTAAAGTTAGGTTCAGACTTAGGTACAAATCCCGTGATTTTGTTGCATCCTATGTGACATTGGGAAAATAATTTTCCACCTCTAGCCTTCAGTTTCCTCATCTGTAAGATGAAGGGATTTGCTTAAATAATTTCTAAGGGATGTTCTTGCTTTAGTCCTGTAGGTAAGGGACTGACTTTCATTGCTTTGCTCTAAACTTTCAAACTGAGCCTTTTTTAAGAAATACATGATGTAGGGGTGGTTAGGTGGTACAGTGAATAGAGCACCGGCCCTGGAGTCAGGAAGACCTGAGTTCAAATCCAGCCTCGGACACTTAACACTTACTAGCCATGTGACCTTGGGCAAGTCACTTAACTCCAATTGCCCTGCCTTACCCCCTCCAAAAAAAAAAGCAAAAAAAAAAAAAGAAAGAAAGACACGATGCAGTGAAGTAGTACGTACTACTACTAAGGTCATGTGCTCCATCCCTACAGTCAAGCAAGAAATGTCTTGAATTTCCGGATAGCTTGTATATCTCTAAAGCTGACTGCCCTAAAGAGGTCATGGAAAACAGGATGGATTGTATAGTTTAGATTTTGCTCTTTGAAGGCAAGGACTGTCTTTTTATGTCCATAATGCTTAGCACAGTGCCTGACACAGAGTAACTGCTTAATAAATGTTTATTAATTGATTGATTAATAGATGAGGTGTTGCTTTTCCTTACATATAGCTTGGTAAAATACCTAATACTAATCTTGGCGTTGAAATCAAGGCTTAGTCTAAAAAATATCAGCTAGGAGACTAGAATGATAACCTACTCTTGTATCTATTTGTATTTAAGATCCTGTTATTATCCATTAGGCCTGGAGAGGGGAGGAGGAAAATAGGTGCTTTATGGTCTATCTGTGTCTTACTTTATAATGAGTGAAAATGATCTTTTTTCTTGTAAAATGTAAGTGATAATATTTTACATATGAGAATTTCCATTTCTCAGAGAGAAGATTGCTTCACTGATACTACTCCCTAAAAAGCACTCTTTCACAAAATGCATTTGGGTAATTGGGAAATGTCATGAAATTGAAGGCAATCATAGTTTTTGTTCTGTTTTGTTTTTCTCTAGCTAATCTGTAATATAATTGAGACTATGCAATACAATTTTCTCTTGCAGGATTCCATGTGTGTGCTGCAGGATGGATGGCCAAGGGTAGAGTTGGTTATCCCATTGTGAAGCCAGGGCCCAACTGTGGATTTGGAAAAACGGGCATTATTGATTATGGAGTCCGTCTCAACAGAAGTGAAAAATGGGATGCTTACTGCTACAACCCTCATGGTTTGTAAAAGAACATTATTTCATACCTTTTGTGTATAGTAGTTTAAAAGTGAGTAACAAGGACCTGAAGAAGACAGTGTTGCAGGGATTTACTTAGATAGATATGACCTAGAATGCTTCATTTTGCAGGAGACAGCTAGGTGTGTTAGTGGATAGAGCTCTGGAATTGTAGTAAAGAAGATCTGAGTTCAAACCCTGTTTCATACAAGCAAGTCTCTCTCACCCTCAATTTTCTCTGTAAATTCTCTTTGTAAAAAGGGACTTATAATGGCACCTAGATTCCAGAGTTTTTATGAAATAATGTTTTTGTAAACATTAAAATTTTTATCTATTGTCATTATTTATATTTCTAAAAGAGATTGGGATTTTTATCTTTGTGAAGAGTAGGAAGACAGCTGTGATGAGGTGATCATTCCTTTATACTCCTGCCCTCAAGTGGGTTATCAGAGCTAGATTCACAACTAGTAATCACGTATTTCATATTTGCAGTCCAGGGGTACAATGCTGAGGAGGGGTTCAGTACAAAAGTCACTTTCCCTGGTTGCCATAGGTAGGAAATAGTCCCTTCTTAAGATGGGAAGGGCAACTTAATCAGCTTAATCTCCTCCACTTTACCTTTCCTAACACCAACTACTAAAGACAATCATAGATAGCAAACAAACATTTGTTGAGGCAAGTAACAAAACAGTAATCAGGAAAATAATTATACAGACAAAATTAGGCTATAGAACACACAAGAATCAGATGGCCATGTCCAAAAATATATGTCTATATCTGTATCTTGAGTCCATTACTTTTCTGTCAGGAGATTGATTATATGATTCCTTGATGTCCTTTGGGATTATAAATGATCGATTGATTTTTAAGAATATTTTAAAGTTGTTTGTCTTATACATTATTTTCAACATGGCCAATGTGAGAATTTGTTTTGTTTGACCACACATATTTGTTACAAGGCTTTTTTTTTTTGCAATAGGGAAAGGGAGGTAGGAAGGCAAGAAAATAGATTTTTGTTCACTGAAAATCAAAATAAAACCAAGTTGTTTGTACTGTTATAGTCACTGTACAAAGTGTTCTAGTTCTGCTCACTTCAATCTGCAACAGTTCATACAAGTTTTCCCAGATTTCTCTGAACTGTTTCCATTTGCTCTTTCTTACAGCACAATAATATTCTATTCCATTTTTAATTTTATCTTTATGTTTTAAAAACAGCACTATGGCTATTTATTTCAAATAATTCACAAGTTTCACAATTCTTTGTCCTGATTTGCAGCAATTTATTTTGAGCAATCACTTGCAGACAATATGCCTCAAAACTCTACCAATAGACACAAATACAATTCAATTAATCCAATAACCATTTGTCAAATTCCCATTATGTATAGAGCCCTAAACTAAGTAGGTGTTGGGTACATAAAGATAGAAATGATTCAATATGATGTAGCTATTCACTGGGAGATGGTGTATGAGGAAGGGGAGCACAGAGATACAACATGGATAGATAAGCATGCTGCAATTTATGAGAACCAGGGAAGAATCTAGAGAAAAGGACTTCTATCTGTGGTAGTACTTGGGTAAGGACTAAGTGAAAAATATGGGCAGTAGCTATATGTTCTTTATATCTACCAACAACGACAAAAACATACTGTTCCAAAAATTTTTGAACAAGAATTTAGCAAATTGGAATGTCTTATATTTCAAAGGGTGGCTAAGTGGCATGGTGAATGGCGTGCCAGACTTAAAGTACAGGGTCAGAAGTAAGACTCATTTTCATAAATTCAGATACAGCCTCAGACACTTACTAGCTGTGTGACCCTGGGCATGTCATTTAACCCCATTTGCCTCAGTTCTTCATCTGTAAAAATGAGCCAGAGAAGGAAATGGCAAACCACTCCAGTATCTCTGCCAAGAAAACCCTAAATGGGGTCATGAAGAAACAGACATGACTGAAACAACTGAACAACAGCAAAATGTTTTCAGAAGTTGCATGCTCTTCTTGGAAATGGTTTAGAATTTTTGGATCATAATTTACTTCTTACATAATTTCAGGATTTAGATTTCATTTGGTTTTAGTAGATTACCTAATTACAAAGGAAGTGGCTAGCCTGGGGGAGTACAGGGATGGAGTGCAACTTGCATACATCTGAAATAGCACCAAGTCAATCATGGACAATTTGAATGAAAAACTACTTTTTTAAAGTATCATTAAAAATTAAATATATGTTGCTAATCAGAATTTATCTTTACCAAGTTCATTTTTGTTGAAATTAAGCCAAAAAAAATGAAATTAAGCGATCAAAAGTAGATTTATAGATTTAGAGCAAGAAGGAATCTTAGAAAGCAACTAATTTAGCTAATTTAGCACCCTCAGTAATTTTTTTCAATTAATAAACATTTGTTCTTTTCTTCCAATGTCTCCTTCCACTGAAAAAAATAAAGAAAAACAAAATCCTTGTAATAAATACGCATAGTCAAACAAAGCAAATCCTCACGTTGGTTATGTCCAATAACGAATGGATCCATTATAATTAGGATTGGGTATTTATCTCAAGTCATAGGCTGAGTATGAAATATGTATATATTGAAACTAGAGATAATGATTTTAATGCTAAGATATTAGCTCTCCAGGAGAAAAAAAGGACAAAACATGCACAATTATATTTGTTATGTTCTAAAATTTGTTTGTTAAAATAGAATGCAATATGACAATTACTTAATTTGGAATGGTATTGAAGAAAGACCTATGAATATGAGAAATTAAAGAATGTAATATAGCAGTCTTTGGTAATCACATTTTATGAATTATAATTTCTACAAAGTAGCTATAAGACTAGAAGGTAAGCAGAGTAGGCGAGTTCCTAGGAATGCAAAACATAGAGGCATTGTAGGCTAGGAAACTGGTGGAACCTGCGTGGCACGAGTTAACTCTCACGCTCCCACAACACCAGGTATTTTTGTCACCAGGGAAGTTGTCCTGTAAATCTTGGGGCGGTTTGAGCTAACTTTGCTCCCATGTGAGTTGATCTAGAACTCAACAGTCATTCTTTTGGGCAAGAAGAGTATAAAAGCATTTGTAGGACCTTGTGAGAGACCTGCTGAGAGCCCAGGAAATCTTGCTAGGGTGTGATGGTTTTCAGCATGCTCTAAAATGGGTTGGAAATTACAAATCCTGATTTAGCTGTTTTGTTGATTGTCTAGAATTAAGAAAATGATGAAGAAAGTGTTTATAGTAAAGATTAAATTTTAAAGTGCCTTGTACTTACATGTTTTTTCTGAGAGCCAGTTTTTAAGCATTAACCAGCATATTACTGCTCCTTACCAACTGCCTTTTCCTTGTCACAAGTTTTTAATCTGTTTCTATCCTTCTGAACTTTTTTTTTAAGCACTTCGAGAGCTGCTTTTTTGGGGAAGTATTTTAATGTATTTTTTTTGTTAAAGAGATTGGAATGCCTCACGAGTCACATAATCCTACATCAGATACCGATTAGGGACTCAGACAAGAGAGATTTTAAAAAATAAGACTTTTTGCTAATTCACAGATTTTTAATGCCAGAAAATTTGTCCTCCATGACAACATAGGCATTTTTTCCATGCTAACTCATCACCTCTGTTGCAGAGAGGGATTAATTTTTTATACCTTTTCTCTAATACACAAATGCTGGTATTGCGAATAGTCATAAGTAGACTGTCCCAAGAATTGTGATCAAGCAAATAAAGAATGAGATTCTTCTTTATAATGCTCCTGTACAGAAGTGTTAATGAATGATGGATCTGAGGGAGTCACCCAGGAAAGTGGCATTCTAATTATCATACCCTGAATGAGTATAAATTTTGTGTCAAAGTAATTCTGTCATGAATAACTGGGTCAGTTTTGAGAGATATCATACTTTTCTGGGCTTAAGCCTCCACTCAAAAACATGGGTGGGGGAGGGGAGCAGGGAGGAACTGTTTAGCTGTGACTGACAATTTCATGATTATAACAATGCTTATCAAGTACAGATTTACAGCTGAAAGGAACACTAGAGATCACCTTGTCCAATCTCCTTATTTTAAATATGAAGAAACTGAGAATTGGAGAGGGAAGTAATGTTTCCAAAGGCACACAGGCATTAAGTGAATGCTTGGGATTTGAGCCCAAATCTTTCACCTCCATATCCAGTCCTTTTCCCACCATGTCAACCTTTCAAAGGTTTTACCTATAAGGAAAGACACTTCAAAAGACATTGTACACTCTTTAAGCACCACCCTGAGGTAAAACTAGATAGCTTCTAAAATTCCTTCCATCTGTGAGATTCTGTAACTCTATTCCCTCTATATGGTTCCCCGCCACGACCACCCCTGCTTCTGTTCTGGGTTCCTTGCTGCAATCTTTCATATCTTGAGTGATCTCAGCTGCATGTATCTTGCAATGAGTCTTCAATGTTTTCTTTGTGCTATCCTTCATCTATGAAATTATGAGACAGCAGTAGTGAGTAGCACAAGGACTTTAAATTCTTTTTCACAGTAGTAGCATGGTGTTTCAATAACCTCTTCATATTTTTTTAAGTCTCCCAGACACCTAAAATGGACACAGAGATTAATCTTGCCATAGTCCATCATTTTATTCATATACCCATGATATGACTATATCTATAATATACCCCATAATAATATATAGAGAAATATGAGAGAGGAAACTTAGTGTCAAGATATTGGGCCATAGTAAACAATAGAATCACACATGGTCTATCTTCCTCTAGATTCCCTGTCACTGGAGAAGATAAATGTAGCCCAGTAGTATAATCTGAAAACATAAATACCTAAATATAAAGATACTGAACATTCTATCAGCAGATAGTTGGAAGACAATTATCCTAAACAAAATTGTTTCTTACACTAGCATTTTGTGGTATTTTTCTTCACAAGAAGTATTTGACTTTCTATTCATTAATTTACATAAATTTGTTCCATTTAGCAGAAGTATTATTACTATTTTATAGATAATGGAAATGAAGGTGAAAGGTTGTGACTTGCCAAAAACCATCCAGTAAATGGCAGAGCTGAGATGTGACCCCCGAGTCCTCCGACTCCAAATCAAGCGTTCTTTTCATTATAATACATGGGTTTTCTCATGATGAAAACTTTGCTTGGGGAAGGTTAGTCTGGAAATAGTAGGGAGGACAAATTGAAGAAAAGGGAAGGCTACGAAGGGCTTAGATTAAGTGATCCTGAGATCCCTACCAGCTCTAACTCAATAATCCAGTGTTTGGGGCAGGGAAGCTAACCAATTGAAGGGTCCTATAACAGGAATCCAGATGTAAGGTGATGATAGACATAGTGGGAATGAAGAAGAAGTGATAATTGGGTTTTTTTTAATTTACAAGGATTAGTGACGGTGTATATATAGACATTTGATTTTAGATTCATTGAGTCTGAGATGACAATGGAATGAAAATGCTGACTAAGGGAAACTTAGAACTGATACTTGAGTAAGAGTTCAAGACTGAAACAGATTTGGGAATCATCAATATCACGGTGATATTTAAAGACATGAAAATAAATGAGGTCTCTAAACAAGAGAGAATGTAAAAAAGGGGGAGCAGAGAGCTGAGGACCAGGCCTTGGGGAATGCCCAGCTAAGGAGTAAGAGCTTTTCCAAAGTTACTTCTTGACCCATAGTCCAATGATTCTATGATAGTAAAGTTGTTGTAATGATCCTTCCATATTCAAAGAGCCAATAAATCAGAAAGCATTTAGTGAGTGCTTATTATTTGTCCATTTATCTAACACTTTAAGATTTACAAAGAGCTTTACAAATATTCTCAGTTTATATTCACAAACAAATCTATGAAGTATGTGCTATTACCCCCATTTTACAGATGAGGAAACTGAGGCGGACAACAGCTAAATGAGGGACTCGCCCAGGGTCACACAGCTAGTAAGTATCTGAGGTCAAACTGGAACTCAGATCTTCCCGACTCTGGATTTAGTACTTTTATCCACTGTACCATATAGCTGCCAGTCATGCAAACAGATTTTCTGAAAGGTTTTCTTAAAAAGCAGGAGGGAGACTATCAAAACTGATGAAGAATGTCAAAAAATATAAAAAGAAACACAATCAATTAAACTGCTCATTTTCCTGCTTCATTCATCCAATTATTAAAAACGTACGCATTATATGTTTCATAGGTGCTACTATGCTGCATTGGGTGATATACTGGGCCATCTCAATATTTTGTGAAAAACATCCTAACAATTAAAGTTATTTACATCGGAATGGATTGCCTCAGGAAGCTATTGCCTCTTCATGTAAAGTCTTTAAGCAAAAGCTGAATAACCTTTTCATATATGATACAGAGGGGATTGTTGTTAAGGGATGCATTGCACTACGTGTCCTGAGGTCCCTTCCAATTTGGAGTCTGTGAAAAAGAAAGATAAATATAGGGGAATCAATAAGCAAATTTTATTCAAGACATAGGGTGATGTTTTATTACCTAATGGTCCTTATTTTCCCTTTTAGCAAAAGAGTGTGGAGGTGTCTTCACAGACCCAAAAAGATTAATTAAATCTCCAGGATACCCAAGGGAATATGAAGATAACCAAATCTGCTACTGGCATATTCGATTAAAGTATGGTCAGCGTATTCATCTGAGTTTTCTGAACTTCAATCTTGAAGATGACATAGCTTGTCTTGCTGACTACTTAGAAATATATGACAGCTATGATGACATTCATGGCTTTGTAGGAAGGTAAAAATGACTTTTGCATGTCTAATTAAATTGAGAGGTAACAGCTTGTCATTTTTGGCTCGGCATTTCTGCAGTATTAATTTCCTATATCCATTTGCTAAGATATTCCTTGACTCAACATCCTGTTTTGACAAAGAATTCTTTGGCATGAAAAATCTTGGCTCACTACTATAGTATGTAATAATTGTTAGCCTCATTTTGTTGTTGTTCTTTGTTGTTAAGAATTAGTTTTATAGTCAATCTTAAAAAATCAATTGTTGGCCTTCTAGCAATGGATTTAAGATTAAGGAAAATGTGTTATGGGAAATTCATCATACTTTCAATGTCACCATATCCAGTCCTGTCCATCTTGTTTAAATAATTCTAAAGAATCACTGAGTCTCACCTCAGTAATTAAGGTTGTCCTGCTATTTTTTAAAAAAGTGTTTCCTATCTCTCTTTAAAGGTGTCTTTATGCACAGCAATAGCAATTCTTTCTCCTTTGTTTCTCAAAAAAAACCACAGCAATAAAAATCTACTCTTCTGAAGCTACAAGACTCATCTTCACCAAATGTCATAGGAAATCACATTAGTGGTACATTAATCCTTCTCCATACATACCTTCTTTAAAGTATGGCAAATTCCTAAATCTCCATGTTAATTCTCCATAGGAAAGGAAAGAAATTACACTGTGGAATCCATTGTCAAATAATTCAAAATACTTTTAAAATAAAATGTCTACTCCAGAAGAAGAAATAGTTTTAGAGCGGTGACAAAGGGGTATTTTTGAAAACTGGTGGAAAACTATTATTGAGCAGGAAAATGGGTCTTTGGAATAATTTTTAAGAAGACATGAAGGAGGGGCGGCTAGGTGGTACAGTGAATAGGGCACTGGCCCTGGAGTCAGGAGGACGTGAGTTCAAATCCACTGTCAGACACTTAACACTTAACTAGCCGTGTGACCTTGGGCAAGTCACTTAATCCCAATTGCCCTGCCTTCCCCCCTCCAAAAAGCAAAAAATAAATAAATTTAAAAAAAAAAAAAAAAAAAAAAGAAGACATGAAGGAGAAGTATATCAAAGAGGAATGAGATTTAAAAAAGAAAACTGAGTCCCTTATCCTTAAGGTCTCAAAAAAAGTCCTTTTTGTCCTTTTAAACCAGTTTCAGATATCTACTAAAAACATCTAAGATACTATTCATGTAGTAATTTTCAAAAGCTTATTCTGTTACTTAAATTACATTATGTAATGTGTTTTGTCTAAATTAATTAATTCCCTAGAAGCTTACATAATTCCTGCTTTTTATATGATTCCAAGTAGTTCTTTTCATCTTTTGATAGGGAAATCTTTGAGTGTAGCCTTTGACACTTTTGTCATTCAAAAATCATCCCGTCCTTGGCAAAAATATCTTCAGAAAGGGGAATGATACTGTCATTTTTCTTTAACTGACACTAGTCCTTACAAAGCCAACTTATGGTATGGAATAAAGAAGAACCCTGCATTTGCGTTTTCCAAAGAATTTTAAATTAACAATTACAAAAACTCAAATTAAGTAATGCCAAAATTTTTCTATTGCTTATGTCCTTCATTTTCACGGATGGTTCACTGAAATGCTATACTCTCATTTCTTGTCCCTCCTCTCATTTTTAAGCCTAATTATTCAATCTTTTGAAGGTATAACCTGAAAAAAATTACTTCAATTGAAAAAAAAAATGAGTCATTGCTTAAGTGAAAAATCAGACATTTTTATTAGTAGTAAAAAGAACCACATAATAATCCATGAATCATTTTTTTCTTTTTTTTCTTCCAGATACTGTGGAGATGAGTTACCAGAAGATATCATTAGTACAGGTAATTGCAAATTACTGGGACAAAAATATATTTTTGAAAAAGTTAAATGTACCTCTTAGAATCCAGTTAGGGTCACTGAGGATGAGACACAATTTCTTAGAAAAAAATTATTGAATCACAGTATTTTAGAACCAGAAGGAATCTTAGCAATCTTCTAGTTCAACCTCCTCATCTTACAACACACTGAGATCCAGGTAAAATGAAGTAATAGCAACAGGTTTACATGGAGCAGAGAGTAATGGTAAAAGCATTGGACCTGACATTTGAAAGCCTGGGTTCTAGCATTGGTTTTGTTTCAAATTGACAGGTGCCTTTGAGCAAGTCATAACTCTGGAGCCTTGATATTTTCATCTGTGAAAAGGGTGTTATTATAATTTCATCTGTGCTGCCAATCTTACAGGATTGCTATGAGGAGACCACTTTCCATGCTACATAAATGTTATTATAACTTGAACCTAAAGTCTTCCCACCATGTGATACTGCTACCTCTCAGAAGATGAACCAAGTTGAACTTGAACTAGGTTGTCATGGAAATGAATTTCCCCCATTGCTCTAATATTAATATCTGGCATTTATAAGGCACTTTTAAGTCTTCAGAGTTCTTATGTATCTCTTATCTCCTTTCATTCTCAGCATTTCAAGATTTAGTAAAAACAAGGCCCATGTTACAGATATAGAAACTGAGGCCCTGGGTGGTAAACTGACTTATTAAAAGTCATAAACAGATTGAGTTGGAGCCTTGTTGCTACTACAAGATAAACTGGTCCTTAAAGAACCCTCTAGACCAAAAAATACCCTCCAATCAGACTAACAAAACTTGCAATTCTATACTTGATTTGTCCACTGCAAATTTCTTTGGGAAACATAATGTTTAAACTTTCTTAGTCATTTATACAGTTTTTTTTTAGGAATAAGATTATTAGGTCCTTTTGAAAGCATGTTTTGATGGGGGACATGGGAAGAGGAAAGGTAGAAAAAGTTTCTGACCATCAGTTCCAGAAGGCTTAGAGAATGGTATGAGCATTATGTAAATGAAGACAAAAAAATGCAACCTACTATATTCAGTTTTATAGGCCTACTCTGATTATAAATGCAAAAACAGGGTCACTGAGAGGCTAAATGCAGAGTTCAAAAGAAAATATAAAGGCAGAAGAATAATATTTTATTTCATGATGATAAAAAATAGAAAAAATAAAATTTTAGCTACAAAAAGGAACAAATATTGCATGAATAAGCGGGTGGGGGAAGAATTTTATAGAAAACAAAGTGAGACTTCGAGATTGAAAAAGAGATCAGGAGAAGAACTTGAGAGGTGAAAAATGCATATTGTTTCATTCTTTGACTCCCAATATTGTGTGAATCTACATAACATGAACATTCACATCTTTATGTTTAAAAGGTATTTAAAGTTTCAAGTAGAGAATCTCTCCTGAGTTCTTGGCAAATGGGAAAGACCCAATTTAGTTCCAGAGGAGGCCTTATCTGTAACATAGTTGTCATGGTCCCACTCTCTTGGGACCAGACCTGTTGCATTTTCCTTTCAGTGTTCTTAGGAACTGAGGTAATTGGAGTTGTCTCTCTTCCCTAACATTAGCTCAAGGCCCTACAAGTTGTTGTGCCCCTCCCCATGCTTAAGGTCCCAATGACTAGTACCCTAGTGTTATTTAAACTCCTAAACATAGGATTAGCTTTTACAAAGGGATATTTACTTCAAAATTATAGCAAGATCAAAAATACTAACATTTGAACATCAGCGGCATAATCCCCTTTAGGTCCTTGTCACTATCTTGGGGAATAGGATGGTAAGAGGGTGGGCAGTGGGGGAATGGAGACTGGGCTCATAGCTTAGCTCAGTTCCTATCGTAGTACTATTACTATTGTACTAGTTCATGTTCATAGTACAGAGGACATGTACAAAGTACACACACACACACACACACACACACACACACACACACACATTCTCAAAGCCAGCATCAGTGCAGCCTTTTTGCTGGGCTGGAGTCCAGGACCTTTGTTCTTCAGAGTGTTCCTTCTGGGCTGGCTGTAACACCCAGTCTGGATTCCTAGATTCCCAGGGCTTATCCTTCTGGGCTAAATTGGAGATAATACATCTAGCACCTACAACTGAAAAGTACAAACAAAAAAGTAAAAAAACTAGGCCCATTTTTTTCTGGGCTACATGCCCTAATAAGTGGGGAGAGGGAAAGGGAGGGAAGTAGACACATCCTCCTTACCTCATGCTCTTACTAGCTGTGAGCAAGACCCTTTACTTTCAGACACAAATGCAGCAAAAGCCTCCATGTCTGCTGAGTAACGTGGATTTTAAAGGCCCACAACTCCATCTACACAGCCCATGTGAAAAGTCTACTCCCAACCACAAGGCAGGCTAGCACAGAATGTCCAAGCATGCTCCAGACCTCCATTTCCCCTTGGTGACTGCCTGTTGACGCTCTAAAGTAGTTTCCTAAGTGTCTTCCACATAGGAAACACCTTCTTATGTGGTCTGGAAATTCCCCAAACCCCCATTACATTTTCTTCGTCTTAGTGTAGTCAGTATGGTAGTTTTAGGACATCGTTCTGTAACTGGAGTTGAGACTGTGAAAGATACCCGCCCTAGCAGTTACCTCCAAATCTACTTTGGGACCAACTTCTGAGTTTCTGGACACTTCCCCCAGCCCTTTGTAATTCTCTAGGGTGTGCCAGGAAATAGACTAAGATTGAGTTTTTTGCTTTGTTTTATTTTATTTTTGAGTAGCTCTGAATTTAGAAACAAATTAGCTGTTTATTTAGCATCTACTTATACACAGTTGGATATAAAGGTTATCCTTAGTCCTCAAATGCTATGCCAGTGGAACAACAGGGCACAGGCTCCTACAGTTTCAATTCAATTGACAAAACTAGAAACAGCCCAACTAAGACTAGGATGGCCCATCACCACATCAACTCTTAATGACCATTTATTGAGTTAGTTATAAAAGGCTTGCCAATAACATCAAAGGAGGGACTATTCACAGAGATCCTCGAAGTTTCCTAGTATTTGCTCATGGCACTATGGCATAGATAAGGGTAGTCCATAAGTCAAAACGAAATTCCTAACCATATTGGTATAGATGACTGAGGAGAGCAGAAAACATGCCCTATGAGAATCATTTGAAGGGACTGGGAGGTATTTAGCAAAGACAAAAGAAGGCTTAGGGGAGACTTTAATAGTTGTCTTATAAGTATGTGAAAAATTGTCTTATTGAAAAGGAATTAGATTTATTCTGCTTGGATGCAGATGGCAACACTTGGAACAAATGCATGGAAGCCCCTGCAAGGGAGACTTCAGCCTGGTCTAAGGAAAACAAACAAAAAAACAACCTTACAAGTCGAATTGTCTTCTTTAAGTCTTAAAAACTCGTCTGGGACATTATAGTTGTTGTTATTCAGTTGTTTCCAACATTTTCTTGGCAAAGATACTGGAGTGGTTTGCCATTTCCTTCTCCAGCTCATTTTACAGAGGAGAAAACTGAGGCAAACAGGGTTAAGTGACTTGCCTAGGGTCACACAGCTAGTAAGTATCTGAGGCCAGATTTAAACTCAGGAAGATGGATGAGGCTTCCTGAACTCCAGGCCCTGCACTCTACCCACTGCCCTCAATTATAGAGGGAATTCTTATTTAATTATTTGTTGGTCTCTAAGATCCCTTCCAACTCCGACAATTCTAGGACAGTTAAAGTAATTGTCTACAATTTAGAGACTTCAACTAAACAAAATTGCATCTAACTTGTGCAAGGCTCCATGCCCAGGTGCTGGCGATGCAAAGATTAATAACAAAACCAAACCCTGTCCTTAAATCTTGAGGACTTTAGAATCTGCTGATGCCCCCAGGTCAAGAAGACTAAACAACTGAAACTGAGAACTGCACTAAGACTTTTGGGATACCCTGCATTTATTGACCCTTGCTGTAGACAGCAGCAACCTAGTACTGATTGGAAGAATGACCAGGCCTTGGGCCCTGGTCCTTCAAATGCTACTTCCTGTGTTTTTGTTTTAACTCAGCAGTACAAAAGTCATGCACAAGTAGTACTTACAAGAGAATAAGATTTCACTGGAGAGAATTTCCTTCTTTCCCTTAGTAAGGTAGACTTTTAGCCTCTACAACTTAAGAAAACTGCACTGATTATGGTAGTTAAACCTCATTTATTAATACTGATATTCTCAAATAAATGTTGAAGCTGAGGAATTTTCAACAGATGAGGAAGTAATCTTTGTGATTTCTTGTCATAGGAAATGTTATGACCTTGAAGTTTTTATCTGATGCTTCAGTGACAGCAGGAGGTTTTCAACTCAAGTATGTTGCGGTGGATCCCACTTCCAAAACTGGTGAAGGAAAAAATGCCAGCTCAAGTTCTCATGGAAATAAACACTTTTTAGCGGGGAGATTCAGCCATTTGTAAACCAACACAGAAACATCAAAAGTGACAGTATTTGGTGATTGTATTTTTTTTTTTTACAACTCTCTTTGTATGTTACTTTTAAAGTCACTGCTGTCATTCGGAGGGACAAGGGCCAAACACCTTGTTAATGCCAACCTTTGCACTACTTTGATGAACAGTGAACATACTGGATGAAGATTAAAATCCAACTAACAAAATAAAACTGAAAAGAAGCATTGAAGAGAAGATAACTTTATCTTTTTGAACCCAACAAAAGCAAGATATTTCTCGAGTGATCATTAGTCAACACCCGTTAACTTTTCTTCTTGTTTTTCTCCCCCTTTCCTCCCCATATAAATGTGAGCTATCATGATGAATATTGTGTATTACTTAAACCCAACACTTTGTAATTTTCTCATTCACTTTGGATCTGATCCCTTTGATTCTGATTTATATGGTGTTTTTTTCAATTATAATGGTGTGATTTTACAACTTCAAAGTTCCCATACCTTGGAATCTTAAATAATGTCAAAGAAGTTTAATTATCAAATGAGATAATGTATGTGAATATGCATATTCATATATACATAAAGTATGAATATATTTTTTAAAATAAAAAGGACTATAGAAAAGTAAAATATCATTGGTAGTAGATGGATACCAATCAGGATTTTCCTATCGGCAACATCCAGGTATATGAAAGTGTTAGCATACTGCTCAGTATTTTTTCATAAATTTTGCATATACTATGGATTTGTATATACCTTTATAAACAATGTTGCCTTATTAGGAGAGGTTCAATTTCAAATTTGATTATGGATATCACTAAGGCAATAATTTCCACTTTCCCCCCTTTTCTATTCTTTCCCATTTACCCAGTAAAATTGACCAAAGTCCCTATTGTTATAAATATGCGACAGGAGGGAGGAGAATAGAGGAAAGGGAACAAAAATCTTCTATAAAGTGTTTATAGACATTGAGACAAATAAGATAACAAGATTAGCTTTAGATTCCTGGTCATCAAGATCATTATTTTTTTTTAAGTTACTGAAAAATTACTACTTTTTAATCACATTTGTAACACTTTTTCTAGAACCCTAACCCCATGGAACACTACTGTCAATAAATATTCATTAAGCCTATGTGCAGCCGCTGTAAGTAGGTACCATTAAGCATTTAATTATGAGATGTCCTCCCTCCTCACTTCTTGGAACTCATACCTCCCTTCAAGGCTCGGTTTATGTGTTACTTCTCCAAAAAACCTTTTTTTGATTCCTTCGGTTGTTATTGCCTAATCCCCATCATTTTGTATTTATTTTGTATATATCTTGTATGTATTTATCTGTTGTATATTTTTTTTCCCCTAAAAGAATGTAATTGCCTTAAAGGCCAAGACTCTCATTTTTAAATTTGTATTCTCAGTGCCTGGCACATAAAGGTGCTTAATAAATATTTTTAGAATTGAATTTTCATTGAGTTGAAATTGTTTAATGTACTTTATGTCAATAGTTGCATTATGGGCAATTATGTGATTGATTTAGCGCAAAGATATTACTTACGCTTAATATCAGATTTACAGTGTGACTTCTTAAAAATTTATTTCTTAATAGTTGATATGTGACTGATAAATCTATTGACTGGCTTGTTTCTCCCTCCATTCAAATCCAAACTCAGCTACCATTTCTTCCCTGAAGCTCTCTTAAACAATAACCGCCACCTTTCCTTCCATAGCACTCTGCCTGGACTTTTCCTTTGCACTTATCTCTCTCTCTTTAAGAACACTGTCATTTGTGTACATTCCCCACCTCCCTCTTCTTCATTAGACTGTAAGATCCTTTAAGAGCAGGATTTGTGCCATATCTTCAGTGACTTGTACTTAGTAGTTATTTTTTTTTTTTTTGCTTTTTGAAGGGGGAAAGGCAGGGCAATTGGGATTAAGTGACTTGCCCAAGGTTACACAGCTAGTAAGTGTTAAATGGTTGAGGGCAGGTTTGAACTGAAGTCCTCCTGACTCCAGGGACAGTGCTCGATTCACTATGCCACCTAGCCACCCCATACTTAGTATTTCTTAACAAATGTGAGTTGCCTTTTTCTATTCCCCTGAAATTTACCCAATATGTACTTTGATTCCTCAGAGTGAATACTACTATTTAATACTACTATTTAAAAAAAATTTTTTTGGAGAGGATAATCCCAGTGTCTTTAATTATCTCTAGTTGGTAAATGATCTTCTTTTCTTATTTTGTCTTATGAATCCTTGTACCCTTTCTGTTTGCTGATTTTTCAAATATACAATCTGAGATGATTTTAAAAACTGAACATTTTTAAAAATGTCTTTATATGTAACCCCTGTCACAAAGTCCAGTGGTATGGGACTCTCTTTAATGGTAGAGACAAAGGCTCTGCTCTCTGTGAGGGGCAAGTGTTGTACCCAAACCCAAATCCCAGGTCACTACACACCACCTGATTTGTGGCCTACCATCAAGCCCCTTTGTATTTCTGTCTTTGTCTCTATCCTACACCCTGTATTAGCTTAAGACTACTTAAGGCGTAGCCCTGAGTATTGCCCAAGGCATAGTCCCCTCACCCCCTCCTTCCTCAAATCAGCATTCTATTTATTCTTCCTGAATCAGCATACTGTACAAGGTTCAGCCTAAGGTTATGGTGTATGTAGAGACCACCCTGTTCTATTTGGCTGCTGACCAAGCAGGATCCCCACACCCTTAGCCCAGAACATGACCCTGGCCTGTTCTGGGGAATTCCGGTCCCCCTTGCCCCATGACCCTCCACCCTGCTCTGGAAAGCTGACTATGACCCTCCACCCTGTTCTAGGAGGGACCCCGATTTCACAGGAAAGTTGCGCTCTTGTATACTTGTGCCATATTCCCAAATTAGCCCTGAGCTATAGATCTAACCAATTGCTGTTCTTTGCTTCTGTACGTCATTGCTTCTGCTAGCTCCCCTCCCTGATTGTGGTTTTTGAGGTTTTAGCCTTTTTAAACAAGTGTCCTTGCCTTCAATGGACTCTATCGATTTGAGTTTACACTCTGGTAGTTGCGCACTTGCTTAACAAATCCACACCTAAATTTACCTTGAACCCAGGTCTCAGCTCGCTCTTATTCTTTGTACAATACAAGGAGTTGGTGAGAGCCAGAGAGATCCAGCTTTCACTATTCTCCTTTGGGAATCTTCACAGACTAGTCCACTTTTGGGACTTTTCAGGACCAATATCTCCTTTTGGAACTCTTTAGATGAGTGTGCCCCTTTGCGACTTTTCAGGGCCAGTCCCCTTGGGAATGATCAAGTTTCAAGTCTTGAACATCAAGTCACTTCAGGTACTCGTGGCTTCCATTTTCAAAAATGCTGAGCTAGCTGTTCATACTCTAAGGATAGGGGTTAGACCCTCATCACACCACTATTTTTTGAAAAGTAGCCATATATAACTTACACTTACTGCAATATGAAACCTTAAATTTTCATTCTTCAATTCAAACATCTTATTTTCCAGGTTTTTTTTTTAGGGCTATTAATTCTACTTAGTTTGAATTTTAGATTAATGCAAAAGGAAGCTCTTTTTGACTAATCCCAAGTGACTTAGTGATATATTTTACAATTGTTTCATGTTAATAAAAAAGTTTTCTTGTGTCTGTGTTAGAGTTTAGTTCCTTTTGTGTTCCATTAGTCTCAAATTTCTAAAATATGTGTTTGTGGATGTTTTGTTACTATAAAATTGTCTGAATGAGTGCCAGTCTACAAAAAACCCCACTGGAAGAAAGAGATTCCCAAAGAGGCCAAAAAGAAACGATTAAACTCCTTCAGGTCCTCTCTTAAAAAATAAAAAAAGCAGTAATGTTTATGATGCTATTTTTTAAAATTTAAAATGAAATGGGAGTTTTCTTGTTTGTTTTATCTGGTGGAAAACTAATTCTAAATAACTTCACAGTGAGTCTCATAACACCAGGTTGGAAAAGTTTTATGTAACTGAATTTAATTGACTCAAGATGCGTTCATTAAAAAAAAAAATTTATGCACTGCTTGTATTGACTTAATTTCATTGTTTTCTGAAATTGTGACCCCTGCTGCATCAAATGAGTATTACTCATATTTGAAGTTCTGAAATTAAATTCCTTATTCTCTCTTCAAAAAAAATCTCATTCATTTTAATCAGTAATATTTTCAAACCACAAATCAAGACTTTTTAAAGTTACTGAGTGCCCTTGGCTTAAAAAAAATCAATGAAATATATAATTAACTGGTGAATATAAAATTATAGAGTGGAAAGGTTAGAGTTATGGGCTAACAAAAATATTACTACCTGTTGGCATCTGCCAAATAATCATTTCAGAGAACCCATAAAACAACTTTACATCAGACTCTTTCTCACAAATATTAAGTTAAGACTCTTGAGAGATAGAAGACAATATTTTTTAAATTAAAAAAACTGTTTTTGTTTATTTTTATTTTTTAATAGAAGACAATATTAACCTATCTCATTTAACACAGAAACTAGATTCTTTGAGTTGTCCCTTCTATCTTCTGTCACTTCTGTACGTTACATAAGAATGGTTTTTAAAATCTAAATATTGCATATTGAAAAACTCAAGATGCATTCTTAATGTTTTGTGTCATGAACCCTTTCGTAGTCTGGCGAAGCCTATAGACCCTTTCTACGAATAATGTTTTTAAATGCATAAAATCAAATACATAGATTACAAAGGAAACCAATTATCTTAAAATACATTTATTAAATCTTAAGTACTTTTATGAAATTAAAGTTTAAAATAAACTCACAGATCTCAGGTTGCAAGCCCTTGACTTAAGAACTCTGATGAATTAGTGACCAATCAGGACTTTGGAGAATAGACAAGGAAGCGCACCTACCAGCCACCTCCCCATGTCTTGACTGAGGGAAGAAGGACTATAATGTAATTAAGACAAAGAATTCGACATACATTTTGGACATCACAAGCGTTTGAATTTATTTTGCTTGAGTAAGTTTACTTGTTATACGAATTGTTTTTTTCTTTTTTATGGGCAGTGGTTTGGGGCAGAAGGTATGAGGTAACAGAGGAAAGACAGTTTAGCTAAAAAAAAAGAAGAAAACACTGTCATTGAGACATTTTAAAAACAGAAGAATACAGATTCAGAAAACAGCACAGATAAGCAGGACAGCTTTGAAAGTAACATGTTAAATTCATTACATATTTTTTGAAAAGCAGCTGTATATAATAGATTACCAGTTTTACTTGTAGCCTTTATGTTTTTTTCTGATTTACCTTGCAAATGGGAATGTTCAATTTTTTTATGTTTATGAAGTTCAGAATCTAAAAAAATTTTTTCCAAAAAAGAAAAAAAATCCAAGTTGAACATACTTCTGTCAGGGAAGGGAGACAGCTAGGCCAAAAGTTTTACATTGTCAGATGCAGTCACTGAAAGAGATGTTTTATTTAATTGTTACTCTGTCACAAGGGAAGAGTCAATCTGGAATGAAGGGAGATTTTCCTCCCAGAACTGACATATGTAAAGCTAGCTAGTGTATCAATAAAATGTATTTTTAAACATCAAAGAATAGAGACATTTGGACTTACTGAAAATGGAAATACCTGCTTTATTCAGAAGGTATTGAATACATTCATATTGTAAATGGATTTGTGATTTTATAAGTGTGGGATTACAAACCTTTCCACCAGTTTAGATTGCAATCTCTCTATACATGTTCATTTTGTTCAGTTCTTATTATCCAAAGCTTCTAAGATACATATTTTTCTCTAGAAGCTGTCCGTTGGTTCTACTTAATATCTCCGGGCTACAAATGCACAGTTCTGATTATCATCTTTTAGTCTCAAAATGGTTCCTTTTCTATTTCTGCATGGCCTTGATAATGTCTTTTGTAATATGATAGCTAATTTTATATACCACTTTGCAAATGTAACCTCATTTTATCTTTACAACCCTAAGAGGTAGGTGCCATTATTATCCCCATTTTATAGTTAAGGAACATGAGGAAAACTTACTTGACCACTCTACCTCAATGTTCTTCCCTGTTCCATCAGTCATATCATGTCCTCTAACTGTGGATGCAACCCAAGGCACTGTATAGTACTTTTCTCTACATTCTTTCACGTGGTTACCTCACCAGTTCCCATAAGTTTAATTACCAGCTCTGTGCAAATGTTCCCAAATCTATACATCCACCCCAAATCTTTTTCCTGAGCTCTAATTCTGGGTTCTTTGTTCATCCTTATACAGGGCACTGTATCTCCCTGACTTTTCACTGGCTGTCTCTGAGGTGCTTCGAAAGCTCTACCTTCTCATCTGATGGCAGCTAGGTGGCACAGTGACTAAAGCAGGAGTGGTCTTAGAGTCAGAAATACTCAGATTCAAATCCTGAATCAGACCTTTACTAGCTGTAGTCACTTAATCTCTCAGCCTAAATTGCTTCATCTATAAAATAGGGATAATAGCATTTCCCTGGGTTATTGTGACAATCAAATAAGGTAATATTTGTAAGGTGTTTTGCAGATCTTAAAATTATAATAAAAGTCAGTCATTGTTATTATCTCAGTTTCTTTGCTTTTGGGGCTTCCTTCAAAACTCTGCTCAAATGGCACCTTCAAAGCGCTTTGTCACAAGTGCACAGATTTTGCTGCTTCATTGTTACCCTTTTTCTTACCCTTAGGGGTTTTGTAGTCATTGTGTTGTAGAAGTATATTAAAAAAAAAAAACAACAAACCAAAAAACAATTTTTTACTTTCTATAGAAATATTAAGAAATACTATTTCTCAAGCCTAAAAACCTTTCCAGGCTTTTCCCTTGGGCCAAAGGGAAGAACAAAGAGCCTTCCCCTAAAATGCAGTAAAGGTGATAATTTAACTCCCATCTAGAATGTGATTATTGTCTTCCCACTCATCTGAAATGCTTGGTGCCAGGCCCCACCTAGGGACAGCATCATCTCTTTTGAAATTCAAGAGTAAGCTATTGATCACAGGAAGAAATTTCTAAGGAGAAAAGGTCTGAGAAGGAACTGAGTAGTGTTCATTCTGGAATGTTAATCACAAACTGTATTTTAACATCTTTTTCTTTGTTCAAGATTGCTATAAATGTTACCTGAAATCTTTTTGGGGCCAAGAGTAATATGGATAGAGGGAAGAGTGACCATAACAGTTTGGATATCTCTCTCCAAGACAGAAATGCCTTGAATGTAAAATCAAATAAAAATATTCTGGCAGAATCAAACCTAAATCATAAAGTACATTACTGTATACATTTTAATTTTTTTTCAACAGTGAATATTTTTTTTCCTGGTTCTGCTTTGTCTCTCTTTTTTCTCAATCTGTCTCATCAATTAATATAGTTAAGCAAAACCAACCTATAGGGACGATGTCTGAGAATATATGCAACACCTATGGCATCATCTTTTATCCTATCTAATGAAAAGGGAGAAGTCAATTTCATCTTCTGCTCTCTTTGGTCACAGATTGGTTCTTCAGATTATTTAGTTGGTTACATTGTTCTCCTAGTTATACTTCATTCTGTATCAACTGATACAAATATTTCCTTATTTCTCGGAATTCTTCATATTTGTTGTTTTTTTAGTAACACAAAAATATCCCATTAAATTACTGTGGCAAGATTGTTGAGCAATTCCCCAATTTGCAGATGACCACTGTTACCAATTTTTTTCTACCACACAGTAGTTCTACAAATGTTTTGATATAAAAGGGGCCATCTCACAAAGGGTATAAACTTTTTTTTATAAGTAATTCCAAACTCCTATTGTGAGCTAATCTTTTCAGAAATTCTGTGGTGACAGGAAGAAGGGTTGTGGGATGGTAATTAACACAGAGCAGAGAGACTGGTAGCAGAAAAATTTTGAATCCAGCAGCACAAAACCTGCTTTGTAGTTCATGAAATAAAAATAAAATCAGGAAAGAAAAAATAATTTTGTTAAATGAGAAGGGGAGTTATTATCAATTACTATACTAGCCATAGATAGTTATCTATTTTAACTATTCTTACTAACTAGACGCTAAGTTCTGTTAAATTTGTGCCTTTTAAATTTCAGCAAAGTGGGGGAAAGTTTTAGTAGAATTTTTTTTAGGCTAGGGAAGATACAAGAATGAGTGAAATATGTAAGTTTTGAGGCAAAGAGTAGGGAAGATTGAGGATGTTCATATATGATGGTTCAGCAAAAGAATCCCTTCAATTATCCACAGGTGTTATTAACGAAATACCATTTACTTCAAAATGAGATCTCTCCAGGCCAGCTGGCACATAAACAAAACTCAGGGTGAATCCCTAATACTGTCAAATGATCATCTAATTTTCTAAAATTTAGGCACCTCTAAGAAACTTTCTTTAATCAACTTATTTCCTAAGAGCAACTCCCTTTAAAAACTCCAATTATAAACAACATTCATGTTTTTATGTTTCAGTGTTTTTGTTGTTGTTCAGTCATATTTGACTCTGTGCTCTCATGGACTTGGTCCATGGGATTTTGTTAGCAAAGACACTGGATTGGCTTGGCATTTCTTTTTCCAGTGTGTCCCAATTTTACAGATTAGAAATGAGGCAAATAGGGTGTAAGTGACTTGCCCAGAGTTACACAACTAACATGTGTCTGAAGCTATATTTGAAGTCAACTCTTCCTGAATTCAGGCCCAATGCTCTTTCCATTGCAGTCCCTAGCTGCCTAGCTGATTCTTCAATAACTTTTTTTTGTAAGTGCAACTCTCTTTTTAAAAACTCCAAATGTACACAACATTCATGTTTTTATGTTTCAGTGTAGTATTGCCGATTTCCGGTACTGCTACAATTCCAGCCATCAAGACCAACTTTCCCCATTCCCTCCAAACACTGCCCTTTCCCTCCCATTTTGCACAAGTCATGAGAGGCAAAAATGACTTGCTCAAAGTCACAGTTGGTGGCAAAGTCAGAATTAAAAATTAGCCCTGACTCCAACTTTCATTCTTTTCAGTACAACAAATTCTCCCTGTACACGTTTCCATAATCCTGTTCCTTTTGTTAAGCTACATTTTAAATAGTTGGTTTCTGTTCAGTTTTAACATGTTGTGGAAGGTAAACAAAAACAGGGTTTCATATTTTTTCTTCTTAAGTATCCGGGTGGCCTAAGTAGGTTTTAATCATATAATATTAGTGCTTGAATCACATTTATTTAACACTCTTTTCAAATACTGTACTATATTTGAGGTGGGAGATGGACTAGAACGCCTCTACCCTTAAGGACTTTGCCTTAACACTCTAATGGGGAGACAAGAAGTACATTCACAGTATAGGTGTATGCAAGACACAAAGTAGATACAAGGTAACTTCGGAGGGAAAGAAGGCACTTGGGGGGGGGGGGACGTAACCCGGAAGTTTCTACAACAATTTGGCATTTAAGCTATATTTTATAGATGAGAAAATCAGCTCTGCAAAGTGCAGAGACTTGCCTTTGGTCATATAACTAGTTAAGGTCTTCTGACTCTCTATGCTATATTTTTTTCTACTACACTGGGCTACTTGTCCTGGCATGGTTTAATAACCAAAAGCCCCCAAAGCAAATGGGACTGTCTGTAATGTTGTTATGTTGAATGAGTAAGATGCTTTGGAAAATCCAAGTGCTAGAAAAAATAACGTTTATATTATATTCTCAGAATTTGCCAGTACCCTGAATAAGGTCTTAAAGTATTTAAATGCTACACTTTTTTTTTTTGGAGGGGGGAGGTCAGGACAATTGGGGGTTAAGTGACTTGCCCAAGGTCACACAGCAAGTGAGTATTAAGTGTCTGAGGTCAGATTTCAACTCAGGTCCTCTTGACTCCAGCACTTGGTACTCTATTCACTGTGCCACCTAGCTGCCCCTAAATCCTACACTTTCAAAATAAAACTGAATTTCCATTTGTAGGCCACTTGTAAGTACAGTGATTTTAACAAAATGAGTGCTTTAAACAACTTCGTGAGTTCCTTCACTACAGCAACTGTCTTTTGCCTCTTTTTGCATCCCCAGATCTTAGTAGATGCTTGATAAATATTTATTGGTTAAGAAATATTTTGATAATTGTATTTCCATCTAATTGCTTTCTTCTGTAATATTTTATGTATTTTATGTATTCTGCAAAGGAGTCTATAGGCCTCAGCAGGCAGGCAAAGGGATCCAAGACATTAAAAAAGCTAAAAACTGGAGGCAGCTAGGTGGCCCAGTGAATACAGCACTGGCCCTGGAGTCAGGAGGACCTCACTTCAAATCAGGCCTCAGATACTTCACACACTCACTAGCTGCGTGACCTTGGGCAAGCCATTTAACCCCCATTGCCTTGCCTTCCTCCCTCCAAAAAAAAAGTTAAAAACCATTGCTTTAAAGGAAGATTGGGAGAGTTGGCTAATATGTCAATACTTAAGGTCACCTTTCAATTTTGAAGTTACTGAACAGGTGCAGATGTGCTTAGGTGGATGGAAATTCCCAATAGAAAGGAAGGAAGTGAAGAAGGGGGATGAGAAAGAAAACAGGAAGGAAGGAGAAAAGAAGAAAGGAAAAGACAAGAAAAAAAGAAAAAGACAGGAAGGAGAAAAAAAGGTAAGAAAGAGAATTAAGGAGTCACAGGTGCATTGCATATAGACAACTGTCATTCACTAAGGTATGGCAGAAAGTAAAGTCACTTGCCCTCTCTGGGTCTCAGTTTCCAGGGAGAGGGAGTTAGATCCATGCTATGCAAGTTGTAAGAATGAATGAATGAATTAAAAAAAAAAAAGCAAACCCTGTTGGTCTGTATTCCATCTATGGTATAACCCGACCTCATTCATTCCACCAAGGCAATTTTTAAAAGGCAGCAATTAAAAAAAAAAAAGAAAGAAAGAAACTGCGCCTTACAGGCAAAATATTAACGTGCAGGGCATCCATAAACCCGAAGGGATGGAGTGGGGGCGGGATTGGCGGGGAGCGATCGACGACTTCACCGCTCCTCAGGCTCCGGGCCTCGATTGGCTCGGGCATCGCTTTCCCGGACTTTTCTCTGGTAGGAGTTTAGCTCCCGCGCACTCAGCGCCTTCCCCATCTCCTGGACCCTCCCTCTCTCCCCCACTTCCTCCCCCCGCCGCCATTTTAGGCTGGGCCGGAACCAGAGACCGGCGCGCTCAAGGGAGCAGAGGGCGGGCGTCTCCCGTGCCGAGCCGGAGCCAGAGCCGGAACTGGAGCTCGCGCCTGAGCCCGGGGATCACGCGGGGTACGCAGGCGAACGGGGCTCCCGAGGGCGGGGGGACGCACGGTTGGCGGGACCGGGGGGAGGCGATCTTGAGAGGCGCCGCTCCGCGCCCCACCCCCCTCCGCCCTCCGGCTGGGCCCGACGCGCCCTCCCACTGGTCCCTCCTCCCGCCCCTCGCCCGCTGCGGCGCCTCCCCCTGTTGAAAAGAGCCCGGGAAATTCTCACGTCGTCGGCGCCGGACGCGGGCGGCGGCGGGAGTGGCGGCGGCAGCGTCAGGGCCGGCGCGTGTGCGGGAGGGGACCAGCCGCAGGGTCGCTTTGCTTGACCTCCCACGGCCTTTCCCCCCCCTCCATCGGGAAGCGGGAACTCGGCTTGAGGGAGGGTGAGTGTAAGGGAGGGGGCGGGGAAGGTCCGGCGGGCACACACGTGTGCGTGTGTGTCTGCGAGTGGGTGTGCATGTGCGCGCGTGTGGGTACTGGGGGTGGGGTGGGGCGGGGCCAGCTGTGCGTGTTTCAGGGGCGTATTCGGGGAAGGGGGTCGTCTCACTGTCACGGTCCTCTCCCGTCTCCCCCGTAGTTAAAGTGTAGCCATCATGACTGCCCAGGGCTGTAGCCCTCTGGCCCCGCTGCTGGAAACGCTGGAGGATCCCGCGGCCGCTGTGGGGGAGCAGGTGGATGCCTACCTGACCTTGGCCAGGTGAGTCTCAGTTTACCTGCTTCTCCGTGCTCCCTCTCCCAGTTCCCTGACCAAGCCCCAATCACTACTTTCCTTCCCCTGACCCCTCCTGTCCATTTGCTCGAAGGTTAAGTTGGGTATGGAGCGGGGAGAGGAGAGTGGCTAGAAAGGAAGGGAAGGGAAGCTTCAGGCAGCCAGCCCACAAGTCCGGTTCCTGGGATCGGGCTTGTGTGCTCTTCGTCCACATAGGCTAGTGGAGGTCAGATGAGAGGTTGTTAAGGATTTTGTGTGTGTGTGTGTGTGTGTGTGTGTGGTCTCATTTATCCAGGTTGAAAAAGATCTAGGTTTTGTTTTTTTTTTAATTTCAGGAAAAGATTTGCCTGAAAGGTTATAGAAGGTTAATTTTTACGTGGGTAAACAGATTCGCGCATATCTGTAATTATTTGTGCAATAGTACCATTCTTTTTGGATGTTGCAAAGTACTTTTGAAAATTTGGCTGCAAAACTAGTTAGAATATTTTTTTGAGATGATGTACAGGAGTTGTATGACACTGATAAACCCCCCCTTTTTAGCCAGTAGCGAATCAACATTTTTAGTAAGTGTAAGAACGATTAAACTTTTTTCCCCTTATATTCTTGAAGTCGACTGACCGGAGAAGAAGGAAAAGAATTCATTGTAGAAATCAAGAAACAGCTTCCTCGCCTTTACAAAACATTTAAGGTTTGTAACTCTTGAAGTTTGTTAAAATGTTTTACAGATTCTCTGAGCCTTTTTTTTTTCACAACTATTTTCAAAGTGAAACTGTTAATACTGTTGAGCAGCTTAGTTAGAAAGTAGCATTTTTACTTTGTAATTAGTATTGAATTCGAAATTGAAGAGACCTTTAGAGGACAACCATTCCAACCTCTTTGCTTTATAGATGGAGTAACTGAATCCTGAAGAGGTTAAATGACATCACTAAAGTTACACTGTGTTAAGTGACAGAGCTGAGATTCTGACTCCATATGTATCTTTTCCACTGCATAAGGGTATCTCTCCTACTCATAGGATTGGTTTGGACATTGACCTGCAGACTCTTGAGGACTGCATGTTAGGGCACTTGAGAAACACTAAAAGTGTCCTGGTAAATATTCAGTAAACTTCTGACAACATAAATCTTACCACTAAATACTACATTTTAACATAATTCTATGTTCTTTATGTTTTTACATTTTATATTTGAGTTCTCAGACACTGGGGGGTGTTGTACTGTGGCCTGCACTAACACTGACGTTTAAGGCTTTCAGTCTTCTACTTTTGTTTATGCTAGATCCCTTTGCATGTGAATACGAGGACTTTAGATAATGTTGAAGTGATCTGTAGTGGGGGAGGGAGGAAGGGAGGTAAGAGAGACAATCAGTATAAAATATCAAATAGGGTCTACAAGGAAATACTTAATATATTTTCCCCTTTTGAGGAAACTCCTTGAGAGCAGGGACTACCTATCCTTTCTAAATAACTCCTGACTTATAGTTGAACAATAAATGAACCAGATATTTGAGTGTTTACCATATATTTGGTATAGTGTATTTTGTAAATATGGCAATATAAAACTTATTCCTTGCCTACGAGGAACTTAAAAGTTTACTTGGGGAGTAGAGTCATAATGTAAAAGATAGAGTAAAGGGTTCTCCCAGTAATGGGGAGTCTACTGATCTCAGAGTTTTAATTGAATTCAGTTTATTTGCTTAGTACTAAACCCCTTTTTCCTAGTTTGTTCCATTGTAGGGTTTGGCCAGTGGCACGGGCCTGGTTTCCTCAATGACAAGACAATTGGTCCAGTGCCTGGAATAAAGGGACAATATCCGTCCTGCCTACTGAGACACTGGAAAAAATTTTAAAGTAACACTTTACCAAAGGGGTTGTACAGAACTCTAGAGAAGGGAACCTATAGACATATCACCCAATATTTCCCTTGCTTCATAGAAAGCCATCTATTATGATAAAAAATTTGAGAGGAAGAAAAAGTTTTGCAAAACTAATTAATGTATCAAAATTTTTTGATAGGCTGTAAGTGTTCCACACCCATTCCTTAGCTCCCCAACCTCTGCAGTGAAGGAGGAATGACCTCTTTTCTTTTTGGGATCAAGCTTGGTCATTATGTTTGCAACATTCAACTTTGATTAGTTTGGTTATTTCCATTTAACTTGTGTATATTTTTCTATTTCTGCTTACTGCATTGGTATTATTTCTTGTAAGTCTTTATGCTTCTCTATATTTATTATTTCTTTATAGTAGTATTCCATTGTATATGTGTACCACATTTGTTTAGCCATTTCTTAGTTGGTGAATATCTACTTAATTTCTTCTACTTTGCATCAATAAAAAGTGACTTTGTGGGCCTTTTTGTCATTGAGCTCCTTGGGCATACTACCTGGTGGATACACTAATGGGAGGAGCTGTGAATTGGTCCAGTCATAGATGTTGTGTTTTGCCTGGACCTTGAAAAATGAGTTTGATTGGGCTTAGGCAAAAGTAGAGAAAGAAACAAAGGCATTTCAGGAAAGGGGAGAATCATATGTATAAAAAGGGAAATGAGTGCTGGATATTTGGGTAGACAGTGCTAAATCTTGCCTAGGAAGATTGGAAAATTTATGTCTGGGAATGATGAGAAATTTAAGCATGTAAGGACAGTGAGATTTGTAGAGGGATATTCTGAATGTTAAAAGACTGATCATTTAGAGGTAGGTAAAGCTGCATCTTCACAATTTTTTAAGTGTGAGAGTGATGGAAGAAATTGATGCTTTAGCAAATCTACTCTTACATGTATAGAGTAATAGGAAATTGATCATCAGTTAAGTGGTTCTTGTAGTCAGTGATGAATTCCTAGACTAGTTTGTGGGAATGGAAAGGAAGCAATCATGAGACCTATCAGAGGGAGAATCAAAAGAATCGTGAGTAGTTGTGATATAAAGGTTGAGGAATAGAATTTCCTGTATTTATCTTCTTTGTGTATCTTCATCCTTTCCACCAGAATCAGGAAGTTCTCAATTTTTTCTGAAGTTAATTTGCTTGTACGTTTGCTTAATCTCCTTAAGTAATTCTGGCTTACACTTTTATTTTTCCTTTCTCTGTCTTCATATTTTATCTCTCTCTGATCTACTAGATTTATCTCCTTTTCTTTCAAACATGCGTTAATGTCCCATATCTAGGTGGGGGTAGAATTTATCTCCAAGAATGTTCTTTGTACCTGCTCCGTGACCTCATCTTAGATTTCTTCTCTTATTTCCTGTCCCTACCCCTACCCCATGATTTCAGAATTGTCCAGTCTGTGAGAAAAACCACCGAGGGAGATCTCTGAGCCAATGGCACTTTATTAAAGGGTCCATGGTCCCCTCTAATGAAGTGGACCTCAGATCTTCCTCACAATATGAGATGCCTCTTTCCTCCAAGGCCTTATTAGTTTTATAATATTTGGTAACTGAACAACACAGGTAAGTCAAACCAAAAATACAGAAACTTACTGGTTGATTAGCTTTGCCTATGATACTCTAGAAGGGTCTATACAAAATACAGAATCTCCTTGGTTGACAAACAGGCTAGTGAGCAGACCTTAACAGATTTATCTTGAACTTCTGAAGGGTCCTACCAAGCTGATGAGCAGACTCATGGGCTAAGGCAGGCTGCAGGTTGGCAACCAGGGTCACACTCATTGGCTATGTGCTTGTGGTCATCTCCCCATGTTGGGCAACAGAGGGATGATGGGATGGAGGGTAACAAAATTAGCTGGGGGATGTTCCATGTAAATGAGTCACCTTTGGCACCCTGTGCTTGATCACCATAACAAAGGAAAACAAGGGTGGAGGTCCTCTAGTTAGCTTCTTATGATTAAACAAGTAAACTTAAAATCTGCAGTTCACAGCTCTGACACCCACAATCAGAACTTAAAATCACTAACCCCATGGAATCATATCAAACTGATTAATACTGATTGGAATAAAATAGGAGTCCAATTAATCATCTATCACATTCCACACTTTGATCCCAAAAAAGACTAATATTTCTATGGGTCACCGCAATCTAGGTGCATAGAGGGCAGTCTTCTCTGGGTGACAGAACCTGAGTGGGTAGTTAACAGCCTGAGGGGAAAAGGGAGAGAGATTGACAGGAGCCTTTGTGGAGCAGTTTACTTAGACAAGTATACCTTACCGAGGATAATAGCACAATCCCTTTCTCAATAACCCCTTCCTTACTGACCACTTAATTAGTCCATCATATAAGATGATGTCTTATCTCATACAGTTGTCCGGGCTATGAAACATCCTCTGGTGTAGCCCTGTGGTCTTCTGGAGATTTTTCCTCTGAGGCATACTGGAATGAGTGAGTGGGGTTTCAGAGCAATTTCTAGTGGATTTCTTCAGTTCAGGTCATTAACAGATCCCCTTTTCTGTTAAAAAATTTCTTACAAAATAGATCTTAATACAAGTTTGCAGTGGCACTGATAAGGTCAGGTAGTGAGAGCTAGCTCAAACCTTTTAACGCTAATATAAACTGCAAATTAGGAACCTTTGTAGCAGTGTTACTATCTCATTGATTATGATGTATTTTATGAATTGATTTTGGTATCTTGGTGATCACTTTTTGTCATCTTATAATTTCTGTCTCTTAAAAATAACTTCCTTAATGTATTTCAATTTCAGTATCGTAATTTCAAGTTGATATTTTGATTGTGTTTATTTTTTCAGATTCATATTTCTAGTCAAAACTCAGAGTTGAATAGTGCTACTCTACAAGCTATGGGGTTTTGTTTATATAACCCCCAAATTACTTCAGGATTAACAGGTATAAAATTATTTGTCACTTTGAATTTTCAGAATTTCATAAGAGAACAGTCTTTTTGCTTCTTTGTATTATACCATGTTGTTTTTGCAGATCTTTGTATCTTTGGTTTTAAGAAGATACAAGTAATACTTCTTATTGCTAAACTTTCTTCCTGTGCATGTTACAGCAGGCATCACCTAAGACATACGTATTTATATTTTGCTTGCACTCTTAACATACCTTAGTAATTATGAATTTGCTACTCCAAATGTGTCTTGAAATTATTACAGTTATTACAGTTGCAAAACTATCATTTCAACTGTGGTGTATATGTATTTAATTATTTTACTTGGTGTTTGTGGAAGAGGCCTGAAGTAGCATGAAAATCTTTTTTTTAAAAATATTGATAGTAGTACAGGGCAAATGACTTTTATGGTTTTAAAGTATGTTCAATAATTAACAAAACTCTTACTTTAATTTTTTTTCCAGAAAAAGAAATGCAAGAGCTGCTTTCACAGTTGACTGATAGTGCCACTAAGAGTACAGACAAAAACACTCGTACTCGAGCACTTTGGGTAATGTCTAAACAGACATTTCCCGGTGAAATTGTTGGCAGAGCGGTAGGTGTAGATTTTTTTTTTGGTACGTTTATATTACTTCCTGTGCATATTGAAATTAGGCTTGATTATTTCTATATGTGTCTTTTCTAGGTACCCAGTATAATTACCATGTTAGAAGTAGTATTTAATAAGGTGGATGTGCATTCTATGGTGGTTGATTATGAAGCACTAAATGTTGTCATACGGTATGTATATTTGAATGTCATGCTTATTAAAATAATATTGATATACTTAGGATATTTGAAGGAGTAGACCATTGACATGCAAGGTATTTTATTGCTTAAATCTCAGTTATTAGTTGAAATGTGCTCTAGCTTAGCATTTCACAAATGGTGGGACTCTGATATTTCTTGAATATCATAGTGGTGCATAGGAAACCCACTGCTTTGCTTTCTCTCACCTGTTCACAATATGCTCATTCAGCTGGTAGATTCATTTGAAGAGAGCGATCAGAATAATATGGCTAAACACTTGATTTCTTGCTGTTGTGTAAGACCTGTTAATATTGATCACCAAACACTTGGAAATAAGTGAATGGTAGGATATAGTCCTGGGATATAGGTAAGCGATAGGTGGCTACAAGTTGGGGACTATCTGTACTATGTATTATTTTCTATTATCTGCTGTGCAAGTGTCAAACCTAGGATTCTGGTTAGTAAGCATTTACTTGGTGTAAATATGTGCCAGCATTGTTCTAAGCCATGAGGGTTCAAAAAGAGGTCAAAAATAGTTCCTGTCCTCAAGAAGCTTACAGTGTAATGGGAGAACAACAAGGAAAAAATATGTACAAACAAGCTATATTCAGGATATATAGGATATATAATTAACAGAAGGAAGGCACTAGAATTAAGAGGTATTGTGAAATGCTTCCTGTAGAAGATGGGATTTTAGTTGGGACTTAAAAGTCAGAGAATCCAGTAGGTGGAGGAACAATACTCTAGGCATGAAGGATGGCCAGAGGAAATGCCTGTATTCTTGAGATGGAGTATCTGATTGTGAAACAGCAGGGGACCAATGCCACCGGATCAGTATGCTGGAGGTATAAGGTATAAGAAAACTGAGGGGCAGGGGAAGGCGATTGCTAGTTTATGAACCGATTTGAATGCCAGGGCATTTTGTATTTGAACTTGGAGGTGATTGGGAGCCATTGGAGTTTATTGAGTAGAGGGGTAACATGGTTGGAATTGCACTTGAGGAATATCACTTTGGCAGCTAAATAAAGGACGGATTGGAATGAGAGAGACTTGTGGCAGGCAGACCCATCAGCAGGTTATTGCATTAGTTCAAGTGTTAGGTGATGAGGGCCTATACCAAGATAAAGGCAGTATCAGAATAGAGAAGGGAACTTTTTGAGAGACATTGCAAAGGTGAAGTTGACAGGCCTTAGCAATACATTATATAAGGAGTGAGAGTGAGGAGGTAAGAATGATACCTAGGTTTTGCGCCTAGTAATAGGGATGTTTATAAAGAAAGGGGGTTTGGGGTTTTTTTTGCTTTTTTTTTTTTTGGAGAGGGGAAGGTAGGACAGTTGGGATTAAGTGACTTGCCCAAGGTCACATGGCTAGTTTTTTTGTGTTAAGTGTCTGAGGTGGAATTTGAACTCGGGTCCTCCTGACTTCACAGCTGGTGCTTGCTTCACTGTGCCACTTATCTGCCCCAAGGAGAGAGGGTATAGAGGGAAAAATAATGATTTCCATTTTGGACTAGCTGAGTTTAAATTGTCTGTGAGATAGCCAGTTTAAGATGACTTAAAAGACAGTTTGAGGTGTGAGATGAGTTCAACGGAGAGGTTGGGGAAGGATAGAAAATATCGAACTGTTGTTGTTTGATTGTTTTTAGTTAAGTCTGACTTTCAGTGACCCCTTTTGGGATTTTCTTGGCAGAGATACTGGAGTGGTTTGCCATTTCCTTCTCCAGCTCATTTTACAGATGTGGAAACTGAGGCAAACTGGGTTAAGTGACTTGCCCAGGGTCATGCAGCTAGTAAGTATCTGAGGCCAGATTTGAACTAAGGAAGATGAGTGAGTCTTCCTGAATCCAGGCCCTTTACTTTATCTACTGCACCGCCTAGCTGCCCATCAGCATAGAAATGATCATTAAATTCATGGCAGCTAATGAGATCACTAAGTCAAGTAGAATAGAGGGAGAAAAGGGCCCAGGAGACAGCCCTGTAGAGTACTCACAGTCAGTGGGCATGATCTGGAGGATCGGGCAAGGGAGACTGACAAAGAGTGGTACCCGTGAAATGTTAAATAGGAGAGTGTTGTTTTTAAAATAATTCTGGCTTAAAAATAAATATTTTGCTTAGATTTAGAAGTTGTGAAACTAAGGTACTAGCGCATGTTTGCTGATGTTGCTTGGCTAATCTCATAAAGCTATTCAATGGGGTTGACAGAGTTGTGTCAGATAGATCCCAGAATATTTTCTGTGTATTGTGAGAATGAATTTGCTAATTACCTAGTTTCCATTGTCCAGAGTCTCTTGATTCTCTCACCTACATAATATCCCCCTTAAAAAGTTAAGCAAGACTACTAGATATACTGCTAATTATTTTGACTGCCAACTCTTGTAACTTATTTTCTTTCTTCAGTCTCTCGTTGCCTTTTTGTACCATGTGACGTTGTTGACCACTTGTTCTTTTGAAATAGTTGGTGCTCCTGTGATTTCTGTGATATTTTCTCTGCCTTTTCTCCTTCCCTTCTGACTTTTCTCTTTTTTAGTCTCCTACTGAATCATCATAGGGTCTGTCTCTTCTCTCCCCCCATTTTTTTCCTCTCTGTACAGATGATTTCTAAATGTTTGTGTGTATATGTGTGTATGTATAGATATGCATATGAATTATATGGAAAAAGATAACATCAGTCTACAGATAGATCCTAATTGTGCCATTGAAATCTAATGGTGCATCTCCAACTTCCTACCTGACCCACTTCTTAAGTCATAGGACTAGCATTTTCTTGCTCAAAGACCTTAAGTGGTTCCCTGTTGCTGTCATATAAAATATAAACTATTAAGTAGTTTTTAAGGTCCTTGATAGCTTTACTTTCTGTTTTTTTCCAGTCTTACTTCACATTAATCTCCTTCATGCGTTCTACATTCCAGGCAAACTCCAGTAGTAGCTGTCCAAAGCTGCTTTTCCAGACTTCCTCTATTCCTGAAATATAGTCTTTCATTATTTCGACCTTTAAAGCTCAAATCAAGTGCTACTTACTTGAGTCCTACCCCCATTCGGCAGTTGTTAGTATTTTCTTCCTCCTGAATTAACCATACATTTCTTTTATGTTTCTTTTGTAGCTTTACCTCATTTAGAATGTAATGATTCACTCCTTGACAATAACAAGGACTTTTTTATCTTTGCATCCTCAGCACCTAAGATAGTACCTTGCATAAAGTAGGTATTTAATAAATTTTCAAATGGAGTTGAATTCTGGATGTAGGTTTTGAAGGTTGCAGATCTTTGGAAATATGTGCAATTTTAGTCACCAACCTATCATGTAATATTTATCAGCAAGGTAATTTTCTTGAGAAAAATTTACTAATCAGTTACAGATAAGTTATGAGTTGGGACTTAAATGTTTACAATTACACAAGCTCTTTTCCTAAACATTTATTTCTATTCTTTTCAGACTAATAGAGCAAGCCCCTATTCAGATGGAAGAAGAAGCAGTGAGATGGGCAAAGCTAATCATACCTTTAGTGGTGCATTCAGCACAAAAGGTACATTTGCGGGGAGCAACTGCATTAGAGATGGGAATGCCATTGTTACTCAAGAAACAGCAAGAAGTAGCAGCTGTCACTGAGCAGCTTATGACAACTGTAAGTGGTATTTTAAAAAATTGTTTAATATAATCTTAAATTTCTTGGGAAACTAAGGACAAAAAAAATCTGTAAGGGCAGAAAATTGTCTTCACGCATTGTATCTTCTTAATATGAGAACGCCCAGTATTTGACATAGCCCAATATTAGTGGGCCATGTTTAATATTAAACATTTGCCCTATTTCATTTGAGATATTGAATTAGTAATTGTTTTTTATAATTGTTAATTGATGTTTTCTTGAGTTCCAGATTTGTAGGTTGTTTTTCTTTTGTAAGCTTTTTTGATAGTTCATTATGCTAAATTTTGTTTTTGATAATTTCACCTATAGTATTTTTTTGTGTTAAGTGATGTTTTTTATATTTATTTTAATGTTTTAAGTTAATAATTTTTAAATGTTTTATAATGGCTTATTCATCCAGGAGCCTTGATTGGAAAGGAGCTTAAAACATGATTTATTCTAAGATGATTATACTAAGGAAGTAATAGCTATAATATAGAGCTTTAAGGTTTGCAAAGTATTTTGTCACTTTGGTCCTCACAACAACTCTGAAAGATAGGTGTTGTTATCATCCCCATTTCACAGGTGAGGAAGTTAGGATTGAGAGAGGTATCTCTAGCAGGATTTTGAGTTCAGATCTTCTTACTCCAAAGTCCAAGGAGGCTCTTATACACACATTAGTACATTTGTTAGGTGTTGGAAGTAAGGTTTTTAGGTTAGACTCTATGCCCTCATGATGTTTACTATAAGGGAGATACAATACTACACAAAACAACATAGGCTAATTGTTTTTCAGAGGTGAAACTACTCTGTGAAAATTACACTCTTTGTCTTTTGACTGAATCAAATTACCTTTTCAGTATACCGTGTTTCCTTGTTATCTTAACAAGATAATAATTGGGGAAAAGATAATTACCTAGTGGCTAACCCTATACTCTCCTTGGACAGCAGATTTATGATTCAGTATGTCAAAGCCTTTCTAGCATTATATAGTGCCTGCCAGAGAATTTCCATTAGAATAATCTAATAACCTAGAGTCACTTCACTGTGATATAGACCAGTCATGTCAAACTTAAATAGAAAAGGAACCACTAATTAACATTTCTGTGTTGTATTATTATTTTGTTAAACTTTTTCCGATTACCTTTTAATCTGATATGGGCTCCATGGGAGAGTTATGAGAGCTGCATCAACTTGACACTTCTGGGATAGGCAATTAAAGTATTTTCATCTTAATACTGACTTTTCTGTGTGGGGGAAATGACTACCTCCATATTACATCATCATTACTAATGTCTTTTATTGAGTGTACTGGTTATGGGAATGACAGAACGTTAAACTTTGGTATTTTGCGTTGGGTTTTTTTTTTAATAATGGAAAATTGTAAGAGTGAGATACCTTTTGGCAAAACCTGCCCTTGCTAAAGGTTTCTGTGAAGGACTTCGCAAGTATGATTCCCTCCTAAGAATTTTATACAAGGACAGTTGTTATCAGTGATGGGTATGAAGTAGGCTATAATTTCAATGTCATAAAGAGAAAGCCACAAGATTAGGAACCTCAGTTATCTCCAAATCCCAACTCTTGAGTTCCCATAAAGGAAAATTGCTGTTACCTATATAGGCCTAAATAGGTTTCAGTTCATATTAATGATAACTGTTAAAAGTGAATATTGTAAAGTTATTAATATTTTAGAAACTGCTTAAATTTTGCTACACTTGACTCAGAACTTGTGATATCTTTAAATTAAGGAATAGAGAATATCAAGTCTTGTGAAATATTGAACAATTTAGACACTGTATGTTAACATGGTGGAGAATTGTATCAGGATTTGATAACAATTCATTTAGAAATGTCTGAAAACACGTGTGATATTTTAGAACTTTATTAAACTGAACTTTTCTTAGTGGGGTATTAGTGATGGATGAATAAATTGCTTTATTTTCTAAGGTTTTAGCTATTTAAAAAAGGCTTTTAAAAATTGTTTTATGAACAAAATTATTGACTGAAAGCAGAATCTTAACTGTTATTTCTTTGGAATTCTTTTCTTCCTTTCATCACCTGTTTTTCCTTGTAAAAATCTTTTTTTCCCCCAGAAACTAATTCCAGAACTACAGAAGCTGTTCATGAGTAAAAATGAGACATATGTGTTGAAATTATGGCCTTTGTTTGTTAAACTTCTTGGAAAGGTAAGTACACTTTCCCAAGATAATAAATTTTTTTTTTTGAGGGCAATTGGGGTTAAGTGACTTGCTAAAAGTCACATGGGTAAGTAAGTGTGTCAGGTTTCTGAGGCTGGATTACTCAGGTCCTCCTGACTCTAGGGCTAGTGCTCTACTCACTGTGCCACCTAGCCACCCCTATAATAAATTCTTAATGTGTTCCTGACTTGGAGTCAAGATATCTGTTCCTATTTTATAAAACTTATTAATTCTCAACTTAAAAAGATACAAGAAAAATATCAAAAGAATTACAAAAAACATTCAAAAGGATTATATATGAAGGCTTGAATCTCTATTACATATACAGCTTGCTTTTTAAAAAAATACATATTAAACATTTCTGAAGCTGTCCTGCTTGACTGTATCCTTCTGTCAATATTATGTTCTCTTTGAATTAAAAAAAAAAGTTTAGTGGCCCTCTTTTGCATTACTGCTGTTAGCTCCACATTGCTATCCTCTCCTCCTTATAAAAGGGGGGAAAATACTTGTAAGAACAGAAAAGCAAGACAGTTCTAGAATGACCCTGTCCAAAAATGTCTTTCTGTACTGTTGGTCTATCCCTTTGTGAGGAGGTAGGTTACATGCTTCATCATTGAATCTCTATAGTTCGGGTTGACCATTGCTATGACAAGAGTCGTTAAAGACTTTGAGAGATGTTTTTCGGTGCAGTTCTTTTTTCCTTTTTCTCTGTATTAGTTCATAAAACTCTAACCAGTATTCTGTAAACATAGTTTAACATTTTTTGGCTCAAGTAATATTCCATTAGAGTATACCACAATTTGTTCAGCCAGTCCTCAATTGATGGGTACCCCCCTCAGTTTCTGGTTCTCTTTTTCTTTGTTCTTTTGATTCCTCCTTCAGAATCGACCTTTGAAAGATGATTTGTTTTGCTTGTCATTATTCCTTGCATTGTATTATCCTCCTTAACCTTCCCTCTCCCTATTTCTGATCTTTTCCTGTTCAGTTTAATATACTTCTATGTCACTATGTATCCTTGTAGTCTGTTGTCCTTTTGTCCACTTTAGTTAAGAGTGAGTTTTATTTGATCTCTTCATTCTCCAGTCCTTCCTGTTATGTTTCTATACTTTTCTCACACATCTCATTTATGACAAATAAAAAGTTCTACTCCCTTTTAATGTTTTCCTTATTTTAATACTTCTGTATTCCTTTGACTCTCCCTTTTCTTTACCTTTTTCAGTCCTCAGAATAAAACCAATCCAATGCCAGATCCTCTGTCTTACTTTACTCTCTCAATGGAAGACATTTACCTTGAGGGTTACTTGTTCTTTCTCTCACTTAGCACAGTGCCTAACAAATAGTAGGCACTTAAATGCTTCTTGATTTCTATTAGAGTGTTAGTTCTCCATTAACAAATAGTGTCCTTTATTTGGTCCAGTAAATTTGTCTTCTAGTTTTCTCTTGACTCTTGTGTATGTATTTTAAAATCTGAGCTCTGCTGTTTTCACCGAAAATGTTTGAAAGTACTATATTCCATTTTTCCTCAATAGGATTATATTCATTTTTACTGGTTAAGTTGCTCTTGGTCTATATCTTTTGCCTTTTGGAACATTGTATGTGAAGATCAGTTCTTATGGTAGAACTTGCCAGGTCTTATATCATCCTGATTCTGGTTTCATGGTACTTGAAATTTTTCTTCTTGCTTGCAGGATTTTATTTTTGACTTAGAAGCTCTGAATTTGGACTATATCTTTCCCAAGACTTTTTGTAGATTCTGTCTTTGCCTTCTAGTTTTTTTAAATTTCATTTTATTTCGTTTTATTATTTGTTACTATTTTCATTCTTTTTTTAATTTAAATTTTATGTTTATTTTTAGTTTACATTATTCATTTCCACAAGATTTTTGAGTTATAAATTTTCTCCCTGTCTTTCCCCTACCAACCACCCCAAAACAGCAATCTCACTGTATACACCCTCCCCCAATCTGCTCTCTCCTATATCCTCCCCCATCCTTCCTCCTTCTTTGCAGTAGAATAAGCTGGAACTCCATACCCCAGTGCCTGTATATCTTATTTCCCAGTTGCATGTAAAAAAAAAATAATAATGATAATAATTAAAAAAAAACATTTGATTTTACAACTTGGAATTCCAGATTCTTTCCCTTCCTCCCTCATCACCCACCCTTACTGGAAAGATAAGCAGTTCAATATAGGTTGTGCCCGTGTTGTTATGCAAAACATTTCCATAGTGGATATATTGTGAAAGACTGACTATATTTCCCTCCATCGTATCCCACCCCCTACTTCTTCTATTCTCTATTTTGACCCTGTCCCTTTTCAGAAGTGTGTGCTTCTAACTACCCTCCCCCCAACTTGCCCTCCCTTCCATCATCCTCCTTCATCCTCCCTCTCATCCCCTTTCCCCTACTCTCCTATAGGAAAAGATATTTAGTGTGTATGTCATTCCCTCCTTAAACCAAATTCAGTGACAGTAAGGTTGACCCATTCCCTTTTGCCTTCTTGTTCTTCCCCTCCATTGTAATAGTTATCCCTTGTCTCTTCTATATGAGATAATTTACCCCATTCTGTTTCTCCTCATCTCCTCTCATCAATATATATATATATATGTATATAAAACATATATAATTAATTATATTAATATATGTTAATATAATCCCTTCCTATTCAATTGATCCTGTGCCCTCTGTGTATACCTGTACACATATATACACATGCTCACATAGGTATTCATACACACATATACCCTCCTATATAGACATATATATGTATATATATATGTATATACATTTATATTCCTTTCAACTATCTTCATACTGACAAAAGTTTCATAAGTTACAATTATCGTTTTTCCATGTAGGCATGTAAATAGTTCAACTTTGATAAGTCCTTATGATTTCTTTTCCCTGTTTACCTTCTCATGCTTTTCTTGCTTCTTAGAGTGTCGCATTTTCTATTCAATTCTTTTTTTTTCATCAAGAATGCTTGAAAGTCTTCCACCTCATTGAATGACCATATTTTCCCCTGAAACATTATACTCAGTTTTGCTGGGTAAGGCGATTCTCGGTTTTAATTCTAGCTCCTTTGACCTCCAGAATATCATATTTCAAGCTCTTTGATCCCTTCATGTAGAAGCTACTAGATCCTGGGTTATCTTGATTGTGTTTCCACAATATTCGAGTTGTTTCTTCTTGGCTACTTGTAAAATTTTCTCCTTGATCTGGGAACTCTGGAACCTGGCTATAACATTCCTAGGAGTTTTCTTTTTGGGATCTTTTTCAAGAGGTGATCGGTGAATTCTTTCAAGTTCTATTTTGCCCTCTGATTCTAAAATATCAGGGCAATTTTCCTTCAGAATTTCTTGAAGGATGATTTCTAGGTTCTTTTTTTGATCATGGCTTTTAGATAGTCCAATAATTTTTCAATTGTCTCTCCTGGATCTATTTTCTAGGTCAGTGGTTTTTCCAATGAGATGTATCACATTGCCTTGAATTTTTCCATTTGTTTGGATCTGTTTAATAGTATCTTGATTTCTCATAAATTCATTAGCTTCCGTTTGCCCTACTCTAATTCTGAAGGAATTATTCTCTTCAGTGAGCTTTTGAAATTCTTTTTCATCTGGCAAATTCGGCTTTTTAAGGCACTCTTCTCCTACATTGGCTTTTTGGTCCTGTTTTGCCATTTGACTCAAATCTTTTTTTTTCTCTCTTTTTTGGAGGGGGGAATGCAGGGCAGTTGGGGTAAAGTGACTTGCCCAAGGTCACATGCCCTCGATGTGGGGTGTCACAATCTGATCACTAGTGCATCTGAACTAGACATTGCTCTTCTTTGTTGCTGATGTGGTCCAGTCCACAAGATGAGTGGGAGGCCTTTATTCTTGCCGACCCTGCATATAAGACAAACCTTGCGGACTAGAGATATTTCTGGCCCATCTCTTGTTTTGTTGGGAGGCTTTTGCATGTTTTGCTTTGGCTGACTTTTTTGGTGGTTCCCCCTTTCCTCTTTCCCCATGGGCTTCTGGCTGATTTTATACATTTCTAGGGTAGATAAAGTCATTTGCCTTAGTTTTTTACTTGATTTTCCTTGATCATTACTTGATCTGTGTGATGGGATTTCAAAAAATAGATTTTTATTGGTATCTTTTGTTTTAAAATCCCTTATATTTTTTCTCCTCTTCCCCTTTCCAGAGAGCTATTCTTTATGTCAAAGACATTTTAAAGAAGTAAAATGGAAGAGAAATTCCCCCAAATCAACCTAACAAAAAAACCTACATATTTCACAAAATTAATTTTGATTGTTTTGTGGTTGTTCTTTACATTGTGCATATATTGTTTTTTTGCTCACTTTACATACTTACTGGTATTATTATTTTTTTTTAACAACGCAGTAATATTTTATCATTTTTGGGTAGCTAGGTGGCACAGTGGATGGAGTACTAGGCTTGAAATCAGCAAGACTCACTTCGAATTCAAATGTAGCCTCAGACACTTGTTTTGGGACCCTTGGCAAATCACATAACCTTATTTGCCTTAGTTCCTCATCTGTAAAATGAGCTGGAGAAGGAAATGACAAACTACTCCAATATCTTTGCCAAGAAAACCCCAAATGGGGATACTAAGAGTTAAATTCTACTTGAAAAATTAAACAACAACATTTCATTTACATACCACAGTTTGTTTGGAATTAGTATGTGGGAGTTGGGCTACCAGTTTAAGCAGTCATCTTAACAGTTTATCTTTTGTCTTAACATTCACCAAAATTCTTGTACACCACCGCCACTAATTCTCTGCTATCCCTAAGAACAAAAGATTTTTAAAAAGGAAAGGGGGGCGGAGGGGAATCAGCAAAACATATTGATACATCAAAACAGTCTGAGTATAATTACAGTTCCATGTTAAAGAATGCCTACCACTTTACAAAGGGTTGGGGGAAGGTGTCCTTTCATCTCTGAGGTCAAGCTTGCTGTTTGTAATTTTGCAACATTTATTTTCAGTTGTTGTGGTGTTGTTCATTTACATTGTTACAATCTTCTGTTGTTTTCTTGGTTCAGTATACTTCGCAAGTCTTTTCACAATTGGCTCTATTATATTTATCATTTTGTTGTGTTTGTCATTTTATGACAGAGTAATACTGCATTACAGTCATGTACCGTATGAATTTTTTTTTGATGCTTCCCAATCAGTGGTCACCAGGTTTGTTTCCAGTTCTTTGCAAATACAAAAAGTGCTGCTTAAAGATTTTGATGTTATGTGGGGCCTCTCTTCTTATCAATGACTTCCTTAGGGTATGTCATACTATACAGTCATTGATTTTTGCACATTTAAAGTCTTTTTAATATTTTTAAAACATGAAACAGAACCTTACTCTTACATGACATCATTTTGGTCAAATGCACTTCCAAATTATATGGAATACCATTCATTTTATCACCTTTGGCATTTTATCCAGTTATCCCATATGTAGCAATTACATTCAATTAAAGAAATTATAATTACAATAAACAACATTTATGTAGTACTTACCATATACCTGGTATCCTGTTAAGCATGGTAACCCTGGGAGGTGGATGCTAATTTTCTCCCCTTTACATATGAGGAAATATAGGCAAACAGAGGCAAAATTACTTGCTTAAGGTCACACAGATAATAAATTTCTGAGACTGGAGTGTAACTCAAGTTTCCCCGATTCATTTTGTCACTTCTTTTTTCTTTTGATGCCACAATTAATAGGAGAACACATTTCATGGTGTCATAGTTCAATTAAAGGACAGATGTCAACCAAATCAAATCAGAATTTCCAACCACAAAATTAAAATCTCCATTTTCTTCCGCTGTTAGGCACCCGTGCTTTAAAATTTAGAACCCAGAGTTAACAATTTTCATTTTCTACTTTGACCCTATCTCTTTTCAAAAGTGTGGGCTTTTAACTACCTTGTCCCCCAATCTGCCTTCCCTTCTATCATCCCCCATCTCATCCCTTTCCCCCCTGATTTCCTGTCGGGCAATGGTTCTTAACCTTCCTAATGCCCAGACCTTTTAATACTCTTTATGTGGGCGAATCTGCATGTGAGCGGGAACTGTCTGGAGCCGCATAGAGGGGATAGAGGAGCGGTGTCTTGGTTCCTAAGACCATCGGAAATATGTGTTTTCTGATGGTCTTAGGCAACCAAATTTGATCTCCAAAGAGTTCGCGACCTACAGGTTGAGAACCGCTGCTGTAGGGTAAGATCCCCAATTTAATGTGTATGTTATTCCTTCCTTAAGCCAAATTAATGAGATTAAGGTTGACCCATTCCCTTTTGCCTTCTTGTTCTTCCCCTCCATTGTAACAGTTTTCTCTTGCCTGTTTTATATGAGATAATTTACCCTATTCTGTCTCTCCCTTTCTCCTCTCGTTATATTCTTCTCTCACCTCTTAATTTTATTTTTTAGGTATCACTTCCTATTAAACTGATCCTGTGCCCTCTGTCAATGTATACCTGTACACATATCTTCACACTTACACATGTATTTATACATACATACACCCTCCTATATAAATATACATATGTATATTTGTGTGTGTGTGTATATATATATTCCCTTCAATTATCCTCATACTGAGAAAAGTTTCATAAGTTAAAATTACAATATTTCCATGTAGGAATGTAAATAGTTCAACTTTTATGAGTTCCTTATGATTTCTTTTTCCTGTTTACCTTCTCATGGTTCTCTTCCTTCTTGTATTTGAAAGTCAGATTTTCTTTTCAGCTCTGTTTTTTTCATCAAGAATGCTTGAAAGTCCTCTGTTTCATTGAATGACCATATTTTCCCCTGAAACATTATACTCAGTTTTGCTGGGTAGGTGATTCTTGGTTTTAATCCTAGCTCTTTGACCTCCGGAATATCATTTTCCAAGGCCTTTGATCCCTTAATGTAGAACAGCAGTTCTCAACCTGTGTGTTATGTTCAATTTGTAACAATCCAAATACATCCTGCATATCAGATATTTACATTATGATTCATAACAGTTGCAAAATTATAGTTATGAAGTAGCAACGAAAATAATTTTATGGTTGGGGGTCACCACTGAGGAACTGTATTAAAGGGTCGCGGCATTAGGAAGGTTGAGAACTACTGGTGTAGAAGCCGCTAGATCTTGTGTTTTCCTGATTTCCACAATATTCAAATTGTTTCTTCTTGGCTGCTTGTAATATTTTCTCCTTGACCTGGGAACTCCAGAACCTGGCTATCATATTCCTAGGAGTTTTCTTTTTTGGGATCTTTTTCAAGAGGTGATTGGTGAATTCTTAACATTTCTATTTTGCCTTCTAGTTCTAGAATAATATCAGGGCAATTTTCCTTGAGAATTTCTTGAAGGATGATTTCTAGGCTCTTTTTTTGGATCATGGCTTTTAGGTAGTCCAATAATTTTTAAATGATCGCTCCTGAATCTATTTTCCAGGTCAGTGGTTTTTCTAGTGAGATATTTTACATTGCCTTCTAGTTTTATATTTGTTTGTATCTGTTTTATACTGTCTTGATTTCTCATAAAGTCATTAGCTTCTATTTGGTCCAGTCTAATTTTGAAGGAATTATTCTCTTCTGTGAGTTTTTGAGAGTTCTTTTCCATCTGAGCTGTTCGGCTTTTTAAGGCATTCTTTTCCTCATTGGCTTTTTGGGCCTCTTTTGGCATTTGAGTTAGTCTATTTTTTAAGGTGTTATTTTCTTCAGTATTTTTTTTGGGTCTCCTTTAGCAGGCTGTTGACTTGCTTTTCATGATTTTCTTGCATCATTCTCATTTCTCTTCCCAATTTTTGCTCTTATTTCTCTTACTTGATTTTCATAATCCTTCTTGAGCTCCTCCATGGCCTGTAACCACTTCATATTTTTCTTGGCAGCTTTTGATGCAGGAATTCTGACTTCACTGTTCCATGCTTTGTCCCTTTTGTCCCCAAAAAAGGATTCTATGGTCTGTTTGCACTTCCTCTGCTTGCTCATATTGCCAGTGAATTATTTGACTTTTGAGCTCTTTACCATGGTAGAACTCTGCTTCCAGAGAGAAGAGCTTTGTCCCAAATCGCTGGGGCTTTCACAGCTGCCAGACCTGCTAGTTGGGCACCTTCTCTCCAGCCCCCACAGGCTCTGCCCCACTGGCCACACACCGTAGGACCTCCACCCAATAACGTGATCCCTATCCAAGCATGTTTAAAGCAAGAGTGATTACCCTCTGAATGATAGTTTGGTCCGCCTACTGTCTGCAGGCCAGGAGCTCTTGAAGCAGGGGTGGCCATTCCTTTGCAGCTTCTCTCCCTGGGGGCAGGGGCCTGGATTGGGCTCCTCCGTCCCCCCCAGTTCCAATAGTTCCACACTTTTACTTGCTCTTTGGCGTTTATGGGTTGATAAATCTGGAAACCACTACAGCTGCTGGTGATTCACTCTCCTGATGTCTGCTCTGGCCCTTCTGGGTTGTTGGTTGTGGCAACCCTAAGGCTAAATCTATGGGGGGGGGGAGGGGGGGGGCTGGGTTCCGCTCCCAAAGTGCTCCTGTGGATTCTTCCTGTCTGCCTGCCAGGCTGCCTTCAGTGGGAGATTTGTTTCTGTCACTTCCTGGGTTCTGTAGCTCTGAAATTTGTTGAGAGTCATATTTTATAGGTATTTCAAGTGGTTGTGCGGGGGAACTCACACACAGAATTTTGCTGCTTCTATGCTGCCATCTTGGCTTGGCGCCCCCTCCCTGCTCCTGTCTAAAGTTTTTGCATATTATTATAGACATTCTTCCTGTGCTCCTTGCTAACAAATGTAAATGCTTCAAAATTTTTTACTTTTGATATTTTGTTATCCCTAGACTCTTCATCGAAGTGGGAGTTTCATCAACTCATTGTTACAACTAGAAGAGCTTGGATTTCGCAGTGGAGCACCTGTGATAAAGAAAATTGCATTTATTGCTTGGAAGAGTTTGATAGATAATTTTGCATTAAATCCAGGTAAGTAAAAAAGTTTTAAACGTTTGAATTTTTTAAAAATTTTTTACCAAGTACAGAAGGAGAAGAAATCAAATTATATCTTCTCATCTTAATTCTTTTTAGTTTGGGATTTTAAAATGTTGATGTGCCTATTACAGTGCCTTAGATGTAGTTCAGGGCTTTTTCCCTCAAATGCTTATACAAAACTTGGTTGTGGCCCATAATCAGTAGTAGCAGGCAGCAGAGTGATTTCTGGATAGGCAGTCAGGTAGACCACGGTTCGATTCTGATCCTAGATGAGTCTGCATGATCAAGTCACTAATCCTCTGAATCCGAGTTTCCTTACCTGTAAAATGGATATAATACCTGCGGTACATGTTTAATAGGGCATTATAAAGTTTACATTAGTATGTTAATGTACTTTGGAAATGTAATAAGAACTGAGTCTATATACTGCTTCTTTTTAGTAGTATAACATGTCATTTTGGGTGGCTCACATATCATCCATTATTAGTGTCATTAAAATGCCTTGGTAGTGATGTAACGCAAAAGGAGTTTAAAGAAAGGGGTCAATGAAGCAGTGCTGCTTGCCATTAAAGACCTTTTCTTGGTAATACATACCGATTAACCTATCAAACACCGAGTGGAGGAAGTCATTCTTAAAACTCAGAAGTGGTTAGTCAAATATAATCTTGAGAAATGGATAATTCTAATCCATCAGAAAATTTACACTGGATAATTGAATTGACTATGATAAAAATGCTACTTCAGACAGAAATTAATGAGTAGTTTATCTCAAATTGAATTGTTTATTTTTTAATCTGTTCTTAAAAATCTGAAGATATATTGTGCAGCACAAAACGTCTCAAGTTGCTAATGCAGCCTTTGAGCTCTATCCATGTGAGAACAGAAGCTCTAGCACTGACAAAACTGGAAGTCTGGTGGTACCTACTAATGAGGCTTGGACCTCATCTTCCTACAAATTTTGAACAGGTAACAAAACGTGGAATGTGGACTGTTGTATTTTGATTTGTCTATGTGTTCTTGTCAGCAAAGGTTTTCAAATAAGTTATGTTGCTTGATTTGACAGTTAGGAATTATGAGATAACTATGCCAGCTAGAGGAGATTGTGTTCTTTACAACAAAACACCTTAGACAAACAGTGGAATAAACAGAGAATTGTGGCTTTTTCATTGATGATGATGTTGTTGAATGCCAAGTTTCATGGCTTTTGTCATGAAATGAAATGAATGAAAATTGAAAAATTCTTAATTGAGTTTTTATTTTTAATTTGAGAAGTTTTATTGTAGACCACTGCAAGGTGTCTCCTTGTGGATTCTTAGAGAGTAGTCTTTTCCCAACTTGGATGTATTTTATCTTTATATTCTGTCTTTGCTTTGCTTGTTTTTAATGTTTGCCAGAAGGAACTTAGTAAGCCCTAGGTTAGGGGTATATATTTTTGTGGATTGGGGGAGAGTGAGATTGGAACATGGTGAGACCATCGGACTCTGATCGTGCTGAAATAGGATTATATCAACGAGTGCTTAAATGTACATTGTTTCCTTTTTATTCTCCACAGGTTTGTGTGCCCTTGATTCAGAGCACAATCAGCATAGACTGCCATACTGTATCCCCAGGAACTCCATCCCGTGGAGCAGCTAATACAAGTTTGAACCCTGTTACTCCTAACCAGAAAGCAGGTACAGGATAGACTTTGATTTAAAAGTGTAAGCTGATCGTGAAAAAATAGGAATTGCCCATTTAAATTCCTCCAAAAGCTAGCATCCACCTTTTGTTTGGTGTTACTATTAAAACTTTTTTCTAATCACAAATCCTGATGTTTGAAGAATTCTGCTTATTTCCTTGATTAGTTGAAATTGGTTGTGCTGGATTTTATAATGATTATAGATTTATTTTAATATTGGTCAGTAATGCGTATTTAATATTTGAGATGAACCGCTTATATAGAATCCAAGAAAAGTTAATATGTGAGTGTCTTAGGAACAGAGTTATAAATAGTTAACTGTCAGCAGTTATTAATGCCATAGAAACTTGTTTTTGTACAGCAGTTATCTTTAGGCACAAAGGAATATGTGCATAAAAGCCTTTAAAATGGATGTTACTGTCCATAATAAAAAAGAAAAAAAAAAAGGATTGTTCATTGTGTAGCTTTCAAAGCTACCCTGCTTTTCTGTGCCTCTTTCTCACCTTCCTACCATTTTCTTCTACATTAAAAAAAATATGCTACAGTGACCCCTTTACAGTTGTATTATTAGAGTCAAAAATCCCATTTTGATTTTATAAATACCTCTTACTAAATTTTTAAGTCTCTATTGATGTTTTTTGTTTTTACACTGCCTTTGTTTCTAAACATCACCCTCTCCATCCACCGAGCCATCCCTTGGATAGAATGGCGATAAGAAAGAGAAGGGGGGGGAAGGAAATAGTTCAACAAAACTTATCACCACGTCAACTGAATATGAACATATGTGCAGTATTGGACCCATAGGCCCCCATGTCTTTAACAAAGAAAGGGAACTGCATTTTGTCGTGTTCTTGAAGATTAGGTTCAACATTAGTTGAATATTAAAACCACGCTGTCTTACGCAGTCAATATTAATACAGTAAAATACTATTTGTAACTTAACAATTAGAAACTAACATGCCTAGTATTTTTCTTGTACGAAATTAACAAGCGCTAACCAGAATCAGTACCAAACCAAACAACTACCAATGATGACAAGATTTTGGTCATGAAATTTTTGTTGCTATAAGGATAAAAAAATGATTAAACTTGCATATTTGCTAAGGGGATTGGGTATATTTTTGTTTAATGGTGGAATGAGACGTAAGAGTAGGCATTGGGAAAGAAGGCAGTAGATGAGGTCTAGTGGAAGGGAAATGATCAATGGGACAAACTTGTACAGGAAAATAGTGATGTTCAGTTGGCAACTAGTGTATGTAGAAAGATGAACTTTGGTAGAGGGTGGAGAGCCACTTTATCCTATTTGAATGGAGTAGAGGATGACAATGTGGGGACACGTTTTTAGGTATGGAGTTGAGTGGGGAATGCATTTGACTAATAACTAGTCCCTGTTCTGTAATAACTCACAACAATAAGTGACGGCGTTAAGATTTAAATCCAAGTCTTTAAGATTCTACAATTACTACTTTTAGCTATGTGTTGCTACCTGTTCTTTGTTTTTTAACAATAAATCAAAAAAAGAGCAATGCATTTTATTTGAATGTAAGTTTTTGAGAAGAGGTATATTGGTAATTCGAGCAGTTAAGTTTGTGTATGAATATTAACTCTTTGGGTTTCTCTAGCATTAGTCTTCGGGAATTTTTTGTTTATATACTAGTTTCCTTCTCTTTAACAGTCATAGACTAAAAGAAACAAACTTAAAAGGGGCGGGGGTGGTACAATGGATAGAGCACTGGCTCTGAGGTCAGGAGGACTTGAGTTCAAATCCAACCTCAGACACTTGATGCTAGCAGTGTGACCCTGAACAAGTCACTTAACCCCACTTGCTTTGCCTGTCTTGCCCTAAAAAAAGTCATAAACTATATATATCACTTCAGTCCTAAACAGCTTCTCAAAAAGACATGTTATTATCAGAGCAGTTGAAATCCAGGAAGAACCTAGTGTAACAAAATGATTTTTCTTCAGGTGTCTTCAGCTTGTATAAAGGATAAAGGACAGCAGGTTCTTAAGAATAATAATATGAGCTTATATTAACATAGCCAGATAGGTCAACAAACATTTATGTTGAAAAACCCAAGTTATTTTTTTCATTGGTTCTTCTCTAACACCTCATGTGATCAGATATCATGAATGAGGATCAGAAAATAATTTGATCACAGATACATGTAATTGGTATACCCAGAGTCAAAGTTGGGTTTTCTTATTCCAATTCCAGAATCCCAGGGTTTTTCTACCAGACTTAACCTTTTTCATGTCATGGACCCCCTTTGACAGTCGGTCTCATGAACACTGGACCCCTTCACATAATGTTTTAAAATACATTACATATATACAGTTACAAATGAAATTAATTACATTGAAATAATTATTTTTTAAATGTCCAGTTTTACATGTTTTAGGTTAAGAACCCCAGAAGTTTGAGAACATTTATGACAGTTGTCAGCATTATTAAAGCTCTTTTCTTTCCTCCCTCTTCCCTAATCAATCTTCAGTTTAGTGTAAAATTAGTTTGAATTTTTAAAGAAAATTGTAACTTAAATACCAGATAAAATTGGTGGTTCTTTATATAGTAGTACAGAAAAAGATGGTTGTAGCATAAAATTTCATACATCTTATGTACTGATTTCTTTTTAATTATGTAATAAATTCAACCTGTAGCTTTCAAAGCTGTCCTGCTTATCTGATGTAATTTTTTTCTTCCTGGCTTTATGTTCTTTCACCAGTTTATAAAAAGCAGCCTCAATGACCTACATTTTCTCCCCTACCCCATTGGATTTAAAAAGAAAAAAGCAAAGGCCTCCCAGCAAATGTGTAATCAAACAAAACAAATGGAAAAGCACTCTGATTCTGAATCCTGAGTATATATCACTGCTCTGTCCTAATGTGGACAACTTGCTTCATTATTCATTTGGAACTGCTACTCCAAAGAGAGCAAAGAAAGGGAAAAAAATACAGTATGTACAAAAATAAGTAGCAGTTGCTTTTTTTTTTATAGCAAAGAATTGGAAAATGGAAGTGTACCCGTCTTGATGGCTAAACAAATTGAAGTGTAGGAATGGAATGGCATATGTTTGGGCCATTAAAAAAATGACAAAAGATAAAGGCCTAAGAAGTCTGGAATTAACTGCTTGAGACTAAAGTAAAGAGAAGAAGAAGAACAATTTTATACTTTGTGCTGTTTTATTTTAATGTAAACTACTTAAAGGAACTTTCTGATTTTCTCTTCAGGATCTTTTCCATTTGGAACTCCTGTTACACCCAGGATGAACTTATCTCTTAATACCAGTGGAATGGCAGCCATCCCGTCCATTCAGCTCTTGGGAATTGAAATGTTACTTCACTTCTTGCTGGGTCCAGAAGTTTTGGAATTTGCTAAGAAAAATAAACTTGTGCTGAGTTTAGGTATCTTTAAAAAAAATATTCTTGTTTTCAGTACTTAAGAGTATTACTTTTTATGTATTGCCAAATGTGCAGAACTAATGTAGTCACAAAACGTGGATTAATGGTAAACTTTTGCTTATTTGTTTAAAAAAATCAACTTGTTACTGAAGAATATTACAGAAAACATCCAGTTTGACTTTTTCATTATCTTTTCTCCCCTTTATAGAGCCTCTTCAGCATCCTTTAATCAGTAGCCCTTCCTTCTTTTGCAAACATGCAAATATACTCATAGCTGCAGTTCAAGACAGCTTTGTTGCTGTTGGAAAAGATGCTTCAGGTAAACATTTCGTTAGAAATTCTAGTTGGTGGTTGAGAGTCTGTCTTTTAAAAAACGTTATTCGAAGACTTAAGAAAGTACTGTTGTATTCAAGATGACTTCCCTTTTTTTTAAACAAGAAATTATTCTTGTTTTGTAGATGCTATAATATATGCCATATGGAAAGATATTATTTGCTTCGTGAAGTCAGTTATTGAATCAGGTAATGTAATTATAAAGCTAATAAAGTCATGGTAAACTGATATTTTCTGTCACTTAACCTTTAGCTTGCAGGGAAAATTCGAAACCTTAAAAGCTCATCTGTTTAGACTTTTTAATATGTCTCTTCTAACATGTTAACTTTATCTTTAATGTTGAAATCATGCACTTATTAAACTTATACAGTAAAGAGTTTTTTCTAAGTTCTGAAAATTGTTACTTGTCCTTAAATGAATTTTCAACATGCTTGTGATTTCTGAACTATTAGGTAACAAAAAAGAAAGGCAGGGCTCAGAAGTATTGACCCTTTTACTACAGTCTTTGAAAAGTATAGTGACAGCCGATGCATTTCCTGTATCAAAAACATTGGTAAGTGTTTTATTAATAGTTAAATTAAAGATAATTAACAGTTACCTTTTTGCCGCAAAACTTTTCTTACAAGCTCATAGGGTTTATGGGTATTTCTTATATCATTGAACAAATTGATCAGTTCCTTTATTAGAAAATAAATCTTGAAGAAATACTATTATATATTTGTAAAAAAAAATCCGACTTTATTATTATAACCATGCCACTGTAATTAATTTGCAGTTGTAATAGAAATCGCCCCGTCCCTTATCAAGTAACTTCTCTGATAACAAGAACAGGGCCATCCAGTGCCTTACTTCTTTTCCATTTGTACATTCCTTTTACCTTCTCAGTTTTTTACCTATCTTCTCATCCTTTAGTCTCAGGTAATAATGTGGCTGTCTTTTTGCCAAGGCAAACTTTTCTACCTGTGTGCTGTTTATCTATTTTCATCTCCCCCAGAAACTTGCATCATTGATGATCCTTACTTTCTTGACCTTTCCTAACCACCCACCCTGGATTTAGAAATAAACCCTTTTAAATTTCTGATCTGCCCCTTTGGCTTCTCTATACCTACAGATTTATAATTATTGTCGTTAGCTGTTTTATCTGCGTCATTTTTCTCAACTAGATTATAAGTTTTCTGAACTGTTGTTTTTTCATATTTGTATCCTTAGCCCTTTGTGCTTCACAAAACCAATGCCTGGGAAACATTTTTCAAAATACAATACTAAGGGTTACGTGCAAAAAAATAGAAATTTGATGTCAGTGCTTTAGATTTTAAATAAGTCAACCTGGTAGATCAAAAGAATAGTATTCAAAAATTATGTTTCAGACAAATTCTTTCTTCAGAATCATAGAGGAAAGTGGCACTGGAAATAAATGAATTGTTAGTACCCTCCATAACTTGTGTCATCATCTGCTTTCATCTTGAACTTATACTGAATCTGCTGATTTATTTATAATGTTTTAGAATACCAGCATATTATATTGCATAAAGACCATTGAATATATATCAGGAAACTTAAGTGTTCGCTTCAGCCAAATCACTTACTCTCGGTAATTTCTTCATTTCTAAAAATGAGTAAGATCTGCTTATCATGCCCTACTTACAGAGTTACTATGAAGGCATGACAGCTTTGTAAATTATTAAATCTGTCTTCCTAATATCCTGTTAAGTAAAGTAATACATTAGTTATTTTTGGTTAGACTTGTAACATTTGCAGTCATATGTCTTTGTAGAAACTTGTAATATATTTCACTTTTACCAAGTTGGGGTATTCTTTTGGAATAATTTTTGTCCCATTTTTTAAAAAATTTCTTTAGGTCCTCATAGAAATTACAATTAAAGGACTACCTCAGAAAGTATTAGGTTCTCCAGCATATCAAGTTGCTAACATGGATCTTCTTAATGCAAGTATCTTAAACATAAAGGGGTGTGTGTGGGTGTGTGGGTGTGGGTGTGTGTGTACCTTGGTGAGAGAAACTGAATGTTTCACTAAAAAATGGCTTCAAGATGATTTCTTTGTGAACTATGGAGAGGCAGAGGGAGGCTGGGGGAGGATGAAGGAAGAATAGTGCCTTCCATTTCCTAGTACCTCCATAATATTTGCCACAGTCCTATCCAGGGATTTTCTTGCTACTTGATTGCTAAAATTGATTGACTTGTACCTTACTAATGTGTGGATCCTTATGGAAGAGAAAAAAGCCTTTTAAACTAAAAGTAAATAAATTAATTAATTAATTAAAAAAAGCCTTTTGTTTCATTCTGTATAACAGTCTTGTGTACCATAGCTTATAGTGAAACTTTTTCAATTGTTATAGAAAGGTCTGTGTAAGAAAACTAAAAATGAAATGTTGACATAACATTTTCATTAAACTGCCATGATTTAATAGCATTTAGTTATTTATAATAATGATCAAGAAAAACTACTAGGTTATAGCAAATCTAGCTTTTAATAATTGTAAAATGAAAAAACGTTGGATGCTGGTTTCTCTAAAACGTGAAGAGCGACCATTTCACTAAAGAATGAAGGAGCAAATTTTGCAATCCCAAAACGTGGTAATTTTGTTAAATGTCCTTTAATTTGTGCCATATGAGGTGGTATTTTAATTTGTTTGCTTGATAAGAGGCATCATTTAAATTTATTTGTATCATAGTTAAGATTGTTCTATTCCACGCTTTATCTGGAAGTATGGTGCACTCAAATCTCAGATGGTATTATATTAGTAAGGTGGGCTACTTTGTTATATATCTTTATGGAGATAGCTATATACATATATATGTGTGTGTGTGTGTGTGTATATATATATATACACACACACACACACACACACACACACACACACACACACATTTATACATATACATTTATATACTCAAAAACTTGACATAAGAATGCTTAGAATTTTTATAAATCAAAATTGATTAGTATTTCTCTACTTTTCTATACAGGGAACTCCAGCTTTGTTCTTAATTCAATTAATTTTTAGAAATAACCTCTTGGAATGTGGTGTGGCTGATGAAAGGTGAGCTTTCCTAATCATAATTCAGTGAAGATTGTGCTCTTTGGTAAATATTATCAAGGATGAACAATTTGTTTAAATTATAATTGGAAAGATGTTAGGAAATTGGGATTATGTTTCTCAGTAGGGTCTTTTAAAATAAACATTAAAATGGGCAGGACAACAAAGGTTGAGTGCAAATCTTTTGATCTCCTTTGTTCTTAGTTTTAGAGTGCTGTTAGCAAAAAATTTGTATAAAACCTTAATGCATGTAAAAAGTTGTTAAGTTGAATGTGTTTTTTTTCCTTTTTAGGTTCTTTCAAAACCTGGAAACACTCGTGGGTTGTGTTCTTACTGGCCCAACTTCCCCACTAGCTTTCAGTGATTCTGTTTTAAATGTTATTAATCAAAATGCAAAGCACCTTGATAACAAGGAGCATCTGTGGCGAATATGGTGTATTCTGGTCAACCCATTAACTGACCTGATTAACCAGGTATGTGCTCATATTTCTTTATTCCACCAAAGATTTTTAAAGCAGAATTTTCCCCTTCCATCTTATGCATATTCCTTTTAGCAAACATTGTAGTATCTGTTATCTTCAAAGAACTGTGCTGAGTTCTGGGGAGAATTAGGAAGATTCAATCAGCAAACATTTAATAAGTGGGGTGGCTAGGTGGTGTAGTGAACAGAGCCCCAGCCTTGGAGTCAGGAGGACCTGAGTTCAAATCTGGCCTTAGATACTTAACACTTACTAGCTGTGTGACCTTGGGCAAGTCACTTAAGTCCAATTGCCCTGCCTACCGCCCTCCAAAAAAGCAAAAAAACCTCAAAAACATTTGGTAAGTGTTAAATATTTTCTAGGCTCTAGGAATAGGAAGACATATAGTCCCTGATCTCCAGGAACTTTCATTCTCTTTGAGAAGAAAATATGTATGAATTTGTATGCACATGCACACCTGCACATGCATATACAAAATAAATATAATACAAAGAGGAAGGGTACTAGCCATTAGGGAGATAAAGAAAAGCCTCTTTGGTGGCATTTGAATTGAGCTTAGAAGGAAACGCAGGATTTAAAGAGACAAGATGGGAGTGCATTACAGCCTGGATAAAAGCACAGAGGTAAAAGATAGAATGTTGTGTATGTGAAGTATAAGAAGCTAAGAGAGTATGAAGTATAATAAAGCTGGAAAGGTACCATGGAATCAGATTCCAAAGCTAAATCAAGGAGAGTATGCATTGACTGCTAGAGGCAATAGGAGCCCTGGAAGTATGCTGGGTAGGAGAGGGACGTGGTCAGGCCTTTGCCTTATGAATTTCACTTTTGCAGCAGTGTGGAAGATGTTTTGGAGAGTGGAGAGACTTATGGCAGGGAATGCAATGAGAAGGCTTATTAAAATAGTCCTGGTAAGAGGTGATGAGGTTGGGGTGGTGGCCCCTGACTAGAGAGGAGATGGGATGTGAAAAATATTATGGAAGTAGAATGTATAAGAGTTGTCAGTTGATGAGTGATGACAGAGACAGGGAAGAAACTTAACTTGGTGTGTGTGATCAAGATATGTTTCACAATGGGAGAGAGACTTTATTTTTTTTTTTAATTTTTTGATTTTTTTTGCTTTTTGGTGGGGGAAAGGTAAGGTAATTGGGGTTAAGTGACTTGCCCAAGGTCACATGGCTAGTTTTGTGTGTGTGTGTGTGTGTGTGTGTGTAAAGTGTCTGAGATCGGATTTGAACTCAGGTCCTCCTGGCTCCAGGGCCTGACTCCTGCTCTATTCACTGCCGCCACCTAGCTGCCCAGAAAGACTTTAAAAGATAGAATGGGAAATGGGACAGGGAAATATTCTCTATACAGTGTATCAATAAAGGATTGTAAGAAGGCTGAAGTCAAAGGATGGATGTTCATGGTATGAAGAGTAGTCCAGTTTGGCCAGAACATAGAGTATGTAAAGAAGAGTGGTAAAAGATAAGAGACTGCCACCAGCTTTTGGAGGATTTTGAATGACAGATAAAGGATTTGAGGCTTTATTTGATATATCATGGAAAGCATTGAATGGTCTTTTTTTCTCCCAAGTACAAAGTAACATGTTTTATCATTGGTGTTTCTAGAGTAGTGGTTAGTCATTGCACTGATAAGAGTTCTAAAGTCTTTGAAAGATGTGAGTCAAATATTAATTGCTTATGAATGTGTTAGGCACTGGCAACACAGATAAGAATAAAAAAGTCTGCATCTTCAGCGAGCTTAAATTCTAATGTTGAACACATTCCAAAGATCATAAACACCTATGTTTTCATGAACCCTATTAGTCTAAGAAATTATGACTTCTCCCTCTAGGAGATGATCTGGCTATATCTCAAAGGCTATGTTGACTTTGATTGTTAAGTGTTACAGGTTTGGAATTAGGGATTCCAAAACTAGTTCACTTGTGACCTTAGAAAACAAGATTATGTAAATTGCTAACCTGAATTTCCTATCATATCCGTTTTCCCTGACCCTCCACCTCCTGTTCCTCAAGGAGCTATCCCTTTTTATAAAGAAGGAAGAAGTTCAAAAATAATGTGTTGAGAAAGTCTGTTATATGATGTATTAATTCCAAACCCATAGTCTCTCATCTCTAAAGAAACGCTGTGGGGAGATGTCTCCTCATATGTCCTAGATTTTCTTTAAAAAATCACTTAGTAGTAACTTTGCATGTGCTACATGCTCTTTTATTTGAATATCATTTTTCCCTTGTATTTTATTCAGACCAATGAAGGTAAGAATTAGAGTATTGTTAGATTTGATCTGTAGGTGTATTTCACCTCATATGTAATTCTCTAAGTAGCTTTGTGTCACAGAAAACTTACACTTACATCTCCCATGAGAATAAAAGTCATTTTGTGTTGAAAAACATTGCTTTCTACAAGAAGGCCATTACGTACAGGGCATTTTGCTCCTTTATTTATTTATTTTTTTGAAAGAGAACAAAATAAGCTTCCCCACCGGAATTTCCTCCATTTTTAAACTAATTTTCTAGTGCTTATAATAATGCCAAACTGGCTGTTTCTCTTGGCGGCTTGAGTAACATTTTTGTCTTGTATTTTATTCAAGACCAATGAAGTAAATCAGGGAGATGCATTGGAGCACAATTTCAGTGCTGTGTATAGTGCATTGATGCTACCAATAATCCATATATTTCCAGCACAAGAGTTTCCATTGGTAAGTTTATGGTTTATGATTTGGAGTGGGGAGGAGGGGGGTACAGACAGTATGTTTTCTGGGAAAGTTTTAGGCTGTAATGTTAATTTGTTACTGAGATACACTCACACACTTACTTTTTTGATAGATTAGACTGACTTTTGTCCTTTAAAGGGTGGTCCTTTATTGTTTTGGTATAATTCTTTACATAACAGATGGTTGCATTATATAGTTAAATGAATTTGCAATAACCTGGTTTTCCATTCATTCTGTTTTTCTACTTGATTTATATTTAAAGCCCACTATGAAGTCATTACTTCGAACTTGGTCAGAATTGTATCGAACATTTGCCCGTTGTGCAGCTTTGGTAGCAACAGCAGAGGAAAATTTATGCTGTGATGAGCTTTGTCTCAAGATGATGTCTGCATTAGATGACAACATCTTTGCAGTAAGTTTTTATTACTAAATTCTTTTAAAGGTATACCTAGACTAATATTAATTGGTTTTAATGAGTACAAATTAACTAATTACAGGAAATCACATAGGTGGGTAATTGCTTTGAAATTGAATGTCAGTTAAGTGAAACAGTTACATAATAGTCAGTTGTAAAAAATGGGAGGTTGGTTGGGAATTTGTTGAAAAGTGAGGCTCTAGTTAAGAATATTTACCCAGCATTAAGCAATGGAAAGAAAGGGGTAGGTGTCCAGAGCTATAAAGGTATAATGAGGATGGGAATTTGAAGATCTTCCCTGCACCTTAATAGACCCAGGGAGAATTTGAAGACCTACTTTGAAAGTAAGCTCTGCCCCCAATAGGCTGAATCTAGTTACATGGAGCCTGTGATGGGAAGAGTTTGCTGAAAGTTGGAGCAGAGCCCACTTTGAAGATAAACTTCCCACTGAGATCATTAATGTAGTCACATAGAGCCTATGGTGGGAAGAGTTTACTGAAAGGGTAGAGCAGAGTCACAGGAGGCTGGGAGTCAGAGCTAGTGAGAGGGTGGGGAAAGAAAGGAGCTCACTCAGGCAAGGAGATAGAGAGGTTTGTGGGTAAATATTGATCTTGTATTGGTTTGTGGGAAGGCTGAAGGATGGCGTGGCTCTCAGGGTTGTTATGGCTTCTTAATATCTTTGGTACTGTGATGGAATTGACTTACTGATTTTGGGATTCATTTTCTGGTGTCTAAATAAATGCTTTGGTTCTGTCCTCTATATGGAGAGTTTGTTATATTTTGTGATTGAACTTTCAGAGTGGGAGACAAGTGTTTGGGGAACATTGGTAAAGATAGACACATGAAACAGATGGTACTAACCACTTTTGACAAGCTTACCTGCTTTTTGTTTAGCCTTAGATACTATACTGATTAACGGTTGGATATTCCTAATGCTAATTTTTTTTCCCCTTAGAACTTGTCATTTTTGGATAGGATTGCCCATGTTGCTATAGTAATAGTTGAATGCATAAATTTTTCACCGTACAATACTAAATATCAACCCCAAATAAAATGTGAGTATTGATGCATTTTTTTTTATTGAACATGAAACATGTTGTATAGTAATTTCTTGGCTTCACTTTAATTCTGTTAGCATAGCTCCGGGATCTATCCAGCATATTGAGTGAACCATTGCCTTTGATGTTATACCCCAGGATCAGAGACAGCTCCAGCTTTCAGTTAAAAAGAGCTCTGCTTCTTAACTTATACATAAAATATTAAATGTTTTATGACTTTGGCATGTTTCCCATTTTTGTACCAACATAATGCGTGGTTCAGAGATGTGTAAAGGAATGATAAAGCTTGTTCTCCTGACTCCAGGGCCGGTGTCCTATTCACTGCTCTAGATGATAGTCTTACCAAATCTTCAGCTATTATTCTGCAACAGTAGTCCCACCAGTTCATTTACCTCTTCAGATATAGGTTGTGGTATCACTAAATCTCCATGATGTCATATTAAATTCAGGAAAGGCAGGGACCGTGTCTTATGCCTGTTTGAATTGCCATTCTTTTTCACAGACATTCAGTGAGTTTCTTGGACTACAATACGGTATAGTCAAAGAGTAATTTCTTATTTTGAAAATGCCACTTGCACTATTTCCCAACTTGTTGTGAAGATCCAATAAGATATTATCTTTTTATCCAAGAAGATTTTATCTTTTTACTTATGAGGCTTTTTAACAGTGGGAAATGTTTGTACTTATTTCATCTTCATTATGTCCCTTATGTTATGAACGAATATTCTTTGTCTGTGTGTGTAAACTTCTAGACTGTAGGGAATCATTTAGACAAGTATGACATACCTAAACCTATTTAAATTATTGTTTATCTTGGAGCTAAGACACTGAGTATTCTATGAAAGAATGAATTTTTTGTCTTTAACCAAACCACTTTTATTTTCAGTACCACAGACTCCTACAGATTGGTCCAAGAAAAAAAAAGAACCTTTAGGGAAGTTGACTTCTTTATTTAAAGTTATCCTGAAGATGATGGATGCTTTCCATGATGTCAGCTTCAAGGATCTTCATTCAGAAACACTCTTCTCTATTGGTAGTTCAATTATCAGCATTATTTCTACTATTCTTGGCCATGTGTCTTTGCCTTCAGTGATACAGACAATCTTTGCAACTTTAACAAAGCCTCTGGCATTGTTATATGAAAACTCAAAGTAAGTATATTGAGCTTCCTGCAGAAATTTGGAGAGAATTGCATTTGTAAATTTTTTTCTAGGAAGTACAATTTTAAAACTAGTGTTGATAAACATTTACTTTAATATATTTTAATAAACTTTAAATGGGGTAGAAACTGTCACCTGTTTTGAAAATTGGGCTGATATTTTAAAAATGTATGTCCAGTGTATATAAAAGTTAATGACATTTGCAAAAGCACTTTATATGGTATGTCATTTGACGTGGATATTCTATATGTATATGCATGAGAACAGGGTGTTTTTAATTATAGTAACTACTCTATAAGTTAGTCTTAGTAACTGTTGTTATGATAGTAATATGGAATGTGGTATATTGGAAAGATTGGCTAGATTTGAAGAATAGTACTTGATTTGAGTACTGGTTCAATTACTTTTTTTTTTTTTTGAGATCTATGAAGGCACTTTTATTGTAGAGGTGAGAAATCATGGGTATAGAACACTGAACATCAGACTTTTTTTGGATATATTGCTTAATTTTGCCAAACTTATTTTCCTATAAAAAGTTCTTTGTAATGAGTGAAGAGTCTCTAGGAAGGATGCATTAGAAAATATGGCTGATTAAAAAAACCAAAAAATATCGATAAAATATGTTGGAAAAACTATTCCTAGTCCTCATTTCTGAGTGGTCTTACATTCACAAACCACAGTGTATTCCAATGTATAATTTGTTCCTCAGTTTATTTTCTCATGTAATGTTGGGGTGAATAATTCTTTTGTAAATGAGCTCTGTTTTTAATGTCGTCTGCTTTGGATTGTAATCAATTACTTCCTTGTTACCTTGAAGAGGTCAATACATTTTGCTGGGCTTCTGTTTCTGAATCTATAAAATAAGAGGTTTGAATAATATGATCTGAGATCTTTCTAGTTCTAAAACCTATTATTTTAGCTTAAGATGATAGTGTGGTAAAACAATTGCCTCTAAACTCAGGAGAACCTGTTATTACCAGTGTGACTTTGGGCAAGACACTTAACCACCTTGGGCCTGAGCATTTTATCTACAGAAGGAAGCCATTAGACCAAGTAGTCTCGGAGGTCCCTTACTGTTCTAGATTTATGATCCTGTGACACAGAATATATATCATATATTACCTAACAGTTCAAAGAGTCATATATCCAGACTTGAAAATTAATTGAGAGAAGCCTGAAAAAGAAAAAGACAGTTGAACTAAAATAAATTTAATTGTATCCTAACTTTCTGCAGTACTTTGACATCTATGATTTATAGGGAATCACCTTATATTTTATTTGTAAATATCTTAAAGCATTTCTTGTTTTAAGGAAATTGAGAGATTAGAAAACAAAAATGAGATCACAAAAATGTTTGTTGTATGAAGCCTTTTCAACAGCAAGTTCCATTAATGCATTTCTTTTTTTAAGTTTATTTAAAATCTTATGTATGTAGGGTTTTAGGAATAATAAAGCACAAAGTAGTATTTTACCAACCATTTAGTTAGGCTGTAGCTTCCCTTGTAATTACTGCCTGAATTACCAAGTGATAATCATTTCTTCCATCTTAATTTTTTTTTTGTCCTAGGCTTAGCGATGTGCCTAAAGTATATAATTGCCTCAACAACAAGGTAAAAATTTGGCAGATTTCATCACTTCTTCCTGCCTTCTCTCCCCTTCCCCATCATTAATAAATCTTCACAATTTATCTGAATCTTCCTAATTAGTAGATGCACAGATTGAACAGTGGATGGATAGTGAAGTTGTCTTAAAAGAAACACAGACCAGGTTGCCTTGGTTTCATGTGATTTTTTTTTTAAATAAGTGCAGATTGTCTTTCTATATGTACTTTCAAACAATCTATCTTAACTCTTTATGTAACTTTTGAAATTAAATGGTAATGAATTATATCCTGAAAATAGTATCTAATTTGATTGAGTTTTTTGTTTAACTTAAAAAGTAATATTTCTAAATTTTATGCTTTTTCCTAGTTAGAAAAGCTCTTGGGAGAGGTTCTTAAATGTCTTCAGTTTCACTACAATGGCACTTATAACAGTGAGCTTTTAGAACAACTCACCCCATTATTATGCATAATATTTCTGCACAAAAATAAACAGATCTGCAAACAGAGCGTTAAGTTCTGGAATGACACATTTGCTAAAGAGACTCTGCTGGAGTATCCTGAGGAATTAAAGTAAGATGAAAATTTTAATTTTCTGTAGTAATGTTCATAAGAAAATAAAAAAAAATTAAATAATGTTTATAGATTGAAGTTCTAAATGAATACTTTGTTTAGCTATAGTTGAAACTATTAATGAGTTTACATTAATGAACGTAAAAGGTTTGTTTTTGTCAGTAAAAGTGACTCAATTCTATGAGGTAGTACTCACCTCACAAGTTTCATTATTGTTATTATCCAGGGTCCTTAGGGATTCAACCCTGCCTTATTAGTTGCATAGAAGGTGTGACCTGTATTGAAAGGAGTTTCCTCACCTTGAGTTCTCTAGACTTAATTAGCTAAAGTAGCATAGAGTTACTCCAACAGCCTGTTGAGAAGTACAAGCAATTGAGTATTAGGGTGTTAAAACTTAATAAATCTTTGTATTTGGTTTTTTAAAAATATTTGTTTATTTTTAGTTTTCAACATTCATTTCCACAAGATTTTGAGTTACAAATTTTTTCCTCGTCTTTCCCCTACCCTCACCCCAAAATAGCGAGCCTACTGAATACCCCTTCCCCCAATCTGTTCTCTCTTATATCCTTCACCATATCTCATCTAAGTTTCTAATAGGGTAAGATGGATTTCTATACCCCAGTGCTTGTATATCTTATTTCCCAGTTGCACGGAAAAAACAAGTTGTTTTTTTTTAACATTTGTTTTTAAAACTTTGATTTCCAGATTCTTTCCTTTCTTCCCTCCTCACCCACCCCCACTGGGAAGATAAGCAATTCAATATTGGTAGTACATGTGTAGTTACGCAAAAATGTCCATAGTGGATATATTGTGAAAGACTGACTATATTTCCCTCCATCCTATCCCGTCCCCCACTTGTTCTATTCTCTGCTTTGACCCTGACCCTTTATAAAAGTGTGCTTCTAACTACCCTTCCCTCCAACCTGCCCTCCCCTTCATCATCCTCTCTCTCATCTCTTTCCCCCCTACTCTCCTGTAGGGCAAGATACACAATTTAGTGTGTATGTCATTCCCTCCCTAAGCCAAATTCAGTGAGAGTAAGGTTGACCCATTCCCTTTCACCTTCCTGCTCTTCCCCTCCATTGTAACAGTTTTCTCCTGCCTCTTTTATAAATGAGATTAATAAGTTCCTTATGATTTCTTTTTCCTGTTCATCTTCTTATGCTTCTCTTGCTTCTTGTATTTGAAAGTCAAATTTTCTGTTCAGCTCTGGTTTTTTTCATCAAGAATACTTGAAAGTCCTCTTTTTCATTGAATTACCATATTTTCTCCTGAATCATTATACTCAGTTTTTGCTGGGTGGATTCTTGCTTTTGTTTTTTTTAGGGGGGAGGGCAGGGCAATTGGGATTAAGTGACTTGCTGTGGCTAGTAAGGTCACATGGCTAGTAAGTGTGTCAAGTGTCTGAGGGCAGATTGGAACTCAAGAACTTCTGACTCCAGGGCCGGTGCCCTACTCACTGTGCAACCTAGCCACCCCTATGATTCTTTTAATCCTAGCTCCTTTGACTTCCGGAATATCATATTCCATGCCCTTTGATTCCTTAGTGTAGAAGCTCCTAGATCTTGTGTTATCCTGATTGTGTTCCCACAATACTCAAATTGTTTCTTCCTGGCTGCTTATAATCTTTTCTCCTTGACCTGGGAATTCTGGAATTTGGCTATGATATTCCTACAAGTTTGCTTTCGGGGATCTTTTTCAAGAGGTGATTCGTGAATTCTTTCCATTTCTATTTTGCCCTCTGGTTCTAGAATATTAGGGCAGTTTTCCTTGAGAATTTCTTGAAGGATGATTTCTAGGCTCTTTTTTTGATCATGGCTTTCAGGTAGTCCAATAATTTTTAAATGATCTCTCCTGGATCTATTTTCCAGGTCAGTGGTTTTTCCAGCGAGATATTTCACGTTGCCTTCTATTTTTTTCATTTGTTTGGATCAGTTTAATATTATCTTCACTTCTCATAAAGTCATTACCTTTCATTTACTTCAGTCTAATTTTGAAGAAATTCTCCTCAGTGAGTTTTTGAAATTTCCTTTTCCATCTGGGCCATTCAACTTTTTAAGGCATTCTTCTCCTCATTGGCTTTTTTGGCCTCCTTTGCCATTTGAGTTAGTCTATTTTTTAAGGTGTTATTTTCTTCAGTATTTGGGGGGGTTTCCTTTAGCAGGCTGTTGACTTGCTTTTCATGATTTTCTTGCATCATTCTCATTTCTCTTCCCAATTTTTGCTCTATTTCTCTTACTTGATTTTCATAATCCTTCTTGAGCTCCTCCATGGCCTGTAACCACTTCATATTTTTCTTGGCAGCTTTTGATGCAGGAGTTCTGACTTCACTGTCTTCTTCCTGTTCCATGCTTTGATCCTTTTTGTCCCCAAAAAAGGATTCTGTGGTCTGACTGCACTTCCTCTGCTTGCTCATCTTGCCAGCCAATTACTTGACTTTCGAGCAGTTTGCCATGGTAGAACTCTGCTTCCACAGTGGGGAGCTTTGTTGCAAATCAGTGGGGTTTTTGCAAATGTTATCAGAGGTCTGAGGGGGGTGCCTTCTCTCCAGCCACCACAAGCTCTGGCACATTGGCCACATGCCCTAGGACCATCACCCAAGACCGTGATCCAGATCCAAGTAGGTCAAAGTAATGGTGATTACCCTCTCGATGATAGTTTAGTCTCCCCACTGTCTTGCAGGCCAGGAGCTTCTGAAGTAGCCATGTGGTAGGGCCAGACCACACTCTTCTATCACCCAATTCCAAGCTCCCCACTGACCTTTCACTTGCCCTTTGGCATTTGTGGTTTGAGAAGTCTGGAAACCACAGCTGCTGGTGATTCACTCTCTTGAAGCCTGCTCTGGCCCTTCCGGTCCGCTGGTCAGGGCGGCTCACTAGGGCCTGTGCACAGCTCCCAGCCTGGTGTGATGGACCCTTCCTGTCAGCCTCCCAGGCTGCCTTCTCTCTGTTGCTTCATCGGCTTTATAGCTGTTTGACAGGCATTGGAGGTGCTTGTGGTGGGAGCTCATGGAATTTCCGGCTTCTGCTCTGCCCCCTGTAGTCTGTATTTGTTCTATATTTTTTTCTGTTCTTTTCTGCTTGGTTGGCAGGAACCTTCTCTCCCCCTGCTTCTGATTTGAGGTTCCTTATCTTAGTGACATATTTCAAGTAGTCAGATTTAGAAAAGGAGAATTTTAGTGTAGGAAATAGACGCTGCCAGGAACCCTGGATAGAGGACCCTCCTGGAAAGCTGAGAGACCTGGGCAATCACTCAAATCAGAGGGGTCAGCAACACTCCAGAGTGACTGATTAAAATGTAGAGAAATAATTAACAAAACATGACATGACTTTTTTTTTTTGGCGCCTTTTGGAGGGGGGAGGGCAGGGCAGTTGGGGTTAAGTGACTTGCCCAAGGTCACACGGCTAGTAAGTGTTAAGTGTCTGAGGCCAGATTTGAACTCAGTTCCTCCCGATTCCAAGGCCAGTGGTATATTCACTGCACCACCTAGCTGCCCCTGCTCCTCATTTCTTATAGCGCAATAGTATTCCATTACATTCGTATACCACAACTTGTTTAGCCATTTCCCATTTGATGAGAATCCCCTTGATTTCCAGTTCTTTTTTTCTTTTTTTAAAAAATAAATATTTATTTACTTTTAGTTTACAACATTCATTTCCACAGTCTTTTGAGTTACAAATTTTCTGCCTCTACCTTTTCTGCCCCCTCCCCCTGATGGCAGCATGCAATCCTGTAGAGATTTTTTAAATGCCTTCACATTAAACATTAGTCAAGTTGTAAAAAAAGGATTATAACCTATGGAATGAATGAGAAAGAAGGAACAAAATAAGACAAAAAGAGAGAGCAAATAATTTGCTTCCGTCTGCATTTAGACTCCATAATTCTTTGTCTGGATGTGGATAGCAATTACTATCATGAGCCTTTTGCAGTTGTCTTATAACCTTGCATTGCTGAGAGGAGCCCAGTCTATCAAAGTTAGTCATTACCGATTCGATATGTCTGTTAATTGTGTACAAAGTTCTCCAGGTTCTGCTCTCCTCACTCAGAATCAGTTTATGTAAGTCTCTCTGGGTTATTAAGAAGTCTGTCTGTGCCTCATTTCTTATAGCACAATAGTATTCCATTACATTCATATACCACAACTTTTTTAGCTGTTCCCCAATTGATGGGCATCGCCTTGATTTCCAATTCTTCGCCACCACAAAAAGAGCTGCTATAAGTACTCTTGTATATACAGGTCCTTTTCCCATTTGTATGCTCTCTTTGGGATACAGCCATAGAAGTGGTATTTTTAGATCAAAGGGTATGCACATTTTTATAGCCTTTTCAACATAGTTCCAGATTTCTCTCCAGAATGGTTGGATCAGTTCACAACTCCACCAACAATGCATTAGTGTTCCAATTGTCCCATGTTTTCTCTAGGATTTATAATTTTCCTATTTTGTCATGTTAGACAATCTGACAAGTGAGATGTGGTATCTAAGTTGTTTTGATTTGCATTTCTCTAATCAGTAGCGCCTCCTTTTTCTTGGTATCAGTCATACAATTTAAATGAAAGTTACTCATGATAAGTCATTATAATTTGATTTTAATAGGATTCCTTAGCTAAAAGATTTAGAAAGGGGAAACTGAGTTTGGGATTAAACAATTTTCCCTTGACTTTTTCTATACTTCCCCTCTAGTTCCATTTATTCCCACCCAAGTGAAAATATTTCAATTATACTTGCAGCTTATATAATAAACTCCATAAAAGTTAATTTTTGTTTTTCTTAGCATTAGCTACTAAATGATAGAGGAACCTATATTCATAGACAATTAAGTTTTCTCTACTTTAGTGGATTAATTGCATTTATATACCTATATGTTTATTAGAGTTCCTTTGGGGGAGGGGTACTTGACAAGATACATATTTATCTTAAATTATTATCTCAATGCACTTATTTGTACTTAAGACTTAACAGTGCTTTTTAATTAACTCCACTGTTTCCTTCTATCCCTTCTTCCCTCTCCCCCCAACTTTGTTTTTGAAGGACTGTATTGAAACAAGCTAAACAGAAGTATTTGCTTTTGTTACCTGGTTTTGAGGTTGAACCAGGAGAAGAATCTGGTGGCCTCTATTCAGAGGGAGTAAGTACTATTTTTATGTTAATTCTCAAATTACTATGTTTTTTTGAAGGCTGAGTGCCACCACCCACCCCACTGCCTCCCAGAAAAATCCCAAACTCAGTTTGGACCAGATTAGAGTGAATTAGGATTAATTAAAACAAAACAAGTAAAAATACAATACAACATAGTTAATATTAATTTGTGTCTTTCCAACTCAGTATGATTGCAGAAATTGTTACTACTTGAGTTTTTCACCACTGGTGTAGCAGAGACCTTCATTTTTGTGTTGCTGCAAAAGTGGAAAATAGAATGAATTATAGGTGAATCAGTATAGCTTTAAATAAGCAGTGACTTAATCATCTTCCAGCTAAGGAAGAAAACTACTTCTAGCTCTGTAACCACCCACCAGAATTGTGATTATTTTTACATTAAAGGGACAAGAAACCTTGGATCCATTTCTCTGAATAGACTGCAGGCTAAAAATTTAATTTCTAGTAATATAAATCTTCAGTTCTGTTGTAATTCTATTACTTTATGTTATGTGGAATTTGTAGTGATGAACAAAGGATTTCCTGAGTCTAATAGTTTAAATTTAGAATAAACTATTTTAAGATTTATTCAAAATAACAGACAGAAGTAAAACATATTTGCTGTATTTTATGAAATAGAGAAAGCCTTGTTCCTTTTAATGTGAGTTCTTTGCCTAGACTCTATGTAGGTTTTTTTTCCCTAAAAGTGTGTGTGCATGTTAGTATTATAATTGATGTGCTTTTTATTCTTACATATTTAATTTTATGTATTTAAAAACATTGGTATGTGGTGACCAAAACTTCTTATACCAAAGGAATTTAGGCATTGTGGGAATGAATATATAATATCCCTTCATCTTTTTTGTTTGTTTCAAGCTTTATCTTTGAATAGCTTTCCTGGTTCATAATAAAATATTATTCCAGCCAACAATAACACTTGAACTTCACTAAGATAGTGAAGGGGGAAAATAATAAAGACCAAAAAATATATTTCTAATGGATCTGATATGAATTCATATGATGTTTTAGCATTTTATCCAGTGATGTTGGATGAGTCTGTTGTGTTTATATTTGGAATTTTAGAATGAGAAAGAGTAGGTTCCTAACCTAGGGAGGAGTCTGTGAAGTAGAGTAAGAAAAAAAATTTTTATTTGAAAATAATTCACTTCTTTTTGTAATACTATATATTTTACATGTGTTTTAAAACATCTTGAGAAGTCTATAGATTTTACTAAATTCTTTTAGGGAGTCCATGACACAGAAAATCAAGAAACCACTACTCTAGGAGAATTTAATAGTAAATCAGATTGACTTGTTTGAATTTGTTACCAGCTATGTCACTGCTTTAGGATATAGTATTGAAATAATTTAAAGCTATAATATGGAATAGTGAAAATAGCATTTTTAGGCAATAGTAACATTTTACAATTTTTTGAAATGTGGATCTTTTTTTAAAAAAATAGACAGAAAATTCACAATTAGACACAAAGATAAGTGGCATTGAAATACAGTCTCATGGAAAACAAGATCTTTTATCATTACGTTTGAGGAATCTGAAAGAAAAAGATCTAAAATCACCATCTAAGGTAAGGTACTTTAAAGTGGATTTAATAGACCCCTTTAAAAGCTGGTCAGATTTTTTGTTGTTGGGAAGTAAATCTTGGGAGTTGTACAGGCTTGAAGGCAGCAGTTATGTTGACATAGGGATCAAAGAAGACTACAGAAGTTATGACAAAGAAAAACTGTGGGGGAAGAAGAATAAAAGATGGCAGAGTTCTGTATTGTAAATTTAGCAGTTGTTTTCCAGATAGCATTAAAGATGTATCAGTTATTGTTGTTCGTGTGTTTTCAGTCATGTCTGAGTCTTTATGACCCTGTTTGGTTTTCTTGGCGGAGATACTGGAGTGGTTTGCCATTTGCTTTTCCATTCATTTTATAGACGAGGAAACTGAGACAAACTGGGTTAAGTGACTAGCACAGGATCACATAGCTAGTAAATGTCTGAGGCTGAATATGAACTCGGGTCTTCCTGACTTGGCTCTATACTCTCCACTGTGCCACCTGACTGCCCCAAAGATGTTTCAGTAATTATTTTCATTATATGTAATGTGAACCATGATAGAAAATATTTGGAACTGACATTTTTTCATTATACATTTTGAGGAGAAGTAAATTTTAGTCATAACAATGAGCACATTTAAAAAAAATTGAAAGTGGAAAAAAATTAAGTTATAAGGCAGGTAAATTATCAGCAGATCCATTTATAATGCCCAGATTTACAAATATGTTTGCCTTAGAAAGACTTCTATTCTTTGGTTGCCTTTAAGAGGCTGTTTTTCTTCTTTTTACGTAATAAATTTGAGATTTATAGACTAAAGAATGCTTAATCTAGGTTAAAGCAGCTTTATTTATTTATTTATTTTTAGTGTTTTTTTTTTGGAGTGAGGAAGACAGGGCAATTGGGGCTAAGTGACTTGCCCAAGTTCACACGGTTATTAAGTGTTAAGTGTTTGAGGCTGGATTTGAACTCAGGTCTACCTGACACTAGGGCTGGTGCTCTATTGACTGGGCCACCTAGCTGCCTCAAGCAGCTTTATTTTTTAAAATGCAAAATGGAGGGTTGAAAGAGGACAGTGATAAAAGTAAAACAGTCTTAAGAATAATATTAGAAGAAATCATAAGGAACTTATCAAAGTTGAACTATTTACATGCCAACATGGAAAAGTGACAACTGTAATTGATGAAACTTTTCTCAGTATGAGGATAGGGCAAGGGAATACAAATGTATATATACATATACATACACATATATCTAT
>CM053582.1:320885605-320909099 GCA_028627135.1 Pseudochirops cupreus | reverse complement strand
CGAGAATGGAATGGGGGTGGGGGGGCAGGAGAGGAAGAAGGGACATGTAATCAGTCTCTCCCAATATGCCCAATGTGGAGAGGTTCTGTGTAATTACACATAGCCTGTATTTGATTGCTTGTCCTCCCAGTGGGGGTGGGTGATGAGGGAGGAAGAGAAAGAATCTAGAATTTAAAGTTCTATAATCAAATGTTAAAAATATATATGTTTATGTACAATAATAATTATTATTATTAACTACATCCAATGGGAACTTAAGATACACAGGCAGTGTGCTTGGGAGATCCATCCTGCCCTACCAGAAAGTCAGAGGGGTGATGGGGGAGGACATAGGAGAGAATAGATTGGGGGAGGGCTTATACAATGGGATGACTGTTTTGGGGTGGTGGGTAGGGGAAAGATGGGGAGAAAATTTGTAACTCAAAATCTCGTGGAAATGAATGATGTAAACTGAAATAAATAAAAGTTTAAAAAAAAAGAAATAATTACCTAGGGGGATAAAAAAAGAATAATACTAGAAGTTGAGCCTACCCCGGGGGCTCCAGACCTAAGTTATTTGTAATTCAAGAACTTGTATTGTTTTTTATATTCTATTTTGTTTACATTGATGACATCCCTGAACTTTTTGGCCTTCAGTACTCTGTTGTGCCTTCTAGTGAAACAGTGAAAATGTCTCTTCTTCAGAAAATCTCATTGTTCTACATAACAGTTGACAAGCAGCTGTAGCAACTTTTGCTTTTTCTTACCAGTTTTCCTAGTTGGTGCTGAAATTCTTCGCACATTTAATAAACCTATATTACTGTTTTTGAACAATTTTGTTTCTTTTTGTAGACTTGAGAAATATCTTTAGCCATATGATGTAGGTAGACAGATTTCAAACATTATCTTGTGGTCTAAAATAAACTCACTTGTTTTTTTAAAAATAACTCACTTCTACAGAAGCAGCGAAAGAGTAAGACAGTCAAATGTGGAAAACGTTTAATTTCTTTTTTTCCCCAGAATTCATTTATTTATTTTTAGTTTTCATCATTCATTTTCACAAGATTTTGAGTTCCAAATTTTCTCCCCATCTGTCCCCTACCTCCCACCCCAAGATGGCAAGCATTCTGATTACTCTTTCCCCAGTCTGCCCTCTCATATATCCTCCTTATCCTTCCCCTTATCCCTTTACCCCTTACTTTCTTGTAGGGCAAGATGGCTTTCTATACCCCATTGCCTGTATATCTATTTCCCTGTTGCATGTAACAACAATTTTTTGACACTTCTTTTTAAAACTTTGAGTTCCAGATTCACTCCCTTCTTTCCCTCCTCACCCACTGCCACTGGGAAGACAAGCAATTCAATATAAGTTACACATGTGTAGGAAAACATTTGACTTCTAAATTGTATTATATTTCTCTTAGAATAAGTGAATGATCTTGAAATAGAGAAACATTTTAAAACTTGAAAATTAAATATTATATTCTTCAATTTTTTTTGTAGATGAAACTTGAATTTTTATCTCCTAAATTAAAAAAGGATGACATTTTGGAAGATTGTTCATCTGTTGATTTTGTGTTTATACCTCCCAATGAGAAAGAAACAAAGGAAAGAGTTTTAACTGAACATCAGAAAGAAGTACTTAGAACAAAGAGGTTTGTAAACATAATTGACATTATTGGTAACATAAAATGAATTCTGTTTGAAGCCCATTTTTTTGTTGATGTTAGAAAACTTTTTATGCTAAAACTAACTAAAGGCTATATTGTAGGTGGCAATATAGTACATAATAATGTAACAGATTTTTGGCTTGTTAGCTTGCCTGTATAAGGAAAGAAAATCTGTACTTTTTGACAGTTCTTTGCAAAGTTTAGTATATAATATTAATTGGAACATTCTTCATTTAGTTATAAAATGATTTGCTTTACAGAAGTGATATTCCTACTCTGTACAATAATCTGGATGTATCACAAGATAGTTTTTCTTACCATACTCAAGAAGAAACTGTGTAAGTAATTGAAGCTTCAATACGCCTTCCATTAAAACCTTTTCTGATTTCTCAAATATTAGGGAAAAAAAACAACAAAAATGTAACTTGCATATTTATTATTTACTGTAGGGAAAATCCAAGTTTAACTGAAGAGCCAAAGGAAGAATCAAAGATTATCATGAAGGTATAACTAATTATTTTGGAGATTTCAGAAGAAGTTCTCCATTAATATTTGTGTCTTGTTATTTCCTTTATTCCAAGATAGACAGTATAGTCTTTGTTTAATGCTATTATAGGACCCATAGCCATGACTCTAGGTGTTCATTAGATCTAAAACCAACTGCCATTTAGTGGGTTGTTTTCTGTAATTGATAGAGTAGAAGTAAAATAAAATAGAACATATAATAATAGCATGTTGTTGCCATGTATTAGTAATTGTAGCATGACTTTATATTTTTGGTACCCTTCTTATATCCCTATGAAACCAGTTATGCAAATATTTCTGTCATTTTCCAAATAATAAAATTTAGGTAGATAGAAGATGACTTAGCAACATTTGAGTTAATAAGTGATAACTACTTTTATAATACTTGTAATGTTAAATGTTTTCTGTATAAAGGTTTTGGGCAAGACCATAATTTTCAAAATGATTTAAATTTTATTTTCTGTGTAGGAAGAAGAGAAAATCGATGCAAAGAACAGCACTGAAGATATCATAGTAGATAGTAGTATTGAGAAGCATCCTGAAAAACCCTCTCTCCCGAAACATAAGGTGCAAAGTTGCCATGAAAGGAACAATATATTATTAAATATAAAAAAGCACATTGAAAAAAATTCTTCTAAAATTGTTTCAAAAGCGCCTTCAGGAGAAAACACATGCATCAGTGAAAATACTTTGAATACCAGTAACAGCTCAGTTTCTAGTGGACCTATAAGCCGAAGACAGTCTTTTATTACTTTGGAAAAATTTGATACATCAGAAAATAGACCCTTTAGTCCTTCTATCTTGAACACTGTATCAGGAGCTGTTTTAGTGTCAGAGAACCAAGAAAATATGGATATAGCAAGTACTTCAGTGAAAATAAAGACCAAAGAAAAAAATGTTTCAAAACCTGATAGAGAAAAAATCATGAGTGGAACCAAAAAAACAGTTCGAAAGTCAAATAAAATAGAACACACAGGAAGTAAAAGACCTAAGCTGTTAAGATCAGAACAAGAAAAAAATGCTCAAGAATCTGGGGATTCTATAATGCCTATAGAAAATAAGTTGACTGATTCACTGGATGACACAGAGGATACCCAGGATCCTCTTCCTCAAGCTCAGGTATTGGAATGTGAAGAAGTAAAGTTTCAGCATACAGTAGAAAGTCTTGAAGTGGTAGAAAACATTGCAGAAGGAAATGATTTAGGAAATAATTTGGAATCCAAAGAAAATACACCTCCAGAGGTTATACCCATAACAGACCAAATAGCTAATGATGATAATCACATGCAGATATCAGCTAATCAAAAAACACTTAGAAGGTCTTCAAGACGACGCTCGGATATAGAATGTACTCCAGATAAACAAGATAAAGAAAATAGTCAAGAAAAAAAGGAAAGGCGAAAGGAAGAGGAGAGGTCTGTTCAGAAGAGGCTATCACAAATAAAAGACGACGTATCACAAAAACAGAAACCAGTTTCTGAAAAAAATATCAGTGAACAAGAACATTCAAGTAAGAAAGCAAACAATTTATTTGAGAAAACTGCAGAACAAACTAACATTGAAATTAACAAATTAAAACCTGAATTTGAGAGTATTAAGTCAAATGTTGATGATTTGCAGGACTGTAGTTCAGATAAACCTTCACAGAAACCATTAAGAGGACGAACAAGGTATCTGACAAGGAGAGCATCTCAAGGTTTACTTTCTAGTATTGAAAACTCTGAATCTGATAGTTCAGAGACTAAAGAAGAAATTTCTAATAAGAAAAAATCCGGAAAATGGAAAAACAAGGGTAGTAGTCTTGAAAATGAAAACACTAAGGGAAAAATAGGGAGTAAGGACTATCTGTGCTCTGAAACAAAAAATGAAGAAAAAGATGTAGGTGAAACAAGTTCTGAATTGGACATGGAGATAAGATTGTCATCCCCGACTGCCATTATGAACAATGAACAGAACTCTTCAATTATTAATGATTCTATAGTATCTGTAGAGCCATCAGAAGTTTCTAGTGATACAGAGAACACAAATGAGGAGAGGAGTAAAACTAGCACATTTGCAGAAGATTCTGGTACAAACTCTTGTGTGCCAGAGTTAACTTTAAGGACTAGAAATGCAAATAAAAAATATCACAAACAAGATTCTGTGGACACTAGTGCTGTTTCTCCAGTGGATGATGTATCAGATGTATCAGATACCTCTTTGCTTTCCGAAAACCCCCTGCAGGCAATTGAATGTCTTCACAAAAGAAGTAGGAGGGTGAGAAGGTCCAAGAGCTGTGATTGTTGTGGAGAAAAGTCAAAACTTCAGGAAAAATTATTTACTTCATTAAAGAACACAGACAATTATGATGTAAAAATGGATGAACCACAAAAGCTAGATTTGCAGGCCCCTGAATCTCCTTTGGAAACTTTTTATGTGGACACAAACTTAGAAATAAAATGTTTAAAGGAATCCTCTACTGCTGTTGTACCATTACTTCACAGGAAAGAGACTGAGGCTTTGAATGATTCAATGAGTGTATCAGAAAATGAATTGAAAGAAAATTCTAGTTTTGAGGATCATCCCTCCCCAGAAAGAGTAAACTTTGAAAACAAAACTTGTGTCGTTATTAATGATGAAACGGACCTTGTGGTGCAAGAACCATCTGATCAGGCAAATAAAATGATTGATTCTGGTCTACCAGTTGATAATTCTCAAGATTCTTTTGGACAGAAACCTGTTCTGGAGGTGAGCAGAGAACAACCAGTAACTTCATTAGAAAAGGAAATAAGTCAGCATGTGGAAATAAAGAATTCTGATGATGGAAATAATACACTTGAAGTAAAGGCTGAATCTGATCCTGAAGTAGAAATAAAGCATGAAACTGTTGTTACAGCTGAGATAGACAAGTTTAAATCAGGTGCTGATGTGGATATCCCTGAGGTAAGGATGGAGGTTAACATACCTGAGCAAAGTGCCATGGCAAACAGGGGAGTCATTGAGCCTGAGGCTGGAGAAGATACTGCCCAAGACAAAACATTTGCTGATACCAAGGCTGGGATGGGTAATGCCCAGGCCAAAGCACTTGAGGCAAGTGCTGAAACTGATGTATTAGAGTCACCTGAAAAAATGAATACTGTAGAAGCAAAAGCAGAACCTGGCACACCAGAAAAGGTAAAAGCAGACATTGATGATGCTGAACAAACTAAGTTAGATCAAGGTCATGTTGAGGCAGAAGAAATCAAGGATGAAATTTTAGAGAAAATTCAGGATACCTCAGAGCAAGTGGAGGAACAGTCAAAGATACTTGCAAATATTTCTGTGCTGATAGCAGAAGAAAGTCATGTGTCTCCTCAGAAGTTAAGGAGAACAGACACTCAATCTGAAAATGATAGCCCAAGTGGAGTGCAGTCACGCTGCATATGGTCTCCTTTGGCTTCTCCCTCTACCAGCATTTTGAAGAGAGGAATAAAAAGACAACAAGATGATGAGGCCCCATCACCTCTTAATAAGGTAGGAAGTAAAAACTGACTTTTATTGGGTATATATGTGTGTAGTTATACATGTATTACTGGAATATATCTCCATAATTTTTTCCACTATGGAGAGGATTACAGGATTTTTACCTATAAGGAGCTTCAGTTACGTAGTTCAACCTCACCCTGTCCTGTGTGATGATAAACATTCTCTAGCTTATCAATATTTTTCTAAAAACACAGTGCCCAGAACTGAATCTAGTACTCCAGATGAAGTCTGACTGCAGAGTACAATAGGACCATCACCTCCCTATTCCTTCAAGCTATACCTTTTTAATGCAGATGATCTTTGTTACTTGGCTATATCTAGCAACACTGCTAATTGCACTTGTATGCACTCTGACACCCAGGTATTTTTTCAGGGCATCTGCTGTCTAGCCTTAATTTTCTGTTTTTAACCCATGTGCGAGATTTCACTTATCCCCCTTTAATAAATATCCATTTTTAATAAATTCAGCTCAGTGCTCTAGCCTGTCAAGATCCTTTTAGATCCTGATTTCTGTCATCCATTGTTAACTTTCTTTCCCATTGTTCCATCATTTGCACCTTTGATGACCCTTTACCCAAATTATTGATAAAAATTTTAAGTAGTGTAAGACCAAGCACAGATTCTTGGAGTTGTCTATTGGATATGTCCTGTCATGAGGCTATTGATTGCTTAACAGTTACTCTCTAGGGCTGGTGATCTAATTAGTTCTGAGCCCAGCTGGTTGTATTAGCACCTAATCCGTTTATCTCCATCTTTTCCACAACAATATTGTCAAAATTCCCCATTTAATAAGTATTGCTGGTAGAACTGGAGAGGAAGCTAGCAAAAGAGAAAAAAGGTTTAGCTCAACATCTTATGGTGTGTCCACAATAAATACAGTGGATACATGATTTTATTAAAGCTTCTTACATGAAACATGAGAATGAGATCAGGTATCTTTAATAACTTTGTTTTCATTATCCTTTAAAATTTTTTTTATCCTGAACTTAAACACCCACAAAAGAGCATTTCCATGTGTATGACAGACAATAGTTGTTTGTATGAAAGCACATCTCCATATCACACCATCTTCCTTTTATGAAAAAATATATAATAAATTCCATATGTTACTTTCAGAAATACCCTGCTTATCTGTGGTTCCTTCAGAGCACATGTTCTCTTCTGTGCATTTTTTAAAAGAACGTTTGTTTCAGGGTCCTTTTTGGCAGCACTATTGCTTGTCTCTATTTCCTTTATATCTCAGATAACAAACTTTTCTAACATGATGACTTTTCTACAATCAAGAATTTCCCTTGTCCTACTTACAGAAACAAATCTCCATCTAAGTGGCAAAGGAAGTGAAATCATGAATAATTAAAATGGCAAAAGCTGCATTCTTTTCCCTTGAGAACTGCTAGACTTTGAAGCTAGGATGATCTGCTTATGTACAAGGTTCCCAGTTGCACAAGCAGTTTCCCAGTCTAATGCAAACTGGCTGGCCCCTGTCTTGACTCCCAAGGACACACAGGGAGTCCAGCTTGGAGTGCTAATAATGAACTATGTTAACTTGGGGGCGGAGGGTGTGCAGGGAAGGAGAATATACTTCAAACTCGACAAGTTCAGGGCCTCTTGCGTGCTCAGGGTCCATGTTTCTGGAAAATATGGCAATTCAAAAAGCAAGTTCAGGGGATCCCTTAAACACAACTAATCCCATGTAACAGTTGAGTTTGTAACACTCTCAGTATGCTCATTGTCTATCATAGTTATCTGTGTGGGTATTTTTATTATCATCTTTACCTTGTAATTACTTCAGTGGCAGAAGTCATGCCTTACCTGAATTTACACTATTATAAGCCAGATCATTTGCAGTCATTTCATTCCTCAATGACTATTTTTCAAAGTGTATTTATTTCTCCCCTTCATTAGTCTGTTACCCAACGAACTGGCCTCTGCTTTTTCACAGGGTTTTTCTTGCCTAGAAGATGTACTCCTTCCACACTTCTCTCTTAAAATCTCTCATTTCATTCAAAGCTTATTACTAGTGGCACATTTCATGGGAAACATTTCCTAATTTTTTTTCCCCTCTCCAAGATATTAATGCCCTTCCTCCCAAAAAGAGGACAAAAACAAACTTTTTGGTATATTTTTAAATACGTGTGTGTCTTGCTAAGAGAGAGAGCACCTATCATAGTACTTGGTATATAGTGGACACTTATTAAAATGCTGGTTGCTAGTAATTAGAAAAATGCTCTTTACACATTTGCCACTTAATAATTATTGGTGTTTTTTCTTTTATAAAATGATGAAGTTATTTTCAGGTGGTCTCTTAAGGTTCTTTCCAAATCTAAATTCCCTGAACCCCAAATTAGGCAGCCAGTTAGTTACTGCTAGAATCCTGAAGTGAGAGATTAGCCTGGCAGTGATATAATGTAATTACAGGTGTCCCCCTGACCAACTACTTTGCCATGTCATTTATTGTGAATCAGTTTGGATTCTGAGAGTGTAGATGATGATAGTAAAACTAAAATGTGAGTATTGGGCCTTGAGTCTTGTAAAACTAATCAAAACAGCCTACTTGTAATCACCATACTAAGAAACACAGAAAAAAGCTATGATACAGGAATAATAGAGATGCGAGAAAAAATTTTAAAAAGCAACCAAAAATAAAATGCATAACGTTACAGAGCAAGATGAGCAAAAGTTAAGACAAAAGGGCAAATTTGATATGGCTTGGGAGAAGAGAAATGGGACATAAATGGAGCAGTTGGGAGGAGGTTGCCGACTTATTTTATATATTAAGATAAACTTCTGAAGATACCTTAAAACCAGCAAGGAAAACTGTTGACAGAAAGCATTTAGGTACAAAAAATTAGCATAAGTAGTATTGTCAGACATTTACTAAAGACACTTGGTCAGAAAGTAGAAATAGGTATGACTAGATGTTGAGCATACTTGAGAGGGTATAATCTTACTAGAGGAAATGATAACATTTTAGGTTTTGTTAAGACAGTCCTTGTACCTGCAGTCTTTCCCCGAGGCTGGGAATAGTATAGATAATCAGCTATAAGGGAAATGGAAGACCCTGAAAGTAATCATAGATATGTAGTTAAAAGGAACCTTAAAATTAAACTGTAACCTTGTAAGGCCCAAAGAGATTTATTTGATGACCCAGGTCACGACTCAGCTTTATCAGGAAAAGTCTCACGGTGATCAGTTAATAGGCCAAAATAAGTTATTTAGATTAGTAATATTGGTATGAATTAGACTAATATTAAAAAGGAAACTTTTCATTTCAGTTGGGTAGGTAAGCCCCCCAGTATTTAAAAGCAGATAAATGTTACTACTCACTGTTCAAATGAAAATTTGAGAAAGTAAAGCCTCCTTCTGTGGAATTCTACACTTAATGATGAAGCTATTATCTCTAAAAGAAAGGGTGAATGGTTGTAGGGAGTTGTTTTTATGGTTTGACCTCTCTAGTTTCTAATTTAATCACCAGCAAGTTGTTTAATTTCAGAGGTGTCTGAAAACAACCGCTCCCAGATCTAGTAGCTTAAATGTGAAATAATCTCTTGGATTCAGTATGCTTCTCTGTAGCATGAATATTACATGATTTCTTAACCACTGATATTTATCAGTACTGGTTATGGAAGCAGTTGCCAATTTGGTACTGATGAAATAAACTAGTCATTTATTGACCTTTTGGGGGGAAAAGATTTCAGAAATTAACATTATGAGTTAATTAGAATGAATTTTATCAGGTAACTATTTCTTTTAGGTTCGAAGAGTTTCATTTGCAGATCCAATTTACCAGGAAGGTTTGGCAGATGATATTGATAGGAGAAGCCCAGTTGTCAGATCACATTCTTCTCATTCTTCAAATAATTCTTCAACAGCTAAAAGTCTTAAAAGTTCCCCTACTTCACAGTCCAAGGTAAGCCATCAGTATCTAAAATACATATCAAAGTATTATTTCTTTGGGTTTAATATAAATGTACATACCTGTGAAAAATGAGCTATCTTTTGACTTGCAGGATTTTTTAAAATATGGTAAGCTAAAAATCAGTGTTCACTGAACTGTTCTAAATTAAACCTTATTATCTAATTTTTCATAAGGGTATTGAATATTTTGTAAAATACGTATTTTAAACTTTACAATTTGAATTCTCTAATTATTTAGGGTTCTGAGTGAGTTTTTTCTCCTTTTTTCTATCTAGCATAATACCACTCCAACCAAAGGATTTCTGTCCCCAGGATCACGTAGCCCTAAATTTAAGAGCTCAAAGAAGTGCTTAGTAAGACTTCTTTAGTTTTCATGTAACTTTATATGTTCGTTTTCAGTAATGTAATCCTTATTTAACAATTTATCTAATTGTTCAGATTGCTGAAATGACCAAAGAATCCCCTCAATATTCTAATGAAAGTATATACCCTGCTTTGGTGAGCTGTGGAGCACCTGTTGACATTATTTTACCTCAGATTACTTCAAACATGTGGTAAGTGGTCTCCACTGTAGAATCAAAATCACAATAGTCAGTAGATTCAAAACAAAAACATACTAGGGGAAATATGGCTAGGTATAAAGAGTTGGAGATTTTAGTGGACTCACAGGTCAATATGAGTTAACAGAAAACTAAAAACCCTTCTATATAGACTAGAATTTGGAAATGTGTTTATTTTGTTGTTGTTACTGTTTCAGTCATATCCAACTCTTCTTGACCTCATTTGGGGTTTTCTTGGCAAAGATACTGGAATGGTTTGCCATTTCTTTCTCTCATTTTTACAGATGAGGAAAGTAAAGCAGTCAGGATTCAAAGTGACTTGCCCAGGGTCACACAGCTAGCAAGTGTCTGAGGCCACATTTGAACTAAGGAAGATGGCTTTTTAGCTTTGTTCTTATGTAGAAAGTCAGGTGTCTGTATTGTGCTAGGAATGCTTCCTTGCTTTTGGCGATTCCAGGTTGGTGATTGGTTAGGAATTGAAGTATTGTCCTCACCACTTGTATATTTACAGAGGATTGGAACATGGGGAGAGAATCCGACTCATTGTGATGTTGATTTCATTTTTTTAAAAACATTCTGAGATACTAATTTCCTAGGTATTAAATTCTTTTGTGCATGCCAGAGGTAGTGAGCAGCTTAACATTCCTTCAGGACCTTTCGTTGATTAGTTTAGCATGTCTTGCATCTTTTGCACATTTGAAACATTTGACTACAATGAAAACTAAGATGAAAAGTAGTTGCTCCTTCAATTCTGTGTTTGAACTTACATCTTATCTGTGTTCATCATGGAGTATGTGGTTTTGAATCATGGTGGTAGGGTAAGGTAGAGGGCGAATAGGCAAGAGCCAGAGCTGCAAGGAGAGCTTAGTTTTTTGTGACATTTCACTTTTAGGTTTTTCTGACACACTTTTGTGTCCTAGGATACCTGTTATAAAGTCGTATTTTGTGGATCCTAGAGTTAGTATCTTATTATTCCTCATGATACCATTCTCTAGACTATCTGTCCCGTCCCCCTGTCGGGCCCCTCCACCCCAAAACAAACAAAAGGATGTCTGAATGAGACCGAGGCGTTACTTGATAGATGCAAGGGATAATGGATAGGGAAAAAACAAAACAAAACATGATACAGCTTGCCACTGCACAGGGAAAAATTGTCTCATGGCAGTAGATTAAAATATGTAATAGTTATGTGAAGAGAAACTAATATGGAGATATGAGTAAAGTGGGAAAAGTAATTTAGAGAATGTTGGGGTGGAAAGTTAAAAGTGTAACATAAAACTGCATTTTATAAGGTAACTTTCTCCTTCTGATTTTCTACTGTTCAGGGCAAGAGGCTTGGGACAGCTCATTAGAGCAAAGAATATTAAGACAATTGGTGATCTGAGCACTCTTACAGCAACTGAAATAAAAACTCTCCCTATCCGTTCTCCAAAAGTTTCCAATGTTAAGAAGGCTCTCAGAGTATATCATGAACAACAGGTAAAAATAGGTTTTTTTAAAAACACTTTATTGATCATTATATAATAAAGTGCCTGTAGAAGCTGTCAGTTCAAATTTAAATAATACTTAATTCAAAAGTACATTTTTAATACTTAGGTTTGAGAATGAATGATCTTTATATATTGGTAATGTTTTCCCTAGTAATTATGAGAATTTTTCTTATTTAGGGGCAGGGTAGGAGAAGGAACTAAATTCATTCCAACATTGCAAGATGCTGAGGGCAATGCAGATAAATTTTTCAGGGAGTTTTTAATGGTTATTTCAATTTTTAACACATATCTTACATGAGTGACCACTTTTTTTTTTGCTGTAGAGGGAGTCTTGTCTATATGGAATAATATATCAGGTTACATTTGTGGTTCTTTACATAAGGGTTATTGGAACAATTTTTTTCCTCATCATATGATGTATATGCGTTTTGGAGGATTGAATATTTGATCTCAGCTTGACTTTTGACCAGTTTTCTGATTGTTCCTTCTCATTACCACATGATCCGTGTTTATTTTGTCCTATAATATCCCCAAGTCCTTAACTCCAGACTTAATGTCCTCCAAAACGAACATTTTCCACGCGGTAGAACAGAAAAGGGAGCTTACATGTAAAACCATAGAACTCATTTTTTTCCCTAAGTATTTAATAAATTCAGCATGCTACTTTCAAAGCTGTACTGTTTGCATTTCTGCATTTCCTACTTTTCTCTTCATTTTTAGAATGCTTTAATGATTTTTTGAGGGGCAACATTTTTGCTTGTTTCTCCACCTTTGAAAGAAAGAAAAACAAAATCCTTATTACAAGTAAGCATAGTCAAGCAAAATCAATCCAGGTGTTTGCCATAAAAGGTTTTTCTCATTTTGGAACTTGATACCATCACCTCTGTCTGGAAATGGGTTATATATCCCATCATCTTTGCTTTGGTCATTGCAGTCATCGCTCTTTAAAAGGTGATTTTGTTTAAGATATTTAATCAGTTTTTTTTCTCCCCCATCTAAACTCATCCCATCCTAGCCCTCCCCTCCCACCCAATCCCCCATAGAAAAAATTCTTGCAGGGAATATGCGTAGCCAAGCAAAACAAATTTCCACATTGGCTCTGTCCATAAAAGTGTCTCACTTTGTATTTGGAACACATCTCTTCTCTGTTTGGAGTGGATAGTATTCTTTCATTGGTTTTTTTTTTAATTTGTAGTTGGACATTGCGTTGAGAGTTCTTAAGTCTTTCAGGACTGTTGGTCATTGAGGTTTCTGCCTCACAGCCCGTGCCTTACTTGTGTGTACCTGACGTCTCTGAGTGCCTTTGTATTCGTGCTTTACTGCTGCAACACCAGTTCCTTTTTTAGCTAATGAAGTTAGGTTGAAAAATGTCTTTTGTGTTTTATTATTTCAAATTTTTGTTTTTAAAAGTTAAATCTGATTTTTTAAAATTCCTGTATGTATCTGTCAAGATGAAGTCTCGAGGACTAGAAGAAATTACCCTTATTGAGGTTTCAGAGAAGTCATTAAATGGAATGGAAAATAAACCCATTTCTCCTGATGAAGAAACATTTGCTTCAGGTATTTTTCTCCTCATTTGTTAAGTGTTGTTTCCATTGTTGTAATTCAAAATAAACCTTCAAGCTTGGCTTTTTTTTTTATTGTCACCTCCCCATCTCCACACAAGTAACAGAGACTGTTTAAGTCATCAAAGGCAGTAGTACTGTTGTGCCTTGATTCTTGATGAAGGTAAAACGTGAAATAGAGCAAAACTGAAGTAATAATGAACAGTACTTTCAAATAGATTTAACTTGTGTGCCTTTGAGCTTTGGGTTCACATTTTTTGTACCTCACTTGATTGTTCTGAGGATCATTTGGTAAAATAATGTATAAAATAGCCTTTCAAAAACCATGATTTAGATTACCAAAAATTGTGGACTTTTTAAAGTGTGATACTTTTTTGATTAATTTGTTGGTGTCCCAAGATTCTGTTTTATGTAACTAAGATGGTATCAGTAAATTTTTGTCTTTTCCTTTGGTAGTGCTTACTGGTCATAGAAAATGAGTTCTTAAGATTTTAAGAGTCATTAAGTACTCACTAGATGATACAATACTTCGCTTATTTGAGGTACCAAATGAACTGTTCTGTCTTATTTTCTCTTATAGATTTAATCGAGCCAGTTATCTCAGATGGTCAGCAGGCCCAAAATCTTGTGGCCCAGATCAGTGCTCTTGCTCTTCAGCTAACTTCAGAAGATCTGCATAATTATTCAGGAAGCCAACTTTTTGAAATGCAAGAGAAGCTGGGTAGCATGACTAACTGCATAATGAAAAATCTACAGTCTCGATGGAGGTCACCACCCCATGAAAGCTCTACTTAGGATTTCTTTAGGATAACATAGAAGTTCTTTAATATCACAGTTTTTGTTAATTGATGATGGCCAATCTGCAACATTCCATAAACACAGTTTTAGAATTTAGAAACTGAATTATTTGCAGAGTAGATTATTTAAACTATGAGAAATATATCATGATGTACATTGAATTTTTAAAATTTTGTGGGATTGCTTTTTTTTTCCATGTGAAGTATTTGTTCATTTGCTGCTATGCATCATCTTTCAAGTATTTCAAGTGAGATTTTTACTGAAACATAAGGAAAGACTGAAATCAGATATTCCTAAACTGAAACATTTTTATTCCATCAAAACTTTATGTAAAATGACATTTTAAGTAAGTGAAATTGAAAACGTTTTATTTGAAAGCCGGATTACTTGCAGAGCTGTTACTGGTGTTTGATACTCCATTTCCTGCTTGGATTTGTTGTGCCTGAGAGCTAAGGAAGTCTTTTTTGGTGAGGCATCTAAAATGACATGGAGCAGAATCAAGGGGTTTTTTGTTTGTTTGTTTGTTTTTCTTCAGTGAAGTTAACATGCTTTTGCATGATTTTATGGACAACTCCCATGAAAAATGAAATGTTAGAAAAAAGTAATAACCATCATTTTGGCGTCATCATGTTAAACAGATTTCCTGAGCTCTTTTCATTTGTTTGGCAAATGAAAATGTAGCAGTGTTTTCTCATGGGAATTTGTTTCTATGGGACATACACAATACAGTTAAGGCATAACCTTTTGTATATTATGTATAGATTATAGATGTTGGTTTTTAATTTATAAATTTCAACTGATTAATTGCATGGATTGTCCTCATAAAGACCTTTTGGGTAAGAGTTCTTGGTTTTACATTATAGAAATCCACTTTTGTATATATTTTGTACTGTATTACCAGTATGGAGGGTCTTCATGAGATCACTTTATTTGTACATAAAGAACCCTACAAAGTCCTACAACAGTGAGCGCTATAATTGGTCATTGAAATCTTAGCTGTAAAGATGAGTACCTGTTATGCAAAAGATAACAGATCACAAAATCACTGAAATGCTAAATGATTTTGGTTTTCAGTTACCTTTATGTGTTGTGTGTGTGTGTGTATATGTATATGTATATATATATACATATATACACACACACACACACACACACACACATACATACATATATGGATTCAATCACAGGAAGACCACTTGAAAGTTTACCAGTTTTGTTGACACTTTCTGAAAGTACATTCTGTTTAGAAAGTTTTAGCTCAATTTAACTAGTGAAAAACGTAGAGGTCTGATTCTTTGGGGGGTGGGAACACTTGACCATGTTTTCCTTTTATGGCTATCTGATTTGAGAAAATTTGAACAAAATTAAATTGTGCCAAATAATATCATTAGTAATGCCTGGCATCCCATTCCATATTCATTTAGTTTCACTTTCATGATTTTTAAACAGCGGATGAGTTCAGCTACTTTTTTTTTTTTATTCCTTCATCACTACCTTCTCTTTGGTGCAGAAAGCACACCTTCTTAAATAGGTTGTGATCAGTTAGCCCCTTAGATAGAATACAGTGCTAATGAGACCAAAGTCATGAGTTCAATTCTTCTGTGGACCTATTAGTTTACATTAGCCACTGGGTGGGTAATGTCATCCTTCTTAAAAGTATGTGCTAATGGCCTTGGGGGAAACAGGGTTAGAATGTGGGCAGATCAGTAAGACTTTCTCACACCATTTAGGGAAAGAAAACAAGCCCTCTATCCTAATAAAAATGGGTTCATTGGTGATATCTTTGCTTTTGTTTCTTGCTGGAAATACCTAAGTAATTCTATGTATTGCAATTTGAAGAAAGTCAAATTAGGGTTAGCTTGGTATTCTAAACAGATAGTTGATGACTTATAGTTAACATCTGTCATCCCCAAATGATTTGCATGTTTTTTACCTAAGAAATTTTTTTCTGCGAAAAAATTATTCTTAAGAATAGTAAAAAGATAAAAATAGGTCTCTATTTTTTATTGGATCAAGAACAAGCTGTAGGAATGGCAGAAAAAAGATTGGCTTTTCAGACACTCAAAATTAGTGTATTTTTGTTAACATAAATTGTAACACAATCAAATTCAACAGAAAATCAAACCAAACAGTATTAGAATATTTGAACTTACACTCACCTATATAAATTTGAAGGTAATTTTTCACATTTGCATTTTAGATTCTGAAGTAGATGGTAGGGGTTTTTTGTATTTTAAGTTTTGCACAGCAATTCTGGGAATTTCATTCACCACTCTGTTAATGATTAGATACAATTTTTTTCTGTCACCTTTACCTACATGCTTTCTCAGAGCTCCACTTGTAGATACAGGAAAACTTCATTTGGATTCTGGTGAAAGGCCAATCAAAATCAGCAAAAAGACTGAAATAAGAATCATTTATAGAGAAATTGATTCAGTAACTTCAAGCAACCCTGGATTGAACTAGGCTTGTAAAGTTAACCTAAGATTAGCAAATAAATGACCTTGGGAAAGAGGAAAATAACTTTTTAAATTAGACACCTGTGTCTCCTCTCAAAAAGAGGCCTTATGTGGGGTAGGTACCCCCTGACATCTTTTTTCATTCTAAATCTGCATTACTCTTTGTTTTGCTAGAGTAGGCTGAAGTTTACCTCTATTCTATCTGCACTATTGTAAAAAAAAAAATCTTAATGAGGTTTTATACTTCTCTAACTTAGTCTATAGTGTTCAGACAGATTCTTTATTATAGCTTTGTTAGCATTTGTCAATAATGTTTGAGTTCCTGGGATTTGATAACTTGATCCTAACTACAAATAGAGCTAAAATTGGTTTCGTTAATAGGAAAGAACCATTGAATAACTGTTGGGAAAAAAAAGGCTTTAAATCTGAATAAAAACATCTTAAGTTTGAGTCTTTGGCAATGGATTATTTTCCATATGGAGATCAATAAATTACTAAGTGTTCTATTAGACATTAAATATTTAAATGTAAATGTCTAGTCGGTGTCTCCTACGGATTATGTGGAATGTCGAGGGAGGAGGAGGGTGGATGAGGATCAAGAGTCTGGCTTGAGTACCAAATGATTTAGGATTAAAAAGTACAAATGGAAATTGAAGTAAGAAATTAAGGAGGGATAAAGTATAAATTAATTAGAGGTACTAATGAGTTCTCTTGTCCCCATCCTCTAATTTGGTCAGCTTTGTAAGTCATTTGGAAGGAGCTCCGTTAGCTTTCTTACGTATTTGGTCAAGTATCCCATGAGGCCATAAACTCATCATTTAACAAATGTTGACAGTTGTTAGTTTTGATTGGTTTTGGCTTATTAATGCTTCCATAAGCTTTGGAGGGAAGGGGGACAGAGGGATGTGGTCTCCAACCTGCTGGAGCTATTTTTGCACTTTATAGAATAGATACATACTGATTCATCCTTTTCATACTGAGTATCAGACTCATTTCATTATCTGATTTTAGAATGAGCCTGGAAACAAAATCTGGAGAGAGTTGAAATGTCAAGAGTAGAACTTTTATGTAATAAAATTTAGCAGCTTTTTCTTTTGACCTACAAAAATCTTTTAAGCTTGAAATATTCCATTTTAATGCATAAAGCAGCCCTTAGGACTTAGTTGCATTGGGAGTTTACTTCCCAAAGCTGCATGGTAAAATCCCTCAACTAATTTGTAACGATTTTCTTGAGGGTTTCTAACTTTAAGAAAAAAAATTTCTTGGGAAATGTGACTGGTTAGTGTTATCTGAAGGATAAGATTTTCCAGAAAGATAGCCTTTCACAGAGAGTTGGCTTCATTAAAACCTGAGTTCAGGTTGTGCCTCTGATGCTTTAACTATGTGACCCCAGAGCAAGCAATTTAACTTCTGTGTTATTCTCCTAAGCAAAGCTTTTAAAGATTTGCCTAACAGCTTTAGGAGGAATTTCTTCATTAGAATTACTTATGCTTATGAAATCACAGGGAGGTCTAGTATTTAAAAAAATAATACTAAAGCCTGCCTTTAGAAAGGCAAATGTTAATTTCCAAATAAGCCAAGATAATCCTGGGTGAAGTAGAGTAGCATTTAGTTTCCCACTAAGTGCTATCCTGGATAAAGGACGCTTTATATTATTTTCAATTATGAATCCTAAAGAGACAGTTTTCTATTTAGATGAGATTTTGGAGACATTTGGTATTCTAATATCTTCCCCTCTTTGACTAAGTAAAACAAGGTAGAAAATAACCTTACCTATACCATTCATGTATCAGTAACTATGCTTTGGAAAGGTAAGCTTATATCCTTTTAAACCATGTCTAAATCAAATATTTCTTAATCGCCTTCATCTGAACAGTATTCACTAACATCCCTTCTGGATCTAATATTCTTGATTATAGGCTATTTGCAAACTGATGTGCTAAACACTTTTCCTGTAAAGATTTATCAAATTAGAGTTAGTAGAGTTTGTGGGGTTTTTATAGTAAATAACAGTGAAACAAAAATATGTAAAGTAAGCCATCATGGGTAAGTCTCAAATCAGAAGTAAAATTAGGACTTTAAAATAGAACGTAAATTTGTAAGCCCCTCTTCCCTACCCACAGCCTCCCAAGTATGCAAAGCAAGGCAAACAGTCAAAGGTGTCAGACCTGTGTTTCCTGGAAATTCCATCAGATACCATGTACAAATCACTAATAGAACTATGACCCTTTAATGATGGTGAGATTTCTGTGTATTTACCGTTGGCTTCACTCTTAATCATAGGTTGCCAGAAGAAAAATAAGGTATCCCCTAATTGTATAAGAGGCCTTTTGTTATCCTCAAATTATGTTATAATTGTGGGTCACTTTAAGTTTATTAATTTAACAATAGTTAATTTAAAATGGGGATGGGGCTTGTTTTAGATGTACAGATGAGATGCAGGGAAGAGAGATAATAGCTGAATAATCCTACCAAGTAGTCTGGAGTCATTACAGCCTGTACACACCTTCTTAGAAAGCCACCTAGTACCTGGGTTAATAGCCTAGCTTCAGAGGCTTTATGAGATACTATTTCTCTGGGCAGAAATTGCTATGCATAATGAACCATCAAAAAAAAAAAGGGCCATGTTCAGACTTGGTATTATAGAGTACAAGGTGTGTTAGTGAATTGTTTTAGAATCTTCTGTATTGAAAATGGTTGAATTTATTTTGGCACTTAAGGAGTCCATTTCAGTTGTTTGCAGATTTTATGTTGCATGTTTTGTTCGTGAAGGATCCAAGATAATAAGGTATCAATGGAATAAATGACAGAAACTTTGGAATCCTGTAAAGGGTACAAGTGGTGTGCTTAAAACGGGTATATTAGGTTCATAAAAACTATTGACTTTGGGTGCTCTTGTGATGGATTTTCAAATTCCGGTAGACAGGAATAACAGCTTTATATTCATATCAGTTTGTGACTTGCAAAGTCGTCAGGCAGATAGCATTACTCTTGTCCCTATGTGATTTAAGTGGAGTGAATTTAATATGTAAGTTTGCCTGAAGAAAATTATTGTGGGTGAATAACTGCCTTTGGGGGGGGGGTCAGAATAGCAATGGATTTCATGTTTGTATTTGGATCATTCATACCTCGTTAGTGGCCTTAGTAGCATCCATGGTGCTGTTGGCATTTCACAGTTTTGCTAAAACAGATTATTGATTCTTCCACTTTTGCATCTCACTACCCTTCCCAGTTACATATGCCTGCTTTTCTGGTGACGTACTTGAGCAGTCCATATTGTTATACAGATTTTTTTAGCTCCTAGTTATACCACCTTGAAGTGATACTTAATTTCTCATTGTTCTGTTTCTGTCCTATAATGCATGAGCATTAAATCATACCTGTGAATTAATTAGGTTTGGGACTTGGGGATTTCAGGAGAATATTAATTCCATGGAAATTCCGTCTGTTTTTAACATTCTACCTCTGTTGGTGGTTATACTTCTCCACCATTATGCACTTAGCAGAACACTGACTGGCAAAGCCTAGTCACAAAGATTTAAAACAGTTCAGGGGCCCTACCTATAGTATTTTTGTGCCTATCACTTAAACTCATTTTTCTAAGATAGTTTAGTTTTACATTAACAAGAAATTTATATATTTGATAAATGCAACTGGTAAGTCTTAAGTATCCTGAAGTACAAACTCAAGTTATGGAAATATATGCATGTCAACTCTACAGAGAGGAAACTTGTAGGCAATCTGCAAATAAAATTTTGAGGACTTTGGAATGCATTATTCTTTTGCAATAGCAAGTATACTTGCCTCCTTATATTTTCTTAGACTAACATTGAATTCTCTGAGTTCATGATGCATCAGTGGCTTAGCTAAGTGAGGAGGAGAAAACCCACAGAAGAAAACATCTTGGAACAACTTATTTCAAGGAATATTAGGAATTAACTGTAGCTAACAGTTTTTGACTTAAATGTGATATTAAGTGGAAAAGTACTGCTAAAATATTTTTATTATTTGCACTTTTTCTCTGAAATAAAAGTATAATGTAAATAATTTGAACCTTTTGTGCACGTATGTATAAGTGGTTTAGGGATTGTTTGGGAGGTTTGTTTTTTGGTGAAAATGGAAAGACTTGGGAGTATTGAAATGCCACTTAAAAAGTAGAAAGCAGTCTGGTACAAATTAAGCTTAGACCAACACCTTTCACCATATGCCAAAATGAACTCCCACCGGATATCCAAAGGGTGATGTAAAAATCTTGGAGAACAAATTAAGGTAATCTACCTTTAATAAAATTATGGCTATGTATAGAACTCTCCTAAACAATGGGTGTTGTTCATAAGACAATGAAAATTTTTGATTAGAATTTTAGAGTTTTTCTAACAAAAGTAAAACTTGGAATAAAGCTTACTAGCAAATTTCTCTTAAGTATTCAGTACTCAAGATATATTGGAAATTGTTATAAATAATATCCTTACCTGTCAAGCACATGAAAAAATAGTGTTCCAAATTACTTATCAAATTCAAGTTAAGACAATACTTGTTTCCTCTCCTTTGTCCGATAGGCAAATTAATTGTTAGAGGCAACACGGCGAGACAGGCACACTCAGTAGTGCACTATTGGAATTGTGAACTGGTTCAAGCTTTCTGGAAAACAATTTATATTCCAGGTCACTTAAATTGTGTATTTCCTTTGATATTACTATCAAGCAAGGACCCTATGTAAAAATTGAGAACTATTTTTGTAGTTAAGGGTGGAAAATAGGTACTCATCAAGTGGGGAGTTAACTGAACAAGTCATGGTATAGGAATATAACACAATTTAATTGCTATGTGTTCAGAGATAGGATGAATCAATACAGAGTAAAGCTAGCAGAATCAGGAAAGACTCTAAAATTGCTCTAATTTAACAACCAATCATACTTCCAAGGATGAAGCATAACTTTGCCCTGCCCTAAAGATGATGGAATACAGTTATAGAAGCAGATGTGTACTCTTAAAGCTAGGTCCTACTTCTTAGTTCCCAGTGCTCTTTCCACAGCACTATTCTTCTTACAACAATTTTAAAATGATCAGAAAGTAAGTTGGAAGAGAATATAGCCCTGAATTTAGAATCAGAAGACCTGGGGCCATGCGCTGGCTTGTTATCTGCTAGTAACTCATGTTACCTTTCTGGACATCATTTGCAAAATCAGTGTTGAACCAAATGATTCCTCTTAGGTCACCTCCAGCTTCAAATCCTTGATACTATGATGATCTTAGGTCCTGCTCAAAGCATAGCTGGCTGCTCTATGGATGTGGCTTATTCTCCAAACCTCTTCTAAAGGAGAGAATTTGGGAAAATACTTAGCTACAAGAGGAGGTGGACTTTTGATCTTAGGGGATTTTAAAGTTTAACTGTGTAAACATTCTAATCAGTCAAGCATTTAATAAGTGTTTTCTATGTCCCAGGCAGGGTGCTAAACCCTGGCATATATGAAGAGAGGCAAAAACAGTACCTGTCCTCAAGAAGCTTACATTCTAATGGAGGACAAAGCATGGATATAAATACTTACAAACTGTTGAAGAAAAGAGACCTTAGAGAAGAAGGCTCTTGTCACACAAACTTGTCAACTAAACATTTTTGCATATGGATACGACGGTTGTAATGAGAGTAAGTTTCCAATTTAGTAATAAAATGAATTTATTCCAGATCTACAAAAGAGCTTTAAGTAAATCCTTAAATACTATGTAAGCTTTTTAAAAATAAATGGATCCCAGTAACCTAAATTGCTTTGGAAAAAAAAAGTCTCATTATTTTAAAAGGAATTTGCTTAAACCACGGGAAAGATGATCTCAAAATTGGGATGAATGGCTAGAAAAAAATTTGTACCAAAGTTGAGTACCACACCTAGTCTTTAGTTTACTTGAGGATGGGTCAGTCTGTATGTATGTGTGTGGTTGTTTTGCATTCAGTTGGCCTGTTATACTTCCTGAATTATGCATATAATTGAAATGATCTTTGTCTTTTATAATCACCTCTATTCCTCATTCATTTGAGATTTGACCTTTAATGGAAACAATAACTAGAATACAATAGAAGTGATGCTTCAGAAATTGTAATAACCAAGTTAGATCCCCAAAAAGGAATATGAGAAGATTCCTGCCTCCATCCTCACCCTTTCCGTAGCCCTCACCGGTGAGACCCTCTTGTTTGCTAGAGCACTGTATATAACATCAGACTTTTTCAAGATGGTGGCTAGTTTTGCCAATCTTTTTCTTCCTCTTTTATGTTCCGTATTAAAACAGATGCCTCTTTTGGAGGGAGTGGGAGAGAATACACTGGCAGACATAGGTAACAATAAAAGTTTACTTTAAAAAGATTATGCCCTTTGATGTTTTTCCTCTGTTTTTGAAAAGACTATGCTACTCTAGTATTTTAAAATATAATTTCCTTTTTTTACCCCTTGAGGTTTGTAGAATTTTTCCTTTTCTTTGTGTTTTTTAGTTTTGCTAAATTGGAAATCCCCAAATCAGTTGCTGAAGAGGTATAAGTAGGTGGGGTTTCTATTGAAATCCTTTCTAGGTTCGTCGTCCGAAAAGAATTACTGGACTCAGCTGTCTGTTGGCAGAGTTATAAAAGTTTATTGTTACACTGAGGCAAAAGGGGAGCGAGGAGACCTGCAAAGCATAGGAATTAGGGTTAAGTGTTACGCTCTGCAGCGGGGCAGATGGCCTGCAAAGAGTAGAGATGCAGTTTTTAAAGACACAAAACTGTCAGTCATAGGTTCATTAGGCTAACTAGGTGTACAGAGGTGGAGTTAGGGAAGGGCCTGGGAGGAGCCAAGGAGTGACTAATACTTAAAGGAACACGCACCCTTCACATCAACTGCGCACCCTTCACATCAACTGCGCATCTGTTTTGCCCATAATTCACTGGGAGAAACTCCAGGGTGCAAGGAGTGGGAGGTGTGGTTTTTGCCTTGAAACGTCATAAAGTCAACCAGTGGTCAAATTTGAGGTCAAATTTAAATGAGAAGTACCCATCCAGTC
>CM053582.1:320867152-320885505 GCA_028627135.1 Pseudochirops cupreus | reverse complement strand
ATGGTTTCAGAGGAAATACCTCTAGGCTGGGGGCAGGGAGAGACAGAGTTAATGCTTTATGGCTTTTACAACTTAAGCTGATGTCACAAACTGATGGTACATACACAAGACTGAAGTTACAACAATGTTTCAAAATCATAAAATCACCCCAAAAAATATTACAAAGCCCACTCAGCACCACCTCATTGCCACCTCCACATTTCTTGCATCTGTCCCCTTTTTCATACTCACATACCATGGTAGTTCAGGCACTCATCGCCTCTTCCTTGAACTATTGCCATAGTGTGATAGTTGGTGTCCCTACCTTTTCTCCCCATTCCAATCCATCCTCCACATGGTCACCAAACTCATTTTCTTCTAATCATCTCCTCCCTGTGCCCCACACCTTGTTCTTGAGTGGCTCTCTAAGACTGAATGTCAGTTCCACTGTTTCCGGTTTAATCCTTTTCCCAACCCAGCTTATCCTTCCTTTCTAGCCTTACTGCACATTACTCCACTTTCTCCAATGTGCAGCTAAAAGGGCTGCCTTGCTGTTCTGGGCTCCATGCCTTCACAGTGTCTCTCTGCCATACCTGGGATACACTACCTCAATTTCCTTTTCAAGATTCCTTCAAGGATCAACTTAATTTTACTTTTTTCTTGAAACGTTTTCTGATCACACAACCAGTTGGTAGAGTCTTCCCTCCCAAGTTTACCTTGTGTCTGAATTGTATGTATTTGATATATATCTAGATGTGAGTGTATGTAAGTATATATATTGCTGGATACCTACATGTGTGTCGTTGGAATCCTTTGAATCCTCTCCTTTCACATGGTTACCTGATCTTGTGAACTCTGGAAAATTTTCTCTGCTGAGATCAGTGAATACAATTATCTAATCCCTCCCGCCCTCCCATTTTTGGATATCCCATTTTAATTTTTTTGTGCTTCTTTCTTGTCTTCCACATCTATTACTTTGCTCTGCATGCCATTACTTTGGTTGTTCAGTTCTATTATAATTTGTGTTTATTCTTCAGTTTTATTTTTCTCTCTTACTTTTTGTTCTACTTTGTTTATTCTCTTATTTGCCACTTCCGTGGATGTTTTTTAGCCCTTGGACACCATTTTGCAATTTCCTTAGTTACTTCCTCATCTTTTGTAACTTTAAATTTATTTTAATGTATTTATGACCCAGTTTCATTTATCCTTTGATACTTCTATCAATGAATCAATCAGTAAACAACAAGATTGGGAGTGATTTTTTTTTTTGAGGGCAATTGGGGTTAAGCAACTTGCCCAAGGTCACAGGGCTGGTTTTGTGTTAAGTGTCTGAGGCTGGATTTGAACTCAGGTCCTCCTGACTCCAGGGTCAGTGCTCTATCCGGGAGTGATTTTTTTCAGTGGAGTGAGCCACGTTGGAGGTAAAGGGGATAGGGGAGGAAATGGTTTTGTCAGGTTCAGGGATGAGAGTAAAAAACTATGGTAAATGTGGTGTGGTGGTAGTGATGGGAGTGGGGGAGAAATGGGGAAGGAAAGTGTGAGAGGCAGGAGGAGGTAGCAATTCCTCAGGTAGTAGGATCTAGAAATATTGGGAAAGGGTTTTTCTCTTGTTCTAAGGCAGTAGAAGTCTGGGCCTGCTTTCCTGAGGAATTGGAGGAGTGTGACTCCTGATGATGGGGAGACGGGCGGTTCCCAAAGTAACCTGAGCTATCTTTACTTCTGACGATGAGGCTCAGCTGCATCCCTGGCCATGGGTGAGTTGGCTGAAACAGAACTGTGTCTGCTCCTCTGAGGCAGGGTGTTAGGATTATGGAGCTGGAGGGAGTATCCCCGATTGGGCATGGCAGATGGCAGCAGGGGTGTGAAAAGATGGAGGAGAGCTGGCCAGTCTTATTTTGTTTCCCAAATCTATTATTTTGGGGGGAAGTTCCAGTTGCTTCAGTTTTTCCATTTTCCCACCAAAGGTGAGAAGGTTTGCTTGTTACCTCTTCTACTTTTGCCCTCTTCTCTTACTGATGGGATGAGGATGGGATTGCGCAAAGTTAAAGGCAGGCAATGAGAGTTTAGAAGAGCCCTTAGCTTCTCTTTTTTTCAAACATCTTTCTAGAAGTGCATGCAGTTTTGTCTTTTTTTTTAAATTTTAATACGTTCTTTTAAAGAGTTGAGTTAAGTTAAATTCTCTTTTCATGTGTAGTTGGAAGTAGAGATTCTTAGCCTGGGATCCAATGCTTTTTTCTTCTATTTCAGTGTAATTGGTCTTCTTTGTATTTTATTTTATGCATTTTAAAACATGATTCTGAGAAAGGGTCTGTAGGCTTCCCCAGACTGCCAAAGGAGCCCATGACACAAAAATGGTTAACAATTCCTCATTTTAAAGGATATCTAGGATTTGAACATTTTTCTGAGTTCCATGAAACTATTAAAAAAGGTATTTATAGTGCCCAAAGTCCTGGAAAGCCTGTTTTGGAAGGCTTGGTGTTTTTTGAAGTAGGTTTTCTCATTTCTCGATGTGCTCCTTTCTGCCTGGTACTACTTCCCTTTTCTGGAATCTATCTGAACTATTTTATGCTAGAAACTTCCATCTCCCATAAAACGGTTTTGATTGATGTCTGCCTGTACCTGTCACCAGACTTGTTTATGTGATTCCTGCCAGATTCTATTTGTATCCCTTGCTTCCCTCGCCTCCTGCCATTGGTTGTCTTCAGACAAGCACGGTAAACTTCTCTAATAAGTTTTGGGTTGGGTTTCTTTTAAAGGGGCAAAAGATCTCAGACTTATGGTTTCATTGGTGCAGGGAACCTCTAATTAGCAAACTTAACCTCAGTTTACCTCAGTTTTCTCTACTCTAAAATGAGGATAATAATTTGCACCTACCTCACAGGGTTGTTGTGAGGCGCAAGTCAGACATTTGTAAAAAGCATTTTTAGTACAGGGCCTGTATAAATAAGGCTTATTTCCCTTCTCTGCCTCTTTTCTTTCCTTTACTGATATAGGTCCTTGCCTGCTCTGTAACTTTCAGTCTTGGAAAATTGTGGGGATACTGAGTGGTTATATGCCTTGCTAATGGTCACAGGAGCAGTGGAGGAGGCAGGTTGTGAACCGAGATCTTCCGGCTTCCCTTGTGGTCTCTTGGCCTATCGAGCACCACAGCTCTCTAACCCTGATGAATTAAATGTGCTGAGTAACGGTCCTATTGCTTCATCTCGTTGGTCCCTGGAATTCTTCTGTGAAGCCTTGCCCTCTCTCCAGCAGTGAATTACATCAGCGGTCCCAATTAAATCAGCCAAGTTGGTTGCAGAAATGTGAACTTTATTTCTAATTTACAGAGAACATCAGCTTTATGCCCCAGAACACCTGACTGAAAAGATGCATGCATTAGCATTCATAAGCAGGGAGGAGAAGAGGAAAGGGGCTTCTTATTGCATTGTGGTTATTGTGACTCTATGTTCTTGCTTCAAAAAAAGAATAAAGTAAAACATTTTTCACAATGCCAAAAAGACTAAGTCTCAGGACAAGAAAAGCCAATAACCTGACACAGCAGTAGCCTTTTTTATTTGTTGAATTTTCTAAAGATCAACTCATTCCAAAACCAAAATTTATTTGAAAATTTGATTTTTCAAAAGCCCCCAAATTGCCAGATGACAGTTTTTCTTAAGGTAAAGATTTATATGTAGAAGACAAGTTTAATTACGTTGTCCGTCCAATGTTTATGCAAGTCCAGCCAGGGTTGCATAAAATGTTTCTAGTGTAATGATGAGTGACATTGGTGTTTGTCATTTGTTTGGCTGGAGAGTTTTTAAAATCTCCGTAGTTGTGTGGAGAAAAGAATCAAGAAGAAACTTATCATAAAATTAAGTCAGCATGGGAAAGCAATGAGACATCTCGGAAGCTATCAGGTAATAATGGACTGTTATAGGATAGAGGACTATGTTTGGAGGCCCCAACGATTGGCATTGCATGTTTAAACGGCTTCCACGTAGTTAGCCGGGAGCATCCCAGTCCTGCCTGTTCTCTGCACGGTGCCGTACATCCAGCCTTCATCAATAGCTTGAACATTGACAATGGCATCACCATCTTTGAAGGACACTTCATCCGCATCAGCAGCCATGTAATCATATATGGCCCGGAAGGTTTTCTGTTTGTGGCATCAGGAAGAGAGAAAAGCACAACATTATTGATTTGTAAATTAAGCAGACTAACAAGACTCACCATTTATATGAACACTATATTTCCAGAGAAAACAGTGTTCTCTCAAATAAATGTTTGGTAATACAACTTTAATTTGTCAAGAAGTTTAATACAGCCATTCCTTAAAAGGCAAGAGCCAATATGTGAAATCATCTTTTTTTTTCCTTTTTTAAAGCAGAGAGATCAGACCTTTGAAGCACTGCTACAGCACTTCTATGGTTTAAAGCAGCTGGTGGTTCAGTGGATAGACAGCTGGGCCTGGAGTCAGGAAGACGCGAGTTCCAATTCTACCTCACACTAGCTGTGTGACCTTGGGCAAGTCACTTAACCCCTGTTTGTCTCATGGGATGATGATAGCATCTACCTCCCAGGGTTGTTGTGTGGATCATATTAGATAATATTTATAAAGCAGAGTACCCAGAACATAGTAGATATTATCTAAATGCCAGCTATTATTTTTAATTATGGCATATTTTCTCCCATCTTTGGAACTTGTAGAGTGTGCGCTAATGATTTTTCAGTGTTAGCCCACATTTATTTTTAAGTCTTTCATTTCACACTGGCTAACTAAATAAATTATTTAATTACTTTATTCATTCATTCATTAAAGAAAAACTTACCAAGCTCCTCCAGTGTTGAATGAATGAATGAATGAATGAATGAATGAATGAAAAAAAAAGAACCATCTATATATGCCAAGTCTTGGGCTAAATACTAGGGATCGAGTTTAAAAAGCATCACAGTCCCTGCCCTCAAGGAGTTTATATTCTAATGTATATGGAGCTGGAGACAGGTTCCAAATAGCTAATATTTTTAGGGTCATCAGTGTTCAGTGGCCCAAACTAAAATCGACACTTTAATTATCATACATGAAAAATCACATTTGTCCAACTAAAGGCAATTCTCCTCCCTGCAGTTGTGGTCTCTAATCCCTCTAATCTGGACTTTAGATGATGGTAGGATTACTTTTTTCAACTGCAGAGGCAGAGCTCAAAAGTAGGTATGGGAAAATGTCTTGGATTCTAGGAACAAAAAAAGCTTTGATCTTGATTTTGGGACACCCCTAGGAAGGGAGTAAGAAAAGGGAATGGGGGAAGAGGTCAAGTGGGAACAAAATATCTTTGTTAACTTCTAGGGTGAGGAAGCTTGTTTAAGTCTTAGAGTGCCAGTCCATGCTGTTTCTGAAACAAATAGTGGTAGTGTTTCTTTTTGGTTGGCCTCCTTAGAGTCCACATCCTTAGCTTAGACTCCAAATAGCTGGGCTCTAAGCCCAGATTTATTCCTCTATGGAGGTGTCAGCCAAGTCCTTGATGGAGTAAAGGGGGAAGAGCCCTGTGGGTGGATGATATGGTACTGGGGGAAGGACTGGGGGGTGGAGGCGAAGAGGAGAGAGTAGAGGTGATTTGTTTTACCACTGTCATAGGCTGGAGACCATCAGGGGGAGAGGAGACCTGGTAAAACATTCCTGTCCCAAAGTTTATTTCCTAGACCATTATGTATCACAAATTTTATATTTAATCCGGATGGAATGTTTCTAGGATGATGATGTGCCAGATGTGGCCAAATTATAAAATAATGGCTGACAAGACTCACCATTTATTTATACAACCACTATATTTTCAGAGAAAACAAGGTTTTCCCAAATAAATGTTTGGTAATACAATAATATTTTTTAGCATTAGCTTGTGTTTGTCTGTTTTTGAAAGGTACTTTGCCTTCCTCTGCTCTCCCCTTTTCAGCTTCCCCTTTTTTTTGGTATTGTCTTCTCCCATTAGAATGTAAACTCCTTAAAGTGCTGGGATTGTCTTTTTGCTTGTTTTTTTATTTCTAATGTTCGGCTGTGCCTGGCACACCATAAGCACCTAAATTTTTGTACAATTATGTATATATGTATGCATATATACACACACATACACATATACACACATATATGTATGTGTGTGTATATATAGATATATACATATATATATCTATATATACACACACACACACATACACACACTATATGTTGGCTATTATATATACACACATAAATTCTCCTTTAGCTCAGGAGCCTACAATACATGAGATTTAAATTTGCTAAAGGAAGGATTTTTTGACATTAATGTAATGGACCTTGGTGACTTAGAAGATCATTTTCCAGGGGGAAAAAAGCTTTTTAAGGTTTCTCCTTATCTTGGAATCCTACAATTATTTTTATAAAAGTCAATAAATGAATTTTGGGAGGAAAATTATTTTCAAGCACTGCTATTCACTTACCCCAGCAGTAGAAGGGTGGGATGGGATAGAAGATACCGTTGTCTGCTGGGTAGCAACAGAAGATGACCTTTGCTGTGGAAGCTCTGTAGTTTTTGCGTGTTTGTAAGCTGCAAGAAAAAGAGACAGTTAATCCTGGGAGGGAAACATTGGTCACAAACCACTGGCTCTGTCCTTTGAACAGCTAAATTTCTCTTTCCAAAACTTGGATCATCTGCCCTTCCTATTGCCTACAAAGCCAAAATCTTGAGGAAGGGATAAAAATCTAAGTTCCTTCTGCTAAGAAACAAAGAAACAAAACCACAATATAATGACTTTTCCATTTGTTCTAAAAATTAACTCACTGTTGGTTAAATGTATTTATCACAGTCCACTAGCTTTAGTCCCTAAGTCAGGGTTTCTCAACTCAATCATTTTCAACTGGCTTTCAGTAAACCATCCAGAACCAGTCATTCAGCATGAAAAGAAATACATTTTAGAGTTCACCATTCCTGGGTCTTTGGAGGTATGGTTTTCCCTGAATCACATATTCAATATCAATGGGAATAAATTCTAGATCTTACTACATATAGGACTTTCAGGAAACCTCCCCAAATAAGAAAAGCAAATTCTATGCCTATACCATATGCACATAAAAAATGAAGAGATCAATCAATTTTAATTGAATTATATAATTATTTACCAAATATTTATAATTATAAATTATATTTACTAAATGTTCCTTGTACCCACTTGACAAGGTCCATGTATTTCTGCTGTGGTACCTGATGAAGTTGCTGAGAAGAAGACCCCTCCTCCGTTGCTGTAATGGGAAAGGTGGGGATCTGAATGCTCTGATTTCTCGTCTCCACCACTGATGCTCAACGCACTGGCAGACCGAGATGCATCACGGCTCCGACGCTGAGCTTGCACTAATGTGAGTGAGAAACAGGAAGGAAAAAGAGTGAGGAAAGCGATTTTAAGGAGTATAATTTTCTTTTGACTAAAAATAAATAGTAATCTCAATCTGAATACAGTAACATCACTTAGTGTCAACTGTGGGAAATGACTATATTAAGTCTTATTCCAAATTTAAGGAGATGGAAGAAATGCTGTGTTTACTAAATATTTTCTCACTTGGTATATCTACTCCCTCTTTAAAACATATTCTTTGTTACATTTAACACTAGCCATGTGACCTTGGGCAAGTCACTTAACCCTATTTGCTCTGCCCTCCCCCCTCCAAAAAGCAAAAAAATTAAAAATTTAAAAAAAATTTAAAAATATTCTTTGTTTTTGTTTCTTTTTTCTTTACTTTTTAAGTGGGAGGAAGGATTAGTAATATAGGATCAGCACAGAAATGGGAAAGAACCAAAATGATGGTATTTAGTTTAAATTTAAAAATAAAAAATTTAAAATGATTTTTTTAATATATGCTGGACTGAAAAAAAATGGCCACACACACACACACACACACACACACACACAGAGAATAAAATCTTTTTTCAGCTTGAATCAGATACAGGTATAGTGCTTTTGGCTTCTCCATCAGTTTTATGATAGGAAAATGGAAAATTTGGAGAGAAAGCTTTTAGGGCCTGAAAAAAAATATTCTTCTGGCCAAAAGTTGGCAAGTTATATGTTCTATGAGACACACACAATGGAATAATTTGCCTGATTGTTTTGTTGTCAAACATTTTCAAAGAATTACTTACCATTGACCATGTGTAAACTTCGGGATTGGATATTATCTTCTGCTGGGTCATAGTCAAAAACTGAGCCAGGATTGGTGCGCCATACCCGTAAGCCTTTTAGGGAAACATAAATTGTAGGAATTCATCGACTCTATGAGACTGTTTCAATTCCCTTCTTTCAAATCCCTGCCTGAAAGACTCCCTAGTTTTCTTTATTTCAACCATCAATTAATTTTAAAAAATTATTTAATTTTGAATTTATGGAATAAGTCAAGTATTTCTATAACACAATATAATTAAAAAAGATGATTGCACATGACGCTGCAAATTTATTATGTACAACTTGCTATTCCTTTTAAATACATAATAAAGTGATTATGAAATTTATTTTTTTCTCCTCCCTCCCCCAGAGAAATGGAAATAGATAAAAGAATAAATTAAAAATCAGAATACACCCATCAATTTCTAAGGTTTTTCCTTATGTCCCCGAGCTACTTGATCACATCTGTACAGCAATTATCACAATGCCCAGCACATAGTAGGTGCTTATTCTTCCCAGTCCCCTTACTAGTGTCTCCCCCAAATTTATTTTCCATTTGTATGGTTTTTTTTTTCTTTTATGCACGTGGTTTCTCCCAAGCAGATGTAAGTAAGCTTCTTAGGTTCAAAGACTTTCATTTTCGTCTTTGCATCCTCCATGCCTAGACCAGTAGGCATTGAATAAATGCTTGATTCATAGGCTGGAGGATAAAATACTATTTCATTCCCAGAAAGAAGAGGGAGTGTAGAAGCAGACTGAGAACAGCAACACCCTTGGGGTCAGACTTGGAATTGAGTCCTGGCTCAACCACTTGCTTATTGTGACCCCTTTGGATAAGTCACTACCTCTCTGAGCCTCAGTTTCCCCTTTTGTAATGGGGGGGTAGTAGAGCCAGCACTGCATCAGAATTAGGTAGTGGAGGAAGAAGGTGGACAAGGAGCTCTGTACCTCAGAGCACAGCACAAATGGGAATTATTACTGCTACCATTTATTATTAGGAACACCTTTGAATGTCAGTTCAATTAAATAGGAATTTTGAGGTTACAGTATCGTGTGGAGCACTGGGGATGTGAAGGCAAAAATCTTCCTAGATCAGTATAAAAGGAGGGGAAATTGAAGGATCTCTCACTTCAGCAAATGACAGACTAAAGGAAGCTCCTCTTTTACTAGTTTGGCAGCCTTTTGCCCCTTGCTCCATCTCCTTCCCCACCCCCGCCTCTGTCCTCCATTCTCCTCTACCTGTTTCCTACTCTGGTTTCCCTGAACGCTGTTACCAGGGAAGGACAAGTTTTGGCATGTCCTACACAACTGGGGGGTGGGGTGGGGGAATAGCATTGATAGAGGGCCCACTACGTGCCAGGCACTGTGCTAAACACTTGTACAAATGGTGTCTCATTTGAGTCTCAGGCAATCCTGGGAGATAGGTGCCATTATTATTCCCTTTTGCAGATGAGGAAACTGAGGCAAACAGGTTAAGTGACTTGCTCAGGGTCATACCCCTAGTAAGTGACTGGGACAGGATTTGAACTTGGGTCTTCCTGACTCCAGACCTGGCTGCTCTATTCGAGGGGCCACCTGGCTGCTTCTGTAAAGGCTCTAGGAGTACAGTCCTAGCCCAAACACCTGGGCTGGCTAGATGCAGAGATTCTCACCACCAGACAGACCGATGATGTACTAAGGGCCACGGCAATCGGGTTCTGTGTTTACATAAGGAGGACCCACAACAATGAAAGTACAGATTTTTTTGAAATATGGAAGAAATAACACACACCTTGTTACCCTTCTTTAAGATTTCCCTCCTGTCAGCCTTTACCATTGTCCTGGAGCTAGGCCTCTTCGAGGGGAAGCCTCCCCTGACTCTCCTTCACCACCTCTTGTAGCAGGGGGTGGGGAATCCTTCCAACTGCCTTATGTTGATCTGATTTCTATTTATTTGCATTCCTCCTCATGTTTTTTGTATATGTGTATTTGTCCATGTGCTTGTTGCCTCCCTCGTTATGATCTAAGTGCTTACAGGTACATACATACATGCTATGTATGTGCAAGTGCTTACAGGTATGTACATGTTATGTACCTGTAAATACTTCATACTATGGAAGCCCCTTGAGAGATTTCTTTTTGTTCTTTGCATGTGTATCCCGAGGACCTAACACAGTACTTGGCAAATAGAAGGCATTTATTGATGATACTTATTGATTGACTGAGGTGATAGGGTGGAAAGCGAGCTGTTTTGGGGGTCCTGAGAGGACTTGGGAACATACTAGCTGTGCTGCTCAATGCCTATGTGACTTTGGGGCGGTCACATAACCTGTCTAGGCCTAAATTTTTTTTTATCTATAAAATGAAGGATTGGACTAGGTGAACTATGAGGTCCTCCTAGGTTTAAACACAGTCCATAGAACATTGGACCTGAAGTCAGGAAGACCTGAGTTCCGATCTGGCCTCAGCCACTTACTAGTTGTGACTGTGGGCAAGTCACTTAGCTGTGGGCTCTTTGCAAACAGGGATTATCTTTTGCCTTTCTCTGTATCCCCAGCACTTAGCACAGAGCCCAGAACATAGGAGGTCCTCAGTAAATGTTTATTGACTGGCTGCCTCAGTTTCCTCATCTGTAAAATGGTAATAATAATAGGACCTACCTCCCAGGGTTGTTGTGAGGATTAAATTGGATAATAATTGTAAAGTGCCTCACAAACCTTAAAGCACTACACCAGTACTAAGTATTATTATTATTCATTACGTGGGCTGATTGTCAAATATTCTTCCAGGAGGCTTGTCACCAAGATGGGGACTTGTTAACTCCACATCCAGAACCTTGGCCTTTATGTTTTTTTTCAGCTATCTTTCTGGTTGACAGCTTTTAAAATTTGCCAGCATTTAATTCTTTGCCTTTTGGCCTGATGTGAATAATCTAGACAGAGCATCACACGGGGAATCAAGAGAAGTGGGCTCTAACGGCATCTTCCTGATTCAGTGAGTGTGCGACTCTAAGCACGTCCCTCCACCTTCCTGGACCTCAGTTCCCCATCTGTAGAAGAAAGAAGGTGGATCTCTGGTTCCTTCTGGCTCCAAGGATGCAGATGAGTCCATGCGCCTTTTTACCTGTTATGGTCTCTTGATCCTGATCCGTTCGTTTTCTCTCCATTTCCACCACCTTTCTCTGAATACCCCGGTAGTTAATGTCGCTGAAGTCTTGTGTATTCTTTTTCACTCGCTCAGTAATGGGGTCAGTCACCACCGGAGTGAAGCAGCCTTTATGCTTTTCAAAGTCCTCATGGTATTTCACCTGCAATTTCATTACAGCAAAAGATGATGTAAGCTGATTGTGTCCCATATTAGACAGCAGAAATGGGCAATCAAGCCAGCAACAACATGCCACTCACCGTTGAGATGTGGCGTTGGGTCTCTCGCACTCGTCTCATTTCTGGGGTGTCTAAGACATAGGCGGCTTTGCCTTGCACTTGTTTCCTGAAGCTATCAGAGTATAGAACCTAACAAAGAGAAACTAAGTCAGTTGTGTTCACGGTGCCTTGCTTCCTGTGAGACCTAAAACCTTTCCCATGTATGCCAGATGCTGAGCAGTAACAAAGACTCAGGGCCTTATAGATTGCTGGCAAGGATTGGCCATGGTGAGAGCTCACACCTCTGTTTTTCTTAGAGTATGAAGACTAGCTTTAGTTTTGAAAAATCTCTAGATTAGAAGAAAGGAGACAGCCTAATTTTTTGGGAAAAAAAGTCTAAAAAATTAATGTGAGTATAATAGTTGATCTAGCTTATACTTTTCTAGCACTTGAAAATTTAAGTGTGTATCTGCCTATATGAATTGTATTTTATTTCACATCATTATATCGCAGTCATCCAGTGAAAGCTGCTTTGAAAGTCATAGTATTCTTGCTGTACATAGAAGGAACAGAGGGAAGCCATGGTTCAATGATTTGTTTAGGGTCACAGTTCGTAAATTGTGGCAGTTCATTTGAACGCTAACTTGGAATCTTATTACTTCAGATCCATTATACAACAAAATGTGCTAGCCTTTTGAATTTATTAAGAAGTGACCTTCCTATTAGTGACTCTCTGTCACTCTCTTTAGAAGTATAATGGTTCTTGTCCTCAAGTTCTCTTTGTATTAAAAAAAAAATTGGAAAACGAAAGTCTCCTAGGGCTTGTGTTAAGTCTTAAAGGTGACAAAAGACCTTGCTTTTCTTGTCAGAGAGGTGGTAGACCATATATCATCAAGAATGGTCAATGTATTGGTTTTTTTCATTTAAACATATTTTTTCATTATAAAAGAGTTTTCTTGAGGGAATTATCACTGGGAAGTAACAATATTGAGGTTTTTCTTTTTAAAGCAACAATTATTATTTCTTTAAAAAGACTTTAAGAAACATTTAGCCATTCTTTTAAAGGATGAATTTTTCTCTTCTCAACATTTTGTTCCTGTAGGGGAAAATTTTCATTTTATTTTATAATTAATATGTTAATGTAGAAATCCAAGTACCCTAGTTACTGAAAGACAAAATGAATCACATCCGTAACATAAAAGAAAGTGCATTCCTTCAGAGTATTACTCATTTCACATCTTTATCATAAACACAGAGGAGAGGTCAGAGATTTAGACTGTTAGGAAGTCAATTTATGAGAAGCAGTTATGTAAGAGTGTCCTCCCTTCCCCCTACAGTAATGCAGCAGGGAGGTGAAAAGGAGGGAGAGAAAACACTGGAAATTAAAATGTTATGTCTTAGTATGATCATTTTGAATCCGAAAAAGCACAAAGGGAAGTTAATTTTAGGGTGACTGTTTTAGGTTGAGAGCTAGAGAAGGAACACATTTTTAAAGCGTTAAAATGTTATCATCCAAGGAGTTACAACATCTTTTTGGTCCTAGAAAATACCGAGCTAATGTTTTCTTGGTTTCGCTTAGCTCTCTCCATCTCTGGAGTGACAGGTGTTGGGGTGGCCTTTCTCATGTTCTCTTTGTACAAAACCTATGAGATCCAAGAAAGCATCCAGATATCAGAACACAGACAACCATTTCTGAAAAACTCAGTGCTTAACTGGGGTTACTGTTCAGTATGGTCACTGCAGAAACGAAAGCACCTTGGGGGAGGAAACTGTTAACGTGTTATTCCATAAAGCAAAAGATTTCTTTTAAAAGGAAAAGCAGGCTGTTGTTTTTTAATTGGGGAAAACAAGAAGGAAAGGAGAGATATGCAGAGAAGAGGTTGTTTGGAAAACACAAGGATGAATTAGGTGCAGGAAAAAAACCTGGCAGGCTCATTACTTTCGAAAATATATGTATTTTTTTTCTCTCTCAAAATACCGAGCTAAAGTTCTCTTGATTGCGTTTGACTCTCTCCATCTCTGGAGTGACAGGTGTGGGGGTCGCCTTCCCCAGGCCCTCTTTGTATAATACCTATGGGATACAAAGATGGATGCATCCAAAGATCACTGAGGGCAGTTACCAAGATAAGACATCATTGAATTAATCCCACTTAGAAAAGTTACATGTTTTAATCCATCACTGTGAGTGAGAACAGCTCTTTGGGAAAAAAGCTATTAAAAAGTTAATGTACAAGTAAAGTCAAAGGCGTCGTTGTCATATTCAAAAGGGATTTAGGTACAGAAGTAATTTTTGTGTGGGTGTGTCTGGGAGAAACACCAACAAGACAACTTGGGATAGGTTAGGAGCAGACCAAACTGCAGTGGTTATTTTGCAAATTATGAAGCACTTTTCTTTTTCAAGACAATACCGAGCTAATGTTTTCTTGATTGCGTTTGACTCTCTGCATCTCTGGAGTGACAGGGGTTGGGGTGGCTTTCCCCACACTTTCTTTATACAAAACCTATAGGATACCGTGGAATGCAGAAATCCAAAAAGAAAAGAAAATGAATGTTACCAAATGATCATACGAACACACACAAACTGCTGTTTAGTTGACCAGAATAGCAGAACACTTGGGACAAAAGGAAGGTTAGGATGGAGAGGGTGTGTTAAGAGGTATCTAAGATAAGTGGCTTTTCCTAAAACCTTGGGGCTCAATTCAGTCTGCAAACACACAAGTCTTTCTAAGACTGGAAATGTCTACAAGACCATGCACAGTGACAGAGAACTGCCTCCCTCCCAGAAGAGACTGAATGACCACAAAAGAGCTTTTCTACTTTTTTCAAAACCCCAATCCTTTTCTTTTAGTGATTTTCCACTTTTCTCCTGAAATGCTGTAAAGCCTGGGTTGCACTGCTTCAGACAGAAGAAAAACCTTTGGACTGGTCCCAGGATGTAACCTGGATCTTAAAGTCAGCTTGAAAAAAATCAACAGACAAAAAATAGAGAAGGGAAAAAAATCCATTTTGCATTATTGTTGTGGCAGAATTTTGCTAATTCTAATATAAAACAAAGGATTTTTTTTCCCTCTCCCTTTCTTTGCTACCATCTATAATATCCCTTTCCCCTTTGTCTGAAAAAAGAGTTTTGGTAAGAGAGAGGGGCCTTAAACTCTTCTACAAAAAGTAGTTCTCTCTCTACCAGGAAAAATAGTTGGGATGAAAAACCTCAAAATTTTCCTCCTCCTGGGAGCTTGGAAATAAGGTATATAGTAATGAGGAGAAAGGATGATTCTGGCAAGAACTTTGAAAAACTTATCACCATAAACTTTAAGGGCTACAAGGCCTGAATTCCACATTGTACTTTCCTCCCAGGTTTAAAGACTGGTCCTTTCATGAAGCAAAACAAAATCAGTGTATAAATTAAAAATTTGGATATCTAGACCAAAGAATGGGCCTGTATGCTTAGATAAAACTGTAAAATGAAACAGTCATATTTGGTTAAGACTCAGAAGAAAATTCCTTTTTTTTTTTTGGTCACTAGAACCTAAAAATGTTAGTGATTTTATGTCACTATCTCAACAGGAGAGGTATAGAGGTTTTTGTTCTAAAGTTCTCCTTATATAAAACTGACAAGACAAATGAAAAACCTAAAGTTATGAGAAAAATACACCACAAAATATTCAACCTTAATATTTCTGAAATGCTCAGGTTAAATAGGCTTGGGGTTTTTTTTTTGGGTCTGCTTTTCTAGAATTTCAAAGCCCATTGGAATAAACAGAACTTTCAGGAGAGGGGAAGAAGGAAAGATGTGGGAAGAAGAGATAGTATTTTATAGGAAAGCTTGTTATTTCCACAAGTAGGACTTCATATTATGGATTAAAATAATCTTATATTATAATGTTAAAAGAGTAGTCCTAAAGGAAACGGCAACAAATGAGCTAACAAAAGAAGTCACACAAACTTATTCCTTTTCTTTTTAAAGCTAGAATTAATGTGTTATTTCTTTAATTGTTAAAAACTTGAGGTTTTTCTTTTTTTTTCCCCCAAAGTACCGAGCTAATATTTTCTTGATTGTGTTTGACTCTCTCCATCTCTGGAGTGACAGGTAAGGGGGTTCCCTTGCCCAGGTTCTCTTTGTATAACACCTGCATGAGGAGAAAGCAGCCAGAAAAGTGGGAATAAGTAAGAGTCCTTGGTTTGTAAATTTTTTGCATCAGCTCTGTTTTCTTGCGATGCCCAGGTATTGCAATTGAGATAAGGAGTAAGGAGGTGGATGACGATCTAATAAGTTTTAATTGAAGAGGTTACTGGGAAGTATGTTATTTTTTTTTTTCTGTTTTAAGAGCTCTAGGGCACTGAACATGATCATTCAAGGTATGAGGTTGTTAGAAAAATTTTTGTTATTATCTAAACATTAAACACCTCCCTCCCTTTCAACAGTAACAAAGTTCTTTTAAAAGGGGACAAAATTGTGTCAGTAGCAGTATTATAGTGAGAGGACCTCTTTTGCTTCCTCTCCCTATGGGAATGATATTAAAAAGCTAAGGAAGGCAAGTACTTTTTGAAGCTGTTAAGGGCTAATTTTATTATAATGTTAAATGGCATCTTTTTTTTTTTCCCCTTTGCAAAATACCGAGCTAACGTTTTCTTGATTGTGTTTCACTCTCTCAATCTCTGGAGTGATAGGGACTGGGATTCCTGTCCCCAGATTCTCTTTGTACAACACCTGTGTGACACAAAAAGGCATCCAGAGAAAAGCAGCAATCAATATAAACTTACTCTATTCTTTCGGGAGGGTTGGGGAGAGGAAGAGATCAGATTAATGGAAACTTCTTTGCTTGTTTTAGCCCTTCATAAGGGATATTTCCCTGTGATGTATTAGAAAAACAAAATATACTTGAAGGAACACAGAACTAAGAAACAGAAAGAAGAAGAAAGGGGGTTTTGTTTCTGTTTTTGTTCTTGCTTTCCTGAGCAATTCAAAATGGGTAGTATCACGTAAATTCATGAGTATCGAGGTCATTTCATTAGTGTAATTTTGGTCCTCCAGTATGTTATAATAGGAAGATATACTCATAGAAAAAAAGAAAACATTAAAATAAAAAGTGCAGATAATTTTAAATTGAGAAATGTCAATAATAAATCATACTAAGGAGATTTGTAGTAAATGAGCATGGTGCATATACAAATACTGCTATTTACTCTCTATGGGCAATTTTCTCTCAAGTTTTCTTCTTTTAAAACAAAGGTAGAACATTTCATTTTTGGTTAAAATGAACATGCTAGGCACTTTTTTTTTTAAGGCAACGTAGATTAGATGTTCATAACAAGTTTCTAAAACTTAACAAAACATCATGAAAGGCATATGTGTTGGAGGCTGAGGCTCCAGTTTCTTGTGCAGATATATAGAGATAAGGTTAGAATAAAAAGTGAAGCCAAAGAAGGGTCTTGCAAGTAGGGACTTTTTAGAAGCTTCAAGTTGAGGTCAAGTTTCATTTTCTATGTTTGCCAAAGCAGACTAAAGGGAGGATCTCAGCCACTTAGACCGTTAAATAGCTGGCAGTTTAGTTTTTAAAATTTGAAGTGAGGATAATTAACATTTATTTTCTGAAGCCAGGGAGAAAAGTTAAGGACCTCTGAAGGATAGCATCAAAATTTTAACCAGAAAATAGCAAGTTAAAAGGAGTCAGATGAAATGGCAGTTTTTAGTCAGGAGGAAAAGAGCTATAGGGATTTTATTTGGATAAATTGATTAGATTAAGAACACTAAGAAAGGAGACTTTTTAAATCATTAACTTTAAAAAGCAATAAAAGACACCACTGAGATTTTAAAATAGAAGGATTTTTTTTCCTTTTGAAATACCGAGCTAAAGTTTTCTTGATTGTGTTTGACTCTCTCCATCTCTGGAGTAATCGGGATTGGGGTTCCTGCCCCCAGGTTCTCTTTGTACAACACCTGTGTGACATAAAGAATCCAGGGGGAGAAAAGAAGAGGTGATAAATCAGCACAAGTCTCTGCACCAGCTGGTGGGGAATCTTATTGACATCATTCAAAGATTAGATTGAGAAAAAAAACATCCTCACTCTATCTTTATTAAAGATCTAGGTCAGAACACCATTACCTGATGGAGTTTCAAGTCCTGAATCTTAACTTTATATAAATAGATTGTTTCTTTTCTCAGTCTATGGTTATTTAAAAAAAAAAACACCACAAAGATGTTACAAGTTAAATAGAAAATTTGTGGTTTGGGAAAATATTGGCATATCTTCCCTGAGAATAAAAAGTAATATTGGCTTTATGGTTTAAATTGATTATAGTGGGTGAAATAAACCAAAACACAAAGGAAAGGAAAGGGGATATTGACTGTTATACAGTAAATTCAGGAATATCAAACTTTTGAAATAAAAAAAAATATTTTTTTTTAATTTTAACTTTTGGTACCAGCTAATGGTCTTCTATGGCATATATATGTATATATATATATATTATATATATTTAATATATATATATATATATACACACACATATACGTATATATAATCTGTTCTTTACTACTAGGATCATTGGACCTGAAATACATATTTTTCTACTAATTTTACTCTGAGAGAGGAAATAAACACTGCTTAAAGAAACATATTTGTGAAAGCTTAAGACACAATGGACAAAACAGTCTAGAAAAGTTACATTAAACTACAATGAATAATCAACAGAATGAACAATGGTTAGTAATAGAAGAATGGAAAATATATCATTGAAATGGGTTGGTTTTACTGAAGGTGGAAGTTTTAGGACAAAATTGAATTAAAATTATAGTTAAGAAGGAAATGTTATTCACTAACTGTGCCCATCTCCCCCTCCCTCCCCATCCATATTTGATTCTCTGTCTCTGGAGC
>CM053582.1:320814303-320866652 GCA_028627135.1 Pseudochirops cupreus | reverse complement strand
ACTGGGTATTGTGCAGTTGCCAAGCTAAGGGCATCCATCAATGCCTTGACTGTGTATTAGCCAGCTCTCTGGATGGGCTCAGAGTTTGGAATCAGAGATGTCAGCACTAGAAAGGGCTCAGTGATCACTTATTTTATAAATGATGGAAAAACAAGCTCAGACAAGTGAAGTGACTTGCCCAAGGTCACACAAGTAGTGAGTGGCAGAACCAGACCTTGCAAGGTCTCCTGGCTCTTAATCAAGTGTTCTTTCCACTATACCTGCTTGCCTTTAATTGTTGACAAAATAGAGCACAAATTACTAATGGGTAGAAAGATAATATCATGAGGTAGCCAGTCAGGTAATAAGTGTTTGTCAACTGCCTAATATGCTCCAGGTACTGTGCTAAGCACAGTGTTTCTAAGACATAGGTTAGAGTCTGTTCCCTATTTAAGAAGAAAGAAATGTGGGGGAGAAAAGCAAGAAATATTAGCCACATTTTCTGCAGACCCCAGAGTGTTCCAAACAAAGACAACATCAGTATATAAGCATCTTGTGTGTATGGTTATAGTAGCCATTCCGTATGAATGACTGAGACCTGGAGATTTACATCTCTGGGTGAAGTATTCTGAATATTGATTGGGAATCATGTTCTCCCAAAAGGACCTGTGAAACACAAGGAAAGCATCTGACAAGGTAACAAAGAATACAAGTAAAAATCGAATTTTTTTCTTTAACTAGCAGAGATATTAGACTTTAGACTTGCACGGCACAAGAAAACACCATGTTAGAAACATCTACTGTTATTTATAAGAAAACAGGAAAGACTAGAGTACAATGGGTTTTTTTTTTTAGGGCAATGATAAATATATATACTAGGGTAGCCGTGGTTAAAATTTCACACCAGAACTGGATCATGTATGTATATTAAATTAGATTTAGACTGAAATCTTAAGTATTATTTGGTAACATTTCCTCTATTTTCAGGGGCTTAGTTATTTTACAGGGAAGATATTTGTCAAGGGTTAGGGTTATTTTTAGCAGCATATTAAGGGAACCTTTTGCCCCCCTCTAAGAAATACCGAGCTAACGTTCTCTTGATTGCGTTTGACTCTCTCCATCTCTGGAGTAATAGGTGTTGGGGTTCCAGTCCCCAGATTTTCTTTGTACAATACCTGTGAGATATAAGACAGCACCCAAATAAACCCACTCAACACAGGCACAGTAATTCAGGAAGTGAAGAAAGCAGGGGTGGGGAGGAGGAAGGATTGTTTTTGTTTTTGTTTTAGTTAATTGGATTTAGTAGGAGTATAGTTTTTTTATACTTTATTCCACACATTAAGAAGATGAATTTTATGGTGGTAATTATTCTTTGGATTATAAATGATATGAGAGAATTGAGTTATGTGATGTAAGCAGTCATGAGGAATTCCATGTTAATTTCACCAGGGTCTTTCACACTTGTCAGTCACCCACAATGTTAAAGCTCAGTGGGTAAAATGAGTCACTAGGTGTCATCTAGGTGGTTTCGGTCAGATGGTGACACACACACAGCACCATGGTTAGGCTGTTACTTTTTTTAAAAGGGTGAGTTATGATGGTAAACTTTTAAAGGGGGGTTTGAATTTCTTGTTTTTACAAATACCGAGCTAAAGTTCTCTTGATTGCGTTTGACTCTCTCCATCTCTGGAGTGATAGTGGTTGGAATGCCTGTCCCCAAGTTCTCTTTGTACATAACCTGTAAATATAAGGAGGACACTCAAAATGATAGTAAGATGATTAGCCCTTAAAAATCATTAAGCTAGTATGGGTATCAGGAAGGAAATTAATTTGTAAAAACATTTTATCGTTCAAATATATTTAAACTAGAAAAAAAATTATTAAAGAATTATTTCTCTTTCAAAAATTAACCTCAGTTTTACTGTCTTGAAGAAAGAGCATCTATTCACTTGCTGTTGTCAATAATCAGTGAAAAACTTTTTCCCTGGAGGTAGAACTCAAGTTTATTCTGTACATTGCAACCTATGGTTCACTGTTAGATACCACTGCTACCAAAATTTCCCATTGGAAAAAAAAAAAGGAAATCTATTTTGTTTAAGCAATATTTAACATTTAATATTTGACTTAAGTTTACTTTGTTTACTGTGTGACCTAAATAGGTTGAACAATGACGTAAATTATCTTTTTTGGAATTCTTTGTATAAGTGGAAAATCTACCATTTGTCTGGGAGTAAGGGAAATTGGTGAACACCTCAGGAAAAATGCTGTCAAAGATCAAGCTAGCTCTGTTCATATTCCAGAGAAGGGGGCAAGGAGTATTGACTTTTTTAAGACTTTGAGGGCCTGTAATTGTGTGAATTCTCTATTTTCTGCTGTTTCGTTAGCCCAGATCTGTTTCCTTCTAGCTACAAGAAGTATTAACTCTTTGAAAACCTAAAGAATCCTAATGTGCTTATTCTGGAGTCATTGAGTTATTAATAGAAATGTTCCTTTTTCTTTTCACCCCTGCTGGGGATATAGGCAGAGAAGGACTCTGGGAGGGTGGTCCAGTAGCTTAGAAGAGAGAAAAACAAGACAAAACAAAACATGTCCAGAGGCTGCATGGCATAGTGAAAAAGCTGCTGGATTTGGGATCAGAAGACTAGTATCTGAGTCCCTACTGTATACTCCATATTTTACTTCTGTCTGACCCCAAGTAACTCATTTCACTTTTCTGAGTTTTAGTTTCCTGACCTTTAAAACAGGAATAGTAGCAATTATACATCCAATTGCATATAATTGTTCTGAATGACTTATTAATGATATAAATTATTATATAAATTAGAATTATTAGATCACTGTTCAAAGAGTGTTAGACTTGGAAGAGGCTGTAGATAAAATATCTACTCCAACTTTTTTATTTTACAGATGGGGAAATTAAGCCCCCAAGAAGTAAATTGCCTTGCTCAAGATCCCACATATATGGGATAGTCAATTTAAAAAACAGAATTAATATGGGTAAAAATAGCCTAGATGCTAGAACCAAAAGCATGACTTTAAACAAATCTCGAAAACTTCCTTGTATGGCCACTTGGATAACATAAAATCATTATCAAAAATCACAGAGCTCATTTTTCATGATCCTATGAAGTACATGGTATTGTTCCCATTTTACAGAAGAGGAAACTGATACTCAGAAAGTTTAAAAACCTTACAAAGAGTTATACACCTAATGTGTGTCAAAACCCAGATTCAAATCCAGGGTTCTTCTGACTCTGGAGTTGGCATTCCCTATACTACTGTCTCTCTAAAGAATGTTTCTTGTCTGTCTGACTCCCACCTTAAGTGGAATTGTACTTGTGCTCCCAAAGAATGCAACCCTTAGTGATGAAAGACATAGACTATCTGGTAATAAAAAGAAGTAGTTATATAAATAAGTATAGAAAGTTATCAGCCACTACCGAGCTTATGTGTTTTTGTGTCTCCTTGACACGTTTCACTTCAGGAAGATCAGGAATTGGGGTTCCTTGTCCAATATTTTCCTTGTATTTCACCTGCAGTAACACAAATGGGAAATAAATGACAGTACATATTAGTTGCATGTATTCTGTCCAAGACTGGTTTCTGGCTAATAGACGTAGAAATCTATTAATCCAATTAATTCCAGCTTAGCACTCCTAAATTTATGGCATCTTCAAGCTGGAAGTGATTTTAAAGATCATGTACCTCCCCCACCTCACTCCCAAACCCATTTTCACAAAAGAAAAGCTAGGCCTAGGAGACAAATGTGATGTAATAAATATAGGTTCAGTGAGCCGGAAGGGAACTTTCAGAGATCACCAAGTCCATTGACCTGTCTCATCATAGGACTACACCTAAGCTATCCATAGCAGACATGCATCCTTCTTTAAAAAATAAAAGAAATAAAGAAAAGATATTTAATTAAGAAAATCCTTCCACTTCCTTTTAACCCCATAGAATCTTGGAGTTGAAAGGGGAGGTACCAGGGGTTATCTAGTTTAACCAGCAGTTCTTCTCAAATCCTCGCTATAATATCAGTCATAAATGTCTGTCCTTGAGGCTGCGCATTCAACTTTTTTTTTGGAGGGGGGAAGGCAGGGTAATTGGGGTTAAGTGACTTTCCCAAGGTCACACAGCTAGTAAGTGTTAAGTGTCTGAGGTCAAATTTGAACTGAGGTCCTCCTGACTGCAGGGCCAGTGCTCTATTCACTGTACCACCTAGTTGCCCCTCCCATTCAACTTTTTGATAACTCATCGTCAGAGCTATCCTTTGTTTAAAAGCTTTTACTGTTTAAAACATTTAAAAAACCTGGTTTTGCTTTAAGCAAACCAACAAGAGCTTAATTGTTCTGTGAATATAAATCCTGCCAATTGGGTGGTGACCAGTGGTGGCCACTATAAAAATCTCAATTTATGAATCATAGATTATCAGATTCAGAGCTTGAAATGACCTTACTTATATCCTCATTTGACAGATGAGGAAACTGAGGCCCAGAGAGGTTAAGTGAGTTAATGTAAGGGTACAGAAATAATAAGTAGCTGAGCTGAACAGGAACTGTATAAGGGGAGTAATTAGGGGACCCTCCTCCCATGAGGTTGGACATACACTCTGGCTCCATGGGGATGGGCATATACCCTGACAGAGTGAATGCTGAAGGATTTGTCCTTTGGAATAACAAAATCCCTCATTAGTGTCAATTCCTGGTAAGGGGTGTCAATGTTTATCTGAAAGTGCAAGTCCTTCAGCCCTGGAGCTGATCAAGGTCCCTTGCTAAGGAACCAGCATGCATACGCAGATCCTTTGGAGAGTCCCAGTCCAACAAATCAGGAGGATTCCCCGATTACCCCTTTTCCAATTGTGTTGTTCCTGTTCAGATCATTTATGAGTACTGCTCAGAGAACCATGTAGCTTATCAAAGGGATTGGAGAAACTGGTATAAAATCCATTATCTTTACCGCACTAATGTGATCCTGTGTCTGTTTGACCCTCATCATCTCTGGGGTCTTTCCAATAGCCGTCCCGGGAGAGATGCCTTCTTTATATAAAACCTGGTTGTTCAGAACAAGGACAGTGTTACCACCGAAAAAGGTGGAATCTCACCTTTTCCTGGAGAATGATTAGGAGAAGAAGGTTTCTGTGGAGTCCAGAGAACTTTCATATCCCTGTGTAGCCTCTACACATAGCAATATTATTACACTGACAGCTTTGGTAGTCAGTTTTGGTTTTTCTTAGCTACTCAACGAATATCCAATCATTCAAAAAATCAACAAATATTTACTATATGGGAGGAGTCATGCTAGGGTCTGAAGATAAAGACAAAAATGAAATTGCCCCCTCCCTTAAGGATCTTACATTCTATTGAATGAATGGATAAAGGAAAAAGCATTTATTATATGCTTACTATTTGCAAAGCACTATGCTAAGTGCTAGATAGAAATAGAAGAGCAAGACACTCTGTCCCCTCAAGGAGCAAACATTACAATGAGGAAGATAACATGTACAGTTGGGAACATATTCAAAATGAATACATAGTAATTTGGGGAAGGAATACTCTAACCACTGCCGAGGAAGTTTAGGATTCAACTGATTGGCCACAAGACAAAACAAGAGACCACATGGTTACTGCTTTGGGATTTAAAAGAAGTTATTTGGTTAGAATTTTTCAGTGACTTTAGATGTTCTTTGATGGAGCTTGCTTAGGTAAGAAGTTTGGTTATTCTACCGTCAATTATTGGTATCAGGTAGGGTAGTAAGGAGTTAATTATTTGAAACATTAGGAAATTAGCATCATTACGGATAAATTTTCCTAAAAGGAGGTTGAAATTACTTAGGTTAGCATTGAAATGGAAAACAAAATAAATATACCGAGCTGAAATTCTTTTGATTTTCTTTAACACGCAGTATTTCTGGCGTGTCTTGTACAACTGTAATTTTTCCTTTAGCGTTTTTAAGATCACTCTGGTATTGGAGCTATAAAGAAAGAGTAAATAAACACCTAGTTACTATTTAAGCATTCTCTTGTAGGCCTGGGTCTTGTAACAAACAAACAAACCAAATCTAAGATAAATCCTTTATACCTGGAAAATATCTGAGAAACACTGATCTTAACAAAAAAAAATTCTTTAGCGAGAATTTCTGGGGGGAAATTTATTATCATATTTTGGTTTAATGTTGGGGAGCCTAGGGAATGAAAGAAAAAGAAAAACACACACATCCAACACAAAGCCAGCTGTTGCCTAGAGCTAAATCTCAGACTTGACAAAGATAGGCCATCACTGACACAGGATGGCAAACATTTATATTTGAAGAAATAAAAATATTAAGAGAAGGGAACAGTCCACATTTCTGCTTATCCTTTTTTTTTGCCATTTATGATCATCTCCAATCTAGAAAATGATCCTAAACACTGGCTCTTGTTTTCCAGAGAAGGGATAAGAGACAGAAGTTGATCGTTGGGCCCATTCTTAGCAGGAGAATAATAATCATAAATTCTAAGATGCCCATTTGGGCCTTAACCTCAAGTGTGTTGGTGCTGTACTTTAAAAAAGAAATTCTTTTTAAAAATTATGAGCTTACAAACATTAAGAAACACAAACATTTCAGTAAACAAAGAACAGAAAAGAGGATTTCTTATGAAACTGTGGATGTTATTTATTGGGTTTTTTAAAAGTGCATGTTGACTTTTAAAAGTGTATATTAACTAGGATGGTAACAAAATTTTCTTGCCTCTGTGTTCCCTTCTAAACTGCCCTTTCCCATCTTCAGTGTGTTTTTCTAAAGTTTTATAGATGTGCTTTTTTCCTTTTTTTCACATCACTGTCACTACTCACCAAGAATCCTCCCTCTTATCCTCCCATCCCCATAGCAGCTTTCCCTTCCACCTTGTAAAATACAAGTATAATCAAACCAAATGGACTTTGATTGAATCAAACACATACAAGGCTGAAGTTCTTCTGGTTCTCTCGGACCCTCTGTATCTCTGGAGTCTCCAACACTGTCTCATAGTAGGACATGCACCTTTCTGCATCCTCTTTGTACTTTTTCTGAAAACACATTCAAACGGGACAGAGAGAGTGAGCAACACAGATCTACATGATATAATGTTGATGCTCGGGGAACAGAGCCTTAAGATCGCCTGACATGATGGGGATTCATAGGATCGTAGACAGGAGAGCTGGAAGGGATCTCAGAGTTCCTCTAATCCAACTCCCTTATTGTATAGATGGGGAAACTGAGACCCAGAAAAGTTAAATGAATTGGCTAAAGTCACACAGGTAGTTAATTGCCAAAGCTAGGATTCAGATTCTGATTCTTTACCTCCATTGTCCTGCTCTTGACTCTTGGGTCTTTTTTCCTTACTATTTATAGAAGTTGGTGGGTCTACAAACCCAAACTTTCATAATAAGCCGAGCACATGTCTTCATAGAACTGTTGAGGGTAGGCACTGTGTATACTGCTGTGCTTTTATGCTTCTATATAGATCCAGGGATGACACCTGTCTAAGAGAGTGTCTTTGTATATTCTTAGTCCTTAATCCACTGGAAGACTGGCCAACAAAGATGGTCAAAGTTGGGCCCATAAAATTTGAGTACCTTGAAATCTAGTCACTATATGTAAATAAGTGTTATTATATATTTAACCAGCGGCTAAACTATTAAACCCAATAACAAGACAGGAAGAAAGCAAGGAGGCCCCAGAGTGAAGGAGGAAGAGATTAATATAAACTTATCCCTATCTTACCACCATGTTATTTTAGTTTGGTTGCTTCCTGGCTCTAACCTTTCGTTCCACCAAATTTCTGGGGTGGTTGTGGGGAAGGAGTCTGGTCACTACTGCGCTAAGAATTTATCTGTTTCCTCTAGAAAAAACCATATCATCATATATGTTTTATAAGTCATACTATAAGAATGGAAAGCCACAATGACTTATACTTGTGTTGTCTAAGAATTTTTTGGGGAAAAAGGGATGGATTTTTAAAGAGAAGAAATGGATTATTTACTGAGAAGTGATTATTATATCAAAACAAAATATACTAATAAAACAATAACAAAGAACCTATATTCATAACAATTATGTTGTGTTATATTCTAACTTAAGTTTTAAGTTGTTTATGAGAGTAACTATTGGGCATATATATTCCAGGGGGGCTAAGGATGGGATTCCTGGTTCTCACGTACAAGAATTCTAAAGCAGCACTCTTTGTTGTGGCAGAGAATTGTGAAAAAAAAAATTCATTGTGGAACGGATAAACACATTGTGATATAGGAATATAATGGAGAATTACTGTGCCATAAGAAATGGTAGATTCAGAGAACCATGGAAGGGCTTGTACAAACTTATGGAGGGTGAAATGAGCAAGACCAGAAGAATAATTACATGACAATAATATGAAGAAGAAAAACAACTTTTCACAACCTCAGAACTCTGAGCAGTGAACAATAGTGATTTCAAAAGTATGATAATAACCATAGCTAGAATTTTTACTTTAAGATTTGTTACCTTATTTGATCCTTACAACAACCTCATGAAGTTCATGACATTATTATCAGTACCTTATTGATGAAGAAACTCAGGATAAGAGAGATTAAGAGACTTGCCCACACACCCAGTAAGTGTCTGAGGTGGGATGTGAACTCAGATCTTCCTGATTCTAGGTCCAACACTATCTCATCTAGCTGACGGATAATGAATGTACTTACCATCTCTTAATAGAAAGGAAATTGACTCAAAAGCAGCATGATGTGCATTCTCCAATATGACATTCATTGATTTATTTTGCTGATCTATGTGTATTTATTACAAGGGAGGGCTTCTGCTTGGAAAGGTAGAGGTGAGGGAGGTAGTTTAGTGGGTAGTGAAAGACAGATGCAAAAAAAGCATTAGTAAGGTATTTTTAAAAGTTCAGCTCATTCAAAGATAACAGTAAGAAGAATCCCTCAGCAAGGGAACCCAGACTAGGCTTCTGCTAAGACTATTAGACCTTGGGTGAAAAAATGAGTAAATTGCATCTTCCTTAGAGGTTAGGAGGTATTTGGCTGAAAACACACAACAGCTGCATGGTATGACTATAATTTACATCTGATCACATCTGGAGGAGAATGGCATGACAATATAGATTAGATATGAGGCCAGAAACAAGTCCCAGATAAGACTGAGTTAAGAAGTAAGGAGAAACAAGTAAATCTGTCTTGTGGTTTTGAGGGAAATAGATCTGAATCTAGGGATATGGCAGAAATAAGCAAGCCTCCTGCAAAAACACTGAAGCTTCCCAAATCCATCTTAAGATTACCCATGTGCAAAGCTGATAGAACTATGGGAGGCATAGGGGAATAAGACATTGTAGTGAGAATGTCATGGAGGTTTCTGATTTTAAAAAAAGAGGGATATAGAGGCTTAACATGCTCTGATTATTTCCTAGCAGCTTAATTAGAAAGCTAACTGTTCCACTTTTAAGGACCAGTTTTTATATTGTCGGCTTAAAAAAAAGCAACAACTTTTTTCTTTATGAGTGAGAATTCCATTTCCTTTGACTAATTTTGGGGATTTTAACAATTATTATTGTTGTTATTGATAACAACAACAACAGCCAACACATATATCAAGATTTAAAATGCTTTTCCACTGATTTAATCTGTTTAATTCTGACAAAAGGAATTCTAAATCTCAACCAAACTTATGTTATATTATGTCCCTTTTTTTTGTTGTGTTACAAAACCTTATGTATAAAATGCTATATTTGGTATTTATGGAAATGAACTAGTTACAGCTTTTTGCTTTGTTTTCCCTGACTTATTACATTATGATTTTTTCCAGTGTCCTCACCTGGCTTGAAAGGTTCTTGACTTGCTGAGCATGAATTATCTCTGGAGTATCAACAACAGAAGTAAAGTTGGCTTTTTCCATTTCTGCCAACTGCTTATATTTAATCTGAAAAAGAAAGAAAACCAGTAGATATGTGCTCTAAAGGTCTTGAAAACAGATTTTCTGGTTTACTTAAAAATGATACAAATTTTTTCATCAAGAGATTCATTCATTCATAAGCCCATATTTATTTCTACTCTGCTCAAAGCACTGAGCTATGGAAAAATCAAAAGAAGTAAAAGACTTTACAATATAGTTGGGAAAAAAAAGGATCTATGTGTAGGAGATGACCAGAGGGTTGGTACAAGACAATGCCATAGTAGAACTATATAAATAATCTCTGGAGAGTGAAAAGGAAGGAACAGATCAACGTGGAGTGGGCATCACAAGGGAAGTCAGAGTGCCTTGCAACAAAGGAGAGAAAAGACCCCAAAAGTAAGTAAGTGAGTAAGTGCTTTGGGGGCAGACTGAGGATAGCATCTGCTAGGACCATCCCAGGCACTGTGCCCTTTATAATGAGGGTGCACATTCTATGAGTCAGAAATGAGAGATGGAAGGTGGAAAAGGAACTGCTAATCCTTCTACTAGCTAGGCAAATATTCACTAATAAAGAAATTATTCATGTCTTATAGGCAATAAAATAATATTCATTTTACTACCCATGAGACTCTTGGGAATGGGGCAGGAATGGAGACATTTTTCTAGAATCAGAGAATCTCAACAGCTGGAAGGGGGTCTTGCAGATCATTTAAGTCCAATCCTCTCATTTTTCAGATGAGAAAACTGAGGCCCAGTGAGGTGGATTTGCCCATCTTGTTAATGTCAGAACTGGGATTAGAACCCAGGTTTCCTGACTTCGGGTTTAAATATCTTTCCACAAGTATGTTTATAATGTGTGCATTTTGGCAAATTGGAGTCAAGAGAATCCAGGAGCCTTGGACATTACACTAACCTGGCTAGCAATATCTGTTGCATTCCTGGCCCTCATGAAATCTGGAGTTTCATTCGCCATGGTGGTCAGACCTCGTCCTTTGACTTCAAGCTCTAGGTCTCTCTTGTATTCTTTCTGTAGAAGAAAATAATGGATTTTAGAAAAATCAACTGATTTCCTGTGTCTATGGCAGATAATAATGGGATTCAGTGACTATAGATATATTCTTTTACGATTTCTACAACGTATTGATTTAGAAATAATAGCCAGTGTATATTGCAGTATACATACATGCATACAGTAGTGATATAAGAAGCTAACATTTATATAAAACAACTCAAGATTTATAAAATCCTTTATACCCATGATATCATCTTATCCTCACAAATCTGTGAGGCTAATGTAGATTTTATAATCTCCTTTTTATAGATGAAGAAACTCATCAGGCTGCTACAACTTCAATGTACAGGAGAAATGGAGAAGATTTTTAGTAAAACTTTGACCACTGTTGGACTGTTCTTAAAAGCATTAATTTCTTTAACTCAAATATGGTAGTACATTCTATGTAAAGCAAAATTTATTGTGTTTTAAAGGGGAAGGTGAGAATCAGATGATATTTGTTAGATCTTGGGAGGTTTGTGGGGCTACCTCATTGAGGATCTGAGTTGCATTCTTTGCTCGAAGCATATCAGGTGTGTCATCCATTTCGGTGAGACCCTTTCCTCGGATGCTTTCCTCTAGATCTTTCCTGTACTCTTTCTATGTTACAAAAATAAGACCAACAAAACTGCCAAGAGAGCCAGGAATATTTCTCTTAACTGAGAAACCAAGAAAAAAAAGTTTAAGTTTTAAAACAAATAAAATTTAGTAGAATTTCATGAAGATATGGACCACAGCATGGGGCAAACCATCAGATGGTGTTAAAAGGAAAGAAAGAATAGTTTGAAAAGTTACATACATTTATGTGATAGTCAATTAAACAATTAGAAGAATTAACATGGATAATTGATTAGGTAGAAGAATCAAGCACAAGAAGATACAACTTGAAACATCAAGAGGTAAGTGGTGAAAGGAACACATTGATGAGTGTCATTAGTGGAATTATGGAATTATTTGAATCAATAGAGGAAGAAAAGACCAAGTAATTGCTACCTCGCTTGCTATTTTGGTGGCATATTTGACATGTAATAAAGCTGGTGTAACCTCCAGGCCAGTAAGGTTTCTGCCTTTAATGGACTCTTCATAGTCCTTTCTATATTCTTTCTAATATAAGTGGAAAGAAAAAAAAATAAAAAAGCAAATCTTTACGTTGATTTTCCCCCCTTAGCTATGGGAAGAAAAATAATTAAGAAAAAGTAACATTTTTCCTTCAATATATGGACTAAAGACAACATTTCTGTGAAACAATTTCTGAAAAGGATTTTTTAAAATTCTGAACTTACCAGTATGATAAAATGAGCATTTCCATGAACATACTAGTACAGAAGAGGATTATACATAAAACCACCAACTATTATGTACAGATTGCTTTTCTTTTTAAGCATATAAAAAATCAACATATAACTTGAAAAGCTGTCCTATTTGTGATTCTTTCTGGACTCCCTTCTTTTTTTGTGAATCAAAAATGCTTCAATATCTTTTCTTTTTTTTTTTTTTACTTTCTTTTTCCTTTTTTCTATTTTTTGGGGGCCTACCTCATTCCAACCTTCAGATTGGGAAAAAAAGCCCCAAATTTCTTGTAACAAATAGGCATAGACTTGACAGTATTTCTGATCAATGGTAAACAATTATCAGAACATCTCTTTTTTACTGGGAAAAAGTTAGCCAGGAAAAAGACATAGGTTTTGAAGAAACCCACAGTTACCAAGCATCTACTTCATACAAATGTAATAAGATTTTGGCCAAGGCTAGTCTAACTGATAGGAAGTTTCAGTTATCACTTACAATATATGATTTCCTGGGTTTTGCAAGAGACTTACACCTCAAAATATCTCCCTTACCCCATTTTTTGTTTTTGTTTGTTTTTGTTTTTTGGACTTTCTATACACATTAAATGGAGACAGTGCCTTTTATTCTATAATAAGAAATAAGATTTAAAATGCAAATAGCTGTGAGAAAGGCAACAATAGTAAAGTATCTATTTTTAACATCAGAATTTTTTTTTCTTAGGGCAGATTTTGTTAGGGAAGGTTTTCTTTTTCTTTTATTTATTTAAAGTTAGAGCTTCATTGCCTGATTTAAAACAAAACAAACTTAACACACATTGTTGGGTCCGTTCAGTGATTTCATCAGTGTGGGGATATCTTGGTGTAGAATCTCCTTGCAGTGGTGCAGATCTATACTTTACAACCTTAGAGAATTGCTTATTCCTTTGAAATTTCACATCCATGAAAGCCTCTACAAAGGAAATCAATAGGTGTTTATTGAACTTTCTATTTTAAGGGAAAAACTCAAAATTACAGAAATGGGTTTACGTTGGCAGAATCTACTGCCTAGTTAAGATTAAATTAGATAATATTTGTAACATGCTTTATAAACCCTAAGGTTCTACATAAAGCTATCCTCCAGCCTTATAGATCTCTACAGCCTTTGAGGATTGCTTGGGGACACTGCAACATTAAGCAACTTGGTTGTGGTCACCAAATCATGATGCATCATGTGCAGATAGATGTGTACCCTGCCCCTGGAAGGTAACCTTTTCTATTTTCCTGCATTCTGTGCACTTCTGAGTTATTTGCTTCTAATTATCTCTCTATTAAATATATTTTATTACTAAAGCAAAATTTTTGAAAGGAATGGAATGTGAAAATCTGCAGACCTTTATGGCAGAGAGAGCATAAGTCCTGGTTCTCCATCGCAGCCATCCTGTCTGTGTATTACCCTTTAACTTGGTCTTTCCTGATTTCAAAATTTATTATCTAACCACTCTCACAATGACTCTTAAATCTCACCCAACAAAATAATAAAATTCTAGTCCAATCCCCTCATTTGATGGTTGAGAAAACTTTGAGTGGAAATGAAGCACTTTGTTACTCTTTTGAGATCTACTTTCAATCATGTGGGAGTAGGATTATTTTTTAAAAGATTTTGTTGTTGCACTAAAAACATTTTTGCATATAGTTGTGAAAATGCAACATGGCCAAAAAAATGGTCTCTAGTGATGATATTCTAAAAATCTATGGGATAATGGGGCTGCTTCATGAAACTGGGTCTTGCAGATTTAAAAACACGATTAGAATGCATTTACCCTGTTGAAGAGCAGCAAATTAGGGCCCTCTTGCCATGACTGAAAATTACAGAATTTCAAGACTTTTTATGCCTGTATCTACAATATCAAATGCCTACTGCTTTATATGAATAAATAATAGTAACAGGAATTTATATAGCATCTTAAGGTTTGCAAGACAAATATCTACTTTTATCCTAACTACTAGGCAAATTGTGGCAAAGTAAATTCATTTTTGTAATTTAGAGTTTTCCCCTTAAAATGGAAAACTCAATAAGCACCTATCAATTTCCTTTGTGGAAGCTTTCATGGGTGGGAGATTTCAAAGGACCAGCTTTTTTTGACATATATCCCTCCCAGAGGAATCTTTGGATTCAGTCAAAGACATTAAATTGTATTCAGTACTAATTATATTTTATTATATTCTTGCTTTTTTGGAAAATGGCTATCCTCATACATTATGTGTGGCAACTATTTATTATTAATCAGAATATTTTGAATTATAGGATAACAGGATTTCAGAGTTGACATTAGTGATTTACTTGATAAGACTATCCCAACCATACTACATAATAAAAAATTCTGAGCATTTATATGGGCACATTTTCACTTATTTCTTACCCCACTCTGCATCTGTTGAGATTCCTTTGCAGTGATGTATGTTGGGGTTTCAAAGTCCAACATGGGTTTCCCTCGTTCCTTTTCATACTTTTCTTTATATTTCACCTAGTATTAGAGAGTTCAGTTATAAAGCTTTCCATCAAGACAACTACTCAGGGCTATCAATTATATTATTTGAGATCCATGTTTTCTTTAAAAGTAAGCAAATAACTACAGCCCTAAAGATTAGGTTGTGAGACACGTATCCTTACCTTGAATGGGGAGAAATTTGTTTCCTTTACCTTTACCTTTATCATGAAAATCCTAAATAATCAATAGCCATAACATAATTTCATTATCATTCTCTTTATCAAAATTATTGTTTATTATAGATTTGAAAAATATGAATACTTCTTGGCTTTCTCATTGAGTCAGTGAGTGGCAAACACTCAGGTTGTGACTACTTTCCTTTGTCTTGATACTTTCTTTTTAGGGATGGACTCAATTTTAACTAAAGGGCATTAGAAAAAAATAACAGTTGATGATGTATGTTTTTTACAGAAGCCTCGCAGGGATGGTGACCATCAACATATGAATCCATGGATCCAACATCTGAATCACATGTACCAAAGTAACCCATTTGGCTACATGTAAGACATAGCTATACACTCGCAAAAAGATAGAGGTAAACTAGCTCATGCTAGACCAACTTAGGCTTCCTTTTTCAATGAATTGTAAACAGTATTACCAGTTTGGCCTTAGTATTCTGATTCAACTCACTGAATTGATAGAGTAAGTTTTTGTTGTTCAGTTGTGTCCAACTCTTTGTGATCCTAACTGGAGTTTTCTTAGCAAAGATACTGGAGAGTGGTTTGCCATTTTCTTCTCCAGCTCATTTTACAGATGAAGAAACTGAGGCAAATAGGGCTAAGCGACTTATCCAAGTTCACACAGCTAGTAAGTGTCTGAGGCCAGATTTGAACTCAGGAAGATGAGTCTTCCTGACTCCTGGCCCAGCACTCTAGCCACTGAAAGAATCACCTAGATGTCCTGAAAGAATAAGTAGAAAGGTACAATAGAAGAAAAGAATTGTATATTCAGTATGTATATTAATTTTAAGAAGATAAAATTATTAACTGTGGAATATTCAACTGAATTAGGATGTAAAGAAACTCAGGAAAAAGTGTCCCATTGATAAAATAGTTGGATTGTATAATCATTTTTGATAAGGCCTATAATGTAAATGAAGTAAATCCTGAGGAATACAGTACGGATTTTAAAATGATTATTATATGCTTTTCCTGTGAATTGTTGGCATTGAGCTCTTTCATAAAACTTAGATATGTTGAAGTCAAAATGAAGGCTATTTTGTGTATTAATTGCTTAGTAATGATGATACTTCCTCAGTACATCAAAAGATCTGTTATTTGGTATTTGCAGACACACTCTGCTGACACCAAACACAACCCCTGTATACTTTAGTGAAGGCTTTTTTTGAGTTGTGACAACAACAGCACAACTTCATCTGTTTACAGCCTTCTTTGATAGATCTCTGTACTTTGTTAGACCTCAACCATCAGGCCTACACCTCAAAGACTTCTTAGGAAAAATGGCTTATGCCACACTTGTCTTCCAGAGATGTCAAAGTCTTTCACACACATTATTTCCATTACTCTCTCAATATCTTTGTGAGGTAGAAAGGGCAGGTATTATTATCCACCATTTTAAAGATGGAGAAAGTGAGGCTTAGAATTTAAGAGAATTGGTCTTATTTGGATTCATATGCTCATGTCAGTAGAAAACTGAAACCTAGCTATGACTCAGAAGTTGGGCTCTTTATTCATTAGAGGTGAGATTAAGTCTTACTGTTGTTTCTATCAACTAAACCCTTTTTGATGGTATGCAGTCATATCTTGAATCTGGTAGCGTAGCATTAGGGCAACATTCAGGTGCAAATATCTCTCCTATGAGGTTTTATATTTTTTTTAAAGTGAGAATTCTTATATGTAAAGTGATTAAACCCAAACAAAGAGGAGACATTTCCAAAGATTAAAGTCAGTGACAGAAGAAGAACCTCAATTTGGAATCCATAGCTCTTTGTTTTCTCCTATAAACAGTTCATAGTGGCTTGACAAGAGGCGAGAGATCTCCATTTGGGTGAGAAAACTGCAGCTGTGATGAAATTATACTGGGGAAATGAATGTGTAAAGTTTAAGCACTTATTAGCAACTTCTAAATATTATCTCATTTGATCCTCACAATGACTACGTGATGTAAGTGCTATTGTTATCCTCATTTATAGTTGAGATAGAGGTTAAATGACTGGCTCATGGTCACACAGTTGAAGTGTGTTTTGAGGCCGGATTTGTTCTCCGATGTCCCTGACTCCAAGCCAATGCTCTATCCACTGAGCCACCCAGCTGCCCAGAGGGCAAGGGTGAGGGTCTTTTCCAACTTACCTGGCTCTGTAGCTCTGTTGCTTCTTTTAGATGGAGCTGTTCCAGGTTATCAGGAATTACATGGTAGTGACCCTTACTCTTCTCATATTTCTTCTTGTACTGGTACTGAAGGGGAAGATGGCAAGAAGCACATCAGTGAAAAATCTTGCATTATGTTTCCTTCCTCTTCCAAGGTCAGAAATTCATCCAATTTCATGTTAAATCCAAATTAGACATGTCAAAAAAGATACCTCCATCCCAAATGAGTGATGGATAAAGAAAAATATTTTAACAATTTTTTTGTTTGCAGATCTTAACTGAGCTGGAAATTAGTATTTTTTGGGGAACTTACTAACATTTTAGCAAAAGTTAGGTAAATCCCAAAGAAATAATAAAAATCAAAGGAAGTCAGCAATAAAAGTTGTCAAGTAACATAACTTGGAGAAGAACAGCAGGTTTTAAAAGTCAACAGCAAAAAAGGAAGGAAAAGAATTCTAAAAAAAAATTAGAATTAGAAAACATTTGTTAATTTTTAGAAGGTTAAACATCTTACAGTATTAGCATATCTACAAACCTTGGAGATGTTATTCTACAGAGAATGCACAGATTAATGTTGCTAGTTGAGCAGGAAAAAAATGCATTAGACCAAAGAGGAAGAAGTCACTACCAAGTGATGTCCTAATGACAGGAAAAGCAATACAGATGGTTAAAAGTGAGTTCAAAAAGAGAAATTATTGGGAAATGGTGAACCAAATTGGTTTGTGAGTTGGTGCTTGAGCTTACCGAACTGGCAAGTTGACTGGTATTCAGCACATGGTGCATAATCAGAGATTCCTTCATGTCAGTCACAGGTTTATGAAGCTTCTTTAAGTCAGCCTTGTACTTAACCTGAAAATTTTAAAAAAAAATTGAATTTGCTTCAGAAGAAAGATGAGATTATCTACTCTTGAATGTCAACCATAGCAGAACACATCACTGTGGAGCAGGGTCTAGGGTGGTATTGAGGGACTCACCTCACTTGCAAGGTTGTTGGCATCTTTCATGGTCTTGTAGAGCTGGCTGTCTTTCAAATTGTATTTTGGTGTCTTGCCCTTCTCTTTGTCAAAGTTTTCTCGATATTTTACCTAATGTAAAAAGACAAATACCATTTATTCCAGAATATTAATCAGTCTGGAAACTGAGTAATGGTGAAATGATAAAAGACAAAAGATTTAGGTTGTGTAGACAGTTGAGAATAAGACCAAACAAGGTAGGGTTTGTTTAAAGTTCACTTTTAAATTATCCATTGGCATGATATATAACCTTTACCTAGTACAGGAAAGAAAGTGGATCGAATTTGATTTAGCTTAGAGCGATGCAGAAGAAGAAAAAGACATCATAAATCTGTCTTTTAGAGAAAATCAGGGAATTGTCAAAAGGGTTAGTAAAACCCTCAGGTGAATTTAATATAGAGTTCTTAGGGAAGAAGATACAGTGAGTTAGACTAATGTCTTCAAAATATTATGACAGAAAGACGAGGAAAAGAAATATTTAATGTAACATAAATTATACTTTTGGAATACATGTAAGAATATAGATATTTTAAAGATGAAATTTTTTTTCTGAAAAAAGATGAGACATTCATTATATGAATGAATTCACTGTATGACTAAGAGGATCCAAAGGAGAACACTTAAGAACTTAGACGACCATCCAATTGTGGCAAAAAAAGCTAATTTTTTCTTGCTACTAATGAGATCTGTGATTTACTTATATTTCAGGTACAAATCTACAAATAAATTCATATAATTCTATTCATCTAACAAAAGATGAAAATAAAATCATTTTCAAAAAAAATCAGTCAATTAATAGGTAGGTGTAGGTTCTATACTTTCTTGTTAGTAAGGTAAAAGATGTACTGATGCATAATTAGCACACACTCCATTCATGAAAGATTCTCCCATTCTTCCATTCCGTTCTCTAGCACAGGAGTTCTTAACTTTTTTGGTGTCATGGACCCCTGTGATCAAGCCTATAAAACCCTAGAGACATTATTATTGTTACATTAATGATTTAGAGAAACACTAAAATTTCAGTTAGATGTTAGCAAAAATAAAGATGTAATTGTTTTTTTCCCCATTCAAGTTTACAACCCTCTTGAAATCTACACATGGTCCCCTTAGGGGTCTGTGGACCTCAGGTTAAGAACTCCTGCTCTCATGCATTCCATATGCCTAATACTTAAATGGTGATGCATTGTCCTTTCTGTTGCTATACAAACAGATCAGAATAAGGCAGGACAGATAGGTATTGAAACCATTCTAATGCATTAAAGAAAAAAAAATGTGTCCAAGAGAATAAGGCCCTTAGGAAATCTAGAACTGATTACATTTAATAAATCCATAATGAAAAGACAAGAAAAAAATAAGGATGCATAGACACAGAGAAGCAGACATTAAAAGGAGAAAGCATAAACACTAGTTTGAAAAAATTTTCAGTTGCTGCTGGGAATCTACTCCTCACCAAGGGAAATTCACCCTCGAAAGAAAGAGAAATCAAGAAAGGCACTGAAAAAACGAGGACAAATTCCAAGAATAAAACAAAACAAAACAGAGAAGCAAAGTAATCCAGAATCCACTGATAGAGGAAAATAACGTATTTTTTCAAAGGGGTCAACCAAAATAACCCTCTCTTCAAAGGCATTGGGCTAATACTTCTTAGCATTTTATAAATATGACTCTACATTATAAAATCCAGCTTTTGCTTGTTTTTCTTGCTGCCCTGAGCTTTATAAGAAGAACCAGAGCCTTTTAAGGAATAATAGCATGCATATAGTTCCAAACCTGGGAAGCTTGGAATTCCAAAAGTGTATAAGAAATGGTACTTGACCATGCAAAATGTGCATGCAAAACAACACAAAGACATCGGGCACTGGTGAGATCCCCTTTTTTCCAAATTAACTGTTGCAGTAGGTGATGTTGCATTGCTCCATGTTTTGATATATTGCCCTTTAGGCACAGGGACTTAGAATTTTGTAGAGTTAGTGTAGAAAAGTAATTTCCAAGATTCAACTTGTATTATCTTTTCAGTGCTTCACTGAAGACTTTACTCTGATCATTCTGTATCCCCTCCTTTGAGGAACTGATAGGTAACAAATGTCACTTTTGAGCATACTTTTTTTTTTTTTGCCTTTTGGAGTAGGGAGGGCAGGGCAATTGGGGTTAAGTGACTTGCCCAGGGTCACACAGCTAGTTAGTGTCAAGTGTCTGAGGTCTGATTTGAACTCGGGTTCTTCTGACTCCAAGGCTGGTGCTGTATTCACTGCGCCACCTAGCCACCCCCTGAATATCACTTTTGGAAAAGAGAAAAAGATCAAAGTGCTTGCCGATGGCAACGAGTATAAAACAAAAAGAGAGAGGAAGGGAATAGGCATTTATATAGAATTTATATATAATATTATATATTAATATTGATTGCATATGAATATATAATATTCATATATTGCTTTGTGTCATACACTGTATTAAGCTCTTTTTACAAATATTATCTCATTTGATCCTCACCTCAGCCCCTTGAGATAGGTGTTATTATCACTACCATTTGATAGTTAATAAAATTGAGACATAAATCTACTAGCTCCCTCAAGGAATTCAAGGACAACACCATGCTGTGATAATTTTGGAGGAAAGAATCTCCTAATATTTATTTCCCTTTTGGTAGCAATGGAGCACCCTGGATCTAGAATTTCATTAGTGTAGGGAATTCCTGGTGCAGCAACTCCCATTTACTAATGTAGGTTAGCAATTGTTCTGCTATTGATAGTCTGGGACACTGAAAGATGAAGAGACTTGTCAGAGTCGTAAGTCGGGATGTGTCAGAAACTTGAACCTAGCACTAAGCTGGACACTGGCTCTCTATCTACTAAACTTTTCTGCCTCTTTCTATAGTATGATCGTGACCAGATACTAAAATAAAATAGTATCTAGGTCATAAAAATTCATTTGATTTTTTTAGATTATTTTGCATCTGTAATTGACTGCAAAGTTGGTAAATCCATCTTGATATCATCTTTATTTTACTGGTGTCAACAACCCCAAAGAAGCTTGGTGGTCCAGTTGAGTCTACTAGCTGCCTTTCTCCACTACCTCTTCAATTATTTGCTATATGCCAGACTTAATTTTTCTTCAGTGTTACCCTACAGCATTGTGCTGTGCATTATTGTGCATTACTCTAACTCATTGTGAAGTGCATTTTCACATAGGAAAAAAGGGGTTTGTGCAGAATGATCTCCTTTGACAAACTTCAACTGCATTCTACACTTGTCAACATACACACATATACCACAAAGAAAAACAGTGCAACTGGGGCACTGAAACATCGGATACAACCTTTGCCCCCAGGACTAGGACTAGCAACAACAAAGACCAAGAGAAAATGAGAAAGACAAAGAGTTGGCACTCCCTGGTTGCAGCAGTCAATCTTACATCACTGATGAGGACATTTATTTTCTTAAGGTGCCTCATCATGGGTGTGTCATAAGATGCGGCGCCATGCCCCTTCCTTTGTCCTTTGAGGTATTCCGCCTAGAGTAGGCAGCAAGATAGCACAATCAGAACAGGGAGACATGCCATTACACAGATGGACAGCACAAGATCAGGCGATCATCTTGTGAGGACGACCCAAAGCCCTGCCAACACCTGGGCAAAACTTTCATGGGAAATCTGCCAGAGTGGATTTGACTCAAAATGAGGTTGGTACTTTCCCATTCGTTATAACTGAAGGATAATCCATGTGCAGATACAGCAGTTGCTGTTTTTCAAATATAGTGAATCTATTTTTAAAAGATAGCACTAAAATGACTTATTTGCATTTTATTAATTTATATGGCAACCCATTTTGACAATTTAAAAACAAGACATAATTTCAGCATTCTCCATTATCATTTGCTATGTCTGACTAATTATAGAAATTTAACGTTAATTTATTTCACACTTTACCTGTTGGTTCTCTAGGACTCACTGGTAAATCCCATTAATACTTTTTTAAAAATTGTGATTTTGTCTCTTTAGGTATTCCTTTCGCTGATGCAGATTGCACCACACCATATCAAAAGGTTTCATTAATTGCTGTGGTCCTCAAAAGTTTATCAGCTGATGGCCAGTCCTTCAAGGATGAGCCTCTGTGAACTTAGCCAGGTTGGTCCTTAGACTGGAATCACAGAGGTCGTACTCTAACTCATACACTAACCTTTTCAAGTGCAAGAAGGACAAGCCTTCTGAATATGTTTTCCTAGAATAATTTTTGATAACTCATAGTCATCTCCACATCAGCTAAGGCATCAGAAGAAGACATTAGTGGAAGTCTCCCATGATACGTGGTATATATGTGACTTCATTAGTGTAGAAAACAAACTTCTGGTGAGGAAATCCTTTCTAATGAAGAACAGCAACTATTCCATAACCTTGCAGTTTTGTAATAAGAGGTTAAATAACTTGCCCAATGTCACATAGCCAGGAAATATCTATATCTATTTCTTTGTCTCTGTCTTTGTCTGTCTGTCTGTCTGTGTCTCTATCTGCTATCAGAGTAGGACTTGAACCCAGGGCTCCTCTACTCCAGGTCAGATTGCTGGCCAAAACTCCATGCTGGCTCTCACCTTGTGACATAGCATTAATAAAAAAAAAATTCATGTAAACTTAATAGCATTGGAACTGTTGCCTTCCTGACAAAAAATATTACTAATAATAGGCATTTATGTGGCGCACAGTTTAAATGCTACCAGAAAATTTTTAAATGACAAAACATTAAAAACAAACCAGTATAATTATTTACAAGATATCTAATTACTCTATCCCACCCATGCTTCAAATCTAGGTTCTAAGGTATTATCACTTGCAATTATTAATCTACTACTTAAAAGACTGGAATTCTGCTTTTGAATTAGTACTGACAGTATAGGTAATACCCAAAGGTACTCCAAATGTTTCTACATCTATCTTATATTGAAATGAACAAATGTTTAAGAAAAAAAAAGATGAGAATCCTGACTAACGTGCATTTGATAGGGCTGCTGAGTAGGAGAAATTTGAGATTCATGAGTGAGGTGACCAAATTTCTAAAAGTAAGGCCGTATATTTTGACTCCTGAGAAATGTGTGAAAATTGTGACAGAAGTCCTTGGATCTTCTGGATGAGTTGTATTACTGGGGCAAATCAGGTCATCTGGGTAATGCTCATCAGAGTTACTTTAATGTATTAAGATAGAATTTCTTAGAATAAAGTTTTCTTCAAAGAACGTGTTTCTTTCCCCTGGCTTTACAGAAACGGTGGTACTCAAATATTACTTCAAGCCTATCATATCTTCTCTCATCACTATCTTAAAAAGAAAAGGGCCTTCTGCAGCCACAAATTTTAATTAGGGAAATAAGACATGGGAAAGTTGTTTAGCCATTTAATCATAGAAAAGGGCAATAATAGGGTTGTGCCTATGAATCATTCAACATTACCTTTTTCTTGACCAAACACTACTTACAAGGAACAATAGGCCTGTTTGGTTAACACTAGATTATTTCCTCCTAGAAAGTCAAAATCTGAAAAAAATCCACACTTGTCATACTTAAAAAAAAATTTATTCCTACTAATATGTAAGAGTGGTACCAATGAAATGCATGTTATCTGTAACATGAAAATTGCTACAGATACATATACTGATGAACAGGACTTATAAATGCAGGTAGCTTTACGAGGAAAAAAGGAAAAACAAGAAATCTTAATCATTCTTTCTATTAATCTCTTAGCTAAGCCTAAAAAAGAGTTGTGAAATGCCATCCAGAAACTTGCTTTTCTTTTGTCTTAAAGAATTTTAGTGACATGTAGGAATCTATGGTATATCAAAGAACTTTGAGCCAGACAGTCTTTTCAGTGGTCCCATTACTCCCTTCTGACTGCCACCATTACCTGACTGCTCAGCATGGAAGCTTTCTTGGCCATTTCAATATCAGGACGGCCAAGCATGCTTAATCCATGACCGCCTTCCTTCCGGTGTTTGGCTCTGTATTCCACCTAGAGCAAGCAAAACCAAAATGGTTGTTCAGTTGAGTAACAGCATCCTTCTGGCAAAAGAGACCAAACAATTGAAGATGTCTTGGATAATTTACTGACCATGGGCACTGCATACTCACCTCACTGGCTAGCTTGGCAGCGTGAGTTGCTTTTTTGATATCAGGCCGATCAGCCACAGTGGTATAATGTAGGTTCTCCTTGGCATCTTTTTTGTAAGCAATCTTAACAAAAAAGGAAAGAAAAGTCCATTCAGTCAAGGTAAGCATTTCATTTTTCTGTGGTTTCTAAGCAAATAGAAGCTGTTTGCTTTTCAATTAAAACATATTCCCAATACTTTTGTCTTAAAGGAGATACAGAGTGAGACATATTTTTTTTGGACATGGCTGATACAGAAATTTGTCTTACTTTACTAGGCATATTTGTTACAAAGATTTTATTTTTCTCTTCTTACTTTCTCAATGGGCTGGGAGAAAGAGAAAATAAAACCTTGTTAATAAAAAAAGTAATTCTGAAAACCAGGAAAGCGAGGCAGTTAATTAGCAATTAATTACAATTAAATTATAATTAAAAGTTTAAAAGTAATTAAAAGTTTAAAGGAGAAAAAGTCTACCAAATACATCAATCATAGACTCTGTAATGTTGCTTCAACAGTTTCAATTAAATTCAGCAAGCATTTATTCAGCACCTACCATGTTTTAGGCACTGTGCGAGGTGCATGGGATACAAAGCAAAAATGACAGACAAAAAACAAAAACAGTCCTAGGTCTCAAGGGAAGGAAAAAACCCTACAGGAGGGAAAAAAGTGGCCCATAAGTGAGTAAATACATAGTAATACTAGGCAGTTTTAAGAGGGTTAGATCAGGAAGGTTCTAGGAGGTGGTAACTGAACTGTACTTTGTAGGAAGCTAGAGATGCTGCAAAGGGAACTGAGGGGAAAGTGCGTTCCAGACATGGGCGGCCACTTGTGCAATGGTACGGAGGAAAGAGACTTCCCTAATTCAGATGCTGACAGAGCAATGCTGTCTGGGGAAGAAGACACTTACGTTGCTTTGGTTTTTTGCTACTTCCATGGCATGTTTCACTTCTGGTGGCTCAAGCATGATGGAATAGTTAGACTTTCCTCTCTCCTTTACAAACTTCTTTTTATAATTTGTCTAAATGGAGTACAAAGGATTAGCAGGATCAGAATTTTGTCAGGTAAATTCTCCTTGAGCAGGGTTGGGAATGGAAATTATGACCTTAAAGACCCCTGACATCATCTACTGATAAATCTTCCAAAACTAGTGATGGCATCTGTCTGGCAACTAGGATAGAAAGTCCCTTACCTATGTTTTCGTGTGTTTTCCCTTACAATTTCTACTACTCTACAGCACCTGATAATCCTTAGGGAAATGTATACCTGTAGAAAAGTGTTTAGACATTTAATCACAAAGAGGGCAAGACTAGAGTTGTGCCTATGCATTGTTCAATATCACCTTCTTCTTCCCTGAACTAACATTAGTTACAAGGAGCAAACTTGTCTGGTTAATACTTCCAGGAAATCCATCCTTTGACAGAATCTATACTTGAAAAATTAATGTTTCAGATGACTTTTAATTAAAAACAAAACATTATAGTCATTTCTGGAAATAACTCCCCTTCCTCCAACCCCCATGCAAATTGAACTCTTTTAACAGAAAAACAGTCAAGTAAAACCCTTTGAATACAGTGCCCAAATCTGGCAACATGTAATAACCTGCAATGGTAGTCATTCATTCACTTCTCTGTTGAGAGCTGAGAGGTAACTTGCCAAACTTTTTGGACAGCCTTTAATTAAATCTATGTCTCTTAAATCTACCTAGTACTAAATCCAAATATTGATCCTATTTTCCTTCAGTGATGTCAATAAATAAATATGATTTCTTTAAATTGAAGTTCTGGCTCCACAGATATTGGTAGCAATACTAAGGTTATAAAATGCAAACAGAACATTGTACAAAGCGCAAAGAAGTTTCAGAGCCTTTATATATCTGGCAAAAAGTCTCTGTCACCCAAAGAAGGACTTGGGGTTAGTCACATTGCATGTAAACAATTAATTGGAATCCAGAGTACCACTTTTATGATGGCTGGTTACTTACATCACTGACATTCTTGGTCACTTCTTTGACATGAACCGTATCACGAGTCTTGGGGAGAGTTGTGTAGGAGCCCTGTGAGAGGTGCTTTTTCACGTAGTCCTTATATTTGTTCTGAGGACAGACAAAAGCAGCTGGTGAAGGGGTCTGGGTTGTAAGCAAAGGCCCTGGATGAACATAGGTAAAATCTGGAAATTAATTACCTCTGATACCAAGTTACTGACAGTCTTAGCAAGAAGGATCTGAGGAGTATCGGGCACAGCCTGGCAAGTTCCTCTTTCCTTGATATGTTTCTCTTTGTATTTTAACTGCATAAAAAGAAAGAAATACAATTCTTTAGCTTTTTGGTGCGCCCTATTAGCAAATCTGCTTTCAAATTCCCCAAATGTCCTTAAGTGAGCACACATCACAGGTAGACTTGATTTTTTGTTGAATCAGGGACATTCTATGAACTTTCATAAAGAGACATGATGTTTGCTTACTTTATGTGGTGTACTTGGAGAGCACCTCTCATTTTTGCATCTTTTGGATTCAAAGTTTAAAGCTCTAATACAAACATAAAGGAAACCTAATTGCAACAGCAGCAGGAAAACATCTTGCATGTGTCTGTCACAAAAATCACAAAAACTTGGAGTTTTAAGGGACTTCAGAGGTCATCTTGTCCAACTTGTATCTGAAAGCAATACTTTCCATAAAATCCCCCCAAAGGGGGGATTGTAGCTTTTGCTAGGTGACTTTAGTTGAGCAGGGACCCACTATCTCCCAAGCAGTTCATTCCACTTTTGGTTAGCTCTAAGGAAGACAGTGTTTCTCCTCGTGTAAAATCCAGCTGTGCCTCTTTGTGCTCATCATTCCTGGGTATGACTACGCGGGCCAAGTAGAGCAAGTTTCAAGCGCTAACACTTTAGGATCCTATGCACACTCATCCTTGGGTCTGGGGTCCTGACACACGTGAGAAACAGGGTAGGAATGTGGCCAAGGTTGTCAGTGAAGGAGAAGATACTTACATCACTTTCTATTAAGGAATTTCTCAGGGCCAGCACCATGTCTTTGTCATCTGTGACAGAGAGTTTACAACCCTTCAGGAACTCTCGGTCTAGCTTGTATTCAAACTATCTCAGAAGAAAGGGAAAGGAAGAGTGAAATGAGAAGGAGAAAGAGACCAAGCCATCATAGGAAGCAATGGGAATCTGTAACAAGTCACACAAGGAATTGTAACCAGGTATGACTAACCCCTTGGAATTTACGTTCACAAGAGTAAAGATAAATTGACATAAAAATGGGCAAAATGACTTTTGTGACCCTCATCAAAATGCACATGTCAAACTTGAGAAATTTCTTATCATGGTACCTTGGAGGTTGCTCCTACTTTCTCTCTCCATCTAGAGTTTCCTGGAACTCAGCTACAGTGGTTAGTGGTAGCTATACTTCACAATTTGAGCAGAATTCATCTTTGTGGCATACATGCTGCCCCCAAGAATAGATTACAGCATCTACCTATTCACCCTGCAGATGGGATGGCTGACTATTATAAAAAGCTAGAAATATGCTGGATGCTGATTAGAGTTTTTTCCTTTTATTTCATGGATGCTTTATGCTCTTGTGCATGGCCATGTTTTCATTTCTCTTACATCACTTTGTTGCAAGGTTGACTTGGCAGCTTGTATGAAGTCAGGTCTGTCAGCAATCCACTTCCAGTGAGCTTTGGTTGCTTCATATTGCTTCTTATAATCCCTCTGTTTTTAATAAAATGAAAAGGAATAATTTAATTCGGTAGAGCACAAATAGCACATGGGGCCTAGTCTTCCCTCTGAACACTTGCCAAGTGATGACAATTAATGCAAAGGAAAGCCCCAATCATGATTTGCATGATTTTCATGAAGCTGTAAGGGAACTCAAGAAATGATTTGGTATGGCCTCCTGCCTCCAGGCAGGTAAATGCCTGAAGCATCTAAGAGAGAAGTGAAGATTCCACAGCATTTCTTTGTGTGTATGTGCTATTCTGGCACAATCACTTTCAGAGGAAAGTCCTTTCTTATTTCTAACTCAGTTCTCTCTTGGAGGAATCTACAACCATGCCTGTTTGATCCTTTGGGGACACAAGGAATGACGGACATCTTCTAATAGCAATCACTTCTGTTAGGAACCATTCATATTTGAATTTAATCACTTTGGAAGGGGCTCCTTCAGGTAAGTGATGAAGAGTTAATGTGTGCACTGGTAGTTGTCTAATCCAGTTCCTCAATTTATCAAGCTCTCAATTATTTTCCGTTTCACAAGTAGACCCCGACCTCAGAGTGGTGCGGATAATAATATGAAATTCTGTGTGAAAGATGCTCCTAATTACTTAAATGAATGAAGGGGGAGAGAGACACCTTCCAAAGTTCTGCTTATGCTAAAACTGTCTCATTTATATCAGAGTTGAAGGCCCTGTTTCTTAATTACCAGATCTAATTCCCAAGTGGTTGCGACCTGTATGACTGATGTGAGAGTAGCTATACTCTGCCCCTTACAACCTGACTGTAGTCACTGTTTCCAATATACCTTCGTGAGAACCAACTGTAATCATTCATTTCAGTGTCCAGCTGCAAGCTCACACAGTTTGTCTCCTGAACTGAAAGCCTGATAACGTGAAAAGACACCCAAAGAAAATGCAGTAGAAGAGCTCATGGATTTGAGTTTTGCTAACCCCAGCGCAAAGGGTTATTTACTGTCGGGCAAGGAATGTCTTGGGACTCACGTTAGTGTTCACTTTGTAGGCGTCTTTGGCTGCCTTTATATGAACTGCATCAGGTTCAATGGTGCAATTAGACTTAGTCCTGTGGTAGGCTTCTTTGTATTTCAGCTGTAGGAAGAGATTTACATATATATATATATATATATATATATATATATATATATATATATATATACATACACACACATGTATATATATATATATATAAAATTAGCCAGAGCTTTTTATGTAAAGCAGCTTATCAAGGCATTAGAAACAAATAACAAAAAGCTTAACTCTAATATAACATTTTCACAAGGGGAAATGTTGTCAATTGTAGGAAGCAACTGGAGCTTCTGGAGTCAGAATGGAGACCTTGGTTCCCAAGGTCCAGATGGTTCCTCAGTCAGTAAGATGTGGTTATTATCCCTTCCACATTGAGACTTTCCCCATCAAGGTTGGCATAAGAAATTAAATGAGAATTTGGGGGAAGTTTTGTGGAAGCCACAGATGACACAGAAAAAATTTAGAAACTCAGAAATGCATAAAATACATGTATAGTATTATATAATGTCAACATATTTTATCTTTTAATACTATAAACACCCCATAAAAGAAAAAGAAACAATTTATACTTCTCTAGTACAAAGGGAGGAACCAAAAATTTCATGCAGATTTTCCAGGTCATGGGGTGCCACACCCCTGACCCCCTTAATGTGGAAGGAATAACTGTATATGACATTGATTTTGGCTTTTCAGTAGCCTTATTTGTTTATTTCCTGGTTTGTTTGGGTTTTTGCCTATGCTCTATTTAGATTAATTTCTTGGTTAAGTGACTTCCCTGGGGCTGTTGTGAAAATTAAATGACATGATATTTGTTAAGTGTGTATAAATGTAAATGTTACATAAATGCTAACTATTATTAAAGGTTAGCTAGGCGTCATCTTCTTCCCTAATGGGAATTTTAATCCATGCCATTCATAGGTGACACGGGAGACAGAGTGTATAGTTTTTTTTGCTGGTGGCAATCAGTGTGAACACAGGGCAGCTACAATAAATCAGAAAATCCTGAGCACTCCAGAAGGAAGGGAAGTTTTTCCCCCTCTTATCTCTCTTTCCTCGTACAATAATGTTTACTGACAGCTTCTAATGTCTATATAGATTTTGAAGCAAGTTCCCTTTTTTGTAATGAGTTACTATAATGTTTCATTTACCCACATTGTTGGGAAATGCTGTATTCCATATAAATTAATTTTCCAGATATAACAAATTGTATGTTTATGTGTCACTTTAAAAAGTTTTAATCATCTTACATGGAAACTCTTTCTTAAATGCACTATATGTATCGCTTCCTTCTTAAATAGGCTATTTTGCATTGAATTTACACTTTTCTTGATAACTTGAAGTTATCATTCAGACAAGAATTATTGTATTCTTCCTTAATATGATGACTTCTGGGTCAGCTGAAGGTATGTGGGACTATTTACCCCTAAACTAAATGGTCTCTGAGCACTATGCTTTTCAAGTCTTTACATACATTTTTTATAGTTCTCTGCATCTTTATTTGGCTGCTCTTACTCAGTTGTTAGTTAGCTTCCATTTCTTGCTGCTGTTAGTGTGCCTGCCTCTATTAATCTAATTCTTTTTAAATTTTCTATTCTCTTAGTTCTGTTGAAGCTAGGAGGTTATTCTCTGAATTGAACCAAGATCCCTTAATCAGGAAGTCTAGACCCACAAATTATGAAACCAAGTCATATGCCAGAAAAGGCATTTCTATTCCTTTCTCTCAAATTAGGATATTAAGCTATTGATTTCATATATTCACCAAAAGTTATAGGTCATAGAATCACAGACCTATGACTGAAAAGGACCTCCGTGATAAGTGAGGACACTGAGACTCAATTGGGTTAAATAACTTTCCCAAGGTAACAAAAATAGCAAATATCAGAGAAGGGATTTGAACCCAGGTCCTCTGACTCCAGTCAGTGCCTTTACTCTGTATCATATTGCTGCTGTTCATGAAAGAGAGTTGATCTGTTACCCACATCACAGAATTACAGAGTTCAAAATGACACAACCTAAAAGTCACTCCTGTACTTACGTCGCTGATTCGGTCTTTTACTTTGCGGACATGCAGTAACATGGGAGTGTCATGGATTGTGGTGTAGCCTCTGGGTCTGGCTTTGTTATATTCCAACTTGTAAAGAATCTGGAGGGTTCAAAAACCACAAGAGCTGAGTCAGAAAGATCATATCTCTACCCTGATCACTTTGCACTGAAAAATTCTGGATGCCATTTTTTTTTTACTTAAGCTGAATTAATTCAAATATAGGAACTTTGGAAGAATTTCCCAGCACATCATACTCTAAAACCTTCTATTTTTATAGGCTTGAGTCTTAAGGGCGGCTTTTGGGATCCTTCCTACTTACATCACTGATTTGCTTGTTGACTTTTGTAGTACGCAAATGTTCTGGAGTATCCACCACTGATGTAAATTTGTCCTTTGTATTCTCATAGTTTTTCTTGTACTTGATCTAATGATGGAGAAGAAGAAAAAGTCAGTACTAAAAAACAGAGACAGGCCCTTCAAGGAAACTAAGATATTTGAATTTCTAATATGGTAAATATGGATAAGATATAATGGTCTTTGGCATCCTCAATAATTTTAAAAGCATATAAAGGAGTCCTGAGAACAAAAGTTTTGATACTGTTGTCTTAGAAAGTTGCCAGGGACTTTAAGAGATCATGTGACTTACTTTTGGTCACACAATTTTCAGAGGTAAGTCTCATGTGAAGGTCTCTTTAAGGAATGACTATTCAACTTAGTTATGAAATGGAGATGTTAAAAAAAAATGAATACCACGGCTATGGGAAAGGGGGTAGCTATAACTATTTCTAACAGATCTCATTCTCAGTAGTACACATGCAAATATACCTTTGGAATTTAATAGCCACAGGGTAAATAATTTTTCATGCATACAAGCAATATTAAGCAATATGTACGACATGGTCACAAGACTGTAAGCACAAGCATTTGATGATTGTATTTGAACAAAGGAATGAGCTCTAGAGAATGGGCTGCTTCCAGAGAGTCATAGGATCACAAAGTGAAAAAATATATTTTAGTTTGTCTCTGTAATCAATTGAAAAAAATCTTTCTTTGTCTATCTGGGAGCTCTAGAATTTAATTTCATTATGAACATTTTCATCTCAGTCTCTTGGTGTACACAATCACTGTTCTCCAATGTTTCAGATAGTGCTAGAATGGAATGCCATGTATTTCAATTGGCCGTGAAGCAATGCCTTTTAATCAACGACATTGGAAACAGTGTTCATGAGGGATATAGACGCTAGGGGTGGAACTGTGTACGGTTTGAACAGTAACAAATGGAGCTGACTCCAGGAGGCCATAAATATGTGAGTTGTTGAAAGAGTCACATCATAATTCTCTTTTCTCCCGGCTGGTATTGTAACTCAGAAGTAACAAAGAGAAAGGTTGAATAGAAACATAAACATAAAAGCTGATGAATCTATCCCTTGACGAAGTCAGCTCTCAAAGACTGTTTTTATCTATTTAGGACAAAATTATAGAAAGTTAATTTGGCGCAGTCAATATCAATGCTCAGTTTGAAAGAACCTCTAGTTTTTGCTTTGCTAAGAATTCCAAGAGCGACAAATGGTAGTTGGCCCATTCCACAGAGGAGATTACTATGGCAGCCTCACCGTCAGTCACAGTATGAGATGTGATCATTTATGTAGTTATGGAATGAAAAAAGTGATGAGATGAAGAGAGAATGACAGATTAAAAGTCAAAGAATGTAAAGGCCTAGAAGGGCTCTGCATCACATAAAACGTTACCTGGCTCCACATGTATGTATTGTAGAGTGCCATCAACATATCTGGACGCAGAATTTCATTACATCCGTGTCGTAGAAACATCTTGGCACTAGATTTATATTTTTTCTGTCCATACAAAGAGCGGTGAAGCACAAGAGAGACTTATGAAGACAGCAAAGAACACAGCTCTATATCCCAATCACTCAGAGTGAAGAGATGTAGGCAGAAACACTTTACGTACTCACGTAGATGTGTATGGGTAAAGATACTAAGTAATTTATTGGGCCACCAAGTTGAAAGGCTTCGGTATTTATTTTAAGCTGACCAGTTATGATTTTGGAAGTGGTGACTAAGACCACTAAGAACGTTTTTTACTTATGATACCAATGAACTTGTTTTTTAAAATAAATCGGAGAAATGGTGAACATCAAAAATAATGTCGTTCTAGCCCCTTTCCCCTTTTTCTTGCCTTGCAACTCAAAGTAATTGATGGCAGGAAAGTCATGATTTGCCCCAGAAAATTGTAGCCCAGTAAGAGGAGGGAGATATTTTCCAATGTAATGCTTCCCTTTTCTACTTCCCCACATCAGGCAAGAGCACGTAGAGCATGCATTGGCTCACTCAAAGAGCTTATGTGCTATTTGGGCGGCTGAACAGATATTGTTGGAGGACACAGGAACAGAACAGCTCAATGTCATAGGCAGAACCCTATGACATCCTTGGCTGCAGGCATGACGAACATCTCATCAAGAATTAGGAGAACAGCACCGTCTGGGCCACCTTGGCCAGCACCGTTACAGTACCTGACTTATTTGTTCGCCTACGGTCTTAGCCAGCAGATGTCTAGGCTCATCCACAACAAGGCTGTACTTATCTTTCCGCTGCTCATAATCAGCTCTGTATTTTTTCTGCTCAGAATAGCACATCAGATTATAACAAGTACACAATTTCAAGGGGATGGAGACATGTGTCTAGATATCAACCCTAGATGCCATGAACCCTAATAATTCCAGGAGGGCTTCTTGAGCCCTTCTGTGGACTAAAGGAGACACAGAGTTCAATGAACAGAATTTCTTCGTGAAGAAGACTTGAGGCATGGGTTGGATGTATAGGGTTTCAATGACACTGAAATACAAGTACTTTGTACCTATACATATACCATCGTTAATTGTAATGCCATTAGCAATGCCAGATTTCATTGTTACTTATGCTCTATTTAAAATAATCATGAATACCCTATCAATTTCCATTTTAGAGCCATAAGTGCCAAAAAGCTAAGCATTGATAAAATCCTGCAATTATTCAAGAATAAGTCTGAGGTTTCTGCAATAGTTCATTTTATCCATATGCAAAATAAATTTTGGAAAATGTTGGGTTTTTTTTAAAAACACACCAGTAAGAAGGCTTGGCAGGGTTCCTTCAGAATCTCACAGGCAGAGAATCTTAATAAAGATGAAACAAGTGCTCGGTAAACCAAATTAACAAACTAATCAAAGAAATAGGCTACATTTTCAATTTTTTCAAGCAACCAATATGTCTATTATAATTTTTAACCTTTTTTTTTTTACTTATTAGCCACCTCTACCAAAAAATGGAAAACAGGAAATTAAAGATAAAACTATCCAGTTGTAAATCCAGGAATTGCTGAAAATTCCAAAGATTTTATTTTAAAGTTAACTTAATAAGCATACACAGATGTTTACATTGACTGAGGAAGAGTTGGCAGAGTATATTGGTAAATTCTTTTTTGTCAAATGGCTTTCTCCCTGGACAAAGGATAAGAAGAATCAGAAATATAAAGTCATAGACCACAACCATCAGGCTAGAGAAATCTCTGACTACTGTCATTGCAATCTATCAGACTTCTAGGCTAAACATAACATTAAACCAGACAGTCAACCAACATTATTCTGACAATTCTGGGGTCTCTGACTCAAATCCTATGCTTAAGTTCACATCACTAATCTTTTGGCTCTATTAATACCTGAATCTTTGTTTCTCTTTACAAAGACTTGTTATTTCACTAAATATCTGAACAAAGCAGAGGGAAAAGCTAAGACTTAGTGGCAAATGGCTAAGTTTTACCCCAACTCCGCAGATTAGTGGTTTAATTCTTATATTTAACCAAACTTTTTTTTTTAAGCATCAGGACTATGCTACCAGTATTTTGGCCCAGGTGGAGGTTTTTTCAGAAGGCTCCACTAGCCATTGAATATGCTCTTCCCTGCTAGCTGTGGAATATATTTCTAGATCCCATTGGTTAGTGGCATCATAGACATTCTCTCTCACTTGCTTTTTATTTGCACTTGTCTTTTCTCTATTATTTCAGTTCATTTCAATAAACAGCTTAGGATACTTACAGGGAAAAAAAGGGTCATACTTACCTCATCCATCAGTTGAGTTGCATATTTGAAATGCTTATTAATTGGACAATCAGCTACATACTTGAAATTAGACTTTGTCTTCTCGAATAATTCCTTGTACTTGTACTAGAGAATGCAAATAGAAAGTTGTCATTTAAAATACAACATGCTGTGATGTAGGATGCTAAAATGTGTATGTGACAAATTCTTAAGCATAACTTGTAATAAAAGTCTGTTTATTAATTCAGTGAATAAAATAAACTCTTACCTATAGATCCCGAATACCAGCCTGAAAAGACATTTTTCACGAACTAGCTGCCTTAATAATAGATCTGTCTCCCACTGTAGGCTAAATATATTTAAGTCCTATTTCTTTCCTTCTACTGTCTATGATGATTATGTTTGGCTTCATGAAAAGGACTCAAGTATTCAGAGGGGGCATATTTTTCTACCCATTCACATTAATTCAGTTTTCATTGAGTTTGTTGTTGAGTCTTTTTTCAGTTGAATGAGACTCTTTGTGACCCCATTTGGGGTTGTCTTGGCAGAGATATTGGAGTAGTTTGCCATTTTCTTCTCCAGATCATTTTACAGATGAGGAAACTGAGGCAAAGAGGTTTAAGTGACTTGCCCAAGGTCACACAGTTAGTAAGTGTCTGAAGCCAGACTTGAATTGGAGATGTCTTCCTGACTCCAGACCCAGCACTCTATCCACTGCACCACCTAGCTGCCTTATTCATGGAGTTAAGTCATAGATAATTATAAATGTTAGAAATTAGAGACTTTAACTATTACATAGTCTAATGCGACCATTTTATAGACGAGGAACCTGAGGTTCAGGAAGTGTTGGGTACTTGCCCAAGTTAGTAGTATAGAATAGCCTCTTTATCTTTGCTAGATAGCATTGATTCTCACAGGGCAATTTCCTCATGGCGTATTAATAGGAAATAAATACTGGAACTGTCATGTAGAGATGGATTAAGATTCTCTTTTGTTAGATTAGTATAACTGGTCACAGTAGTCCAGATCTCAAATACAGAATTTCCCTAGGAGATCAAACACTTGGCTACTAAGCCATCAGAGGGTTTGGAAGTGAGGGTAGGAATAAGCATGTAATGTTAGAGGCATGTAGCTGGCATTGTGGGTAGAGAGCTAAGCCTGGTTTCAGAAAGAGTTAAATTCAAATCTAGCCTCAGATACTTACTGGCTGGGTGATTCTGGGCAAGTCACTTAATCCTGATTTGCCTCAGTTTCCTCATCTGTAAAATGGGGATGATAATAGCCCCTACTTTTCTGGGTTGTTGTGAGAATTAAATGAGAAAATATTTGTAAAATACTTAGCATAGTGCCTGGAACATAGTAGGCACTTAATAAATGCTTATTCCTTCCCTCTTTAGATCTGGAAAGGCAGAATTATAGAACTTTGTTCAGGGTACCAAAACTGAACACATGCACTACTTCTGAAACAATTGAGTTTGGCAGCTAGTTAGAAGGAATAATTAATTAAAAATTAAAAGCTACCACCCATCTGTGAGCTACTATGATAACTGATTTCCCCTCTCCTACCTGAATTTCTTAATTACTTGTATTCTTTTCACATTCTAGACTATAAAGTCGACTTGAGAATATGCTTTCAAACGACTAAGAATCTTTGCTTAGTGATCCCTGAATATGCCATCGGATGCTTTACTGGATTCTCTTTAATTTTGTGTAGGTTACTTTTTTTTTTTGGTCACATAGCTAACGAGGTCTTCTGTGTCCTAAGTTTTTGTCAAAAACAAAATGACAGTGATCTAAGTATCATAAAGGTAGACATACCTTGCTATAAAGGGTTTTGTTCTGTTCTGCCAACATCAAGTCAGGGGTATCATGGGCATAGCAACCAATGCCCCTAAGCAATGTCAAATCTTCTTTGTATTTAACCTAAAAACAAGTCACCATGAAAACACTTTTAAGTATCTACACAAATATGGCTTGACACTAGAGGCTACGTGAGTAGAGTGATATGAATAAAGGCCAAGAAAAAAATTTTGCCCTTTTGCCCTCAAATTTTTTTTTTGATGATAGAGTGAGAGATTCACTCATATGTTGACTATCATTCCACGGTGTCATGCAATGACTACATGGAATTTGTTACTTATATAGGGGATCAAAACAATTTTAACTGTCTTTCAAGTCATGCTAGAATAAGCCAGCACAGAGTAGCTGTTTCTTAGAAAGCCAATGGTCATTTTAGGAGAAAAAAAAGTCTTGTCAATGTAGCTTTTATTTCCCCTTTGCTTAATTCAGTTAGAGGTAGATTATTTAGCTTTCTTCATCTTTAAAACTTGAGAATTTTTACAATTACAGAAATTTGAATCACCAATGACATAGGCAGAGATAACATATATGTATGTGTTTATGCATAAACAAAAATAAAGATTTTAAGACTCACATCACTGATGGCATCAGTGACAGCCCGATGGTGGTAGTGTTCTGGGCGATCTGGAATTGACATCCAGATTCCTAGTTGGTTCATATAGTTCTCCTTGTATTTCACCTGTGGCAGAATCACAAAGAAAGTGAGCAATTCTTTCCCAGGGTTAAAATAAACCATGACTCACTCATTGACCAGTTCGGTTATTCTCTCTCTATTTGGTTATTTTTAGAAAGTGTGGGTGTTAAATTGTGATGAGTTCTTAGTGTTGCCAGGGTGGGCAGCCACAGAACAGTATCTCTAATTAAGACATATAAGAAGAAAGCATCATTTAAATGACTGTAAAAAAAAAAAAAGAAAATAAGGACATACACTGCTGATGTCATCTGTGACCTTGCGGTGATAGACAATGTCCAGGGCATCCTTCACAGTGTGGTATCTCCCTTTGGTGGCATGGAATGTTTCTTTGTAGCGTAACTGCAAAGAGAGAGGTACATGTATCGCAAACAGGTATCCAAATTAACCTGGTAGGGCTCTCTTCAGCATCAACTTTTTCTATGGGTTTAGACTTGAATACCTTACTATAAGTCTAAACAAAACTTAGTTGAAGAAGGGAAAAAACAGGTTCATTAAGCCTGAAACATGACAATGGGCACAGACACCTTTATTTCTTGGGCTAGAGTGATCTCTTTCTGGAGCTGTGGTTATGATTCTACACCACATTAAATTTCAACTTTAAGTTTGGTTTTGTAGTTTTGCCCTTTTACCCAAGGTCATTGATCCTAAAACAAGATTGTGATTTCCCCTTGTGTCTGGACAAATTTTAGACCCAACAAAGTGTCCTATATAAAGCTGAACCTCTTATATTCTTACCAGATTCTCATCAAAAGAATTGTGTTTGTTTTCATTTTTCACCTTGGCCATTATGCAAGTTGGTTAGATACTCTTCCAGGATTGGAAATAGACATTCACTCTAATGGCCATAAGTAACTACACCCACTTGTTTTCTAGATGTCAGCCATATACTGTAATTCTTTTTGGAGGATTATGATTTCTCAGCCTAGCCATCACCCAAGTCTTGGGAACATTCATCTCACTAACTACAAGCCTTTAGGACAAAGCATACCAAGCATCCCACCCTAATATTTTTATGTAGGAAAAATCTGTTTAAATGTACATTGAATCTAGTCTTGAAAGGGAAGAGTGTGGTGTTTGGGTGAGATAGAAGTCACAAAAGAGTTGCTTATAACCTAAGAGGGATGTGTAGATGCAGAGAGTTCATCGTATGTATGTGTGTGTATTTTTAGGGTAGCTGGCAATGCCATTTCTTTTTCCCATCAGAACCATCCCTAAAAATCCAGCTGCATGGTCCCCACAATACCCAGGACTCCACAAATCATGGATTCTGGGGTCAGTTCCCCAGTTTGCCACACCCTAAGGGCCACTCTACCTAGGAATATTTTTTTCTTGCAGTCCCAACAGAGAAAGACCCCTGCCTCTGAATGCCTAGAAATCCCAAAATGGACCTAAACTATGATGAACTTAGGGGTAGAGGGGAAACAGGGAAAAGGACTCAATTTATGACCCAGTGGCTTCAATTCATATTGTCAACATGATTCACGGATTATTGGGTATAGTACATCCAAGCTCGGGTATTAAATTCAACTTTGGTAAATGATCTGATTCTGATTCTGACATAGTAGGAAAAACATTGGTTTGGAGTCAGGCAACATGGGTTTGAATTCTGCCTCTTCACTTAATACCTGTGTGACTTCTCTCTGATCTTATTTCTTTATCTGTAAAATGTGTGGGTTGGATTAGGTGACTTTTAAGGTCTCTTCAAACTCTGAGTCTCTGATCATATGAGTCAGTCTTTTTCATTATTCAAAATGTGAATATTTTACTTGAGAATGGAGTAGTGATTAAAGAGCTGGGCTCAGAGTGGAGAGGACTTGGGTTTAAGTTTTCCCTCTGACACGTCCTAGATCTGTGACCTTGGGCAAATCAGCTAACCTCTAGTTTTGTTTGTTATTCAGTTGTTTCAGTCATGTATGCCTCTTCATGACCCCATTTTGGGATTTTCTTGACAGAGACAACTCTCTAAGACCATAAGCTTTAGGTTTAAATTATTTAAAATAATAATTTTATTAGTATAGAGAAGTCTCAGTGAGGAAGTCCCTTCCACCAGCACAGATCAGCAACTGCACTAAAACTCTTCTTAGAAAGTTACTTGCAGGCACCAAGAATTTAGAATAATTAGTGGAGTCAACATATTAATGTCATTTTTAACATTATCATCCTTTCTAATACTCAGGAATGGACAGTTCTCCTTACCAAATGATACTAAGGCACTTTGAGAAGAGAACCCAAATTTCATCTGAATTAGCATAGAGAGTAGTTATGTATCTGGAAATTCTCTTTCAACTGTGTCTTCTGCTCCCTGGCCTGCCTTCATTCATCTGCATGTTTGCTGTATGACATGAGTTATGTGATAAGCATTAGAAACACAGAAATGGTTTGATTAGTTTGATGTGCTATCCTAGCTGTTTTACTGAGTGTGCTTCAGTGCCAGCCCTACCCCATCATAGCAGAGCAGAAATGAGGAGGAAAAGAGCACATTTCTAGGATACTTACATCACTGGCATTCCAGTAAGCCTTTTTAGCTCGGATGAGGATTGGAGTGTCTGGAACTGGAGTATACCTGTCCTTCATTTTTTCATACTGAATTTTGTATTTTTTCTAAAAAACAAAACAGAGAGAGGGAATCAGACTGAGGTTCAGGTGCTTTCCTCCATGGCAACTTTTGCCCCAGATGGGATGTCATACCGATTTCAGAGCCTTAGGAATGTTATACTTCATATTCAAGAACTTAGATTGAGTCTTTACTTTTCTCTCAAGCTAAGTACTCTTCTTCATAAGTGGTTATGAGTAGTTGCTCGATGGTGAAGATTTTAATGAACTGAGTAATAACTTACTATCTTTTATAACTAAGTTTTCATTGTAGTAGTGTTGAGTTTCCATCTTACCTCACTGACCATGTCCTTCACATCTCTAGCATGCTTTAAAGCTTTCGTCTGGTTACCAGCATGGTGATGGGGTCTCTCTTTGGTGGCCAATTCAACATACAGATACTATAAAAACCAAATAAAACATCATTAGAACACTGTAATTGTTACTGAGGAATTTGTAGTACATTCTCTCATCCTCTTCATAGCCTGAAATACATAGTTGGCATTGATTGAGGTTCCATGAACTAGATTCTTATCATAATTTTATTTTTTCATGGATTCAAATAGGATAAATCACACTTTTTTTCTCTTCTCTATCTCTCTCCCCCAAGGTAGTCAAACTCATCCGTTCTCAAATATTTCTGCTGCCTAGAGCAGCAATCTCTAATCCTAGGACCAGCCTAGCTAAGTTTGGAAGAGGCTCATCACCATATGGTTGGCCACTAGGTGATAATTCTTTTTTTTTTTTAGCCACTTAAATTCACTATTATTGTTTCCTCAGATATAAAAAAGTTATCTTCTGCACTGAAGAATCAGGGATTTTTTAAATTATTGAAATGTGGACTTCTATATTGAAAATTATCCTTCGAGGGCCATCTTTTAAGGAACAAAAGGAAGATAAAATGATTCTTATCCAGTGTAGCTTCCACAAAGAGCATCGCTTATCAGTATATATCTGAGTATATAGAATGCAGTTTAATTTGTCTGTATATAGTCTTTGTGAAGCCAATTAAAATGTTCTCAGATACTGTGAAGGAATCAATAGATCATTCATCCAAAGGCAAAGGTAGTTCGGGGTGACTACAGCAGAGTATTTAGAAGCATAAGAAGTATCATCACCTGTTATTGCAAAATTTGGCACTGCCCTCTGCCCCCTCCATTTTAAGAGGAACATTGCTGCAGAGGCCAAAGATAAACATCCAGAGCTAGCTACTGAAGATGGTCAACCAGGGGAGTAGCATTAGAAGCAGACAGTTATACTTGCATTAGTTATATGTATCTCACTGGTGACTTTCAATGGGACATGATTATTATGCTATATTTCCCATTAAGTTTTCTTACCTGACTCTGAAGTTTCTGTCCTTTCTTGGCTCTTAAAAAGTCAGGAGTATCAAGAATTGAAGTAAATATTGATTTCTGCTTCTTGCCTACAGCTCTGTACACCAACTAAAAATAAAACAAGTCATTATCAACATCTGTTAGTGATGTTTTAATATGACATTTATTGAACCAAGTTGAACAATAGTAAAAGATAGTAGGATTGAATGAAAATTAAATGAATAAGGACAAATGAAGAGCAATAATATTGACTGATCAGAGAAACAAAAGACAAGTAATTAATATAGAAGTTCTCCTCCATAGATGGCACCTTTTCTATGGTTTCTCATCCTGTGAGATTCTTGTCCATATCTTCTCGTATATTGTCCACTGGGGGAGGCAGGTTAATCCACCTAAGTTAAGGACTTCCCTTTAGATCTCTTGACATTGTTCCAAAGAAGCATATGGACTGTTCACCAATTTTTCCCTTGCTCTATATGATTAGTCTATTCCATTTTCAAAACCTACATATATTTAATAATCGTTTATACAGTTTTCCTGTACAGTTCTTTACTGGTACTATGCTGCCACTTACTAAAACCCATTGTATGTCTCAACACTACATATCGTGTGACCTCTAATTTTAATTCTCAGGAAGTAGACATCATTACTGTAAAAATATAGACATTAAAAGATGGAGTTTGTATCAGGGATCCCTAAAACCACTGTGCAAGTTCCTAAATACAATCTAACTCACTTCCTGGCCATCACTAAACCATGCTGTCATCTCCAAATCTCCTTTTCCAGCATTCTGTTCTATATTGTCTTCCTCCATTAGAATGTAAGCTCCTTTAGGGAAGGGACTTGCTTGCTTGTATTTGCATTCCCAGACCTTAGCACATAATTAATGTTCTTTCTTTCTTTCTCTCTCTCTCTCTCTCTCTCTCTCTCTCTCTCTCTCTCTCTCACTCTCTCTCTCCCTTTCTCTTTCTCTTTCCCTCTCTACCCCTTTCTTCTTAGTAATTAACTTTTTACTATGATTATAGTTCTCATTTAGGAAGTTTTGAAGTGTTTTGGAGCTTGATTTAATTAATATATTGTTATCTACAACCAGGAGAAACTGGATAATCTGGACATCTAAAAAGAACCTCTCTTCTATTTCTATGGTCCTTTTGTGCCTCTTACTATAATAGAGGTGACCCAGCGTTCTTAAAGGCTATGACAATGGAATAAAAGCACAGTACATGGGATATGTCTGTTTTTGAGAACCAGTCTAGTTAAGTATGGAGAATCTTATACTAGTGAGCTGGTCACATATATACATATGTAATTATATCTATAGTTATATCTCTCTAAGAACATAAATCATTCCTAATCAGAAATTGTCAGAGCTATTGAAAAAGATGAGTTGACCCAGCTGTTGACATTCTTTAGACTTTAACTTCATTAAGATAAGCTGATAGTGAAATAAAATGAACAGATGATGGACTGCCTTGACAATTATAATAATGTCTTTTCCCACTAAAAATCAGTAATATTTACAAGAACATCCTGCATTTATGTTATACTTTCAATTTTCTAAAGTCCTTTCTGCTCTACTTTCATTTTATCTTTATAATTCCTTATTCATAGGGTAGCTATCATTATTATCCCTTTTTTACAGATGAGGAAATTGAGGCCTAATGCAATCAATTGATTTGCTTAACACATCACAGCCAGTTAGTGGCAGAGGAGGTGTGTTTAGCAGTGCTGAAGACACTGGGACAAGATCATGCACAGATGAAATTACAAACTGTTTGAAAGTGCCACAGGTTTATTTGACTATAAACTTATTTTTCTAAAGGAGCTTTTTGGGGTGAGGAGGAGAATTGAGGAGAATGGGAGGCAGTGGTGTAACAATGCAAAAATAAAAACAAAAGAAAGAATAAAAGAATCAATGAATAATTTAAAAACATAGCAGAGAGCAGAAGTTTAGGAGGTGACCAAAAAGTAGGATGGTATTGGTACTATTGGGTTAAATTCAATATATACTTTAAAAACAAGCTATCTGTAATAGTGATAATTTCACATATAATCCTCTCTTTTTGTTCTACTTTCTACATTGAAAGGTTTATGTTTAAGTTCATAAAAATAATTTAAAAAATAAAATAATGTAGCATTTAGCATTTAGCATCAGCATATTGAGAGGTAAAAGCAGGCATTCTCACCTCACTCAGATGTGTCTTCAGCTCTTGCACTTTTCTGTATTCAGGCGTGTCCAGCACCACGCTATATTTGTCTCTCTCCCTCCTTGCCTTATCAGTATACAGGTAGTTGGACTAGAAAAAAAAATAGACTGTAGGTATCTCTTGCAGGTTATACATTATTATTTGGCCCTTCTAGTGACTGTCATGGACACATTTTCCTCTAAAGTATTTGTTAAGAAATAGGCATAAATACAGCAAAGCTTTTTATATGTCTGATGCCACTTCCCAGTGGGCAAAAGCTGCCTTCTCCCTCTTTTCTCACATTAGTTGAACTCATCTATGATCATCAGGGACATATCTCTTTCAAGTGGGTTGTCACTCCCCAGGCAGGATCATCTACCCTGAAGCAACTGTATGCATGTGACCTGCTTCTGTCCAACACTGAGACATATTTTTGCATCAGGGACATAAATATGGCATATAATATTGCAGGCATGGAGCTTACCCAAAGCTTTCGCAGGTGACGGGAACGGACCATGTCAGGGGTATCATAGAGGAAGCATCCTAAGCCCTTCAATATCTGTAGGTCCTCTTTGTACTTAATCTGTGAAGCCATAATAGAAACAGAGATAGAAGAGTAAAAAGTTTAAAGGTGGGCAAAATAGACAACACTCAACAAATATTTATAGATCAATTTTACTTTAATTTAACATGTACTCTGTGGATTCTGCTTAACCAGATTATTTCATTCAAATCAATCACAAGTGGTTTCATTTAAGCCTCCTGCCCCTGAGCTTAGGAGATAGTTCACTAGACATCATCTTCCCATTTTACACAGGGCAATATACAAAGAGAATCTTGAACAGCAGTGGTGTGGCTTTTGAGAGGCAGATATGGCAAGAGGGGAAGGCAGTTATTTAAGGGTATTAGACAATATGGGATGAGGGGAGGGAGGGGGAATTGATGCTATAGAACAAATGGATGGAGGTGGAGGGAAATCAAGTCTTCTGATATATATGCAGATGGGTTAAGGGGGTTCTTTAATTTTGCTAGTTGGCCTTTTTGATGATGTGATAATTTCTGATAAGCTTTCGGGAAGGAGTGTTCCCCAGCAAGATCCACATAGGAAGTGAAAGGATGTGAACAAGGAAAGAAGGAAGTCTATAGAGCATTGGTTGCCTTAGCTGCTTAGCATGTGGAATGCCTTAGAGTAGTGGTTCTCAACCTTCCTAATGCTGTGACTCTTTAATACTTGTATGTGGGTGGGCCCACTTGGAGATGGACAGAGGAGCTGTGTCTAGGTTCCTAAGACCATTGGAAATATGTGTTTTATGATAGTCTTAGGCGACCCCTGTGAAAGGGTCATTCAATCCCCAAAGGGGTCGCGACCCACAGGTTGAGAACCACTGCCTTAGAGTAACTGGAAATACTAGACTCTAAAACAGGATGGCCCTCTCAAAATCCTACCCTAACCCCTAGGGTTCCTGTGAGCTGCTTACATCACTTGTGATGTCTCCCACATAGCGGCAATGTAGAACTTGAGGTGTGTATGGCAAGGAGATCATGTGTCCTTGCATCCTGAAGAAGTCAGATTTGTAGATCAGCTAAGGGGGGGAAAATCACATATGTTAAAAGCAGTGCACTTTTGAATTCAGAGTTCAACCACTTGCCCTTTGGCTTGGAAAAAGACATACTTCACTGACAGCTTCTTGCGTTTTTTTGACTTGACGGATTTCAGGCGTGTCTGGAGTGGTATGAATCTTGTCCTTTAATTTGTGGTATAATTCTCGATATAGGCGCTATGCCAGAGGAAGAAAAAAATATGTGAAATGCTTAATATAGGACAGGGTAATCAAGGTATATGTTTATTGGTCAACAATCAAATACCCAAGATATTTTGGGAGGAAAATGATTTGAAACTAGGGGAAAAAGGAAAAAAAGTTTGGTTTTTAACTAAGAGATGCTAAGTGTAAAGTCAAAGAAAAATTGGAAGAAATGGGCAGAAAAGGTATTATTTTTAGTAATTAGACCCAAAAGCAACTTAGTTTGAAGACCACACTGAGGATTCATTGCTTCAGAAATAAATGCATCAAGGAGAGTTTTCTTCAAAATGACCTTTGAAATTTTTTGCTAGAAAAAGACAGTAACTTTATGAATACTTCCATGTCAATTCACCCATTGAAATGTTCTGCAGAAGAAGGTGGACAGGGAAGCCTTGTACTATGGATTTTTACTTTCAATGGGTTAAGTCTCTTCAAGGGCATTGCCAATTATAAAGGTCGCATAAGTGAGACAAAGTGAATGTTCTCTTGCCTTGCTGATGTTTAAGACTGATGCTGGATTCAGCTTAACTCCTTAACATATTTCAAACAAAGACTTATTCACTGAAATAGGATATTTAACTCTGTAGTCAATAGTCACCATACCTCACTGGTAACTTCATTGGCTCTCCGGACATGAACAAATGGAACATCCTTGGGGCCAAGAGTATATCCATTTGCCTTGAGGTGTTCATAGACTTCTTTGTATTTAAACTGTAAAATAAAAGACAGAATTAGGAGAAAAAACCAGTTTTTAAAGGGAGAGCCAACATTACAAGTTATAGTCTTCTAGTCTGTACAGAGAGAAAAAGGATCCTTTCGGTTTGGAAATTCCTATGGATTTAGTGTAAGGGAAAGTTTCTGGCATGATTCTGATAATAGCTATGAAAATAAATATTGAAAAAAAGTCCATAGGGAATGGAATGGGAGTGGGAGAGAGATATAATATCAAAGAAAAAAGGCGGAAGGAAGGAAAAGAAAAGTAAGAAAAGAGGAGCATTGAAATATCTTTGAAAAAAAGTTTCAATAGAAAACAGAATGAAATACCCTAGACATACAGGGGAACACTGAAAGTTACTTGTTGAACTTATTACATATTTTTCTAAAAGCAGGCTGTACCCAGTAGAGATTCATAGTCTCACATACAGTCTTCTCCTTCTGTCATACATAATGGAAATGGCCATTCTACTCGGCATTTGTTAAGTTCAAAATAAAATTGTTATCCTCAAAACAAGCCCATGGACAGGAAGAGAAAAAATGTTTCTTTTACCATCTTGCTTACAAAAAATAAGACCATAGATAGCAAAGAAGCTTGGTGAAAAAAGAGCAGATTTATCTGCTAGACCTGGTACTATAATTCTCATGGCTGTAGTTGCTCATTGTCACCTGCTACATCATAGCTAGGAATTGGATAAGCATAGGGGGAGGCTGGAGAAAAATTTTCAGACTTGGAAACTCCACCCTCCCTTTTTTTTCTGTAGACAGCTATGTGATACTGAAGATTCTGAATCTACTGACTTAGCTCATTATTAACTTCCTCACTTTTTGACTATGGGGTTTAGATTGCAGCCATACTAAATCACACTACTAGACACCGACCTGCTTGTTTGTTTTTAGTCTTTTTAAGATAAGTATGAAAGAATATCTAGGTATTACAGTGAATAGAGTACGGGCCTGGAATCAGGTAGACTTGAGTTCAGATTTGGCTTCAGACACTTATTAGCTCTCTAGCAAGTCACTGACTCCTGTTTGCCTCAGTTTCCTCATCTGTAAAATGAGCTGGAGAAGGAAATGGCAAACCACTCTAGTATTTGTGCCAAGAAAACTCCAACTGGGGGGTCACAAAGAGTCAGTCACAATTGAAATGACTGAACAGTAACAACCAAATGAAAGGAGAGGCCCTATTTTTTTTAATCCATAGTGGCTCCTTTGGAGGATCTCCAGGCTACAGAGCCTTACTTTGGACAATGGGTGCAGGACCAGTGACAGCCTGCTGACTGTTCCCCTGGTAGTATAATTCCTGGATTCCTGTCCTAGAACTCTTATATGGGTCTTTGAATGGATGAGCTCCCATAGGCTGCTGGCTGTGCTGCTCTACCCTTTCAGTTCTCTCTGGAGCTCCCTGCTAAGTAAGGGGAGAAGTTGGATCCCTGATAACCACCTCTTTATAAAGGTACTCAATGTTTGAAGCTAATAGAGACTTAGTTCCTTTCTCTACTCTGTCACATTGTTAATTTGTGTTATTCCAAACTTGAAAATATCAAAGAAACAAGCATTTCCATATGCACGGGAGAACAAAATAATAATAATAAATAGTATTTATACAGCACTTTAAAGTTTATAATATGCTTTTCAAATATTGTCTCATTTGATCCTTATGCCAACCATGGGAAGTAGGTGTGATTATTATCCACATTTCAGAGATCAGGAAACTGAGGTTGATAGATATCGAGTGACTTGCCCAGGGTCACACAGTATTTTGAACTCGAATGCTCCTGACTCCAGGGCCAGTTATCTCTTCACTGCATCATCTTATGTAGAAAGTCATGAGCCTCCATTATGCATAACTCGCATGAAAAATTTTCTTTCAAGTATCAAAACTGTCCTGCTTGTCTGTGTCTCCTTCTGAACACCCTCTTCCTGTCTATGCATTTAAAATGTGACAGTGATTCTCTTTCTTTCTTTTTTTCTTTTTTGGCATCATTATTATTAAAGTTCTTCTAACCTCCAATCCCTCCCCTCCCTCCCATTATAATAAGACCCTTGTAACAAGTAAGTTTAGTTAAACAAAACAAATCCACACGTGTCCAAAAATGTCTGTAACAACTGGCGCCCTGAATCCCCTACCTTCCTGTCGAGACTCTATGACCTTGTAACAATCCTAGCCTTTATTGATCCACCCTCAGTAGGGTATCTGCTTCCGAGCTGTTTTATTGCTAACAAGGGAGGGTTTCAAGGATCCGGCCACAGTTTATTGCCTAGGCCCCCCCCATAGCCTGCAGCTATGGTACAAAGCAAAGTTAAATAGCCTACATCTAGCCCATGGCTACTTCATCACTGGCACTCATTCTAATTCACTGAACTAAGGAGTGGTGAGAATGACAATGCCTGCCACGCTGAGTGTGCCAATGGAATGCTCTATTTACCTTTTCCCTCTGTATAACAGTTTGAACTTGTAGAGTGAACCTTGAGGGATAGAAGTAACCTCATACTAAGTACTTATTCCAGGACATCCATGAAACCCCCAACATCTCCAAATTGTCACCTCTGTACCTTATACTTGAAGATATTACTTACATAACTACTCATGTATTGGGCTTCCTTAGCCTTCTTAAAGTTAGGAGCATCTCCTGGAATCCTGTATCCGGTGGGGAGGTAACGTAAGCCATCCTTTCGGTATAAATACTGCAAAGATTTTTTTAAAAAAAGGTTAAAATGATATCTATTTGTTAAGTGACTGACTTGAGTTAAGGACATCCCACACAAAGCTTATACTGGGTTTCTCAATAGATCACTAATGTCTTTGTGCTGATTGAACTAGAATAAATATTCCTGAAAATAATATGGTGTCAAGTTCTTGAAGGGAGTCAGAGCTCTTTGCTTTTGCTGGCTTTGGGGTGGGGCAAGGAGGACAGCTATTGAGAGGGATGAGAGTAGGTGATTATGGAGGACATTTATTTGACCTACAGGTTACCCTTCCAGGGTGGGGAACCTGTGGCCACGTCAAATGTGGCCTTTGTGTGAATCCAAACTTCACAGAACAAATCTCCTTAATAAAAGGATTTGTTTTGTAAAACTTGGATTCAACCAAAGGGCTGCACTCAAGGACCTAGAAGGCCACAGGTTCCCCACCCCTGGAGCCTAAACTTTTCAAAAAAGACCTAGGAGAAGAAGAAACAAGGAGCTGAGCTCCATTGCTACCCCTGACCCCACCACTAAGTGACATTGAAGGAATCAGCACTAATATACAGAAAGCCCAGGACCAGATGTTCCATCTTTGGAATCTAATGTGTGTACCTAATATATGTATGTCATAGGATCACAGGATCATAGACATAGGGCTGGAAGGAACCTTAGAGTTCACTTAGGCCAACTTCATCACTTAATAGATGAAGAAAAGAGAGGTGAAGTGACCTTGTCTTGGGCGATACATAGATACAGATGGAATTCAAATCCTGGGTCTCTGAATCCAGTGCTCTAGCCACCATGTTGATGGACTGATTTATAAAGTCAGACACCAGGTAGTAAAGAGGAAGACATAAATTAGGTGTAGGCTTTCTTTTCAGTTCATATAACCTCATATATGTTCAAGAGTTTAGGGCTCTCCAAGTCAAGGTGTTTTCTTCTGAGTTAGAATGAGATACTTCCCTGTTTGTTATGAAACCAGAACTCATTCTTCCTGATTCTATACCAGTCTCAAAATACTATTACAGATGGATTTTCAATACTCACTTCACTCTGTAGTTTATGAGCATGAAGCGACCGGTCCAAATCCACTGTCTTTGTTGTGGGAATCACTTTGCCTCTAACGTTGTGTATGTATTCATGACGGTAGACAGCCTGAGGGAAGAAAATTCAGAGTGAGTGAGTCAACACATAGCAATATTTCCCAGATATGAATAGCACTTTGAGAGACCTGGTTTTCATTGAATTGAAATGGAAGCTCAAGTGTTTTCTAATTTTGGGAGTCTGATGTAATCCTCCTGATATTATGGGAATTTGTCAATGAAACAAACAGAACAATTAATTTAAAAATCTGGAGCTATGATTTCACTGGCACAAGGAACTCTGGAAGAAGAATTGAGATGAAGAATGCAAATTAGCACATGTTCCACAACTTAGATTCTCAGAGAGTTACTTGGGAACTGAGAGTAAGTGACTTGCTCAGGTTCACTCAGTCAATATATGTCAGAGGAGGGACTGGACACTAGGTCATCCTGTCTCTGAGGCTGGTTCTCTATCCAGTTTCAGCCATGAAATAGTGGAAAAGCTAGTTCTAAACATAGAAAACAGGGAACTTTTGACTTTTAAACTTGCGGTTTTGTTTCTTACTAGAAAACTATCCTTGATGAACCATCTTGTCTGTTGGATGGAAGTGGGTTCTGATACAAGCAAAGAGGAAAAAACCACTCAGGCAGAACTAAGAACTAGTAACTTTTTTGTTTTGTTTTGTTTTGTTTTTTTGCTTTTTGGAGGGGGAAGGTAGGGCAGTTGGGGTTAAGTGACTTTCCCAAGGTCACATGGCTAGTAAGTGTTAAGTGTCTGAGGCCAAATTTGAACTCAGGTCCTCCTGACTCCAGGGCCAGTGCTCTATTCACTGGACCACCTAGCCACTCCCAAAGTACATTTTTGAAGCTCCAAATCTCCAATTTATTGACTTAAAACCGTATTCCAGGAAATTATTACAATAATAATGAAGATGATAAAAAAACAGTGAAACAGCAGCATCTTAAGGCATAAGGATCCCAACACCTAGGCCCTCATCTTATGATATATTAAGGAAGGACTCAAACCTTAGTGCCTCAGGACCAGAGTTCTGGGACAATATGACCTATCCTTCCCTTCTCCTTGAACCCACACTGCCTGGAGAATGACTTTTCACACAAGCACTTACATCACTCAGTTGTTGGCCACTTTTGACCGCCTGAACATAGACTGGTGTATCTGTGACCAATTTGTAGTCATTTCTTGTTTTCATTACATGAGATTTGTATTTTATCTGTAGAAAGAAAGAAAGAAGGGGAAGAGTGAAGAAAAGCAGGAAGGAATTATTAGTGCTATATCTTTTTTATGGTTTGGTTTTGTTTTTTTACTTTTTAAATTTTAGACTTAAATATATAACACAAAAAAGAAAAAGAAACATATTATAAACCTAAATATTAAAGTAAATATAAGAAAAGAAAAAAATTCATGTTTACAGCAGAAAGTAAGAGAGGATTCAAGTTATATAGCAATACATTTCCATTTCAAGAAAGCCTATATAATAAATAATATGTGTTGCGTTGAGAGCTGTCCTCCTTTTCTTTGCTTCCTTATAGGTTTTCTTTTGTTCTCTGCTGTACACTTTTTACTTTGTTCTTTTTCCCCCCTTCCAGGCTATAATTAAGCATGGGTATATTTATATATAGATACGATATCATTATTATAGTATTTTCTTCTAATCCTGATCTTTTCCCTAAAATGCTAGCTTATTTGTTACTTGCAATAGCTATACTCAGCAGAGCTTCTTCAGATCTTTTGGAGCTTTATGTGCATAATGCATTAGTAAAATATAAAATCCACTACACAAAGGCCTCAATGATATAGAAAAGCTGGGGAAAGCCAGTGTGACTTAGTGAATAATCTAGCATAAGATTATTTTGAATTAATGCAATTTATTATCATTATTAATGGCAAACATTTATGTAGTGCTTTAAGGTTTACAAAGACCTATATAGATATTCTTTCATAGCACTTTGAGGCTTGCAAAGCACTTTACATATATTATTTCATTTTACTTCATAACAACCCTGGAAGGCAGGTGCTATTATTACCATCATTTTACAGATAAGAAAACAGAAGCAGACAGAGGTTAATTGACTTGCCCAGGGTCATATAGTTATTCAGTTTCTGAGATTGGATTTGAACTCAGATCTTTTGACTCCCAGACCATCCTTTAATCTATCTATTGTGCCACCTAGCTGCCTCTAATTTATTAATAGCCTGTTTCTAATTACATAACTCATTCTTAGCTATGATTTAAATGAGTATATCCCGTGTGCTCAAATGAGTATTT
>CM053582.1:320769773-320813803 GCA_028627135.1 Pseudochirops cupreus | reverse complement strand
TGAACGATAACTCCTCTACAGAAAAGCAATGTACTTACATCACTGATCTGATCTGTTACTTTCCTGACATGGCTATTGATCTGCAGGTCTGGATGGCAGATCCATTCATGCAGATGGAGGCGGTAATCGATTTCACTGACTTTCTTCTGGGAATCCTTGGCAGTAAGAAGCTCTACCATGTCTGGCACGATGTGGATTTTCATCTTATTCTTTTCATAAACAGATCTGTAGAGGCGCTGTGAGGTTAAAAAAAAATAGTACGATTCGATCAGAGAGCCCTGTGACAAGGCATTACTTTCAGAAGTTCATTTTCCCTAGGACATAGAAGTTGGAGTGAGCAGCACAGTGCAGTTGGTTAGAAGAAGGTACTTAACCTGCAAATTAAGCACCTTGCTATCCAATCATGTGGGGTGGGGGAGGGAAGACAATTTAGAAGCTCTCTTAAATAGCATCTTCCCATGCATAAAATAGATATATACATTTTTCAAATACTTTGTTTAGGAGGAAGAGTTCTATTGTGCATGATATAGAAGTTTTCAATTACTTGCTCTCATTTAAAGGACCACCGTTGGAATCACTCACATCAATGTTAAGTTTGCCCACGCGAAGGCATCTTGCTGTGTTTGGATCATCATCAACACTTCTTGGTAAAGTGTAGAGAGCCTTAAACTTCTCATACTCTTCACGGTACTTGTTCTGTGGAATAAAGACAGAAGAATTCAGATTTTAAGAGAAATACAACTCCTTCTAAATTATATGGAATACATACCACATCCCATAATCTTAAGGGCTTTGTTTCTCTTGATATCAGTAAAAACTAATTACAATATGACCAGTTAACTTCTGCATTTTATAAAATTTGGCTGAAAACCTGCAACCTTTGGTCATAAACCTTGTCTAATGCCTTTTATTAAATATTCCAAAAACTACACAGAAAAAGTTAACTTTAAGGTAGTTCTCATGCATACAGTTTTCGTGCTTCATATGATTATGATGAAATAAATTGATAACCATTTAGTGCGTTCTATATGCCCAGCAATGTGCTAAGCACTGTAATCCTCTGGAATTGCTATATTGTTTTAAATGGCTACCTTATATAAACTGTAAATATGTTTATGGTTGGTATTATTTTTCAGTGTATAACTATGTTTTTTCCTTTAAATATAACTTTAGGTATTTACATTTCATTTTCAGATTCATATGATATATTCTCTGAAGAACTTCTGGGAAGAAATCCAAAACCACTCAAAAAGTTTGGTCTAACCATCATCTACACAGGACGAACTAAATGGATAAAGCATGCCCGTCATGGAATGAAGTAGTAAGTACCAGGAAACAGACGGTAAAAAAATAGGTTTTATCAGCCCAGAGAATTTCATTGTTTTTGTTGTGCACACAATTAACTGTGTTTACTCACAGTCTTAAAGTATTCACTAAAGTACTATACCTTTCTGTGCTAGCAGACGCTTTTTAACTGCTACAAGTCATTGGTACTAGTGCTGGTGGGATGTTTCCTTCTAACTATATTTGCTACGATATGTGGTTAAATGACTTGCGCTTTAAGCCAATGTGCCATCTGGTTAGAAATGAGTAATGCAAGAGTAAATAAATAAGTGAAAGAAAGAAGGAAACAATGTCTGTCACTGAAATTATGACACGCAGTTATACAGACAACCTATATAGCTCTTTCAGTGGCGTGTGTGTATGTGTGCATACGCATATGCATATAACATATAGAGCAAATGCACAATGAGATGAACCCAGAATTAAACAAGAGGAAGAGACTGGTATGAACCACCTTTAGGAAATTTGAAAGTTCTTTTATGCTCATAATCTCACAGAAACTAAGATCTATTTTAATGCCAATATTCTATCAGTGTTGTAGTGTGACTGTTGGGAGCCATGGAACACTATAGTTGCTGAGGAATTGAAAAGGAGTATCCCTAAGAGGGCAATGGCAGGCACATTGTGGATGTTAGGAGGTTGTAACACAAAACAAAAAAGGCACTAGGAAGAAGTGGAGTAAAGGATGTCATCAAAGAAATATATAATGACAAAAGAAGATGAGGAGTGAGGGATAAATGGACATTTTGTGTATCCCTCTGTTACCCCTGATATGTAGGGAGAAACAAAAGAAGGTCCCCAGAACACTGAGAAGATAATCAGAGGTGAACCAGAGGGACAATATAAACAAGAGAGGCATCCAATGGGCAGATGGCTATCTGCATCAGTGGAGGGAACATCCATATTGATGGAATAACAGATCCATTAGAGTGATGACAGTAGGTGTACTGGGGTAGATACGGTCCCCCAAGAAGGAATCAGTTCAATCTCTACATGGAGATTTGGGAGAATGAACCCAACAGCTAAAATGTCAAATGTCGTTAATTGGGTGCCATTGTCTTCTACTCCTACTGTTCACATTCCCGTATACTCTTAGTTTGCCAGGTGTTCTTAACTTGGAGTCTGTGAACTTAAAAAAAAAAAACAAACCCAACTATATTTGAATTCAGTTGGTTTTTTAAAATTAGTCCTGTGGATTTTATCTTATGCTTTTAAAAAAGGGGTCCATAGGCATCCCTGAACTTCTACAGGGGCCCATGAGAAGAAGAAAGTTAATAATTTCTGCCTTAGCCTGAGGACATATCAGAGTGATTACTAATGCATGGAAACCACATGGCATTCTTATGACTAAACACTTCCAAATTTCTCAACATAAAAACTAAAATTTAGAAAAAATTATTTGAAATTTTCTAGGATAAGACTAAGTTACAAAGGTTGTAGCACCAATCATAGGCAAAAGAACTATGGATGCTAGACCAATAGGTTATTATAGTAAGATTCTCCAGATGTGAAAGGTCAGAGGGGGGGAGCATCCTTTCCAGGGCTGTGAGTATATAATACGCTGACTATTCATTTGCCTTTAATATTTCTATAATTTGGGCATTTTTGTAGTCGTAGTTATACATAAGACCTATTTGGACTAAATTCAGATTTTTTAAAAAGCACAATTAAATTTCAACAAGTTTTTTTTAAATCTATGTAGCACAAGTAACTGGTTTGAAGATTTAAAAAAAATCAATCAACTTTCCAATTAACTGGGTTAACATTACATGATTATTTTACCATGATATTACTATGATTATTGTTTTATTTATTTATCTTTGTGGTCACATAAAAGCCTCTAGCCTAGGAAAGTAAGCAGTATTTATGGTGTTCTCTATCATGTTTTCCTCTCTAGTTATTGTACTTCCCCATTAATTCTATGTCACCAAAACAGTTCTCAAGAGTGGGAACAGGAAAATGACAAAGAAAGATTTGAGTGGCTAAGTTCTTAAGTAACAACCAGGAAAGATTGAACCTCTGAAATAGCATCTTTGCTGAAAACCTTAAGAGCTGAGTTTATGCCCAGAAGGTATTGGAGAGGAATTTCCCAGCCATAAGTAATGGGTCTGCCAATTTGCTTATCAATTTGTTAATCAAAAGACATTTTTTTAAAGCTTATGGATAAGTGCCTATAATAACTTGCCTTGAGAGTTAGTGTATCCCCTGAAAATGGAGAATATATGTGGACAGTATAAAATAAAACTACAGAAACACTGGTAGGGATAAATATCACATTTCAGGTACACTCACGTGGCTAGCCAGGTATTTCTGATTCTTGGCATGTGTCAGTGAGACTGTGTTGGTTGGTAGTATATAGCTTGTAGCTTTCACTCTTTCCCAGGCATCCTTGTAGAGATTCTGAAAGGTTAAAAGAATAAAATGTTATTACTGGAAAATGTATTCTAATTTGCATCTCTTATAAAAGCACGGAGGCAGCTAGGTGGTATAGAGATAGAGTGCTGGACTTGGAATCAGGAAGACTTGGATTTGAATCCTGCCTCAGACACTCATTAACTATGTGACCCTGGGTAAATCACTTAACACATGCCTACTTCAGTTTTCTCATCTATAAGATGATGATAATAATAGCAATTGCAGCCCAGGGTTTTTGTAAGGATCAAATGAAATATACGTATATTATTTTGTAAACCTTAAAGTTTATAAATAAATATACATAAATATTTTTAAAATAAAATAAAGTTTATAAATGTTAATATTTTCATTATTAATATATTATATATAGCCTTCTTCTAATTTTAACCTTATCTTGATATCTCCAAATCGCAATCATCACTTTCAAAAATTCAAGGATTCTATAAGATTAATAAATCTCAGTCTTGGTCTAAAAGGCTATTCAGAGAAGCAAAGGAATGTTTATCCTTGCTGATTGTCATAGTCCTTGGCTGAGAGGAGAGGATAAGCTCAAGCTCAGGGTCAAGCTGAACATATTCCTATGTGAATGACTGAATTTCTTCATAATGTTGAACACAGTGCCATACACATACAGAACCTCAGTAAATTATAACCATGGGGTTTGGAACAGTAGTATCCTAGAGATTGTGATGATTTATGGGCAAAAACAGAGATTGGAAGAACTGAAAAACAAAAAAATGTAGGCCAGAGCTCTTCTCCCTCTTCACCAAGTTTCTCTTCATCTTAAAAAGCAGATAGAAAGAAAAAAGCAACCCAACTCACGTTGCTAAAAAGACTTTTTAGATTCTTCGTTCTGTCATAATCCACTGTTTCTAGAACGGTGGTGTATTTGTCCTTGATTTGATGGTAATTTTCTTTATATTTCACCTACAAACAGAAAATGGAATTTATTTCCATTAATTAAAAACTAGCAGACAAAAAGGTAAAGATAAAGAAATAGAAGGTAAGGATGAAAGGCAGCCTACCTCACTGGCATTAATGCCGCTCTGGACAGCAGTCACATAAAGGGGCGTGTCTGTGACCAGATTGTAGTTCTGTAAATTGTCTTTACTTGCTGCTGTATATTGCAGCTAGAGAAGAAAGACAAAACACGTGGGAAGTGAGAACACCAATGTTAGTGGCTGACAATATGATCAAAACTATGTCTAAAGCCATGTTCTTTACATATATTTGATCTAGCAGTGAATTTATGAGGTGAGTCAAATGGGTTTTCTCTATCTGTACAAGACGTTTCCTTTCCCTTCCCCAAAGTAAAACCCTACCTTGTCAGTAATCCCTTAGGGATACCAGTGTTGTGGTCTGATAATGATTTACCGAGTTATTTCTCCAGACCCTTCACACCTAGGTACTGTTGGGGGGGCAGGTCTTTTGGCTCCCCTTAAATAGTTATCTTTATCATCAAAAATGGAGACAGTTTTGTGCTTAGAGAGAACTAGGAATTGGATTGCCTGGGTTTCAGCTTCAGCATTGCTTTTTTTTTAGCTGTATTATGGTACACAAAGTTACCTAACCTCGCCACCCCTTAGTTTCTTCATCAGTTAAAGGGGCTTATGGATAATTTCTGTCTACTTCACTGAATTGTTGTGAAGCCTAAGAGATAATAGATGTGAAAATATTTTGTAAACTCAAAATCACTAAAAAAGGTAAAGATTATAATTATTTTTTTGAAAATCTACAAATAGCAACAATGTTTCTTCTTTCAGGGGGGTTTACCTACCTGACTTTGGAGATCATAGGATTTTTTAGCATGGAGAATTTGAGGCGTATCCCAAACATAACATCCAATTCCTCTCAGCCAGTTTAAGTCATCTTTATATACATTCTGTAAGGGAAAAAAGGTGGAAAGCAGCAACTGTCAGCTTATCTACAATAGTTCATATCAATTAGTTTTAGATTATTCAATAGGCTCCTTAGGCACAGGTTGAAGGACTCTAAAGTATAAGGGCTTCTAAAATTAGGATCAGTCAGTCAATAAGCATTTATTAAGTGCCTACCAGTTACCAGACTTTGTGCTAAGAGTCGGGGATATAAAATTAGTCAAAAGACAATCCCTGTCTTCAAGAACTCACAATCTAAAGGGGGACTGTGGGTGTTGGATGGTTGAGAGAATCAAAGCATTAAACCTATTTTCTTTCCAGGTCAGAGAGATTTTTATCTTTATTGCTTGGAGATCTACCAGGTAAGAACTACAGTCCCACAGACCTCCCACACCTCCTCCCTCTGGCCCCAAGATTGGATCTAATTTTTACAAGAGGTGGGGAAGGATAACTCAAGTACTAAGGTCCTATGGGGTTGAGTTAGAAGAGCAACATAAATCCTGTGCAAGATGCATAACAGCTAGGACTAAGAAGAAAATGGTGAAGATGTGCATATAGGAATGCCTTCGTCCTCCATTAAACATTTCTGGCAGCTTACTAGGAGCCAGGGAGAATTCTTATTTTGAATATCTTATTGACTAGTTCGAGCAATGGAGGAATGTTATGGGGTTACCAGGGTCAGGGTGCCCAGGGATCCCAGAGGATCTTAATCTGACTCTACTTGTGTTATTATATAAGGGTTCCTGAGTGAGCACCTCTCCACTTCTAGAAGGCCAGATGCACCCTGACGTAAATAAAGAGGAGAAACACACACACACACACACACACACACACACACACACACACACACACACACCCTGGCATACCAAAAAAGAGGCTCATTGGGACCAAACATGTATACCAAAGAGGTCCTAATTTTCTGCCCATATTCCATATAACTTTGTATCAAAGCACAGACATTATATGAGAATAAGATGTATGTAAGCATATGGGTGGACAGATGGGATCTAGGAGCTAGTGAAACATTACCCATGAGTAGTATATATAAAATACATACGTCACTCAAAATCTCCTGGGCATTTCGGACACGAATGACATTGGGTTCTTCTGGCAGAGACGTCCACTGGTGAAAGTAATGTCTATACTCCAGGTCACTGAGGATGTATTGACACTTTTTAGCCAGTACATGATTCATCATGTCTATCGGGATATGGATATTGGCTTTGGTATCTTCATAATGTCTTCTGTAGTTCAACTAAAGGGCATTAATTTTTTAAAAGAAGTAATTAAAATGTGTTAGAATATTTATCCATATTGAGCTTTTAATCATAACATTAGTCAGGTCTTTAAAATAAGAAGGGATTTAATGGACGAAATATCAATTTGTGGAAAAAACTTAGTACTTCCTTTTCTCTTAACCTTTTTTTTCCCTTTTCATCATAGGTAATGATGATGAAATATTCCTTCCACTCTACCTGGTAGAGAGTTGGGGGCACAATGAGGACAGAATGATATGGATGCTGTCAGACATGTTTGTTTGGTTGGTCAGTTTTTCTGAACTATTTCTTTAGGAGAGAGTCAAATGGGGAGCACATTGAGAAGTAACATTTTGATGTGAAACAACCCAGAATCAGTACAAAGTAAAAATTAGAAAAAAAAAATTAAAGAAAACAAAATGGTAGCTTTCCTTACTTACCGCACTCCTCATTTTCTGGAAATCCCGAGAATGAATAACAGCAGGGAATTCACTGATATGTTTTCCAGCCAGGTAATGGCCCTTCTGCTTTTCATATACTTCCTTGTATTTAAGCTGTGAACCAGTAACACCATTGAGAATCACCAAATATATTCTTACCAGTCAGTTTTTCACACAAAAAGATCACACAAATATTATATGGGGAAAAAAAATTGTACTGACCAGACTATTCACATAGTCAGCATTTTTGGCACCAACAATTGGGATGTATCGCTCATCCAAGGTATAGCCATAAGCTTTACTTCCTTCCCAGGATCCTTTATACAATATCTATACAAGGGAAATATGAAAAGATTTCAATAAGACAAAAATCTGTTTTCACCTTTAGTAAGATATATAGTAAGATAACCAAGAGACTAGATCCTTGTTATATAATATTCTTATGTCAAAGGTAAGGCTAAACCAACTTTATAGGATTTTGGTATGATACTCCATCCATGGTATAGTTGGCATTCTTAACCTGGAATCCATGAACTTGTTTTTTTAAAAAATATTTTGATAACTGCATTTCACTATAATTTATTTCTTTTATAACTCTCTGTATTTTATACATTTAAAAAACATTACTCTGAGAATGGGTTCATAGGCTTGACTAGACTAGGTGAAAGAAAAAGATCTACAATCCAAAAAAAAAAAGAGTATAAGAACCCCTGACTATATACATGGTAAGCATGATGAGTAAATCAAATTAATAAAATTTGAGGCACTTTATAATGAGTAGCAAAATAGATTGAAGATCATACATTTTAGACATAAGGAATCTTAGAGATAACCCCTTCAGTTTACAGATAAGGAGACTAAGGCTCAAAGAATTTAAGTGGTTTATCTAAGGTCACAAAGTTGGGATTTGAGAGATCTGGGAGGGTTAGGTGAGATCATCTCTAAAGTTGTTTCCCATTCTAAATTACATGAAGAATCTTCTGTGAAGATGTTAAGTAAATGATCAACTACCTATATCATAAATGACTCAAGACAGAAAGAAAGCTGTCTGTCTGAAGGACTAACTCCTATCCTGGAATGAGTTGTTACTAACCAATGTGTCACTTCCAGAGGACAAAAATAAACAAGCACCTATTTGAAACAAGAAAAGTTCTGCTCTATTGGGAAGAAAATGGCGGCTGATAACGCAGTGAGCCAATATTATAAATATTGTCATGAACTTAAAATTAAATAAGTGTTGCATTATAAATAATTATAAATTATAAAGCATTTCTTACCGTACTGTAGAGCTTGGCCATATCTCTGGAGTGGGATAGATGTGGAGTATCTGCAGAACCAATATACTTGCCCTTTGCTCGGTTAAATGTTTCTTTGTATTTAACCTAATGAAAACAAAAGTTGCCTATCAAGACAAGTACACCTTTGACTTTCTATATCACCCCAGTACTTAGTCTAACATCTGAAATAATAAGAGTAAAAGTCATCCACAAACATCAATATGACTTCATTTCAAATAAGGTTGAGCTAGTAAAAATGTAAATGGCTAGGAGAAAAGCATTGCTCTTGTCTAAAAACAGAAAAATATTTGCTAGTGATTTTGTCAGATTTTTTTACCAAAATGTATACACAACAAAATTTTTGTAGGTAATATTTTAGACTATGCAATTAACATGGAAATGATTAAATACTACAAGTATTTAGGCAATTGAACTTTTCAGCTTACTTCCATAGTTAGTCAAAAGGATACTTACATCACTCTGATTGACTGAGTTAATCTTGGCTAGAACAATCTCTGGAGGATCAACCACACTTGTATAGTTAGGATAATTGTCAAGAGCATCTTTCTTATATTTTATCTGTAAAGGGACAGATCAGATTAAGATGGATTGATCCTCCATATACATTAGATGTATGATATTGTTAAATATGAATTCAAAGGGTGTTTCACTTACCTGGTTCACCATGTCCTGGTTTCTTGTTACCCTCACATGTTCAACAGAATCCAGGGGTATCCAACCAATACCACGGAGCCACTCTAGGTCTGCTTTATAGACATTCTAAAGCCAAAAGAGAAAAGAAGAGATATGTATTATGTAGACATAAATGATGAAGATATTCTTCTCTAGGCGGCACTCCTGTTGCTCTGGACTCCCTACCATGCTCTAAAAACCTCTTCACTCCAGAACAGCCCTGCACCCCTGGGCTTCTCACATTAGAAGTATTCTCTGTCTCGATGTCCTCTTCCTCTGATTGGTGGACCTTCATTTTAAGGAAGACGTCCAGGCCAACCATGTCTTCATTTTTTTCTAAGCTGCACTCCTGACGCTTCACACTTTCTTACTCCTTTTTTCCCCTCTCCCCCTGCTATTCAACTTGCTTTTATATGTTGTCTTCTTAGAATATAAACTCCTTTAGGACAGGGCTTATCTTTCTGCTTATATTTGTATTCCCAGGATTTAGTATAGTGGCATATTGTAGGTGCTTAATAAATGCTTGTTGACTTGATTAGTCTGAAATAAAATAGATTCAAAAAGTGTTTCAGTAGCTTTGAAGAATTTCTATGACATTCTGTCTGTCTGTCTATCTATCTACCTACCTACCTATCTATGCATGTATGTATTACTAGGAGGTATTCTTTTTGCTTGACTATTAATTATCCATATTAGCAGTCATGGGAATAGGAAAAGGCACAGATACTTCAAAATCAATGAGAATTTTAAAAAAGTTGTATTTGATTTTAAAATATAGTTAGAGTCAGGTAATCGTTACAGATATAAATCTGAAATGCATCTGAAATCCATCAATGGCCTTGCTTCCCTTCTTGACAGCTTAATTGTTAGATTCTTAGGTAGATGAAAGGGAAGAGACTAGCATGCAGTCTATATGGAGATAATTGTGAATGGGTTAAATGAAAAGCATTAAATCACTTACATCACTTTGTAGATCATAGGCCTTCTTTGCTTGAATGACATCATTTTGATCTGGGTGACATGTCCACTGATGCAAGTAATTCCTGTAATCTATATCACTTACAAGGCTCTGACCCTGTTTGGCTGCCGTGACGGACACAATATCAGGAGGTATATTGATTTTGGATTTGGTTTTGTGATAGTCCTGTTTGTATAGTCTGTCATTCTGGATCTCTCCTGCATGCTCAAACCAAACCAGTTTGGGGTCATCTCTCATAGTTGGAACACCAACATAATGACCTTTTTGCTTAACATGTTCAGCCTTATATTTGAGCTGTTGGGAGAAAAGATGCAGCGTCATCTCATAATTCCTATTTGTACTATTTACTACATAATTATTAATTACAAGACCTTAAATTGGTTGGTCTGCAGATTTTAACAAAGCTTGTGAAAATGAAGAGAAAAAAGATGAAGTGTCACAAACATTCACTTTTGAAAATTCCCCAGGAAAAATAAGGAACATTTGGGATAATGAAATAGGGAGAAAAATAGCCTTGGATCCAGTCTTACATGGGGAATCAGGAAGGAGGTCAAACTGGTATGAATTTTTAAAAAACCCTCCCAAAGCACAAGGTACAGTATTTCCTGTGAGCAATGATCAGCCTTCTCAAGATGTACCCAAGCAAAGATATATTACCTCACTTTGGACATCACTGGAGTGATGGGCATGGACAAAGGGCACAGCATCTGGAGGCAAAATGTAGCCTGTGGCTTTCTGTTTCTCCCAGCCTTCCTTGTAGAGATACTAAGGAGCAGAATGCAACAAAAAAAGGTTAAAGCCAGAAGTTCAAAGTAGTAGGAATATTCACGCGATGGAATATCACCGATGAATTTATATTGCTGCTTGAGATCAGATTGTACAAGTGATTACCTGCAGCTAGCTACGTGTAGCAAATGCAGACCTACCTGGTCCAGTATCCTTCCTGCTTCCTGGACAGTGTGTAGTAGTGGTGTTTCTGTGAGGGTGTACTTTGATTTGATGTCATTCCAATCTTTGCGGTATTTAATCTAAAAAAGAGAGTGGTCATGTAATAAGGCATTTAAAGTTGAAAAGAGTGCTGGAAAGGGTCATAACGTTCAAGAAATTCTGAGCAATGTAGTTTAGGGAAATCAAACCTAGACATCTTTATGAACTGATGACTTTATGTTAGAAAATAAATATAAAAGTAGGTAGATAAGCTTTGGGTAGAGATAACAAGAAAAGCCATATTTAATGATAGTGGAGACCACAATCTGATGCCATTGTCTAATCTTATGAAAGAAAATAATATTCTTACATCATTTAGGATCTCGCCACTTTGTTTGGCTGTCACATAATCCACTCGATCATCCACAGGGGTAAAATTGAGAGTTTCGACCTTGGTCCGATATTTTTGCTGCAGAGAAATGATACTATGAGACAAAGTAGGTGGTTTTATAAATGGAGGAAAGAATACATTATTGTTTTTTCATCTATATTTAAAGTGCCTTGTTTCTAAGTAAAGCATATATTGAAATGTGTTTTCTTGGCACTTTGGCCTTCTTATTTTGATATTTAGAAAGAGAACAATCAACATGTCCATAGAGTTCACTATTTTTGTACAGCAACATCACCCCACCCCAATTCCTGCAGTGTACTGAAATTCTAACACATTTGGAGTCAGTGGACACACATGTTGGGCAGGGATAACTTTACCCCCAGAAAAATGTTACTGTTGGGAAGGCCGTTTAATTATCTATAGAATGCCCAGGAGATCCTCATCTGCTATGAATTTGATCAGGTATTAAATCTCACCAGGAATAATGGAATTTGAGAGAGATAGGGCAGCATCATTTTGGATAAGTGTGTCTAAAGCAAATAGAAGTGTTTCTGATTGGTGAAATGCCCTGTGGGGGTATCAAAGATTGCACAATGCAGATTGAACAGTTTATTGCTCAACTTCTTGTGAAAAATGCTTAATGGTGACAGAAAATCATTACCTCACTGAAGATATCAGCAGCGTGTTTGGCGTGATTCACTGAAACAGAGTCATTCGGCATCCACCCAATTCCCCGCAACCATTCCAAGTCTGCCTTGTAAACTGCCTGTGAAGACAAAAAGCAAGTGATGAGGTCAGTAGCCTTGTTGTTCCCCACCAATATTTCACAGGAACCAATTTCCCCCTTTCCATGGAAATGAAGAAAAAATATTACAAAAGTGTTATATATGTTTCTAAATACCCCTTTGGGGGAGGTATATATATTGGTATGTAGTATTTTGGGTGGTATGTAGTATTAATTTTTCCTCCCAAGCTACAGAAAGTTATCATTTTCATAAGCATCCTCTTTGACACAATATGATCAAGGAATATTTTTCAAGTGCCAATTATATCCATTATAAGTTGGAATATCTCTTTGGATTTTCTGATTTTGCTCCCACACCTGCTGCAGGCAACCATAACTATCAATGGTAATAATAAGCATTATTGTACCACTTTAAGGTTTCCAAAGGGTTTGCATGTTATCTCATATTATTACATTTACAACTACGTCAGAGGATCAAAGTGCATACCAAAAGAAAATGAAAGAACCATGTAAAGTGGACTGAGAGAGAGAACCTTGTATCTTATAGGGCGGGAAAGTTATAGTTAGGTAACAATAAAGAAACTCTCTTCATATTTTATAGGCTTTCAAATGGGCAGGCTATTAATTTATGGACTCTTCAACTTCTAACCATGTATGGTATGTACATGTTGGATGACATGACAAATTATTGGAATAAAGAGAGTTGAAATGTAGCAAACTTACATCACTCTGTAACTCATAGGCTTTCTTTGCTTGAATCACATCATTCTGGTCTGGCAGGCACGTCCATTGATGAAGATAATTGTGGTAATCCACATCACTGACCAGGGCCTGGCTGTTTTTAGAATGTACGATAGAAAGCATATCTTCTGGGCTTTTGAACTTGGTCTTCCACTTGCCCCAGTCCAGCCTGTATTCTCTTTCATTCTGAATCTTGTCTGCTATCAAGGCCCAGCGTATCTTGTTGTCATCTCTGGCAGTAAGGGTTCCAACATAATGTCCCTTCTGCTTTTCATGGTCCAGTTTGTATTTATACTGGAGAAAAAAAATGATGGAGCACAATTTGAACCACAAAAATCTCTTCTCATATAATCACTGGACTTGTCTAAATGAAAATAAAAAGAGAGAATCCCCCAAAATTCAATCTTACATCACTGGCAATCTCTCTGGAGGCCTTGGCAGCCTGGATTGGAATGGCATCTAGCCTCACATCACAGCTCATCTTCATTTCATCCCACCCTTCTTTGTAAAGTTTCTTAAGAGAAAGAAATACAAAGCATTAGTATGCATCGTATTTGAAACTAGCTCCCAAGAATTAGATGGGATAATGGTATCATGCCAGGGACATGAGACTGTGGCACATGATTAAAACTCTACTCTGACAAAAAACTCAAGACCAGGCAAAATGTGTCCCCAAGTAAGAAAAATGAAAGAATTCTTTAAAATAGCCTTTTTCAATGAACTGAAAGAACATGGTATTTTGTGGGGGTGGGAAAGTTGTAGCAAAGTAACAATAAATAAAACATCTTTATATTTTATAAGCTATCAGATGGAGAGGCTATTAAGTCCTGGAGTCTTTAACTTCTCCCTGAATTCAGTACATTTGAGTAAAAACCTAAAACAAGCCAACCAAAAAGAATCCCTACGTCTCTGGTCCACAGCCTCTGATGCTTCTTAAATTACATAATATTGATAATATAGTATTGTTCACCTACACTTGAGTTCTGGGGACCAGTCCAAAGAAAGTATCTTGATTTGTTCTAAATTTGTCCTTGATTTACCCATTTTATGGACAATGGCAATAGATATCTTGGTCAGCTATTTCCTACACTCAGCTAACTTTATGATGCAATATACTAGCAACTTACAATACTGTTATGTTCAATCCCTCGTATCGAAGGTATCGATGGAGTCAATACAAGGGGTCTTCTGGTTTTCTATAAATAAAATGCTGAACATCCTCTCAATTTAGCCACTTGGAAGGAATGGAAGGTTACCTTGGATTTACAGAAATCTTTAGGATAATCCTGTGCTCCAATTTCTTCCATCCCACTTGTATTGATGAAATGTTACTGGAAAGCTTTAGCTTCATAGGAGCATTTGAATATTAGGTTTGCAAGTACTATTTCTTGTGGAATTACTGACTGACAAACACTGCCATTTAGTTATATAGCAAAGCAGAGTGCCTGTATCCCAAGGACTCATTGTTTCTCTCAAAAAGATGTAAACATTCAAATCATAGTAAATAATAGTATTCTTTTTTGAGTCAATGCACATTCTTCACAATGAGCCCCGGAAATCTCTGTGGCAAATGAAAGTCGTCTCTCTCTTCGTCCACTTTATCCTCATTCTTTTTCCCCTTATCCCCACTGCTATAGATGGCATAGCACCAATAGCAGTATGCCAAGCAACTCATTTTCTGACTTTCATTTAAGGTCTGTGTTCCACATTCATTCAATGTTCTCACCATTTGCTCTGAGGATTTTGTAGCCAAGCGTCCCTGAATGACTCCTTGAAGTAGTATAACAAGACCAAGGTAGTCATTTTTCAAACATGACAAAATCACTAATATACTTACATTGCTCACGTTAAGAGCATTTGCTCTGGCCAGGTTGATTTCTGGGGTATCTGGCATGATATGGACTGAGGTTTTGTCTTTGTCCCAAACTTCTCTGTACTTGGGCTGTGAGGGAAGGATAAAACAGCAAGTGAAAATCACTATGTGAAGGGATAGGATTGCCAGCTCTATTATACAACTTTTAACTTTTTTTAATCCAAAAATCCTAACCAAGAACAGACACAGCACAAATATTTCTGCAGCAGACACAAATAAATAGCCTACATTTAACAAGAAATCCGAATTATCAATTTGAATTGCAGTTCATAGATCTAGATAACTAATAGAATGTCATATCACTAACACTAATTGTTGATTGTTGTTGATATATGACAACGGGAATAAATTACTTGGTCAAATATTTCTTATAATTATCTAACTTTGTGATATGATAAAGTAGCAACTTACAATACTGATATTCTCAGCATTTGTCTTAGCAAGGACAACTTCAGGAGTGTCAACAATACTTGTATACTTAAGGTCCTTCACAGGTGTCCGATAGACACTGTCGCACAAAATCTCCTGGGCATTCTTGACTCTCAGTATCTCAGGAGAACCTTCTGGCATCCAGCCAATACCACGCAACCACTCCAAATCAGCCTTATAGATGGCCTAAGATAAAATAGGAAGGAACGAGTTGTCTCTTGTTATCGTATTTCAAACACCGAAGCAATGGAAATGCCTTATATAATAAAAGATGTACAATACAAAATATATACATGGCAAAAGAGCTTTTTGTTATGAGCAACAATTCTTTTATAAGAGTCTGATTTGGGATGCTTAGGAGCTTTTGATTCCTTACAAATAGAAATGCCTTGGGTCTCAAGCTTCCTTGAAAAGCTTTTTGATATGTTTATATAACTACTATCTAAACTGGATGGATTTTTAGACTAGCGCTGATTGGCTATGACTAGAGAGAATGGCAACCATTTAAAGAGTCTTTCCCCAGTACCATAATTCTTGGTTACAGCTAAGTTAACAAACAGTTCAGGTTACCAGCAGAGTATTGGAAATTGGTCCCTTATATCAATACCCTTTTAAGCACACGCACACACACACACACACACACACACACACACACACACACACACACACACACACACACATGGAGTATTTCTTAGTTGTTAGTATTCTCCCACTTCAAATTATTTTGTATCTGCTTATGTGTACGTATGTTCTATACCTCAGTAGAATGTAAACCCATCAAGAGCAGGAAATGTTTCATGTATTTTTGTCTTGATAATCCCAGTGAATAAATTAATAAATAATAAGTAAATGCTGCATTGAAAATGCATGTGTAGGGGCAACTAGGTGGTCCAGTGAAGAGAGAGAGCCCTGGCCCTGGAGTCAGGAGGACCTGAGTTCAAATCCGGCTTCAGACACTTAACACTTACTTGCCGTGTGACCTTGGGCAAGTTACTTAACCCCAATTGTCCTCAAAAAAAGAAAAAAAAGAAAAAAAGAAAATGCATATGTAATTTCTTCATGAACTATGTGGTTTCCCAGATGATGACAATCAAATAATATCAGATGATATCAGATTGGATACTGGTTTTAAAAAGTCCATCATTTTGTATTTGCTAATAGTAGTTAATATGTCATGGTACAAATGAAGTAAGGCAACAGTGAAAGCAACGTTATGCCTTAAAAAGGAAGCATGTTCTCTTTTTCCTTCTGGGACTATTCTTTGTCCTATAGGTTCAGAAGGCCTATCCCCTGAGAAGACAATCTTCTCAAGAACATAGATTATGTGTGTGTATACATATGCATATACACATATATCTATATCCATATCCATATCTACATCTACATCTATCTATCTATCTATCTATCTATCTATCTATCTATCTATCTATCTATCTATCTGTCTATCCATCCATCTATCTATCTATCCATCTATCTATCTATCTATCTATCTATCTATCTATCTATCTATCAGTTCTTCAGGTTCATGATGGATAGGCATTCAGTAATGACTCAGCAAGAACCATGCCTCGCAAATCATAGAATTTTAGGGATGGCAAGGACCTCAGTGACCATGTAGCCCAACATGTACATGAAAATGAATCACCACTACTAAAAACTCTCAAAGCAGCCTTCCAGTTTTCACCTGAAGGCCCAACTCATATGGGTCTTGGGAAGAAAGCATTGTCTAACCCTTAGGGTATTATAATAAATGTGAATAGATATTGCACTATTCAATATTGAAGTTCCTCAAGAAAAAAGGATTGATTTTTCTCTGGGCTCTAATAAGAGAGAACCCATTCCTTCCTGGGGAAGCCCCTTCTACTCATAGATATCTCTAATTGTTTGGAAGTTTTTCCTGGCATTAATCTTAAATTTACCTTGTTATAACTTCTACCCATTACTCTTGGTGGTACTTCCTGGGGCCAAATAGAACAAATCTAATCCATTACCTGGGCAATCTTTCTCTAGTGTTAGTTATGCTGAAGTTTGAGAGAGTTAAGTTTAGAACAAATAAAAAGAAAAATTAAGATATACAATGAATGTTAAATTTATGGAAATCATTATTCCTAAGAGATGGCATAGGATAAAGATATAAGTAGATTTTGAAGTCTTCTATAAACTGACATATGAATAAATCATGATTAAGAGGAGAATATACATATATTTAATTTTATTTGTTACCTTAATCTGTTATTTTACTTCTATATCTCATGTTTCCTTCTAAGTAACTTTTTCTAAGAAGACCAAAGACTGTATAGTTAGCAAGTTGCATAAGCAAGTTCATATATGACACATTGAAAATATGAGAATGGTCAGGCCACAGTGAAATTATCATGCTGTATTCAGCAATGATACCAATTTCATGGATAAATAGAAATGGAAAGGTGAAATTTCACTAGCAAATGAATTTATTTAATTAAATTGAATTAGTCATGGAACAACATGAAAGTCTGCTATTACTCTCGATCCCCATCACTGAACAGGTCAAGAGCAGGAGGTACTTTTGGGTTAAGGAAAACAATCCAATTGGTAAAAGACTGAGAAGCCCAAAGTGAAATCCTTTTATAGACTGAGTTTTCTTGGATTATTATGGCATTACCCAAACTATTGGAAATGTTTTAACAATTAAAAACTTCACTGGGCCTAAATTAAATCTGGATCTCTAGGGAGACCCATGTACTTACATCACTTTGCAGGTCATAAGCTTTCCTGGCTTGGATCACATCATTCTGATCAGGAAAGCATGACCAGCGGTGGAGGTATTGACGGTAATCCACATCACTCACTAATGCCTGGCCTTCTTTGGCAGCACTGATAGACACCATGTTCACTGGTATAGAGATCTTGGCTTTGTTGTCATTGTAAGCTTTCTTATACAATCTGTCATTCTGCATTTTCAGCACTTGAGCAGCCCAAGAAAGCTTGGGGTCTTCCTTTGCAGTGCGACATCCAATGTAATGACCCTTCGTTCGCTCATAAGCAGATTTGTAGAGGTACTGGTAGGCACAAAGAGAAAAAAAAAGAAGTTATTTTTCTGAAAATTTCATTGCTTTTAGGAAGGCTTTCCAGATTAACACCATTTTACTCTAACTGATCTTTTACTTGGCACCTATTTGTCAATTTTATACTTTATCCTTTAGCATTCATTCATTTCCTTCTTTGTCATTTCTATCACATCATCCTATGTATGCAAGACAGAATCATGGAATTTGAAGGTTGGAAGAATCCTTAGTGAACATTCTGCCCACCTCAAGCACAAAAAGTATTCCCATTGTAACATACCCACAAAGTAGTCATCCATTCTCTTTTTAATGACTTCTGAGGAGGGGGAACCCACCACCTGTAGAAGTAGCCCATTCCACTTGTGGATAGCTTTAATTGTTAGAAACTCTTTACTGATCTCAAGCTGGATCTTCCTTAAAATATTGCAATACAGCTATCATTTCCCTCCTAGTTTTCCTTTCTCCAGGTTAAACATGCCCATTTCCTACACCTGATTCTCCATATGCATATTTTGCTTTCCATAACTGGATAGAGGCCATAGCATAATGAATTCATGTCAGATATGTCATAAAGGAAATTCTTTTTCAGGCATAGGTTGGACTAGATGACCACTAAGGTTTCTTCCATGATTGTTTCTAAGCTCCAATACTTTCTACTTGTGTGACTACAAACAAGATACTTAACCATTCTAAAACTCACCTCCTCCATTTGTAAAATGAAAGTCACAATTATTGTACCATCTACATCATATGGGTGTTGGAAAAAATATTAGTAACTCTTAAATGATTATAACAAATGTGAGTGATTACTGGCCTGCTCCAGGAGTTCCTCAATAAAAAGAAGTGATTTTTCTTTAGGCTCTAATTCTGGTCCCCCCTCCCCACACCATGGTCTTTAGTGTAGTGCTCTGTCTACATCCAGTAGGGATTCAATAAATACTTATTAATTAATTGACATTGAGAAGATATTTGAAAAATAAATGACTATACTTAAACATGATAACAAATAGAAGTAGGTAGACTTTCCACTATCATTAGTACATTGTGTTCAAGTCCCAAACTCAACAAATATTCAAGCAGCTTAATTTAAGGACCTTGGATAAGGCCTTATTCAGAAATGAAAAGGAAAAGAGCAGAGGTCTTACCTCACTAGCAATGTCTCTTGAAGCCTTGGCATGCTTAATTCCAATGGCATCTGCTCGTAGGTCATAAGCCTTCATCTTGACATCTTCCCAGGCTTGTTGATATTGTTTCTGAAAACAGAAATCACCATGCCACAATCAGTTTGCAGAAAGTATTCATAGCCCATGTTTAGCAAGACATATTCAAGGAAACAGGCATTATGTTGAGAACTAATTTTGCCTGAAGATTTATTAGTGGCCTCATTTCAATTTGAGCTTGAGATATACCAAATTTGTAATGATACAAAGTAAAACAGTCTCTCAATAAAATGGGGACTACATTAATTTTTTTTTACATCTTAACTAGTATTAAAAAATGAACATTTTTATGTACGAATATAACAAACGAGATTTTTATGTGGTCGCTAATTCCTACTACATACAGCTTGCTTTTAAAAAACTAAGTTTATTGCTATCTTGTGTTTTAACACTTTCTACATTTTCTTCTAACTCCCTTGCCTCTATCCACCCAAAAGAGCCATGCTTATAAAAAGAAAGCTTGCTTTAAAAATGTGATAAATTCAACGTTACTTTCAAAGTTGCTCTGCTATTTCCTCTTGACCTTCCTTCTGTTCTGTCTTGTGTATTAAAGAAATGTTTCAATGACAAAACTCTTTAAAGAAGCCTTAATTAAGTGTGAAAAAGTAAAAAAAATGAGCATGAAACTGTGAACTTTTTCTTCTGTCTCTTTTGAAATGTTTCTGATTTTTTTATAATTCTTAAGTTCATAATAAAAAATAAAAGTTTAAAATGTAGTGTTCAGTCTTCAGAGAAAATGATGATAGCCCATTAAAAGACTAACTTCTCTGAAGCCCTTCCATTTGTTTCTCTGTGTTTTATTCTTCAAGGCCCCTGTCCTATAGCTCCTGCTTAGCCTTAAAGAACAGGAATAGAAAGAAGTAAAAATATCAGGTGTCAAATACTATTGAATATTTTTAGGTACAAAAAAGACATCACAGGAGCAGATATGGCCCACACATACATTGTTGTAGGGAGAAGATGGCTTTTGTTTTAGTATCTTACATTGCTGATCTGCATGGCGTTGATCTTGGACTGCAGCATCACAGGTGTGTCAACAGGGATGTTCACATTTGCTTTTTCCTTATCCCAAGCATCTCGATATAATGGCTGGCAATATGTAAACCAAAAAAATGCCATTACGAATATGTTCTATAATATTAATTATTAATCTTCATATTATCTTAATAATTCTGTCATCTTATTGCTAAATATGATGCTCTTTCCTAGGTGGCTTTTTTGGGGGGTAAAAACCCAAATGTTGCAGTACTAACAAGCTCTATAAGGAAAAAACAATTTATAGGCACATTACTTTAGGACTGGAAGGGATCTTTAAGGTCATATAATTTCAACTCATTTTATAGTTATGAGGAAACTGAAGTACAAGGAAACTAAATGATTTCTCCAGGGTCCTGCAGGATATGAGTGGCAGTGCTGTATTTGAACTCGGAGTCTGTACCTTGAAAACTAGCATTCTTCCCATTGTACCCCAGATGACCCATCAACATTGTTAAGCAGAAAGTATGAGCCTGGGTGTATTAGCACATTCTACCCATGCCCTACACACATGCCTGTGCACATCAGAAATCTGAAAATGGTCATATCATTCTTAAATTCCCCTTTAACTCTTGATATCTTATGATATCTTATCTCTGGATAGAAAGAAATGTATAACTGCCGTTTCTATGAGTCATTGCCTGACCCAAATTATTTATTAGAGCCTATAAAATGTCCAACTAAGTCTGAAAATGTCCACTTTACTCATGTTTACCAAATCTGTAAAGGTCAACAAGCTTTAGTTTGTTGACAACTTCATTTAAAAGTGGAGTTTATACATTAATTGAGAATAATGGATATCCAAATTTATGTATAATTCTGCAAAATCCTATTGATTGTACAAATGTTTTAAAATGTCTCATTTTAAAAGATCGGCATTATAGAAAATATTTAGAGGTCTCTTTGCTATGGATTGCCTTTGAAAATTTGCAGGTGATGTCAGTCTAGCCCAAGAGGTCTTGGGTTTAGTTCCTTTAACTCCCTGTCAACCTCACCTCACTGATTTGCAGAGCATTAGTCTTTGCCAGGACAACTTCAGGGGTGTCAACAATACTTGTAAATTTGAGGGCTTCAGGCCTTGTACGGTACAGTCTTTCATTCACTAGCTCTTGAGCATGCTTTACTCTATTCACTTCCACAGAATCTTGCGGCAACCATCCGATACCCTTCAACCATTCCAGGTCTGATTTGTATACATTCTAAAGTAAACAGATGAAACAGATACAAAGAAGATTTAAATCTCAATGTGAGAGCTTCATGCCTCTGATCTACATGCAATCTGTCATTGAGCTGATGGTGTTTTATCTCCTCCACAAGAATCAAAGCATTGTTTGGTTTGCCTTCAACATTATGTTTTATATGCCGATGTTTGTTTTTCCCCCAAGCAAAGCTACGAGGACATTCACAAAGCTGACAAGAAGGACTTAAAAGCAGTGCTTATTGATAAGGCAATAATAGTAAATTTATGCTCTTAAAAAAAAACTAGTATGGACTTTGTTTCTGATCATTAGAAATTTATCTTTGGAATAGAAGATTTGAGATAAGACTGATTTCTTGCAAAATTAGATATATTTGGTTTCTTTTTAAGGCTAGATTTTCTAATATCTACAATTCAATTTTACAAATTGAACTCAGGAGGTTTTTAACTCTGACCCCCTTCACTCCCCAAAGAGAGAGGTCTGCTTCTCATTCTTTATAAATTCATAGACAATCCAGACATAGGGTGAGAAAAATGACTTGAAGAAAACTGAATCATATCTAATTATTGCAGAGTCTTAGGACAGCAAGTATTCACAAATATAATCTGTGGTTTCCTAAAGCCATATTAGGTTTATTAAGGTATTAATATTAATCTTCTCATTAGGAAACACTCATTTTAAAAGCATTGCTTGGGAATAAAATGATTCTATACATACATCACTCTGAAGTTCATAGGCTTTCTTAGCCTGGATCACATCATTCTGGTCTGGGAGACATATCCACTGGTGCAGGTAATTGCGATAATCCACATCACTAACCAGGACCTGGCATTTCTTGGCCTGAACAATCGCCATCATGTCCAGCGGAGTATTGTAGTAAGCCTTGGACTTCTCATAAGCTTTCTTATACTCCCTGTCACTCTGGATCTTGGCAGCATGGATAGACCACACCAACTTGGGGTCATCTTGAAGGGTACGGAAACCCACGTGGTGGCCCAGTTGTTTCCGATAACCTTCTTTATACTTGTACTAAATTAGTGAAAAATCAGACAAAAGCACAAGTGTAAAAAACATTAGCCTAGGATCTTTTGCTTTAAATGTTTGAAAAAATGCCTTCTTAAAATTTTAAAATATCTTCTCTGTAAATTGCAACATTATTCACAGTATTTTAGTCCATCTTAGGCAAACTTTGATTTCTTAAAAGATAAGAGGATAGAGCAGTATGATAAGGAGGGGAAAGGACATAGGATAGTAAATAGGAGTAGGGAAGGTATGCCAAGTATAAAATTTATACATATTCATGTATAAATTTTATATATAAAACTATATATATGTATGACAATAAGAAGATGAATATGTATGCTAGGTAGATGGTGTTTGCTGGGGTAAAATAGAAGAGGAAGGCAATTGGGTAATAATATGAGCTTTAAGCCTCTGATAAAGAATTTCCTTTCAGTAGTCAAATCCTCTCTGGATTTCAAGAAGAGGAATGACATTCTGGAAATGGAACTAGAGGAACATAATCCTGTACTGTACAAGCTAAATTGAACAAAGGAGGAGACTAGAAACTGAGCAGGGGCCACTGCAGTAGTCCCTCTTTAAATCAGAAGTGAGAAAGAATGACATAGGGAGAACCTCTAGAACAGACTGGCAGAGTGTAAAGGCTAACAAACAGGGGTGGTCTAGAGAAATAAAAGCCATAGATTAGTGTAAGATTAAGGCAGAAAAATATAACTTCCCTTTTTATTCTACTTTTCCTTTTGCTCCGTGTTCTTTGTTAAAGTTTATAAGACTTTAACAGAGCCTTGGTGGAGCATATGGGCCCCTTATAGCCCTGGACTAGATTCAGCTTGAGAACAGACTGAACCACCTGTTCAGGAGGCTGATATGAATTCTCCCAAGTCCCACCCCCAATCCAGTACTATAAGATGTTGTCTGAAGTTTCAAGAAAGAACACAAAATCATTCTGAGAGATCAAACAGTTGCCAGAGTTCTAGGCACTGGAGAGAAGAAGACAAAGGATTGGGAAGGGCAGAAGGCGAATAGGGACAGGGAATTTAAATAGAAACAGGGTTCATACAAAAGGGGGACATCTTCCTGATCAGCTCAGAGGAAAGTCCCTCTTTTCTGTCAACACAGGGCATACCTGATAAGCTTATTCCAATACTTCTGCTATTTTTCTTGTTATCACATTCCCAGTGTCTGGACTTTGTCTACTTGTTAACAGTGATCTAAGGGGACCACCCAGCCTTTCTCTAACAATGGTTACAAGTTGTAGGGCCTGAATGATAGCTTCCTTGTAGCCATTATTTTCATTTTCGGGGGGTAGTTTTAAATAAACTTCAAAACATATTTAGGATTGTTATAGCTAAGTAACTAGAAATCTTGTGTTGAATCATTGTCTAAATTAAGAGTTCTTAACCTTTTTCTGTCATGTTTGGTGAAACCTATGGATTATTTTTTTTTTCAAAATTTTATTTTATTTATTTTTATTTTTTGCTTTTTGGAGGGCAATTGGGGCTAAGTGACTTGCCCAAAGTCACATGGCTAGCAAGTGTGTCAAGTGTGTGAGGCCGAATTTGAACTCAGGTCCTCCTGACTTCAGGGCCGGTGCTTTATTCACTGTGCCACCTAACCACCTCACCTATGGATTATTTTTCAGAATAATGTTTTTAAATGCATAAAATAAGACAAACAGGATTACAAAGGAAATAAATTATATTGAAATACAGTTATCAAATTAAAAAAAATAAGTCTATGGACCTCAGGTTAAGAACCACGGGTAAACAATCAAAACTTTGCTAAATTGTCTATCGTAAAAACTTAGATACTATGGAAAAGACACTATGAGATTTTAGTGTTTCTGTTGACTCTTGATTACTTCCCAAAGACTGAGGATACTTCATGATGCTTTATTTCTGGTTCAAAACACTTTTTAGGAGTTAATAAATAATGTTAACATGGTTTACAAATCTGTTTTCAGGTATCATGAATCTCCATTACCAGGTCTTGGAATTTTCAACCCGTTAGATTTTTTTTTAAGTACAAAACAACATGAAACATTTAGAGAATGAGAAAAAAAAAACAAATTAAGGATATTTAAAAATTAGCTAGTCTCATTTCAAACACTTTAATGGACTTAACCAATAGTTCAGTAGTTCAACTGAAATGAGAAAAAAGTAGAAATTGTACCTCACTAGCAATGTCTCTAGATACTTTCGCCTGTTTGATTTCAAGGGCTTTCTCATTTATATCATAACCCTTCTGTTTCGCCTCATCCCAGTCTCGTTGATATAGTTTCTGTGAAGGAAACATAGAAATTAGTTAACAAGTAAATAAAGACAGTTGATTATACTTAGGCCAAACAAGCAGACCCTGATTAGGGTTTGACATTCAAGCAAGTTTGTATTGCAGTCCAGGCACACATGCATGCATATCCATGGCACTTGTTGATTGGTATATATTGTGCTGAAATGTATATCTCAAAATAATTCAGACACTGAAAGGAAGGCTAAGTATAAAATATATGGTATGAAGCTATGAGCAAGGTACAAAATAAGACCTTATGTTGTTTTACCAGTTCTTTCCAGAGAAATGAAGATTGGGGTGGAGAACTGGGACTTGGAGAGAGTAGATTTCAAGTACTATATTTAAAGGTCTGTCTTGTGGGGGAGGGATTTTATTTATTTTTTTAGCCCCAGGTGGAAGGATCAGGAATAATGAGTGGAAATTACAGGGAGGTAAATATAAGCTTGAGGTCAGAAAAAGCTTCTTAACAATCAGAGTTGAATGAACTTGAGAGGGTGGCCTCCCTCTCCTTGAAGCCTTCACTGAAATATAACTACTTATTGGGCATATTAGAGTGGGAATTCCTTTCAGAAATAAATTGTATTGGATGGCAGCCAAGGTCCTTTCCAACTCTTCATTTCTGTGATCTGTGATACTGTGAGTCTTCTGCTACTTCACCTTGATGTTATGATAACTGTACTTCTCTCTCCTTCCCCCATAAGACCTTTTCTAACCTGGAGTCTTTGGGTCCCTAGTACAAAAGGACATTGAATGTTTCCACAGAGTATTTGGCCAGTAGTATCCTTTATTTCCAGTTATCAAACAGGGAAACTGATGTACCAGATACAATATATAACTTTTCAAGACTAAAAGAGAGTTCCCATCAGAATCAGAAATAGGAGTACAGGATCATGCTACTTACTCCAAGATCTATTTATGTATCCAAATTGCCTTCTACCAGAGTTTTTAAAATATATTTTACCTTTGATATATTTTTAACTCCTTTAATATAGGAAATCTATCTATCTATATCTATATTTGGATTTCATCAGTGTGAGGCAACAACAGGTGTGGAAAATCCCTCCACTAATGCTAATCATAAGTGTTTGTTATTGATAGTCTCACAGAGTTGCCTATGGCACTGAACCAGGATATATCTTTAGGCAGGAGAAAACCCAGCTTTTGCTTTTTCAAAGGCTGACCCTACCTAAGGTTTCTTCTCAGTAAAGAAAATGTTACTAAAGGGGAAAAAATATCAAATATCATTAGAAGTTTTCAAAATTTCTTGTTGCCTATTAAGCCATTTCCTATATGTTCAACAGACTGATGAGCATTACAGCATGAAAGAATTTACATTTCATTTCCATGAATCTTACCTTGCTGATCTGCAGGGCATTGAGTTGAGCCTGTAACATCTCTGGCGTATCAGAAGGAATGTTGATGTTTGTCTTATCTTTATTCCAGGCATCTTTATATAACCACTGATGAGAGAATAGAAATATTGTCACTCCTACATAGAGTCAGAGAGTTTATTCCTATGATACAATATTACTTTATGTTTATATAATGCTTTTCTACATATCATGTTTGTTGACAATTTTTTAGAGAAAAAGAAAATTTTTCTTCCTATTGAAAAATCTGAAATACTTTGAAATAGTTGGAAAAAAGTCAAGTTCCCTTGCAATTGTGCCAGAATTTCACAAGTATGTGGCTTCTGTCTCATGGTCGTGACAGAAAATTCTATGGAAAACTAAAATAGTTCACATTTATATAGCTCTAAGATTTGTTCTTCAGAACAACCCTGAAAAGCAGCTAGTACAAGGTTGTATATCCCCATTTGACACATCGGAAAGTTGTGATTAATGGAGGTTAATGACTTGCCTAAGATCATAGAACTAGTAAACATCAGAAGTGGGACTTGAAGCCAGATCTCCTGACTCCAAGTATAATATTTTTTTCCCTCTAAATTATGCTATCACTATCATTCCTTCAAAGCCCAGTCCCCTCGTTCATTCTAGGTAGCACTGTCTGAAAAACAGGGAACATCAGCTCTAAGATACATCTTACCTCACTCATTTGCAGAGAATTGGCCTTAGCCAACACAACTTCAGGAGTGTCAACAATATTTGTGAATTTCAGGACTTCTGGTCGTGTTCGATACAGTCTCTCATTTATGAGATCTTGGGCACACTTCACTCTAGCCATCTCCACTGAACCTTGGGGCATCCAGCCAATGCCACGTAGCCAGTCTAGGTCAGCTTTGTACACATTCTGCAAAAAAAATGTCACACTTTAAATTTTATGATGAGTTTCAGATAGAACTAATAATTAACTGAAAAATAAAAAATTTAATATTATACATCTCACATTTGGGAAGAATTAAAAGAATGGAAAAGGCTTTTATTGGGGGACAAATACCTCTTTCCACTTTTAAAAGTAAAGCCACTTAGCACATAGGTTTTATATCAGTGCCAGAAAATGCCAGCTTACCCCATTACAACCCATGTTTACCAACACCTAAATACTGACACTAAAGAGCACATTACTTACATCACTTTGTAGTTCATAGGCCTTCCTTGCTTGGATAACATCATTTTGATCTGGTAAACATGTCCAATGGTGCAAGTAGTTGCGATAATCAATATCACTGACCAGGGTCTGGCATTTTTTAGCTAGCAAGATGCCCAACATATCCACTGGACTGCTGAACTTGGTCTTCCACTTCTGGAACTCTTTCTTGTACTCCCTCTCACTTTGAATCTTCCCTGCGTGTATGGACCACATAATCTTGGGATCATCTTCCACGCACTGAGCTCCAATGTGGTGACCCTTCTGTTTCTCATAAGCTTCTTTATATTTGTACTAGTAAACACCAAAAATCAGATTTTAGATATGTTGTCATATAGATGACAGTCACAGTGACTACATCAGCTGGTTTTGCTTGCCTTTTTCTTAGTTACACAGGAGGGCTGTCAGAAGTGAGGTACACTATATAGAGAAATGATTATAATGCAAAAATAAAAGAAACCCATTTTTAAGGAAAAAGAAATAAGAATCCTTGCTACAATCAAGCAGGTTTTGATAGTTCCTGGCAGCAATAACAACAACAAAATTAAGGCAACTAGCAATAATTTCATACTTTACCTTGGTGTGAAAATTTTGGCATTCTTGAACAATTATAAACTAAATCTTAAATATTACAAAACTAAAAATAGTTGCATTTTAAGTTTTTCTCGTTGACATTCTTTCAAACCCATTTAAAAGCAACTCTAACTATTATTGTCAAAAATATCTTTTTTTTCCCTTTTCTGAAAATATACTGGCTTACAATTTACTTATTTCTTTTTCCAATAGAAAGTACCAGAGGAAGGCCAAAAAGCTAAGAAGTTAGATCTGGGGAAATGCATGCAGAAGGACTCCTAAAGAAGCTACCCTGCTGAACTGTAGGAACATCTCATATTCTGGGGTCTGTGAGAATTCAGTTGAAAGGCACTCACATCACTGGCAATGTCCCTTGAAGCCTTGGCACTTTTGATTGGAATGGCATCAGCTCTCAAGTCATAGTCCTTTGCCTTTGACTCATCCCATCCTTGAGTATAAAGTTTCTAGGAAGAGGAAAAACAAGCAAGATGAGAATAAGCAGCTTAGATGGCTCAAAAGTAGAAAGGAGGAAAGTGTTAAGATGAAATGGTACTTTATATATCTTAGTAAACAAAACCAAGCCAAGAAACATGCTTACGTGGCTGGTGTTAACAGAATTGCTCTTGGCCAGCAGGATTTCAGGTGTGTCTGGCATCACATGGATGGAGGTCTTGTCAGCATCCCAGGCTTCTGTGTACAGATGCTGTGGGGCCAAGAACAAACACTCATCTCAAAAACAAAGCAAAAAAATTCCCAGATATCTATCTTTCCTAACATTTTAAGAATCAGTAAAACCATCTCAAACCAAAAGGCTTCTTTTTATAGACTGAAAGGGGCAGATAGACATTCCATAGGTAATGTGAAATAATATTATAGCTTCTATTTCTTTCATGCTGAGGATTTCCTTGGCCATAGGTGCCCACAGAGGTCTACGTGGCCAATGACCTCCCAGCAAAGTAGAGATCCAGGATCTAAAAGGACCCCAAGATCCTGTGATGTAATGTGGCATAAAACAAGCTTCTGATCCTGAGAATCCATTCACACAGGCCTTTTTCATAGTCTTCTTTCATTTGAAAATGTGAAGCTAAAGTATCCACTGTCTCCATAGCAGAAACAATTCCATATAAGGAGGGTGGAGAAGGCAGATGTGTGAATTGTGACTTCAATTTGATCTAGTTCAATTAAAAAAATACTGATTATGTGCCCTTAAGAACAATAAGGGAATAGCCTACTATCCATAAAGAGAAAACAGAACATTTTGGAGAGCAGGGAGCCATTTATTCTGTGTTATAAATAAATAAATGAAAGAGCTCTTCACTACTCACTTCTGGGTTGAAATAATGAATATTTGACATCCACATAATGAATTAATTCAAGCAATACAAGGGAGTTGACAGTGTGAGTTGTCACTGCTGTCAAACTGTTCTCATTTTCCTGAACCCAGTCAGGATGAAAAATTAATAGTGTCATATATTCCAACCTGGCTTGGTAAAGAGATGTCATCTGGCTTAGCTTATATTATATGACAGTATATGTAAGATATTTGGATATATGTGTATATGTAAGATATGTATGCATATTCATTTAGTAATACCCCTCAGATCACTGCTGAATGATCCTTGGAAAATGATGCCCAGGGAGACCAATTCTCCTTCTGTCCTCTTAGTGGTAAAATGCTGTCAAGATACAGGCTTCCATGCCCTTGTGAGGAGCAAGGTTGAAAATATTACTCTGCTGGGACACAGAGGGCCAATGAAAAATGATAGGAAATGTTGACTCTTAGCACTTGAGGAGACCTTAAAACTTCCAAACATAGTTCAATAATAATAATCATTATTTTCATCATAATAATGATTGTATATAGTCAATTCCCACATTTTGCAAATGAGGAAACAGACAGAAGGGAATTATGTGACTTACCCTAAGATAAATTAGTTTATAATAATAATAATAGCTAATATTTGCATAGCACTTAGTATGTGCCAGCAACAGTCCTAAGCACTTACAAATATTTTCTCATTTGATCCTACAACAACCTTGGGAGATGGGTACTATCGTTATCCTTGGTTTTTGTAGGGTTTTTTTTTTGCTTTTTGGAAGGCAATTGGGGTTAAGTGACTTGCCCAAGGTCACACAGCTAGTAAGTGTTAAGTGTCTGAGGCCGGATTTTAACTTAGGTCCTTCTGACTCCAGGGCCGGTGCTTATCCTCATCTTACAGATAAGGAAACAGAGACAGAGATTAAAGGACTTGTCTAGGGTCACACAGCTAGTAAGTTTCTGAGGTCAAATTTGAACTCAGGTCTTCCTGTCTCCAAGTCCATGGTTCTTTCCACTGTGTAACCTAGTACCAGAGTCAGGACTCCTCTGTCTCAGTTCACTGCTCTTGACACACCAGCCTACTTCTTCTTAGATGTCATTTGTGGTACCAGATGAAATCCTGATCTCTTTAATGATACTTTACAGTTGTCTAGTTATTTAGCCTTCAGAACAGCTTCATAATATATCATTTCCTCTCATCCTCACAAACACCTGTGAGCTAGAGAGGACACATGACATCACCTCCATTTGATAAATACGGAAACTGAGGCTCAGGGAGGGTAAGTAACTTGCCAAGGTCATAGATCCATAGAGACTAAGACCTGTATGTTCTTCTGGTCCCTACTTAAGTGTTCTTTCCTCTGCACTTCAGAAGTGTCAAACTCAAATAGAAATGAGGTTACTAAACCATCACTTCATATTGACTTAGAAAACTACATATTAACAGTATCTATGTTCTACTATGTCTTTATTTATTTTATTAAACTTTTCCCAATTATATTTTAATCTAGTTGGCACTACACTTGGAAATGTGGAGGGAGAGCTGTGTCTTTGACACGTCTGCACTCCATCATGTTGTTCGCACATGGAGACAAAACATAGCTCCATCAAGGAATATGCTGGAAGCTCAGACAAACCAACTCTCCCAAAGCCACCTAACATTCCTGTGCCTAAAGAACAGCAAATCAAGGTGCGAGGGGAAGACAAGTAGATCGCCTTTCTGGACTGGTGGTACTTCTGGTTTCTCTCTCCTACTCACTTTATAGGAGGCACAGGTTTTTCACAGAGCTCAGAGGGAGTTCATTGGAAATTAGAGTGGTCCTTACTGTATGTGTAAGGTGAATTAGAATCTTTGTTTATGCTCTCATTAGGGATACTTCTAGCTTTCACCTGTAAGATATTTCTGAAAGGATGAGGACAATTCTCTGGCAGATGGGACAAAAGGCAGCCAGAAACTTACCTTGCTTACGGTCAGAGCATTGTTCTTTGCCAGCACAATTTCTGGGGTGTCTGTGATGCATGTGAACTTGAGCTGATCAGCAGGTGTGCGGTACTTCTTGTCACTTAAGATTTCCCCTGCTCTCTTAACTTTTTCAACATCTACAGAACCAATGGGAACCCATCCAATACCTCGCAACCATTCCAGATCAGATTTGTAAATGGCCTGAAAAAACAATGAAACAGAATCATTTTGGGAACCTTGGTGATGATTTAACTCATGTAGGAGTAAAATACTAAGCAAACTTATTTTATTTTAATGTTGTTTATTCTGGTTTCAAATATATAAGTTTATGTAGTCAGATATCTTGTACTGAGGTGACCAATATTTGAGACTTCTGAGGCAACAAAAAACAAACTAATCCTCAAGCATGATCCATTATAATTATGCAATACTATTTTGAAGAAAATTACTGCTTATCTCCTGAGGGAAAATTTTTTTCTTTGATTTCATTACATGTATGTCAACATTTCAAAATAAGAATCTTAAAATTACATAGTGCTTTATGACTATAGTGCATTTTATGTTTGCTATCTCATTCATGTCTTGAAGAAACCTAGAGAGTTTGGTAGTATTCGAAGTACTGTCCCCATTCTAAAGGTGAGAAAACTGAGGTACAAAGATTTATATGAGGTTACAGACCTAGTGAGTGGCAGAATAGGGCTTTGATAAAATCTTCTCATTCCAAGACTAGCACTTAAGGAGCCTGAAAAACTGAACATAGTTTCCAATATATTCTTGTATACTTCAAGGAATTAACTTGTTCCCAGAGCTTTTAAGAATCTGTCTGAATACTTTTCATTTTGAAATCTCAGCTAGCTATATTTTACTATCCTCCACAAAGTGGTCAATAGTCAAAAAAATGTGCACTCTGCATCTATTTCAAAAAACTTACTCCATTCATTGTAAGTAGACATTTTGTATACTCACATCACTCTGTAGGTCGTAGGCCTTGCGTGCCTGAATGACGTCATTCTGGTCTGGCAGGCACATCCATTCATGTAGAGGATGCCTGTAGTCTATATCACTGACCAGAGTCTGACACTTCTTGGCCAACACAATCCCCAGCATGTCCACTGGGCTGCTGAATTTGGTCTTCCACTTCTCAAAGTCCTTCTTATACTCCCTGTCACTCTGGATCTTGGCTGCATGTAGAGACCACATGATCTTGGGATCATCTTTTATGTCCCGGGCACCAATGTGGTGGCCCAGCTGCTTACGGTAGCCTTCTTTATACTTGTACTAGAAAGGAAAAGTGATATATGTATTTTATCTAACATTAATATTTGTAGGGAATTTTACAGTTTTTTTTTAAGTGGTTCATATAGATTCTATTTTCTTTCACTATCACAATGATTCTGTGAAGTAGTTAGGGAAAATATTACTACTCCCATTTCAGAGGTGAAGTAACCTCCAGAGAGGTTCAATGACTTTGCTCAAGGTCACATAGTGAGCAGAGAGCTGGGACTAGAGCCTGGATCTTCTGACTCCTAGTTCAGTGGTTTAAGCTTGCTTATTAGAGTTTCATGGTCTGCTATTGCCCAAATTTAAAACTACTCTTCATCTTAGACATTTTTCTCTCATGGACCTTCCATATTCTGGTACTGACAGAAATATGATGCCCCCAACATAATGCCATAATCTCCCCCAAAATGACACTATCCTCTTCCCCAAGATGACAAGAATCTCTCCAGTACTGGCTATACCTTCTCTCATGGTCCCTCAACAACTAAATCTAGAGAATGAAAAGGCACATTTCTTGTCCTTCTGAGCCAGTTTCAGATGTTACTTCTACTGCTGTGACTTAAAAACTTCTATTCATTTGGCATATACTCTGTTAATACATATTAGCCTATTTAGACTCTTGTCACAGTTATCTACTAGCTCTGAAGTCAGTCTCTTTTCTCAAGGGTTTCACAGTCTTATTTTCTACACCAACCCCCATATATATAGGAAGACCCATATATGTATGTAGGTATATATATGTGTGTGTGTGTGTGTGTGTATACACATACATACATGCATACATACATACATACATCCTGCCGTCTCCCAGGCTATCACTACTGGTCTGGTTTCACTCTCTTCCTTTCCTAGTCTTGAAACTAGTTCAGCAGGTCAACATTATACCACCCTTTACTCTTACACCCTTGCTTCCTTGTCTTATCACGGCTTATGCCTTGTCAAATTCTAGCTCCAGATTACCGTCTCCATCCAGCTCCTGCCTTCTTACTCATGTGCTGCTGAATGTAATAGAGGAAGTTACAAAACTGTGTTGACTCAATTCACTACAAATTTACTTGACCTAATCTTATTTGTGCTCTCACTGCTGAAAGGTAATCCTTTTACTCTTCTCTGACTCTGTCCAAATTTGCACAGGGAAAATTAAGGTCATTTACTGTGAGTTCCAAATCTCTTGTCCCCTTCTCTATATTTCAGAATTCTTTGATATCACCCTCCTCCATTTTCTCCTTTTTCTTCAGTGTCTGATGAAGAGAGGGGCTTGCCAAGGTCCATGTGTCTACTTGATTCCATATTTTTCCATCTTCTCCCTTTGTTTCCTCCTTTGATCATCCCCTCTTTCTAATTTTCAGCCTTTCTTTAGACACTGGCTCCTTTCCTATGGATTATAGATTTTTCTCATCTCTAAACAATCACTACCACCTCCTCAAATTTTTGTTATCATTCCTCCCTTTCAAAGTCAAATTAGAAAAGCTATTCATACTATTGTCTTTACTTGTGTTCCCCTCCCTCATTTCTCAACCCTTTGCATTATGGTTTCCTACCTTATGAGGAAGAGGTGGGAGCTGTTCTCTCAACTGAGACTGTTCTCTCTAAAGTTACTGAGTAGCTTATTAAAAATTGCATTTACTTTATTTTTAATTTATAAAATAAAATGAGCATTTTCATAACAGAATTTTTTATAAAGATGATTGTACATGAAACTGCAAATCTATTATATACCACTTGCTATTCCTTTTAAATATACAATAAGGTTGTCATGTAAATTTTTCCCTCTTTTTTTCTTCCCTCCCCCCTAGAGATGACTATTAGACACAAATTCGCATCTATTTGTTTTTAATTGCCAAATTAGAAAACATTTGCTTGGTCCTTTTCTTTTTTTACCTCTCTGCACCACATCATCGATCTCTTTTTTTCTATTCTATATTCTCTTCTCTCTGTGTTTTCTTAACACCAACCTATCCTGGTTCTCCTCCATCAATCTGATTGTGCCTTTTCAGTGTCTCTTTTGCTGGATCACCCCAGAACTCTAACCTGGGTCCTTCTGTTCTTTTCCCTCTACACACATCCCTCTAGGCAATCTTGTCAATCCTCATGGATTGGATTACCAACTTTCTAGATAATTCCCAGATCAATCTATCCAATTCTGGCCTTCTTCCTGTGATATGGTTCTGAATCACCAAATGAGTATTGGGTATTTCACACTGAATATCCCATAGGAATCTGAAATTCAGCATTTTCTTCTACCCCAAACTTACCCCTCTTCATAAATTCCTCATTCCTATTGAGGGCACCACTATCCTTCTAATTACTCAGGTTTTCAAAGTTACAGTCATCTTCCATTCTTCACTGTTCATCATTCTCCATATCTAGCTGCTTGCCAAGTTTTGTCAATTTTGTCTCGACAACATTTATTTTGCATCCATCTCCTCTCCACTCGTAGAACTCCCACTCTAGTGTAAGCCCTTACCACCTCTCACCTGGACTGTTGCTAGTCTCCTAATTGGTCTCCTTGAATATGGTTTTTCTTGTACACTGTTGGCAAACTTAGGATCACAGGTCTATGTCACTGCCCTGTTCAAGAATTTTCAATGGCTCCCTATTACTTCTAGGATAAAATTCAAACTCCTCTCTCTAGTATTTAAAGCTCTTTATGGTCTGGTTCTAGTCTATATTTCTAGCCTTATTGCATGTGACTCCCCTTCATGAAGTTTACATTCTGTTCAAACTGGCTTACTCGCTGGGCTTTGTATAGGATGTTGTCCAGTCTCTCCATGTATAGTCTGTATCCCTATCCCCAGAATGTCTCACCTCTGTCTATTAGGAAACTAGATTCTTCAGAGTACAGTCAGTGCCAACCTTGACACAATCTTTCATGATTCTCTGATTTCTAGTGTCCTTCCTAACAATATTATATATAATTTATAATGACTCATACGTGTACATGTTGTGTTCCCAAATTGAAATGTAAGCCCCTTGAAAACAAGGAGAACTTTGTTTTTGTTGTTCTTCCCCAAGACTTTGTCATAATTTGGCACACAGTAGGGGCTCAACAAATAACTGTTGAATTAAATTTAATGCTTTGGGTATTTACTTGTATGGCACTGAGAAAAAAAAACATTTACAAGGATTATGAACACAACTATTTTTAGACCATATAGATGATATATATATATATATACACACGCACATATATGTACACATATATGTATATATGTGTCTCCTGAGCTCTTTCTCTTTCACAGAGAAACTATTAACAGTTTGCAATAATCTTCTGCTAGGTCTGTGAAGAGGGGATATAATGCAAATTATAGACACTGGAAATGGAGACTGATAGAAACACCTGAAATGCTGGCAAATATTTTTTTCAGATTTCACAAGCTGCTAGCCCATCTGTAAAAGAAATATCTCCAGAGAGTTCCAGAAATGTTGACTTACATCACTTGCAATATCTCGAGATGCTTTAGCTGATTGAATTGGAATGGCATCTAATCGTAGGTCATAGCCTTCCTTCTTAGACTCTTCCAGGGCAAGTCGGTAGAGTTTCTGTAGAGAACAAATTATCAGTAATCCTTATTTGACAAGAAACTCTGGTTTTCATTAGTATTTTTTCCTGTAAAAATTAAATGTCCCTAAGTACACTCGACTTTCATTACATTTACCGCAGGAAGCTAAGTTTGGATGGAGAGAATGTATCTTCAGAGGTCCTTAAGTTCTCTTGAGGAAAATATCAGTCCTAAAGCATTAATTGGCAAACTGCTGGCAATATCATTGAACTATGGCCTGATAGCTACATGGGCCTGTAGTAAGTCTCTTATTTCTTTGAAGCTGTGTCTCTCTTAAGGACATATAATTCCTCTAGTCTCATCCCCTGTCACCTTCTTTTCCCTGGTCAACTTTCAAGTCTTGTAGCATTGTAACAAGGGTAGCAGATAAGGTAAACAACTGTGGTCCTACCCTCTTGTTCTATAATTGAAGGTGAGATTAGGGGATTTTTTAAAACCAGTTAAACACTAACCTCACCTACCTCTCCCCCCCTGCTCCAATAATAGCATTATACTCCATAAATAAGTCATGATATTCAATTCAGGAAAGCAGTGATCATGTCTTGTTTGTTTCTACCTCTGTTCTTCCCTTTTTGTCTTTCTTAAAAAAATTAAAAATGTTTTCAAAAGTTTAAAATTGAATACCTAATATTTAAGTTTGTTTCTTTTTCTTTTCTTACTTTATATTTAAGTTCAAAAATAAAAATGTTCTTTAAAAACAAAAAAAAAATTGAATACCAGTTTAAGCAACTAAACTTTCTTAGTAACTATTCACATTTAAGTGAATTAATTTCAATGTAAAATATAAATATTTTTTACTCATTTTAAATTCTCATTTTGATTCTTCATCTTTTCATTCTCATTCCCTTTTCCTCTTATAGGGTCATGTTTGAGTATGTGCTCAATTCTTTGCATTCTGTCTTTTTTCTCTTTGTATTATTTTATAAGGGTCTTTTCCCACCCATTCTTAACACTACTCACCGCACTGTAGTTTATTTTGTTGAGTTTGGCAAGCATGATTTCTGGTGTGTCTGGCATGACATGGATTGTTTTCTTATCATTTTCCCATGCTTCTGTATATAAACGCTATTTAAAAACAAAAGAATAGGAAAAGTTTATTTTCCAGCTCATATACATTTGTTCACCAGAATCTTCTTCTCTCTGCCTTGTGTGGTGATAATCAAATGGGGGAGAGGGAATTTCCACTTTTTTTCTATGCATCAAACTTTACTTCTTTTCTTTTAAAATTTACTTTTTTTCGAACACCAAATAAAACAAGCATGAAATCATGCATCTCTGTTATGTATAGCTTACTTTTCTTTTGAAATAGATAATAAATTCAACATGTAGCTTTATTAGCTGTCCCAATTTTCTGTGATTTTTTTTTCTGGCCTTCCTTCTATGTATTATTTTAAAAAGATGTTTTTATGACTCTCTTTCTTTCTCTTTCTTTGTTTCTCTCTTTGTCTCTTCCTTCCTTCCTTCCTTCCTTCCTTCCTTCCTTCCTTCCTTCCTTTCTTCCCTATCCCTATTCTGATCTACCTCCCATTCTACCCTCCAAATTAGGAAAAAAGAAAAACAGTCCTTAAACTGTATCATGAAGAAGAATAAATACTCACATTGGCTAGGTCAAAAAACATACCAATATAAATTCTTACCCTCATGACTAGACAACTGATTACTTCCAAGGGTGTTTTGTACAACACTGTCTTGGTTGAGAATTTATTTAATGTTACCTGTAGTGTAGTGAGTAAGAAACTGAGCTAGAGAAGACTTGACTTCTAATTTTGCCTCAGATGTTAACTGTGTGATCCTAGGGTAAGTCCCTCAAACATTCTATGTCTCCATTTCCTCATCAATAAAATACGAGGGTTGGACCCAATTGTCTCTAGAGTTCCTTAAATCTCTAAATCCATGATCATATAATCCTACAGATATACTAATAGGAATGTTCTGAAAAAATATCATTGGGTTTGTCATGTTCTAAAAGTAGTGAAGTTACAATGTACTGCTAATACGCAGCATTTTTACCACTAATTTAATTTTTCAAAGTTGTCATTCATATCAAAGAATATTATAATAGATACAATTTTCAAAGATGGTTAGTATGAATCTTATAGAATGCATGGTCTTAAAACTGAAATCATAGCTTTGATGACCATATTTTCTGGATCAGAGATAAGGACATGTGGTTTGACAGAGGGTATTCTCTTAATAAAGCATTAAAATTACACTTTATGTTCTGAAATCCATGTTGTTCTAGCTAGTTCAGGATATGTGGTCATTATAATCATACATCAAGATTTTAATATTTTTATAAATAAATAAAATTTTGACAAATGGATAAATTCTTATATTTAATAACTCAAAGCTCTGATCATTGGTCCAAAGATTAAGAACTCACCTTGTTCATGTTTATCGCATTATTCTTTGCTAGCACCTGTTCCAAAGAGTCTGTTACACTGGTAAATTTCAGTTTGTCCGGAGGTTGACGGTAGATGTTGTCACTCAATATCTCTGTTGCTCTCTTGGCTTTAACAACCTCTATGGAACCTATTGGGACCCAGCCTATGCCTTTCATCCATTCAAGGTCAGACTTATACAAATTCTGTAAATGGACACATAGAGACAAAATTCATTAATGAACATTTAAGACTGATATTTCCCAAATGTCTTTCACTCTAGAAAGGTGAAAATATCTAGCATTAAAAATCCCATAAAAAGATGACAAACTTATTGAACATCACTATGTACATGGCCCTCCCACTGGGGTTTTAGAGGCTATACTAGCCAATCATCAGCACAGGTCAATTCCCATCAAACTTGAAAGGCTTAAGGTATGGACCCAACAATCTAGTAGAGTTGCCTGAGGACTGGCCCAATTAGGTTTATAGAAGTTCATTTGAAAGTTGATCACCAGCTGGTGGTTATTTTTCGTCATGACAAGTTACAAAAACCATTTAATAAGGGCAGAAATGTTGTAATCTTCATTAGTAGAAGGAATGTCCACATTGATGAAAGTCCCTAATTTTCAGCTTTGTGAACAGAAATTTAGGGGCTCCACATTGATTGACACACCATTGACACACCTTTCTGCCTCAGACTACTCTCACATCCTTGTTGCTCTAGCCAGATTGGGTTACTTCTCTTTCCCTGAGTATACTTTGTGATCTCTTGCCACCATCTTCCATATATAAAGTATGCTTGTAACATTAAATGAATTTGAAAATGCATAAATTGATCATTTCAGACTTCTTACTGGGGTGTACTGGAGACAGCTCATAACAGAGACCCAATTGCAAAATTTTATGTGTAGGATTTTACACCTCAGAAATTGGTAAATGCTACAGATCAGGGCCCAATGCATTCTTTTGTTGATTGTCTAAACGTAAGACAGTGATGGAGAAAATGTCAATAATGCAGATTAAACTTAAAAGTGTGTCATACGTTGCCTTTTCCTCCTTTTCAGAAATCCGGTTGTTAAATATTTGTGAGCACACCTCTGATTCATATATGAATTTTTCAGTGGAATCAAATTAGAGAGGATCCAAATGTTTTAAGTAACTTTTGGAACACATTCAAAAGAATTGAAGTCAGTCTATCCTTGAAATTGTGTCAGATGCATGATTCAATTAAAATTTACTTTCAGCAAAGTAGTTTCTATGGGCATTTTCAAGCCACATACTTTTTTGAATATATTTGATCAATAAGAGATACTTACGTCACTCTGTAGGTCATAGGCCTTGCGAGCATGAATGATATCATTCTGGTCTGGCAGGCATGTCCATTCATGTAAAGGATGCTTGTAGTCCACATCACTGACCAAAGTCTGGCATTTCTTGGCCAGCACAATGCCGAGCATGTCTACTGGGCTGCTGTACCTTGTCTTGTATTTCTCGAACTCTTTCTTATACTCCCGGTCACTCTGTACTTTGGCTATATGTAGTGACCACATAATCTTGGGGTCATCGTGTACAGCCCGGGCACCAATGTGGTGACCAAGTTGCTTGCGATAAGCTTCTTTATATTTGTACTGAAACAGACAAAACAGAAAAGAAGCTGTAAGTTAGATCACATTTCTCACTCATTAGCTATGTGACTTTGTATAAGTCACTTAAACTATGTCTGCCTCAATTTCTTAATCTGTAAAATGGGGCTAAAATACTACCTACATCCCAGAGTAAGAGTAAAATGAGATGTTATATGCAAAGCACTTTGAAAACCTTAAAATGCTCTAGACATGATAGTTTATTATTATTATTCTAGTTTCCTATTCTCAGTTATTTCTACTAAAGTATCATGAAACTCTCAAATTATATAAAAGAATTTTCAGAAATATTCTTTTATGAGTCTATACATGCAAAATTATTTAATTCTGATAGTAATACAGAATAAGTATAATATTTTTTGTTCTATGGTATTGAATTATATGGTAGAAAATTTTCCAAAAGTGAACATCAAAAGAGATGGTTCAGTCAAATTTTTCTCATAAGACCTTGATAAAAGACACTTAACTTTTTCAGGCTTAAATTTCCTCATCTGTAAAATGAGAAGTTGGACTAAATTGCCTTTATGGTTCCTTCTAATATTACATTTCTGATCCTATAATCCTATTGTCCATATACTTATCTTGAATATGTGGTCATATATTTTAATAGTTCATGAAAAATTCTTCATTCATCTTCAAATTGGTCATTTAAAATGAAAAAGGTGGTTACTTAATATTACCTCATAATGTTTATCTACATAAAGCTTGACTTTCAGCAGTGCTTAGCAATCTTTTTAATTATGACATTGCATAGATTTCCCTTTGCCTACCCACCTGTTCTAAACCCTCACCCTTCTCAAGACCTTTATTTATATTTATCTCACTACAATCTCAGCTGAAGATTTCATTTCCTAATTTATCATGACAGAAGTTCTCCAAAACATCTTTCTCTTTACTTCAAAACCTAAGTCATCATCCATCTTTTCTTTGATGGAGGAAAAGATGGCTCTCCTAGTAAATGACTAGCCTCTTCAACTCTTCTCTTTAGCTCTTCCATTCTTCTTATTCAAGGAATTTGTTCTATCAGTCATCAGAATCACTTGGATCTTTATTGTTTCTCTATCCCCAGCTCCTTGCCCTCTGTCTACAAACATAGATGTACATACACACATGCACATACATACATACGTACATGCACAGCTCCTTCCCTAGCACATACTACTTGCTCAAGCTATTGTCCCATCTCTCTTCTCTCTTTTACTGTTAGATTTCTAGAGTGCATTCTATGCTTATAATTCCCTCACCAGTCACTCATTGCAAGAGACTGACCTTGCAATTTGGTTTCTGTATCAATCACTCTATTGAAACTCATCTCTTAAAGTCTGTTAGTGACCTAATGATCAAACCCATTAGCCTTCTTCATAACCCTTTTCCTCCTTAAACTTGCTGTAGCATATGACAATTAACTGTCGCTTCCTCCTTGATGCTCTCTATCCCTTGGCTTCACTAATACCTTACCTTTCTGCCTCAGACTACTCCTCTCACATCCTTGATGCTCCAGCCAGATTGGGTTACTTCTCATTCCCTGAGTATACGCTGTGATCTCTTGCCACCATCCTTATACATGTGGGCCTAAATGTTCTTCATTTTATCTCCACCTGTGGGCTTCCCACCCATCCTTCCAACCCCAGCTCAAATATCATTTTCTCTTTCGGCAATAACACCATGAGCAGGGGGTGATTTCTGTCTTGACTGATTTCTTAGTAGTTATCCCTTCCACATCATGATTATAGGTTGACATAAAAAATTAAATGGGAATTTTGGGGAAGTTTTGCTGAAACTCCAGATGACATGTGAAGGGCAGCAGATAACACAGAGCCTATGACCAAACAACCCAGATTTTCACAATAAGGTACTGTAATCAACCTATAAAAGAAAAAATTCAGACCTTCTCTTGTACAAAGGGAAGGCCAAAAATTTTTACATGGATTTTCCAGATTGTAGGGACGCCGTGCCCCTAACCCTGCCAATGTGGAAGGGATAATTTTACTTTATGCTTTTATATACTTATCATGTTCTAATTTGTGTTATAGTTATCTGTGTCCATGTCATGCCACCTCCACTAGATTATAAATAATTTGTAAGCATGGATCATGTCTTATTTAACTTTATGTCTCGGACAATACTTCATATAATGTTTTACACATAGCAAAGGCTGAAGTCATGTTTATTGATTATTGAATAAAAATTGCCAAGGAATAACATATCTTTTGAGCAAGAAAGCACTACTTCTGGGAAGCAACATTTTTGCAATCTCCTTAATCTGTCTAATAGTTGGGGATGGCCCTGTTAAATGTATTTCTTCAGGTTTCCTCCCTGAGTACTTTTGAAGAAAAGACCTTTACATGCGCCTTAAAATGTAACAGTAACATTGTTTTCTTGAGGAAATCTTATTTGTAGTGGGAAAAGCACCCAGAAATCCAATTTTCATGCCCAGTTCAGTACTAACTTGCTGTTACCTTGGTGGGTGGGTGGGTGGGTGGGGCTGAAGCCTGACCATTCTGGGCCTCAATTTTCTCATCTATAGAATGGAAGAATTGAATGACTATGGTCTCTTGGAACTCTAAAATTCCATTATTCTCTTTTGGGAGGACATACAGCATTTTATGTTTATATTGACCTTATTTTAAAAATATCTTAAGCTGATTGTTCTTACATCACTGGCAATGTCCCGGGATGCTTTGGCAGCTACAATTGGAATGGCATCGCTTCTCAAGTCATAGCCTTCTTTCTTTGCTTCTTCCATAGCAAGTCGGTATAGACTCTAGAGAAACACACAATAACTTGTCATGCATACTGAAAGTGCTCTGTTTTTGTCAAAAGAAGCTATATCCTTTAGAAAAAGAACTATATAGAGTTCACTGTGTTTATTCTTTTTTTTTTTTGAAGGGTGGAAGGCAAGGCAATTGGGGTTAAGTGACTTCCCCAAGGTCACATAGCTAGTAAGTGTATCAAGTGTCTGAGGCCAGATTTGAACTCAGGTCCTCCTGACTACAGGGCCAGTGCTCTATTCACTGTATCACCTAGCTGCCCCACTGTGTTTATTCTTAAGTTATTAAGGAAGGATGAAACCATCCCCCTAAGTATTCAACTGAGCCATTATTTTTAAATCAAAAAACCATGTTTATCAAATCTTAACTGGTTCTTGCAGGATTATTAAGATTTTTCTTCAGTCTTAATAGTTTCCTTGCTATAGTAAGCAAATGATTATTTTCTAAAAGTAGTTATGCAATGATTGAAAATAAGAAAATAGATATTTATAATATATTTAAAAAGAGAAACAATATTCCTATAATAGACATTCAGTGTTGTACACAATTTTCTTTTTTCTATTCTACAGTGTATATGAAAGTGCTTATTCTAGTTGGTGTCTGTCAATGTCATAATGAAAAAAATAGAAAAGTTTGAAAAGAAATCAAATCAGTACAATGGCCGCTATCATCTAAATGAAAATATCACTGAAAGAATTCTGAACTAGTAACTAGCTATGATCCTGTGAGTTCAGAAGAGTTTCAGGACAGAGGGGTAGACTCCAAGGGAACTCTAGGAACTCTAGGCATATTT
>CM053582.1:320729837-320769273 GCA_028627135.1 Pseudochirops cupreus | reverse complement strand
TGAAAGAAGGAAGGAATGAAAGAAGAAAGGAAGGAGGAAGGAAAGAAAGAAAGGAGGGAAGGAAGGAGGGAGGAAGGAAGGAAGGAAAGAAGGAAGGAAGGGAGGGAGGGAGGGAGGAAGCCCAATGCCAAATTGCAATGTGTAGGTTATAAAGAAGTGGTCCATTGTATTTGTCACAGATTTTGAAATAGAAATAACATTTAAAATTAAGGAAAAATAAACTGTATCTTCATATCTTTAAAACAACATCTTCAGCATCTTTGTTCCTACCTAAATATTTTTAGTGTGTTTTCTTTTGTAATCAGGAAGCCAATACTTAATCTATCGTATTTTTGCTTTTAGAAACAACCATAAACATTTGTCCTTTTGTAGTTCTGTAAACACAAATACAGGCTTCATTCATCTCACAGCTGTAGATTACAAAAATAGCATTCTTTCAAATTACTAATTAATTTTTTTTTTAAATTTAAGGTGGGAGCTACCACTATTGATATTTTCAAGACTTTTGGCACAGAGAGTGTTTAATGAATTATTTACTGTAGCGGATTGGAATGGGTAACAGGAAATAAAAAAAGCTGCAAAAAGATTTTTTAAAAAATAAACAAGAAAGTTAAAAACCCTGTTTCCCCTTTTTGTTTGGGGTTTGCTTTGTTATTGCTTTTGTTGTAAAGTGGGCCATTCTGAAATCTAATCTTCCAAAGCCAGTCTTTGGAAAGTTAATATAATGACCCAATTCTAGAAATGAGGGTATTCGAGTGAAACTGTCAGAATTAGATAATGGTTTGATGGCATCTCACTAAAGTCTGAAAAGCGAACATTCTACACCATCAGACATGGTTTAACAAAAAGTATGTAAAATAAGCTGTTTTATTCTGGTCTAGAAACAGTTACCTGGGTAAAAGGTGACTCCTGACTTCAAATAAACCAGCCCAGGCAATAATTTTTTGAAAAAGAAATTTTTCCTTTAAAAAAGAAAGATCTAACAGAAAATATGTAAATGGTTATGGATAATTTTGGCCTTTTTTCTATTTTATAATAGAAAAGAATAGGAAATTCATGTTCCTGATTACATCTATTTGACATGATCACTAGTTCCCACTATTGGCAAAAATGAATGATTTGGGTGGTAAATTATTATTGTTGAAGCCTTGGAAAAAGTACTTAACATTTTCTAGCCCTTTCTTAGTCTTAGGAAAATAGTAATTACCCTTGGGCAAGTAGGCAACTGAGTATTCTCAAAACTGTATAAAAATTCTGTTCATATAGAAACATGACAAACAAAAATGGCTAATAGCTTATTCACAAAATAGTTCTCATTATGTAAATAATTCATACATATATACTTTATTGTTCTCAGGCAATTTTTAATCTTATGAATCTAAGGCTTCTTTTTTAAATACAATTAATAAACTTAGAGTTATTTTTCCTTAAGCTAAATCTAACTTTGATGTTATAACAGTGAGTGAGCTCAGAATATAAACTTTGAACCAATTTTTAATGTTTTTATACTAAGGTGGTGATCCCACCATTAGTTGGACCCAAACTTTACATTGTTTTCCCATGAGAAGAGATGGATTGGTGCTTTTACTCCTCACTCTCCAGTAATAAATATTTATTAGATAGGTTTAAGTCCTTGAAATGGCATGAAGCTAACAGGTCCACATAAAAAAGAAGCCAGGACCTTGTTTTTATTGATACTATTTTCTAAGACAAGAATAACTTGATGCAGATATTAGACATAAAACGGGTGTTTTTACCTCACTGTAGTTGATTTTATTCTGTCTTGCTAACATAATTTCAGGTGTATCAGGCATAATGTGGATCTGAGTCTTGTCTTTGTCCCAGGCCTCTGTGTATAAGCGCTGTGAAGAAAATAGAAATAAATACATCAAGAAAACACTGTTTATTCTAATTTGCCAGTTCAGACTCTGCAGGGATGAGAAGTTTGAAAACTAGACTCATTTTCTGTGCTAACAATTATATATCAGCACTTTTAAAAATACTACTTGACGTTATAGGCTATGTCCTCTTAAAATATGTAAATATAAAATATCATTCATAGTCATAAACATAATTTATAATCTAAAGAGTTGCCGGAGCCTCAGATAAATTAAATGAGAGTATTTACCCAGCAAATAAATGTCTGATATAAGATTTGCTACACTGCTCATTTATGTATTTGCTTCTTTGTTCATTTATTCATCCATCCATCCATCCACCCACCCATCCATCCATCCATCCATCCATCCATCCATCTATCCATCCATCCATCCTTCCATCCATCCATCCAAGCCATCTATCCATCTATCCATCCATCTATGAAGTGCATCTGGTTTCATTGGCATAGGGAACTTCTGGTGAGGAAATTTCCTCTTCCAGCAGATGGGCAATTTCTCAACCACTCTGTAACTTAATAGTCTTACAGACTAAGGACACTGGAGTTGTGACTTATCCAGGGCTACACTGTCGAAGGTATGACTTGAATTCATTCTTGACTCTGAGGACAGCTCTTTATCTACTATGCCAGGCTGCCTCTTAGAGACATGATATAAATATAAAATATGTATGTATATATGTACATACAAAAAACAGATAATTCTTATATAGTAAGTTTTTTTCAAATTAAATTAAAATCAACTATTAAAAATAAATGATAAGAATCTCTTTCTTTCTTTTTCTTTCTTTCTTTCTTTCTTTCTTTCTTTCTTTCTTTCTTTCTTTCTTTCCTTTTTGGAGGGGGGAAAGCAAGGCAATTGGGGTTAACTCACTTGCCTGAAGTCACATGGCTAGTAAGGGTTAAATGTCTGAAGCCAGATTTGAACTCAGATCATCCTGAGTCCAGGGCCAGTGCTCTATTCACTGTGCCACCTAGCCACCCCTAACTTGCCTTTGAAGTCATGAGTAATTAAGGGCGGAAAAATCTATATAGCTAGATTTATTCTATCTTTACATTTTAAAAAAATCTATCTCAATTCTTTAGCAATATCTGGATTCTTTCTTGTCCATATGAAACAGCTGGATAATTCCTGCATAGATTCTGGTTTGATAAATAATAGAAAATGCTTTAAGTGTATTCATTTGATTATGAATTGTTAGAAGATTTGAGTCACATAAATCAAAGTATGAATATGACACACAAAAAAGGGAGATACAATGTAAACTAATGTGTAAGGTCACTCTAATTTACATAAAATGCAAAATAATTAAATGTTCTTCTCTATCTATCTATCTATAACTATTCCTAATATTATAGCAATAATACTAAAAAGACATCACAGTGAGGGTGCTAGTCCTCTTTCCTTTTCCCTCCCTTCTTCCCCCTGGCCATAGATGTTCAATCTCCATGGGGAAGCTAACTGGGAAAAGCATGGCTGCTCATACTGCTTGGATGAGGTGGAAGTCAGAGCTACAATCATTCCTCTGAGCTAGAAGACTACCAAGCCTTATCATGTGCCTTGGCATTGTGGCCTAATATCCTATGGGCCTTACCATCTGCCCTGCTATTGAGTACTAAGCTGGATCCTTTAGGCCTTACTATCTACTCTACTATCACACCCTTGAGACCCCTGGGTATTACTTTATGATCTGTCAGCGCATGCTAAGGACCCCCAACCTATAACTGCACCATTAAGATTTCTGGGTCATTCCATACACCCTCTAGCTTACTTAACTTTCTTAAACGTGTTGTCATTCCCAAACAGAAGGTGAGCTCTTTGAGAACAGAGACTAATTTACTCTTTCTAATTGTATGCTGAGCACAATACTTAATACATAGAAGGAACTTGATAATTTTTTTCATTCATTCAAAAATTCAGTAGTGGTTTCAGAATTATTCAGTGTTTGAACACAGCACAAAACTGGTTCATTATAAAATGGATACTTACACTATTGGGGTAAGAAACAACGTACTGTCAGATCACAGAGGTGCTTACTGATGGATGGCCCCAGTGCTTTATTTAAGGTTGTCAGCTCACCTTGTTCATGGTGATGGCATTATTCTTGGCCAGCACTTGTTCCAGAGAATCAGTCACACTGGTAAATTTGAGTTTGTCTGGAGGCTGACGGTAGACATTATCACTTAAAATCTCTGCCGCCCTCTTACATCTGACGACATCCACTGAGCCAATTGGGACCCAGCCAATACCTTTCAGCCACTGGAGATCTGACTTGTAGACATTCTGTTAGAACCAAACAAAATAGTCATCAAGTTTGAACGTGCATTGAAATTTATTTTGAAGAAACGATAAAAGAAAGAACATACTGTTCTTATGGCTAATCTTATTGACTACTCAAATCTCACAATATTTCCAGATGTATTTTAAAAAACTAAGGATGGAAATTTAAGCAGGAACATCTTCAGCCATCTTATTCTCCAAACAAGAGGAGTAGAGGTACCTAAAATATGTGACACCTGGGTAAAGCAAATAAATCTATCTATCTATCTATACTAAGCACTATGCTAGGCACATGGGGGTAGGGAAGGAAGGCAGAGAAAGGAAGCAAATAAAATGTTAAAGAGAAGCTGTATATATAGAAGCTATAAGATATTATTATCACAGAAGTAGACTGGGAAAAGACCTTAGAGCCACCTAGTCTAATTTTTTCTTTTTGGAAATAGGGAAACTGAATCCAGAGTCATTTGCCCAACATCACATATCTACTATGTGTATCTGTGTAACAGCAGAATGTTCTTTCCACAGAACACTTCTTTAGAAGGGAAAAGTCTTTACTTTCTGAAACAACCCATTTCACTTTTAGATAGTTCTTAACATTAGCAAGTTTTGCTTTTATCAAGCTTAAGTCTGATTTCTGGAACTTCTGCTTTACTCCTACCCTTCTACCATCTGGTACCAAGCAGAAATGATAGCTCCACAAAATATTTTAAGAGAACTATTATGTGATGTCTTTCCCAAGTCATTTCTTCTCTATGAACATCTCCAGTACCTCCAACCAATGTTCATATTAAGCAGTCTTGGAGTTTCTTCAGTACCTTAGTTGCACTCCTTTGTATATCCTCTAACTTCTAATTTATTGTCTGCTAAAATATTGTGCCCCAAACTGAATAAAATACTCTAGATGTGATCTAACCAGAGTAGGGTACAGTTGGGACCACAACCTCCCAGATCCTGTGCCTCCCTTAATGTAGCCTAGAATCCATTAGCTTTTGGGTAGAGGATAATGCTAAACTTGGAATTAGGAGAGCCCTGAATTAACATCTCACTTCTGAGATTTAGGCATCTAGGAAGCGACTATGTAACTAACCATGGATAAGTCACTTAACCTCTTTGGCATTTTGAGGCAAAATATGGATATTGTAGTACTAACCACATAGGGTTATTATGATGTTCAAAAATGATAATGCATGTAAAAGATGTTGCAGATCATAAAGTTCTATATAAATATCATTTGTTGTCTCCTTCTCCTCCTTTTCCCCCTCCTCCTTTTCCTTCTCCTTCTTTTCCTCCTCTTACTCTTCCTTCTCCTTCTCCTCTTTCTCCTCCTCCTCCTCCTTCTCTTCATTTTTATTATTTCATTTAATCTCATATGAAACTTAAAGCCCAGTAAATTCCACAGGTATTTTTCAGGCCTACCCCGTCTTGTGAGGTTGCCTTTTTAAAAATCTTGAATAGGAGACTTTATAATTCTCCCTAATCAAGTTCATCTAATTAGTTTTGGCCCAACTTTCTAACTTGTCAAAATATTTTTTCATCATATCAGTAATTCTTTCTACCTTTGTGGCATCTGCAAGTTTGATAAGCATACCATCTATATTATTATCCAAATCATTATTTTTTTAAAAAAAATATAGAACAATGCAGGGCCAAACACACATCCTTGGGGTCCTCCTCTAGAGATCTGCTGTAAGTTGGCATCAAGCCATTAATGACAACTCTTTGAGTTGGGCCTTTCAACCAGCTCTGAATCCATCCAATAGATCTTTCATCTAACTCACATCTCTCCATCTTATCCACATCAATAATACAAGCATCCCTGTTAAATGCCTTGCTAAAATCTAAGTATATTCCATATACAATTCAATCTACCACTCTACTAGCTCTATGAGAAAAGAAAATAAGGATCATGCCTTTAATGATACATCCTTGAATTTTTCCAAAAATTCAATTCAAACTCATTGATCCATAGTTTGCACCTTTCATTTACTCTTTCCTTTTGGAAAATCAGTTCATTTGCCTCTCACAGAACTGCAACTCCTCTCTTATTTTCCACAGTCTTTCAAGAACTTAATAGTGGCTTAGAAACCAGTTCTGCCAGTTCTTTTTAGCAGCTATGATGTATAGTTCACCCAGAATTTGAACTCATCAAAAACAACGAGGGGTTCTTTGAGCTATTTCCCTAATTAGTTGAGAGTTTAACTTTCTATTAGCCATTTCTGCTGTATCCTTTCTAATCCAAAAATTATTCTTGTTGGCAGAGAACAAAATAAGGGTTAAGTAGTTCTGCTTTTGAGGCAGCTAAGTGGCTCATCGTATAGAGCACTGGGCTTGGAGTCAGGAAGACCTGAGTTCAAATCCAGCTTCAGACACTTACTAGCTATGGCCCTGGGCAAGTCACTTAAACTCCATTTGCCTTAATCCACCCGAGAAGGAAAAAGCAAGTCACTCCAGGATCATTGGAGGGGGGGGAGGGGAAACCATGGACAGTGTTGGAATGCTATAGTACAGGGAGTAATAAAAAGTCAGATACAACTAAACAAGTTCTGCTTTCTCTTCATCATTATTATTGATATACCTGTTCGGAAAAGAGGCTCTATCTCTCCTCTGATTGTCCTCCTTCCCCCACATAGCTAAAATCTTACCATATCTCTCTTTATTAGCCTTAGCATTCTTTGCTATCTTTAGCTAATTCTGAGTTTTAGTGTTCCTACTACTATTTTTATAGGACTGTGATTTTGTTTATTTTTTTGTATCAACTACCCCCATTTTCATCTTCTGTACTTTTTAAAAATAAAAGCTGAACTGGACATTGACTTCCCTGTGCATCCATATAAATCTACTACTTTAGAATACTCCCTTGCTTCTTTCTTACTAAATTTTTTTTTTCTCTTCTGAGTCTCCTGAATTTCCTTGTTGAGATCTACCATTCCCTGCTGGGCTGGATTTCCCTGTTAAATTTTAGGCTATAGAATCCTACCTATCTTCCTTGAATCCCTTGAAATCTGTTCCCTTGCAGGTGCAGGTAAAATTTGACCTGGTTTCTTCTCTTTCTCTATCACAAATTCTAAAATGGAGCAATCATTTCTCCCCAAGCTTCTCATAATTTCTACTTCAGCACTCAGTTACTTCTAGCCTTAACTTTTCTGAAACACCCAACAATATTTACCATCCCCTCTTTCCTGGAATATTTCACTGATTCATTTTTCTCCTCTGAGCCTTAGTTGTGGGCATCCTATAACCTCTGTCCTGGTCTATCTTCTCTACACTCTCACTCAGTGACCTCATTCACTCCCACGATTTTATCATAACTTCTATTCATATAAATCCCAAATCAATATATCCAGCTTCAATCTCTTCCTATAATTCTCAATTTGCAATTCTAACCACCTAATATTTGTTGCTTCATATTCAATAAGTCCCCAAATGAATTTACAATCTTTACCAAAAGCCTCTCCTCTTAGTTTTCCTACTTCCAGTGATGGCATTAACAATCTCAGTCACTCATACGCAAAATCTTGAAGCCATTTTAATTCTTCTCTCTTCTCTTACTGCCCTCATCTAATATATTGACAAGTCTTGTCAATTCTAATTTCACAGTTTCTCAGATTTCTCTCCACATTTCCACTCATAATGACTGCCACCAGCCTAGTGCAGGCCCTCATTACCTCTCATCTGAATTATTCTAATAGCCTCCTAACTGTAATCTCTGCCATCGATTTTTTTTACTTCTGTAATTTATCTTTCACATAGCTGCCAAAATAATCTTCCTAATGTGCTTTTCCCTCCATGTAACTCCATTGATCAAAAACTTTTAATGATTCTCCATTGCTATAAGAAAAAATATAAATTCCTTAACATGGCACATAAGGTCATAGACACTTTAGCTCCTATCTACATTTGCAGTTTTATTTCACACTACTGTCTTCATGCACACTATCTTCCAGCTCAGCTAGACTCCTCGTTGTTTCCTGATCATGTGCAGGCCTCTTCTGATTCTATGCATTTGCCAGCATTGCTTCATTCCTTCTATATGTCTACTAAAAACCTCTGTTCTTGCAAGGACAATGTCAAGTGCTAACTCCTGCATGACTCCTCTAATCTTCCCATAGGAAGTGCTTTCTCTCCACAGTCTTTCCTTACAGTCCATTGCCCTTTTAACATTCAATCTTGTATTATATTTTTTTCATCAATTTGTCTTATCTTCTCTGCTTGAGTGGAGGCTTGTTGAGGACAGGGACTGTGTCATTTAGTAGTTTTGTATACCCATTGTCCAATATAGTATGTTGTACATAATTGGGTATGTTGAATATAATCAGTAGGTTTTATTGATGAAGTAGTTATATTAAATACTTTTACTACTACTGCTGCTGCTCTGCTACTATTACCACTACCAGGACTAATACTACTGTCATTGCTACTATTGCTACTCCTACTCCTACTCCTCCTACTATTATTACTACTGCTGCTACTCTATTGCCGCTGCTACTATTGCTGCTGCTGTTACTATTAGTGCTACTACTATTACTATTGCTACTGTTCTATTGCTTCTGCTACTATTACTGCTACTACTGTGCATTCTTAGTACTTACATCACTCTGTAGGTCATAAGCCTTGCGAGCATGAATGACATCATTCTGGTCTGGGAGGCATATCCATTCATGCAGAGGATGCTTGTAGTCTATGTCGCTGACCAAAACCTGACACTTCTTTGCCAGCACAACCCCCAGCATGTCCACTGGGCTGCTGAACTTGGTTTTCCACTTCTCAAAGTCCTTCTTGTACTCTCTGTCACTCTGGATCTTGGCCACATGCATAGACCACATCATCTTGGGATCATCCTTTATGTCACGGGCTCCAATGTGATGGCCAAGCTGCTTGCGATATCCATCTTTGTATTTGTACTGGAATGAAACAAAGGTGATTTTTATATTTTAAAATTGATATAAATAGGTCTTATATCTATAAGCTTGGTGTAATAGTCATGGTATTCTTTTAGAAGATCAATTACTTTTGAACATCATGATTCCTTTTACCTATTCTTCCACCACAACACACCCCTTAACACAATGCCTCAACCTGCCCTCATAGAAAGGGAAGATTAGGGATTGTTCTCTGTTGCTTTCCATGGCATAACTATTGCAATTCTGTAGAAAGTTAGCTTTATTTGATACATAAAAAGGACTATCTTTCTCTAGCAAAAGTGGCTTAGAATATTTTATCTCCTTTGGCATTAGAGTAAACATTAACTAATCCCAATATTGCCTTAGGTATGATTTTTAATCAGTGTGATTGTTATAAGGGCCAAATAGCAACAAGGTATTTGGGGACATTTCCCTCCAATTCAGGGAAGTGTCAATGAAGACTTAAATTTAATTTTCTGTTTGAAGGAGGGTCTGAGTTACTTCTGAAATACTTGGCTGTGAAAGTATGTTTAGGTTTTCTGCAGTTACATTGTTTTCTTTGATTTGTCCTATTATAAATTTTTCTTCCATTTTATAAAATTAAACTAAATGAGAATGCCCAGTTGAAAAGCAGCTGCATCTCCAAAGTTCAAAGAAAACTCCCCATACTGGCAACTGTATCATGTTCAGTTAAGTTACATACATCACTGGCAATATCTCTTGAGGCTTTGGCTGCCACAATAGGGATGGCATCAATTCTCAAGTCATAACCTTTCTTCTTTGCCTCTTCATTGGCGAGTTTATAGAGACTCTACGTGAAAAAAAAATTAAGTTAAATAATGAGCTAGTGAGGTAATCACTTACAGATTATCAAACCACCCACCATTAAATAGTTCGAAATGGGCAATAAATATTATAAACTCTAAACTCTTGAATTCTAAGTCCCAGCTCTCTCCCTCCAACATGAGTTGTGATTATGTGGCTGGTTTTACTCTTTTAAAAACCCAGTTTGTTGAAGGTCATCAGTAAGTTGATTCTGGAAACATATTTTTAATCATCATTATTCCAGAGTTACTTGGCCCCTTCTATGGTTTATAGAACCCAGTCAATCTAATAGTCCAATAAAAAAATTAATAGTTTTAAAAGACTTCCACACATGGCCTGAGAGCTCAAACTGGAGGATAATAATAATGAAATGTATCTGCAAAATAAATTTAGAACCACAATGTCCCATACCTCACTATAGTTGATTTTGTTCTGTCTTGCCAACATGATTTCAGGGGTATCAGGCATTATGTGAATCTGAGTCTTGTCTTTGTCCCAAGCTTCTGTATATAAACGCTACAAAGGAAGATATAAGTTAGCATTAGGAAAATTATTTAAAATAATATTTAGAGGAAATTCTAGGAAGTCAAATTAAAACAGAATTATTATTTATCAGAAAAATATTATTGTACATAGGTAAAATGTATAAATTTGGATGCTTGAAAATTTTGATAGTATTTCTATTAGATAGACACAATGAAAAATAGATATTATTTAGATGAATAAGGGGCAGTTAAGTGGCACAGTGGATAAAGCATCAGACCTAGAGTCAGGAAGATTCCAGGTCAAATCAGGCCTCAGATATTTACTAATTGTGAGACTCTGGGCAAGTCACTTAACTCTGTTTGCCTCAGTTTCCTCATGTGTAAAATGAACTGGAGAAGAAAATGGCAAACTACTCTAGGATCTTTGCCAAGAAAACCCCAAATGGGGTTACAAAGAACTGTACATGACTAAAACAATTGAACAACAGCATTTTAAAAGTATGTAAGTTCACAACTTCATGTATTATTTTATTTTTGCTAAGTATTAGAATGCAATTAGTACCTATGATAATCCTACGAAATTTTGATAACTTCCATTTGGAGCTTTTAATTATGTGATTCAATTGAATTTTTCTCAGAAAGTTGAGGGCTCACCTTGTTCATGGTGATGGCATTATTCTTAGCCAACACTTGTTCCAAAGAATCAGTCACACTGGTAAATTTCAGTGTGTCTGGATGTTGACGGTAGACCTTGTCACTCAAAATCTCTGTTGCTCGTTTGGACTTTTCAACATCCAAAGAACCAATTGGCACCCAGCCAATGCCCCTTAGCCACTGAAGATCTGATTTATATATATTCTGTTGATAATAAAAAAAAATCAGAACAGTTAGTTCACTTAGCCAGAAAGAAAGATGACTAATTTAAAGAAAAAGATGTGAAGGATTAGTCATTAAAGTACAACCCACTTTCCTTCTCCTGGAAATTTTTCTCTAGTGCATTAATCAGGTAAAATGAAGGAATTGTTCAGAAATGACTCAGATGCTTTCCTATGCTTAACTAGAAAGAGTCATATATTTCTTCTTTTTTATTTTACTGATGAAGTTAGTTTTTTACACTACGCAAATTTCCAATGATATTATATGCTATTCCAATTGATTTTTCCCCCCAGAAGAGGACTGCCCTCAAACCAAAACACTCTCTTCAGATAAGGATACTAATGTTCACCAACAAGTACAACAGAAAGGGAATTTTGACAGTAAAGCAAAGACCAAAACACTGACAAAAATAATATTTTACAGTCTTATTCAATACCTTTTTATTTATATGATTTAACTTGGGAAGAATACTGAGCTGATCCATATTATCCTACATGGTTATAAGTTCTTTCAAGGCTTTCATAAAAGTCTATCATTTTTAAGTCTTTGTATCTTCCCCAGTGCCTAGTCATAGCACTTTGTTGAATGAATGAATGAATGAATACTACATTAATATTTTTTGAAATGTAATTAAGGAAAGTGATGAAAGAAATCAACAAGCCAGAAGGTCAGAATTTATATTTTGTAGATACCATTGGCTACTCAACTATATTTAGTAATGAAAGCAAAGCGTTTCATTCTAGCAGTAACTTTACAATACAGATGCCTGCATTTCAAATGTTACTTAACAGAGGTAAGAGTTATAGCAGGTAGACTGTGACGTTTTTAGAATCAACCAATAAATATAAAAACCTCCATAATTATTCCAATTTTTAAAATTCTCCAAAGCTCTCTAATGATGACTATTTCTTTCAAATATTTTACACTTGAGAAATACATTTCTTTCCATAGCCTATTAGGCTCTGATAGTGTTTGGTGACTCCCACATGTGATAAGAAAACACAGAGTTGAATCATTATCTACTATTATTAATCTTATCAAGCAAAGAATAAAATATATGTTATAAAGAAACAACTGAATAAGATAGAAAAATTAGTTTTCCTTTTCATTCCATGAGAATACTATCTAGATTTTCTCTAAGAATGAAGTTTCTGGGAATGGTATTTATGATTCAGAGAAGCAAAAAAGTAATTATAAAATAATTATTCTTGATTTCAAAGGGGCATTCTTATCCCCTAATAATGTTGAAAGACTATGTCTTCCTCTAGTTGATTTGGAATATTAATTGAGAGTAATGCAGAATTTTTTACAAAATATGTCCAGCTTATAAAATAATGCATCTATGTGTAATCTAAAATATTAATAAAATGGCAATTATATAGATCATAATAGAGAATAACCTTTAAAACAACACAACTCAAAATCTATATGATTCCTATCTTTAGCAAGCAAAAACCATTTCATATTTGCAAGTTATTCTAGGTATGAATTAACATCTATACCACATGCAAAAATGTAGGTGGCATGTATAGGTGTACCTCCATTTAGTTGGCACCTTAAAAAATAGTGCATTGTTATAATAGATTAAACGATCACTTATTTCCCAACTACCTGTGCTAAACTATTTAAATGATTTCTACTCCTTTTAAACTGTTGCTTATTTACACAGACTATGTAAATGTTTCCATTACTGATACATTTCAAGGTTCAAATCTATACTCACATCACTCTGTAGGTCATAAGCCTTGCGAGCATGAATGACATCATTCTGGTCTGGGAGGCATGTCCATTCATGCAGAGGATGCTTGTAGTCTATGTCGCTGACCAAAACCTGACACTTCTTCGCCAGCACAACCCCCAGCATGTCCACTGGGCTACTGAACTTGGTTTTCCACTTCTCAAAGTCCTTCTTGTACTCTCTGTCACTCTGGATCTTGGCCACATGCATAGACCACATCATCTTGGGATCATCCTTTATGTCACGGGCTCCAATGTGATGGCCAAGCTGCTTGCGATATCCATCTTTGTATTTGTACTGGAATGAAAATGCATCAATTAAATATATTTTGTGTTTCTTACTACAAACTCTAAAAAGCATAAATCATACCTCTTCCATTTATTTATGGTAGTATTCAACTTAGCTCAATTTAGCATTATAAATAAGTACCAGATCAGAGTATTTGTAATACTAATTCGATCTTTTCTGCTAAATACATAGAATTTATAAATGGGTGAAGCTAAAAGCATTCTAGAGGGGAAAGACAATAGTGTATTTTGAACAAAGTAAGTTAAATGTAGGAAATAGTTAAATGTACACTGGTTACATTTTTAATTTAACGTAGAATCTTAGTTTTCCTATAGAAATTAGGCAATTATAGAGGCAACATTCCTGATTAATCATACAGAATAATTTCACAAAAATGATCAAAATTCATTATAGCTCCCCCACATTTATATGGCATTTGTATGTTTACTAAGTATTTCCTTCATACAAAATAATATTTGGTAAACTATAACATATGAATGTCTAAGATATAATAGAAAACTTTCTGAAGTGCATTTAGCTAAAACATAACAATATAACAACTTGTTCCACAAAGTTTTGCTTACAAAGTCCCTAGGAGAGTACAGCAGACTGAAGAATTTGTAGAACCAATGGAAAGTAGGCACTTTAAATGCAAGAACTACTCATTTCTTATCTGTGTATTCCAAATGAGGGGCAGTGTAGCATATGGTAAGATTGTATCCAGTGAATATAGAGCTGGCCTCAGAGTCAGAAAGACCTTTGTTTCAGACCCATCTCTGACACACATTGGCTGTTATGAATCTAGGCAAGTCATTTAACTTCCTAATGTTTCAGTCAACTCTCTAAGATTATAAATTGCAGGGAAGGTGATGACCTCTATTAGTATCTGGAATTCAGTATTATAAATAAGTGCCAGCTCAGAATAGTCGCAATATTAATTTGGAATTCCCTCATTCGTGAATCCCCTATATCAATGAAATATAGGTTCAAGTTCCATTCTTATCTCTATTCACAGAGTTTTATACAAAATTGGTGCTTAATTTGTGAGACTACTGTGAACTTGAGGGAACCACTGGAGGATCCTTATGAAAGGGATTTTGGTTGTGAGCTAGAGGGACTGTGGGAGAGTTGTTGCACAGTGTTGGGGGCTACTGCCTAAGTTCAGAATGAGTGGGGAGGGAACGATCGACTAGAAGACATCAGGAAGCAGTCTGGCTGAGCCACAGGGTTTGTGTACTGCCTATTACTCTAAGTATCATAAAAATAACACAGTTATAATTAAGGAGGCTTTGTCTTAAATTAAGGATTGTCTGTGATAGTGATTAAGCAGAATTTCTTATTCTATAATAGTCTCTTATTTTCATGGGACAGATGTCAGAGAGAGTTTGGCATCAGTTTTATGATGGAGCTACCCTATACTTGAGGATGTTCTCCTGAGACCTGGCGTTAGTGAGGTTTGAGACCTAAATTCAGCCTCTGCCTCCATCAATAATGTTGGTGGCATTTCATGGTCATTGAAGTGGATGACTAGGAATGGCCATGGAATATGATCATTAATTGATATGGATAAAATATGATTGATGGATACAAAGTTTATTTCCCTTTATGGGAGAAGGAGTAGATTATAGTATTCTCTTCATCTGCAAAGGATAACAAGTTATCATTTTGCTTGACTTGGTTATGGAGCTAATTCACCATCTGTGACTATGTGGATATGGGCTTTGAGTTTAGGGAATATGGCCAGGCTTTCCACAGAGTCATGGGACTGCTCTATAGGAACCACACAAGGATGATGGTACCACTCTGTGAGCTAATCCTTAAGTAATTGTACTGAGCCAGGAGGTATTGCAAGGAATGTTTAGACTAGGCCAGAATCTGTCCTCCAGAGATTCTTAAAATGGGGTCTGTGGACCCCTGAGGGGTACCAAAAGTCAAAACAATTTTAATAATAATAAGATAAACATCTAATTTCTAATATGTTAAATATTGATAGATATACATAAACAAAAGTTCTTTGGGGAGTTTCTCAATAAGAGTGAAAAGAGTGAGACCAAAAAGTTTGAGAACTGCTCATTTATAATAACAACCTAACATTATATGGTACTTCAAGGTTTACAAAATGCTTTACATATGTTAACTCATTTAATTGTCATAATAAACTGGTGAGCTAGGTGCTGTTCTTAACCCTATCTTACACATAAAGAAATTGAAGCCACTAGACATTATGTGACTTGCCCAGGGTCACACAGCTAATAAGTATCTCAGGCAGATTCCAACTCAGGTCTTCCTAACTTCAAGTTCTGTACTCTATCCACTACTCTTAACTGCTCTATCTGCTACTTCTTATCTATGTATCTATGTATCTATGTATCTATGTATCTATGTATCTATCTATCTATCTGTCTATCTATCTATCTATTTATCTCTGTATCTCTGTCTATCCATCTCTTTCTATCCATGCATTTCTCCTTCCATCTCTCCCTCTCCCTCTCTCTCTCCTTCTCCCTTTCTCTCTCTCTTTCTCTCTGTCTCTCTCTCTGTCTCTCTCTTTCTCTCTCTCTCCCCTCACATTATTTCCACAACCTTAGCAGAGCTACCTATAATTTGCCTATATTATGTATGTTTTTCAAAGCTATCAGCCAAAACATTGTAGGACCTTGATCCTCCCTGCTAGATTTCTGTTGAATGCAGAATACTAAAGCAGTGAAGATATTTAGTAAGCCTGGTTAAATCTGTCCTTACATGCATCTTTTTGCCTATATCCATATGCACCAATGTTTTATTCATCAGTTTTTTGATGATCTTTTTGATCACTCCGCCCTTACTGAATATATTAAGTTTTGCAGGCTATCACCCTATTTTTACCCTTTGTGTTTATCATTTCCTCAAATTTCAACTTTTTAAAAGATATCAATTGTTATGATACATCACAAAACATTTTTAAATATCAATGACAATTCTCTTTTTAACTTTGTCTCCTGCTTCAGAGAGTTGACAAAGAGGGGATAAAAAACCAACAGCTTACATCACTGGCAATGTCTCTTGATGCCTTGGCTGCCACGATTGGGATGGCGTCAATTCTCAAGTCATAGCCTTTCTTCTTTGCCTCTTCGTTGGCAAGTTTGTATAGGCTCTAAGTTAAAAAATAAGAAGAAGCAGTGAAATATTCACATTCAAAACAAAAAAAACTTGACAAAAGGCCTGGAATGAATCACTCAGCTCTACAAAGAGAAGTACATGCAAACAACTTACAGTAGGAGGAGTAAACTTTCTGTATTTAGCTTTCATTAGACTTGTATAAATGGTGCATGTGGAGAAAACCATCCTGTTGTGTTTATTCAAATACTTGTGCTTTTTTATTTATTACTTGTTAAGTCTTAAATTGTTCAAGAGAAGTTTAGCTTGAGTGAGGACATGATGAAAGAACATATTAAAGGAAGTAAAGGAGAATGGACCAGGAACATGGAAGGGGTTAGTCTTAGAAAGGAGAGGGAAGAACTCTTCTTTCAAAAGACCTGGAGATCATGAGATGATTCAACACAGTATTGTGGAAAGAGGGCTGACTTAGGGGTCAGAACATGAGAACCAAATGGCACCTCCATTGTTTACTTCCCATAGGAGCTAGTTGCCCTAGCCACTTCCTCTCTCTAGGTCTCATTTTGCTTGCCTGTAAAATGAGAGGATTGGGCTAGATGACTTGGGAAGGGTTTAAACTAGGTGACTTTGGAGGGTTCTTTCCAACTTTGAAATTCTAAAGTTTTATATTTATTATAAAATAAAAAGAAATATACATTTTGAGAATGAAGGCTGGAATTAGACTGATAGGCAGATCTGTGTGTGGCAAATACTCTGTTTCAGAAGCTGTAAAGTATAGATTTCTTAAAAAAATTGTGATAGAATAAGAGCAGCTTTATTGACAAATATGCACGGTCAAGAAAAACAAATTCTCTCATTGGCTGTGTATAGAAAATATGTATCTCATTCTATACTCTAGATCTGTCACATCTTAGGATATAGATAGCATGTTTCATCCTCAATCCTAGACCAGTCATGGATCATTATTTTTATGATCATATCTCTCACAGCTTTCAAAGGTATTTGTCTTTACTGCATTGTTAATAAATAAATTGTTCTGCTCCTTATTTTGTTCTTCATTAGTTCATAAAAGTCTTCAAAAGTGAAGACTTACAAATTTGGTGTCTGAAATTTTAGAACTAGATTTTAAAAGGATGATTCTAAAATATTTGAGCTTAACTCCGATCTTTACCAGTTTGAAAAATAATTTTATATCTATTAGACTTAAAGCTGTTGGGTAAAGGTGGGCTGCATGTCCATTTAGTTAATTACCAACTTCCCAATATTAAATGTAAAAATAAAACAAACCAACAACCTGAAGAGACATTCTGGACACATCAGAGACTGGTGTGTGTTCTCACCTCACTGTAGTTGATCTTGTTAAGTCTTGCTAGTGTAATCTCAGGTGTATCAGGCATGATGTGGATCTGGGTCTTGTCTTTTTCCCAGGCTTCTGTGTATAGACGCTACCAAGCAGAAAAATGAAATACATAATCAGAGAATGATATGAAATATCAATTAGTAGAACCTTCTTGATCATGTAAGTAGTTTTTTTTTAAAAAAAAGAAGTACAAGAAGAATTTATGTACTATTTATGTTCTATATTAAAATGTCTTTCTAACAATTAGAGTTTTCCAAGAGGAATAGAATGACTTAGGAAGTCATGAGTTTGGAAATATTTTTTCTTTCCTTCTACAGCATATAGCATTTTTAACTTCTTTTGTTTCTTAACATCCTCTATTCAACATTAAAGTTATTGCCTATTTGTTTATATATGTTTACAACAGATTATGGAATTCATAAAGACAAAACTATGTCTTATTCACTGTGGCATCTTTCCCTGTGTCAAGCGTGGTTCTTTGCATATAGTAGGAACATAGCACACAAAACATAGTGGGCACTTAGTAAATGGTTTTTGAGTGGGTGGATATCTGAATGAATGAGTTCTTATATAGTCTTGATTCCTAAAGGAATAACAACTACTGAGGCACGTGGTAAACAGGAAGCTTACAAATAATTTCATATGCTATGAAACTTATTCTAATAATGTAAAAAAAAGGTGAACTTACTTAACGACAACAACAATCATGACAATAGGTGGCACTTATATGGCATTTAAGCTTCGCAAAGCATTTTACAAATATCATCATCTCATTTTAACCTCACAACAATCCTAAGAGGAAAGTATTATTTTCTCCTCATTTTACAGATGAGAAAACCGAGGCCCAGGTAAAGCAAATTGCCCAGGGTCACCCAGTTAGCCAATGTCTTAGGCTGGATTTGAATTCAGTGCTTCCTGACAACAAGTCTAGTGATCTATTGAGAATGCCACTATATATAACATAGCCAAAGGTTCTAGTTCTAAAACCAAGTTTCAGAAACATCAATGAACAGCAGAGTTGGTAAATACTTAGAGAAAATTAATGATTTCCTAGACTAAAACTATTTCATCTTCAACTTTTTTTCTTTCCTGATTTTTTTTCTTTTTCCATGATTCACAGTTAGAAACCGTGGCAATTTTTTTTTCAAAGGGCTTACTTTGTTCATGTTGAGGGCATTATTCTTGGCCAACACTTGTTCCAGAGAATCAGTCACACTGGTGAATTTTAGTTTGTCCGGAGGCTGACGGTAGATCTTGTCACTCAAAATTTCTGTAGCTCGTTTGCATTTTTCAACATCCAAAGAACCAATTGGCACCCAGCCAATGCCCTTTAGCCACTGAAGATCTGACTTATATATATTCTGTTGACATAAGTGGTAACAAAGTTTATCTTTGAATCTGTCGTGAATCTTCACTTAAAAAGCATTTGAAAGTAAATGTAAACAAAATTTAAAAAATTAATCTGTAGATAGGCATATTATTGTCTCAATTTTATATTCAATGGGCTAAATTAGAAACTGTGGTCTATAAGAGAGAAATAACTTTAAAACATGTATATATCTGCCTAAACCATACCATTAGCATAGATTCAGGGAAAATAATCAATAGTGTTAGGAAAGGAAAGCATTTTGCTTTTCCAAAAGAACTGATGATGAGGTATGGGATATCTATTGCTATATTTTCTGGGTGTTTTGATCAACTGTTTTCCCCAATGTTTATGTTATAGTTGTTAATACTCACTTCACTCTGAAGATCATAAGCTTTACGAGCATGAATGACATCATTTTGGTCTGGTAAGCAGGTCCACTGATGGAGGTAATTCTTGTAATCCACATCACTGACCAAGGTCTGACATTTCTTGGCAAGCACAACTCCCAGCATATCTACTGGGCTGCTGAACTTGGTCTTCCATTTCTCAAAGTCCTTCTTGTACTCCCTGTCACTTTGAACCTTGGCTATATGCATAGACCACATCATCTTGGGGTCATCATGAATGGCTCGGGCTCCAATATGGTGGCCAAGCTGCTTACGATAGCCTTCCTTGTATTTGTACTAGAGGGAACAAAAGGTTTGCTATCACCAAAAGCAATAGTAAAAGTCCTATTTGTTTATTTGTGGTTATGCCAATAATATTTCAAGACTGTTATTTCCTCTGTGAGCAAATTCCCTTTACCCTAGTAACTGTAACCCACTCTGAGCCTTACCAAGCTGTCAAGCTTTGTGGCCCCCTCAAATACATCACCCAGTGGCCACCTACATGGTAGTAAGCCTTGTTGAACTTAGTTAGGCTACACCTATGGTGGCAGACATAAAATCCGTTATGGAGGCCACATTTAAACACTTTCCAGATGGGTAGCACCTACTAGCATATACACTGCACTGGGGTTTCCTTAAAAATATCCTTTGTCTCTTCCACACCATAGTGATAGATTGGAAAAACATTTTAGTGTAAAATAGTTGGTAGGGGGAAAAAGAAGTTCTACAATTAGAGTTCTAAGAAAAAAATGACTAAGTCAAGATTTTTGTCTTCATCTTTTTGGGAAAAGAGAATGGCAAGAGTGAATTAAGATGCAGAAAGAACTATTCTAATTTTCTTGGTTTTTCCTAGTTATATTCTCTACTTATAAGGCTGGAAGATATCCAGCATTTTGAATGTTTGTAGAATTTTGGGCAAAACTATAAAATGAAAGATTGATAAATTGGAGAGTATCCATAGCAAGTTTGCTAGGATGGTAGAAGAACTAGACAACGTGCCATAGGAGGATTGGTTGAATAAATTGGGGATGTTTAACTTGAGTAAGAAAATTTGAGGGTAGAGGGAGAAGAGAGATGATAGTTATCTTAATATATTTGAAGGGCTGTAATGAAGAGGAAGGTTTGGACAGGTTCTGCTTGTCCATAGAAGCTAGAATTCAGAGTTCTGGACAGAAGTGGAAAAGAGCTAGATTTTGGCTTAGTGTCAGGAAAAACTTTCTTATAGTTAGTCATATCCAAAAATGAGATGGCCTGCTGCAAGAAGTACTGGGTTTCTCCTTGCTGGTGGTCTTCCCTGAGAAAAGGTTGAATGACATTTTGTTGAGTATGTAATAAAGGAGATTCTTGGTTAACAATGGGCTGGACTAGATGATGGTCATGTCACTTCTGACCATGATTCTCTTATCAATCTCACTAGGCACCTTTAAAGGGGAAACATGCAGTTGAGGGAAAGACTTTGGACAGAATATGGCTAACATTACTCTTGGCTCAGTAAAACACACAGACTTTCTGATAGAAACTACTACTAGTAGGACCTACTAATAGGAACTTTTGAATAAACCCTACAATTCATAGCAGCTTTTGGCAAATGGATTTTTCACATGATTAAGCCAACACTTCAAGTGTAGTCAGATATCTTTTTTTTTTGACCACTGAAAAGAAACATGGAAATATAATTTTAGAAAGAATGTGTTTCTGGGTGGGGAACCTGTGGCCTCAAAGCCACATACAGCCCTCTGGACCTCAAGGTGGCCCTTTGATTGAATCCAAACTTCACAGAACAAATCCCCTTAATAAAAGTATTTGTTCCATAAAATTTGGACTCAATTAAAAGACTGCACCAAAGACCTAGAAGGCCACGTGTGGCCTTGAGGCCACAGGTTCCCCACCCCTGCTTTAGACTATTTACTTTTGGGCATGTATATTTGGGTTTGAGGATTTCATTAATCTTATTTACATTAAATTACTATCTGAAAAACATTTCTAGAGATGTATTATAAGATCTTGGATTTCAACATATATTCGCTATGCTGTAATACAAGATATTGAGAAAATTTTGAGTAAAGTTGATGGTGGAACATTGCACAGATTACTTACTTCACTGGCAATGTCTCTGGAGGCTTTAGCTGCCTGGATGGGGATGGCATCGATTCGCAAATCATAGCCTTTCCGCTTGGCTTCTTCCAGGCCAAGTTTATACAGTTTCTAAGATATTGATAAATAAGTTTAAGTTCATGTGGAAAGATTATTTTTAAGAAAAACTCTTAATATTGAAAACATCAGTGTAGTACAATACAGTCACTTACATCACTGTAATTAATTGTATTCTGCTTTGCCAGTAAAACTTCAGGGGTGTCTGGCATAATGTGGATGCTGGTTTTATCTTTATCCCACGCTTCTGTATAGAGGCGCTGAAACAAGTACAAAGAAACACAATGTCATATTGAATCACAAGGACGATACAACCATGAAGCAGCCTGCTAGAGCCCTCTCCTTTTTATAAGCGTAATAATATAATAATAGGTATTAGCATTTGTAAGATGTTCTAGCCTAGAGAGGGACAGTAAGTTTCTATAAGAAAGAGGCTTTTAATGCTGAGTGGAGAAATTTAAAATAACCACACTATTAACAAAGGGAATATTTTTATTCTTTACTCGGTAATGCCAGCTTTGTGGCTATTTTTGGCTGTAACAGAAACTATAACGTGTACCCCCCCTTTTCCCCCCCCACTCTTTTTATGAGGGACAACTACTTCTCATCTTATACTTCTCATTATCTTATGAGGGACACATTCCTCCCTGTAGCAGGCATGAGAACATATACTTAGACAGTCCAAGTAGAAGATGAGAGTTGGAGTCTGTCAGTCCTGCACAGCCTGATGGTCACAGGGGAAGCTACCTCAGGTAACACTAAAACAATACACTGCTTTGCTGAGTCCTACACCATAAACCTTGAGGGGCGAAGCAATCTTTCTTTCATGTTTTTCTTACTCTGAAATGCAATCATCTGCCTCAGAAGAGCTTCAACCCTCCACTTCAGGAATTGCAGGTACTTCTCTAAAAAAATCTGTGCAAATTACTTCAAGTCAGAAGGAGTTGAGGTTCCTGGGGGCAGTGGTTTTTCCTTGCCCTGAGTAGCACCCTTAGTAGCAGGCTGACTCATTGCCCTCATCACAACCACAATACTCACACACAATTTTTCTCCTTTCTATATTTACTGTTTTTTTTTGAAGGGTAAGGTAGGGCAATTGGGGTTAAGTGACTTGACCAAGGTCACACGACTATTGTGTTAGGTTTGTATTAAATGTCTGAGGCTGGATTTGAACTCAGGTCCTCCTGACTCCAGGGCCAGTGCTCTATTCACTGTGCCACCTAGCTGCCCTCTATATTTACTGTTAACGAAATACCTATTTAGGATAACTAGATGGTACTGTCGGTAGAAAACTGGGTGTAGCATTAAGAAGACTAATTTTCCTGAGTACAAATCTGTCCTCAGTCACTTAATGGCTGCATGACCCTAGGCAAGCCACTTAACACTATTTGCCTCAGTTTCCTCATCTGTAAAATGAGCCAGAGAAGGAAATGGCAAACCACTCCAGTATCTTTGCCAAGAAAACCAAGTTGGACATGACTAAAAGAACTGAACAACTACAAACACCTATTTAACTATTTGTTATTTAGGCATTTATAAGTAAAAATCAAGAGACTTTGGGGGAGTCCAGGAATACTCCATAATTTTCCTCATTAAAATGAATGGAAACAGGATTTTCATTAAATGGATTTTATTGGGTTGCAACTCCATATGGGGTCACAACCCACAATTTAAGAAGTGCTGAAGGATTGCAAGCAAAAAAAGTTTAAGAAGTCCTTTATCTATATAACAAGAGATAGGTACGTTGACATTTCTAGAAATTAAACAAAACGAAAATACCCTCCTCCCCCAGATAGGAAGACTTACATGGTTCATTGTTATAGCATTGTTCTTTGCCAAAACCATAGGCATGGAGTCCATGAGACTAGAAAATCTGAACTTTTCTGGGTGCTGACGATAGATGTGGTCACTCAAAATTGTAGTTGCTCTTTTATTTTTTTCATCCTCAAGGGAACCACTAGGGGACCAGCCAATGCCTCTTAGCCACTGGAGATCTGACTTATACAGAAGCTGAAATTTCAGATTAATAACCAGTTAATATAAAAGCCATGTCAATTTTGGAGGGATAAATTTTGGGGGGGCGATTTGCTCATGTTTTCATTCTTACACAGACTTTAGAATAAGTCATAACCTTTTAAATTACAGTTTTATAAAGTAAAACATTGATTAGGGACATCATTCAAAAACACATACGCTTGCCCAAAAGTTCACACCCAAACTATCCTTAACTTTTATGCATTTTTCTAAATTGCCAGCCGAAGGTTATTCTGAATATTTGTTGCGTGGATAGTGGCTCTAGAAATTTCAGCTTGTGAAGAGAGGTAGCTGAGGTGTAAGTGAAGGAATACTGATTTGGAATTACAGAACTTCATTTTGAATACTAGCTCTGCTGGTTGTTACCTGTGTGTTCTAGGGTGAGTTATTTAACTTCTTAGGGCCTTCGTCTCCATATCTATAATACGAGAGATTTGAACCAATATCTCTAAGGTCCATTCCATTTCCAAATGCCATAATTCTATGAAAACTAGGGGCATTGAGCTAAGTTCTTAAGGACTGCCCCTACCCTACAGTGAGGCAACAGTCATGGAAGATAAAGAATGGAAAGAAATGCTTTGCTACTGACCAATTGATAGCCTTAAACTTACATCGCTCTGAAGATCATATGTCTTCCTGGCATGGACAACATCATTCTGGTCAGGCAGGCATATCCATTGGTGCAGGGGGTGTTTGTAATCTATGTCACTGACCAGGATCTGGCATTTCTTGGCCAATACAACCCCCAGCATGTCCACTGGGCTGCTAAACTTTGTCTTCCACTTCTCAAAGTCCTTCTTGTACTCTCTGTCACTCTGTATCTTGGCTACATGCATAGACCACATCATCTTGGGATCATCCTTTATGTCACGAGCTCCAATATGGTGGCCAAGCTGCTTACGATAGCCCTCCTTGTACTTGTACTGGGGAGAAGCAAGGGGGAAAGCAAGTCAAAATTACCACCACCATCTGTGACAGATTACAGATAATATTAACTCCAATAGTTTATTCAGAAAGCTTGTGAATTTTCTGATTTCACAGATTATTACAGGAGATCCAAGTCTGAATTCCAATTTCAAATATGAATCAAATTCAAATGTGCAATTGTGTACATGTCAAACACTTGACATGGACATATTGTCCTTTCATATAACGTTCCAAAACGATCCAGGCCTCTGTTTTAATGGGTTACTTTTTAACAGATTTGCTTTAAGTTCAGAAATTATTTGAACAATTCAATTGAAATGTCAAAGGATAGTCAAGTTGATGCAAAACAAAAATGGGAACTTACTTCACTTGCAATTTCTCTGGATGCCTTGGCTGCTTTGATTGGTATGGCATCGATAGGAAGGTCATACCCTTTCTTCTTCAACTCCTCATATCCTAATCGGTAGAGTTTCTATTGAGAGAGGAACAAAATTATTTTAACAAATTCTCTACTGAAAAATCACTTACAATCTGGTGGGGCCAAAGCGTTAAATATTTCCAGGTTAAAAAATGCATGCATATTTCCGGGTTCCAAGAAAATAACATGGATGAGACAAGGTACTCAAATGAAATTGGAAATGAATACATTCCATTTTTTAACATTCTTCTTTTAAAATGAAAGACACGGTGATCAGCCATAGTATGTATCAATGAAGTATTATTTTCTTTATTCATTTTAGTGTTTTATAAGAGGTCTTTGTAAGTAAGCAAGAGGAACTGCATGAAAATTTTAAAAAACTAAAACAAGAATTGCAGAGGAAGAACCTTGTCACGTAAGCTCTGAATGCAACCAAAAGGATGCTGATATATGGTGCTGAATGTCAAGCAAAAATAGGTGACCGCTTATGAAAAGAAAGGGTCCTTTATCATTTTTGAAGAGTTAGGTTTTGTTGTTGTTGCTTTAAAATATTCAGAAGAAAATTGTGAGCTCCAGTTTAGTAACAAATTCTCACGTCACTGATGTATTTTAAATGCATGCTGGTCCTATATTCAGAGCATGGGAAGGAATTATTGGTTTTGAATTTTCATGGTAATCATATATTACAAACAAAAGATTTATTTGGATTTTCCTGAGAAATTATATGTGCCCAAAGTTTGTTGGTCTATTGTACTTTAGAATTTATTTTACAGAAATCATCCTAAGAAATTGACATTTATAAATATGGATTTGGGGAAACAACACTGGAAATGCATTTAACCTTGTTTTCATACACATCATTTGCAGATGTCTAGTTCTACTTAGAAACTAGAAAGTCCAAAGTCAATATGGGGAATCAAATTAAAAATATTTTTATTAATTAAAATAATTCAGATATTAAAAATAACTTGGAATTGACTAGCCTGGAAGCAACTTCAATGAACTCTTATAAAGTATATTTTCCAAAATGAACTTACATCACTTGTGTTGATCAAATTTGCTTTCGCCAGCATGATATCAGGTGTATCAGGCATTATGTGGATCTGTGTCTTGTCTTTGTCCCAAGCTTCTCTATAGAGTCTCTAGAATGAGGAATAAGAGTTTTTCAAGTAAGAACTGACAGAATATTAGGTAACTATATTAATTTGACAGGGCAACCTATTACACTTGAACTAAATATTATTGAGAGATATGCGTTAGCAGAAAAGAGAGACATTATTTTAAAATTTTTAAGCCATAATTAACCTAGGACAATAAGATTACTGGACTCAGGATCAGGGGAACCAGGTTCAAGTTCCACTTCAGATACTATGTGGCACCAGGAAAGTCACTTAACCTGTATGAACTCCATCTGTAAAATCAGTAGGTTGGGCTACATAAACTACATATATTATTTTATTTGACCCTCACAACAACTCTCATGAGGAAAAGTGCTTTTTTGTCCCAATTTCACAGATGAAGAAACTGAGATTAAATGTCTTTCCTGGGGCCACACTATTAGTATGTGTCAGGGCCACAGTCTTCGTAATTTCCAGACCAGTCTTCTAACTAATATACTGTGTTGTAACTATTATACTTCTGTATAGATTTAACATATGTTAATAATATGTAATATATGTATTTAAAATAGATTGAACTGAATAGTAGTTAATTTTGGTCATTAAAAAAAATAATCAATATGTTTCATAGCCCTGGACTTGATCATCTAGTAAATTACCTCCACACTGTGATATAGATAGAAAGAATATTGGATTCAGAGTCAGGATATTTGGATTCTGGTGCTAGTTCCTCCACTAATTAGCTATGTGACCAGAGGCAAATCAATTAACTTCACAGTATCCCAGGCAGCTACTTAAAACTGTAAGTCACATTGCTGTTACTGAATCTGCGTTGGTAGAAAAAGTTTACACATCAGGTCCCTGTCTCTTAGTTTTCTCATGTGTAAAATCAAGACTAGATGAATCAGCTCTTTTCAGTCCCTAGAGTCCTTCAAACTCCTACGGCTACAGAATCATGGTGCAGTCATTCAGCTTCCTCCAGTTACAAAGTCAGACTTCTGGCTCAGACATTTAAAAGGAATGAGGGATTTCCTCCCCCTGCATAGAATCTACATCGCTACCTTGCTATATAAGGGTAAGAAAAGTCAGCAACTAGGTTGGAGGTGGGAATGGAAGCCATTTGTTCTTAGAAATCTGATTCTGAGACAAAATTGGTCTCTATTTTTCCTAAATCATATGCATATAAGTCAACTGTAAGGACTTATAGTTATAATTAAATCAGCTCCCCCACATTTCTCCCACTGCCCATTAAATGTCTCAGTATATCATTCAGTTCCTCAGAATTTAAACTAGGACTTTATTACAGTCAATCTTCAAGGAAAAGTCGAGATATTCAATATTTTTCTCATCATGGAAAATGCATTTATCTTGAGTGAGAAAAAAAAACCCACACCATGCTCAACCCACTTATTACTTGATTCAGCATCAGAAGGTGAGAACATCAAGACAATATTCAAGTATAAAAAACATCAGTCTCTCTGATTATAATTCATCTCCTAATAGTAACTCACATCACTCCTGTTTTTGGCATTTGTCTTTGCCAAAACTATGTCCATGGCATCAGGAAGACTGGTAAATTTGTTTTTATCTGCTGGTTGCCGATATTTCTTTTCACTGATGATTTCTGAGGCCTTCTTGTTCTTTTCAGCCTCCAGAGAACCCAGTGGGCTCCATCCTATCCCTTTGAGCCATAGGAGATCAGACTTGTACATGTTCTGTGGGAGGACAAATGAGATCCAACAAGATGATTTTTTTTTTCGTTTGGAATATTTAACTTAACTTTTAGCATGCATAATAAAGCAAACATCACTAATAGTTAACTTTGATTATTGTTGGGGTTTGGTTTTGTCGGGTGTTTTTGCTTTTTCTGCTACAAAATAGCTAATCCTTCAAAATACAATGTTTTACCTAATAACTTAATAACAATAACATTTTAAAATATTTTAATCAAATGAAACTTACATCACTCTGCAGCTCATATACTCTTTTAGCTTGAATAATGGCTGTCTGATCTGGCAGACATGTCCATTGGTGGAGGGGATGCTTGTAGTCTATATCACTGACCAAAGTCTGACATTTCTTGGCCAAAACTACTCCCAGCATGTCCACTGGACTGGAGTACTTGGTCTTCCATTTCTCAAAGTCCTTCTTGTATTCCCTCTCACTCTGCATTTTGGCCACATTCATGGATAGTACTAGTTTGGGGTCATCTTGAATGCTACGGAATCCAATATGGTGGCCTTGTTGTTTGCGGTAACCTTCCTTGTATTTATACTGAAATCACAAGTAACACAATTTTTAAAAATTAACACAAAGACAAGGCAAGTCAAATGAAATCTCTTAAGTCTACACATGTTTAAATAAAGCTCTCTTCTTCAACATTTAAGTAAGGTGAAAATCTCTCTACACTGTTAGTAAGCCAAATAAGTCTTATCTATGGATGTTTTAGTAAGATAAATGGAACACATGATCGAGGGAGATTGTGGAGATGGTCAGGAGCATCTATTTTTCTGACATAGTAAAACCTATCTAGAGTCAGAGGAATATGCTATAAAGTAAAAAATAGAGCTTATCTAGATTTCAGTAAAGTGTCACCAACGTCTCTCAAGGAATACTCATTGAAAAGACAGAGAACTGCATTATAGCATATTTATGTAGAGCCATAGCTTCCTAAAGAAAGTTTATTGGATCCCTATCATTCTGAAGGTCTCCATTTACTGATATATAGGGAAATGAACATACTTCTAGGAGAAGAGTTCTTAACTCGGTGTCTGTGAACTTTTTTTTAACATGTTAATAATTATATTTCATTTAAAATTTTTTATGTATTTAAGTTTTTGTGCATTTAAAGTATTATTTTGAGAAAAGGTACATAGACTTCACTAGACCTCCAAAGAGCATGACAAAAAAGTTTAAGAATACCTACCCTAAGATTTTTGGGGTTTAGTACCAGTTTCATGAAAGAAAAGCATGCTTTTCATAATTGTTTGCAAACAGACTTTTTATTAGATTGCATTTGACTTTTAGTTTACAAAAATATGGTTTCTTGTTCAACATTTTTTTATGAATCACTCAAATGAAGACATATAAGAAATGCATATCAAATGTACAGATGCCACAAACCTGAAAGAATAGCTAATATGCTGAATGTCAGAAACAAAGCTGAATTCTAGATTTGAAAAATAGTCTTCCTTAATGTATTTTAAATAATCATTGTTAATAACAACTGTTCATGTAAAAATCAATCATGACATCAGAAAGAAGTGACATAACAGGATCTGATATATTACTTACATCGCTGGCAATGTCTCTTGAAGCTTTGGCCAACTGGACTGATATCGCATCAGGTCGGAGGTCATAGCCTTTCTTTAATGCTTCTTCCCATCCAAGTTTATATAGTTTCTAAAGTTAGAGGGATTTTTGTTACTTTCCCATTTATTTTTAGTAGATTTTTAAAACAGAAATATAATTGAAGACAGCATGGCCACATTCTAGCATCTTTTATAATTTGGAGACATAGGATAAAAGACAACCTTGGTATTTCTTTAAAGTCTTTTTTTGTGTGATCTCCACAGTCAGTCAATATGAATTTTCATTTTATTTCCAATTATGTCATCTAGTCCTATGTGAGTTTGAAAGGATTATTATAGTCACAGGACACTTTTAAAATCTACAATTATATGTACTTATAGATGTACTTGTTGTCTTCCCAAATAGAATGTAAACTCCTTGAAGACAGTGACTCTTGGATTCTGTGTGTGTGTGTGTGTGTGATTTTTATCCCACCTGGAACAATGCTTGGAACATACGAGACATTTAATAACTTTGTTGATTAATTCATTGTAGTCGTTCTGCCTAGGTCATTGGTGAGTATGCCAAAATATTTCATTATTGATATTGGGGTTTTAGGACTGGAAATAGCCAAATGTGAAATTAGAATCACTGAGAGCCCCAAGATAGCTCGTCATCTTTGACTATGTTCATTATTGCAGTGGGAAGAAAAGAAGTAATTTAAGGTACTTTTCCTCCTATTGCTAAGCATTTTCTCAGTGCAAGCTTTGGACACAGAGGTTAAGGTGTGACCAGACCAAGTGACACACATGATAAATTGACAGCAGAAATTTCCTTTTTTGAGGGTAGTCGAATTCACTTACGGGAGATATATCTGATTATGTAGCAATAATTGGATCAAACTTGTTGAGTACTCTACTTTTGCTTCTACATTTCTAAAGTATCTTCCCTATTAAATTAATCAATATTTTTGACCAAGCCTAAAAAAGAAGTTTTTATTCTTAACATCAAGCAACTTTAAATGTCTTTACCTGACTATACATTGTCTGGTTCTGCTTGGCCTGTAGAATATCTGGTGTATCTGGCATAACATGAATCTGAGTCTTGTCTTTGTTCCAGTCAACAGTATATAAATGCTAAGGAAAAATAGAACAGGTAAATCATTAGAACAATCACATAAGGTGGGTAAGAAATGTCCTTTTTTTAAAAAAAATTCCAGACATCAGTATTGCTTCTATTTTCTCAACCAATGTCTTCAGACTAGGAAATCTAGAACAACTTGGTTAACAGGGAGATGAAATCTTAGACAAGGAGATGATAAGAGATGATAGGCACCTTCAACACATTCAAATGACCTAGCCCAGATGAACTACATTCCAGGATACTAAAAGACCTTGTGTATATGATTGACAATCCATTGTCATCAATCTTGAGAAATCACACAGAAAAAGAAAAGCAGCAAAAACTGAAGATGGGCAAGTACTGTCCCACTTTTCAAAAAGAAGAAAATGGATTTCTTATATGATAACTTAGAAAGTCTGTCTTCTATACATAACAAAGTTCTGGAGCACTTTAATAAAAGATAGTTTGTGAATGCTTAGGAAGCCTGTAGAAGGGGGTAGAAGGATAGGATATATTATAGTTGTTTTTAAATAGTGGAATAAGTATTAGATAGAGGAGTGAGTGAATTTGTCTTGCTTGATTCCAAAGGTCAAGACTAGAATTTGAAGAAAGGTAGATTTTGGCTGGTAAGGAACAACTTCCCAATAATTAAATGTGTCCACAAGTGGAATAATATATTGCTGGAAATTAATGAGCTCCCCATCAGTAGGCATCCTTAGATTGAAGCTTGGAACACAATCTTCCATTTGAGGAGAGTTCTTCTCAGGTGTTTTAGCAGCTGAATTCTGAAGTCCCTTCAACTCTGATATTCTATGATTGTACATATTATGCCTACCTGATTAGAGTTATTTATTAATGTGTTGAGTCAATACTATTGTAGAAAATGAACAAGCAGTTATTAAAAATGTACTCAGGAACAACCCAAAACAAAATTGAGATTTCTCAAGTATTTCTCCAAATGTAATGAGATAATTGCCCTAAAAATGTGAAAAGGAAGCAAATAAAACATGGAAATACAAAATGCAAAGAAAAAGCACTAGTCCAAATGTATATGGAATTTCAAATAATTTTATAATAATCAGAGATACTTTGAAATTTCATTGAGGGCAAGAGTAGATGAAGGGGGAAAGGGTATTACAATGATTCTCCATCAATCATGTTTCTCTGCCTTGTATTCCCTAAAAATATCTCCCTCATCCCTCCAACCTTATGCCAACCCACCACACACTTTGGAGTTTTGTGAGAGAAAATAAAAAGACAGGCAATTTTTAAAGGAAAAAAGGAAAAATGACATAAGAAAGAAGAAAGTAGAAGATAGGAGAAGAAAAGAAGAGGCAAAAGTGTTCTGGAGTGATTTTCAATTGCTCAGAAATGGGGGAATGATATTAAAGACTCCACATGAAGAACTAGAGCCATGCTAAACACGGCCATGGGGCAGAATGACTAACATGTATTTTACCTTATTCATGGTGTGCGCATTCTGCTTTGCAAGCACCATGTCCATAGAGTCACTCAATTTCTTGAACTGAAAGTTGCTGGGGTGCTGACGGTATTTCCTGTCACTTGCATATTCAGTAGCTTTCTTGGCCTTCTCCACTTCCAGAGAACCAGCTGGACTCCAGCCAAGGCCTTTGTACCATTCATTGTAGTCCTGTTTATATTCATTCTATAAAGAGAAGAAGCAAATTCTACCTTACCTCACCCACTCTTTGCGGGGAGCATCTGTCTGCTGGAAAAGAAAAACACAATCTTTTTTCCCATCTTGGGACCAACAATTACCAATCCAAAAGGAAACAAGGGCTTACATCACTTTGAATGCGATTCATGTTCCTGGACAATTCAAGGTTCATCGCATCGGGAAGGAGGATGTACTTGTGAATCAGGTGCTTGTAGGCAGTGTTGCTTATGTTGGCCTGGGCATCCCTGGCGGCTACGACACTGAGCATGTCAGCAGGAGTGTGGTAGCGGGTCTTGGTGTTCTCGTAGCTTTTCTTGTATTCTCGCTCCGATTGCATTTTAGCCACTTGCATGTAGTGGACCAGCTTGGGGTCGTCCTGAAGGCTGCGGAAGCCAACCATCTTCCCCTTCTCCTTCTCATAACTATATTTGTATTTATGCTGTGAAGAAAATAAGACGTACGTCAAAGAACTCAGTGAGTAAAAATCAAGGCAAAAAAGGCTATTAAGCAGTGATGATTCACAGGGTTATGGATTTAGGTTTGATATCATCTAGTCCAGTCCCTCCACTCCCACACACACACATTTTACAAATAGGGAAACTGAGGTTTTTAAAGACTATATGACAATTCAAATTCAGGTCCTCTGACTCCAAGTGCAGAATTCTTTCTGCTGTACATAATGACTCCCATGCATAAAAGAACAGTGGGGTTTGTCCAACTCTTTGTTGTTCTGAAAAATCTTGATCGCTCGGCACAATTGAATGATGGGTAAAGACCTGTTCTTAAGGAATGGAACATCTTATGGGTTGTTTAAAAATACAGTGAGTTTCATTTAGCGACTGGTATTATTAGACCAATTTATAGATGGTCATAGAAAGACTACAAGAGGGGTCTTTGTTGTATTGACTAACAAGATGGGCTCAGGACCAATCTAATGCTCTTGTTGGCAGGTACTTTGTCTCTTTAATGTTTCTAGAAGTCAGTCCTGATGAAGTGTGCTTGCATGGGAAACAAAAGTCCAGGTGATTGTTTCCATTCAGACTTACATCACTAGCAATATCTCTAGAAGCTTTGGCAGCAGTGATAGGAATTGCATCAGTTCTGAGATCATATCCCTTCTTCCTCGCCTCTTCCAAGGAAAGTTTGTATATTTTCTATAAAGAGAAACATAAGAGCACAAAAGGAGTATTGGTGGTTGGATTGGAAACCAGGTCTTCTGCCAAGTTATTTCTCTCCACTTACTGTATTGCTATCACAAATCAAAGTAAAAATTAAAGAACAGAGGGAGCAAGATATTTTCAGAGATACCTCAAACCAAACTTATAATGTTTTAACTGGTTCTTTCAAATTTATGGAATTCTAAGAACATCAGTGATTCCTCAACCCTGTAGGAGGAACCTCAAGGGAGGAAAAGTTACCTAGGAGAGGAAAATTATATACTAATTCCAGTTAGGCAAGGAAAAGAAAAATGCAACAAGTATTACTATTACTAGTATAACACATAGTATGACATTTCCTCACCCCAGGCTCTAATAATGGTCCTGCCTTCCTTCCCTATCTGAGAACATCACATAGGTGAGTCTCCACAAACTCAAAAGAAATGAAAGCTCAGGCTTATACCTCCTCACCTCTCTCACCCCTCTCCTGCTCCCAGTGTCCCTGCTTAGTCTGGAAGGAAACACAGCCACGGATTCCTATTGTAAGACCCTGGAACACTGCCACTCCTTCGGAGTTTTAGACTTCTGAATATTGAGGTCCCACCCCATCAACAATACTGCTTCTTAATTTCAAAGAGAGTAGGAACACCGAATGAGAAAGGACAGGGCTTTCGATTTCATGACTGGAATGCCGCCATTATTTGCATTAGACACGAAAGTCTATACTGTGAGTCGAATGTCTCTCTTTCATTTTATATTCTCATACTATCACCTGTGCATAGTACCATGCATATAATAGATGCTCAATAAATATTCGCTTATCTAATGAATGAAAGAATAAATTCTGAGTGGCAAAGATAGGGAAACTATGGCAGGGACACATATACTTACATCACTCATGTTAATTGCATTTGCTTTTGCCAAGACAATCTGAGGGTGATCAGGCATGATGTGAACTTTGGTCTTATCTGCTTCCCAAGCTTGTTTGTAGAGATGCTAGAAAATCCAAAAATAGTGAAATCAGAACCAAAAAAATCTCTTAGAGAAAAATTATCAATGCAGTAACAAACCATGATTCCAAAGGACCAAAGATAAGACATGATATCCACTTCCTGAAACAGATCTGATGGATTCAAGATGTAAAATAAACCATAACATTTTGGACATGCCCAATGTGGGAATTTGCCTTTCTTGACTATGAACGTTTGTTATAAGGGTTCTCTCTCTCTCTTTCTCTCTCTCTCTCTCTCTTTTTCTCTCTTTCTCCCTTCCTTCCTTCTTTTGTTTAATCAGAGAGGAGGGAGGAAGTGGAGAAAATTTACTGTTTAATTTTAAAAGTAGTAAAACAAAATTTTAATACCCTGTCTAGAAATTTCACGTTGTTTATTCAAATAAATACAGTAGCTGCTGTTTCAAGAACTTAATTTTAAGGGGACTATTCAATTAGCTCTGTTGAAGTGAAAACTTGAACAGAACTTAACTAGATCAGGAGGGTCAAGAACCTCATTCTAGCTACGGCACTAACTGATGAGCTTACTTTTAGTATACCACTTCACTCCTCTGGGTATCAATTTCCCTTTCTATAAAATTAGGGGGTTTAGCTCTCTAATATTCCATATAGAACTAACCTTTCCTTTCTAGTCTCTATGTCATACCCTAAAAATGCAACCACTGATGACATGAAACATGCTTAAGGGGACCTCTTGCTGATCCATGGGAAGGATCTCGTAGTCCTTTTATAAAATTATTGGGATTTTAGCATTTCTAGTCTTGAAATAGGAATGGAAGTCCGAATAGTATCTATTAGGCCAATGCTCTTCTAAGAGATACAATTTAAATTTTCTGGTCTAAAAAGGATCATAATTCTCTAGAACTGACAGAGGAAGTAATAAGGATATGGTGATATGTATCTAGGTTCTAGAATGGCCCCTCACCTGAGTATCCTGGGGGTGTTTTGGTATGGCCATGGGGTTCCCTAGATTGTAACTATATTATAGCAGTTCCATTGGTAAGGGCCTGGCCGCAGTGTGCCAACATCTGCATGTCTGTCATAGGGTCCACTGGTTCTACCTCACAAACTGGCACTCAGCCCCAAGGGCAGTAAGTCAGTCCCAGTTTATGCAGGGTTGGTACGGTTGTTGTACTTCATGTTTAAAGAAGGACAAAATGATCTCACTATGTTGTGGTTTAAGACTGTGGCTGATCAACCACGCTCTGAAGGCTCTACCACAGGTTGGGCAAAAATAGTCCATATGAACATTTGGAGTGGAGATGTCTCTAAATATGCACATCCCACATTTTTTTTCATTACCTGTAGTTCTTTAGGCATTTTCTTGCATCAGTAACATGGAAGATTTACACACAGGTCATAGCTATTTCCTGAACTTAAAACTATGATTGAGACCTGCTTAACAAGTTGAAGAACTGCTACAGTTTTAGTCACTTAAAAAGGCATCAAGACTTTTAGAAAAACCTGAGTATAACATGTTTATCCAGAAATATATGTATTTACATAGAGATACATATTTTATGCAATAGAAGTAACAACAGATAGTGTGAATAAGTTGCAATCTTTACTAATGGAGGGAATACCATATCCATGATCGCCCAGAGTCATTGAATCACAGAATTTCAGAGTTGGAAAGGACCTTACTGGATCCTAGTCCAACCTGGATCTGAACAAAATTCTCCTCTACCACATATCTCCCCTGATAGAATGGAAATTCCTTAAGGGCAGGGACGGTCTCATTTTTGTCTTTGTATTTCCAATGCACTTAATAAAAATTTGTTGATGACTTGATACATGACAAATGACTATTCAGCAATTGCTTGAAGACAATTATCTCCTTTGGGACACCCTCTTCGTTAGTTTTTCTTTACATGCCCTTGATATCTGACTAACTGCAACTCTTACCCATTATCCCTACTCTCCCTGAATTATTCAAGCACATAAAACAATTCCTGAAGTTTTTGCAGTTTTATGATTTACAATATACTTTCACCCCCTTTATTTTGTAGGGTTCTTACAATCCTGTGAGGCATGGTATTGTTATGATCATTTTTCAGGGAAAGAAACAGAGGCTCAGATAACCTGAGTGACTTTCTCAGTGTCACATTGCTAGAAGCATAGAGAGTTGTGATAGCTACCAGATCTTCTGACTCCTAGTTCTGTGTTCTTTCTCCTCCCTTTGAATAATGAAATTGTTGAAATATTTACTTACTTCATTCATAATTTTTGCATTATTCTGAGCTAGGACCATGCTCATTGAGTCCATCAAAGTAGAATACTTCAAGGTGTCTGGATGCTGGCGGTACTTCTTTTCACTAATGATCTCCATGGCTTTCTTGTTTTTCTCAGCTTCCAGTGAGCCTAGGGGCAGCCACCCGATACCTTTCATGAAGTCAGCATAGTCTGCTTTGTACTGATTCTTTAAAAAAAAGAAAGAAAGAAAGAAAGGCAGTGAGGGAGGGAACGGAACAATGATTAGCTTTGTGGACAACACAGGAGTCGTACAGTTCAACAAGCATGGGATATATAATGGTCAATAGCTCCCATTTAAGTTTTCAAAAAATATAATATTGAAATTCAATCATTTTAAATATTCAGCTTTCATTGGGTTTTTTTTTTTCACTAAATCAAGAGACATCAGATCCCTGCTAGATCTAGATCTGGAAAAAGATTGAGATGATTTAATCCACATCCCTTGCCCCCATTTTACAGATGAGTAAACTGAGAATCAAGGAAGTTAAGTGACTTGCCTGAGGTCACCTAGGGAAAGATGGAACTCAGAATTTAACTCAAGTGTTACATTTTTACCAAGTTCAGGTTCTTTAGTCAGTTTCTTTTCCAAATTATCTTAGAAAGAAAAATGCTACTCAAATGCAAAGAGGATAACCCACTATGGGAATTTTATTTCTGACTCAGTTTCCTAGATTATCGATATAAAGCTGGAAGGACCTTAGAGGTCATCTATTCCAGTCCTCTCATTTTACAGATGAGAAAACTGAGGGCCAGAGAGGCTAAGACATTTGCCCATGGTCACACAGGCAATTAAATGGAGGAGCTGATATTTATCCTCAGGTCCCACGATTCCAAGTTCCATTCTCTTTTTCATAGTACAATGCTCTGTTGAGGAACATTATCTCAAACTAATTTGTATCCAGATATTATAAGCAACTTAGTTTATATATCTTGTCACCTTGAAAGTATCTAGTTTTTAATCAGACTTTAGGCAGCCTCTGGGTAGCAGTTCCCCCAACCACCTTCCTAGTCTGTCACAACCTACCACTGCTTTTTAAAGACCTCACAGCCGTTTTGTGACAAACTGGGCTTTCCCCTCCTCTCTGGATCTTACCCTGAGGGGATTGCACTGTCTCTGCTTCTGCTTGGATAGCCTATGGCCTGTCAGCTTATATCATTCCTTTTAGTACTGTAACCTTTGGTCCCGATAATGTGTAGTTCCTAATTTTAGTTTTCTCCTATGGTACTCTGGACCTGGAGTCAGGAAGACTTGAGTTCAAATGTGACCTCAGACACTTACTTATCGGCTGTGTTACCTTAGACAAGTGACTTAATCTCTATTTGCCTCCCACTCCTTGACTATAAAATGGGGATAATAATAGCACCTACCTCCCAGCGATGTTGTGAGGAACAAATGAGATGATACTTGTAAAGTGCCTAATGGATAATACTTTGACCTAGCACAGAGCAGGTACTTAATAAATCTTTCCTTCCTGTCTCCCTTTCTCTCTTTTTTTCCTTCCTTCCTCCTTTCTTCCTTTCCCTACTTTTTTCTTCCTTCCTTCTTTCCTGACTTCCTCTCTTTCTTTCTCCCTCCCTCCAACCTTTCCTTCCTTCCTTCTTTCCTCCCTTCATTTCTTCTTTCCTTCCTTCTTCTGTTACTTCCCCCTTTTCTTCCTCCTTTCATTCCTTCCTTCCTTACTCACTTCCTTCCTTCTTTTCTTCCTACCATCTTTTCTTTTCTCCTTCCTTCCTTCTCCCATAACATAGCAAATGAGTAGCTATGAGTGCTGAGTTCTCAATCTACATGCCTTTCTCTGTCTTCACTGGTATGGTTTAGTGTAATCTTTCTAACAGTCACTCCTATACAAACAAATATATTTTTAGTTTTTACCATATGTAGAATGCCACAGAAAAATTAGAAAGTGACATAGTCACTCGGCATTACAAAAGTTGAGGCAGCATCAGGCCAAAGGAGCAAAGATTATCAGCAACATATTTGCTTTCTTGTTTTTCCTCTTTCCTCTGCTGTGTGGCAGTTACTTTCAAAGTATTAAAGGGTCCCTGAGCCAACATGCACAAATTCTTGTGTCTTTCACTTACATCGCTCTGGATCTGCATCATATTTTTGGCTAACTCAAAGTTCATGGAATCTGGAAGCATGTTGTATGTGTGGATCAAATGCTTGTAGTTGACATTGGTAGCCACTTCCTGTGACTTCTTTGCTGCCACAACACTAAGCATGTCCACTGGAGTGTGGAATGACGTCTTTGACTTCTCATAGCCTTTCTTGTATTCTCGGTCAGACTGCATTTTAGCCACTTGCATGAAGTGCACTAATTTGGGATCATCTTCAAGACTCCGGAAGCCAATGTGCTTCCCTCTGGATTTTTCGTAGGCTTGCTTGTACTTGTACTGTGGGCAGAAGGAGAAAGTGGAACAGAGATAATGAATAAGGGAAGAGAACAGGTTCCCATAACCATATGGTAGCTACCATTTTAAAATGTATTTGGTCTCAGCTAGTTTAAATTAAGCAAAAGAGGAACTAAATAGAAATAGATTTTTAAAAAAAGATTTCATTTCAAATTACCACATTGGCCCCCAAAAGCTGAGAGGACATGAAGGAAAATGAACTCATTATGAATCCCAGTAATTCAGAAATGAAGGCTCACTCAAGGTACATAGGCTGTGTACATGTGTATTAAGAAGAGGAAATAACTGAATAAATTATGGCATTTGAATAAAATAGAATACTATTGTGCCATAAGATGGTTTCAGAGAAACCTAGGAAGACTTATAT
>CM053582.1:320655442-320729737 GCA_028627135.1 Pseudochirops cupreus | reverse complement strand
AAGTATACTCTGTTCCCTAATAGGCTGAATGTGATCACGTGGAGCCTGTGGCGCCAGGCTTGTTTTCCAGGAATGCCCGTGCCTTGTAGCTTTGTGATTGGGCAATGGGTCTAGAGGGCTGTGACATTCTCCAAGCCAGGAGAAGGCTATATATACGCCCTGATGTGAGGTTTTGGTCTGGGGCTCACTTTGAGAAGAGTTGTGTGATTTGGCCAGACGAGACTCTGGGCAGCCGTTGAGCCCCCCGGCTGTGAAAAGCCCAGATGTTGGTGCTTCCCTCTCTGGTAACTGACTAGGTAACTGATGGAATGGTCAGACGCTGGAAGCCTTCTGCTGATCTGTTTTTCTGTTTGTTGGTAACTTCTGTTTGTATTCTCTGAAGTTCAGGGTGCCCACTTTTTCCCCTGAACTCGGTAAATGATATGTTTGATTAAAGCAAGATTGTTAACCCATTTTGAGTTGCTTTCCTTTAGAAAAGCAGATCTAAGAACCTGTGCTAGCAGCCACCCTGGGTATGCTAGGGTGCTTGCTGATACAGATGGTGATAAATGCTACCTCCTCATCCTGAAAGGTGATAAACTAGCTATGCAGAATGAGACATACATTTTTTAGACATGGTCAACATGGGAATCTGTTTTGGTTGACTTTGCATGTTGTTATGAGGGTTTTGTTTTTCTTTGTCCAGAGGAGAAGGGAGGTGGGAGAGAGGGAAAAGAAATGCTCGCTCATTTTTTTGAAATTTCATTAAATACTTTTTAAAAAAAGATTTGTTTTTACCCTGCTATCTACTCATCAGGAGAATTTGCTGACATAGTTTCCCATAAGAGCACAGCCTGGTCAGTGGATTTTGAGTCAAAATTGTAAGTACTTAATACTGAGAACTGCCTTGGCAGACCAATGTGAAATAAATTAGAAACTTCTGGAAAAACCAAATTGGGTTAAAAAGATTTAATTTATTTTTTCAATTGTCTAATCAAATGAGATAAAGTATGTAGAGTGTTTGGAATCCTTAAAATGCTACAAAAATGTGCACTACTATTATTATTTCAAAAGTATATTAAATAATAATGACCTAAGTAGAGTCTGTAGGTATCAAAGTGTATGTTAAGTCATTGAGAATAGGTTCTCTTAACGACCTAGCCACAATGTGTCCAGAGGGGCAACTGAGCAAAACTATTGAATTCCATTAGTTTTCTTAGGAGTTCTGCAGACTGGAGGTCTCATCAAGGATAAATAATACCCACGTGTAGGAGGAAAGCAGTACAGGATTCACTTAAGCCTGTCTCATTTTACCACTGACCTTGTACTTGTATCTTAATTAAAGACCAGTAAGAGAACTTACATCACTGGCAATGTCTCTAGAGGATTTTGCAGCCTGTATCGAGATAGCATCTGGCCTCAGGTCATATCCTTTCTTCTTAGCCTCTTCCCAGCCAGATCTGTAGAGTTTCTAATCCACAAAGAAGAAAAACAAGATCATTTTATTACTCAGGCCAGAAAGTCAATCCTTTTTTTCCCCTCAGGATTGATTTGAAAATGAAGGGAGTATAAAATATGACAGTATGTTTTAATCGAAGGCTGAGGTTCCTTTTTTGGCTTCATTTACTTACATCACTCATGGTGACTTGGTTTACTCTGGACAACAGAATATCTGGAGTGTCCGGCATAACGTGGATGGTGGTCTTGTCTTTGTTCCATTTCTCCGTGTAGAGCCTCTGCAGTGGGAAGATTGGAACATTTTATAGTGAGAAAAACATGGGGAAGATCCAAGAAAATAAGATTTATATACAATTAGGTCCTTGTGGTTTCTAGTTGTTTCTGGATGATGTTGATGTTTACAGTATTGTGCCTCTATTGGGAAAAAATCCTACCCTGGAGTGTATTAACAGGAATGTCATACGGAAGGTTCAGAACACAAATCCTCTCACTAAATTCATTCTTACTGAGGCTCTTTTTATAAATACCTGAGTACTGTCTGTTCTATAATTCCAAGTTTAATAAGGACATTAAGGAAATGTGGAGATTCCAGAAGTGAACAGCAAAATGACTAATAACATTTTGGGGTTAAATGGACTAGGGTCAATGTTCCTGGAGAAGCCAAAATAAAGAATATTTTTTAAAAATAGAGCAATGCTTTTAAAAACACATTATTAACCAACTCACTATTCCTTATATTCACAGAGAAACATTATAGGAAAATGGCATAGATCCAACATTAGGAAACTGGCCTAAATTGTAGCAAGAGGAAGAAATGGTTTGGCCTTATCCTCTGTGAATCCACTTTTACTTGAGCAACAAAAGCATTGTTTCGTGGTCCTGACCACAAAAGTCTGCCATGGGGTCCTCTTTTAATTTAGCCATAGTGCAGAGACAATGACTTATCACTGATATAAAGAAGAGATGTCTAGTAAGAGTCAAGGAACCAGACATTTAGAATTGGAAGGGATGCTAAAGATCACAGGGACCAACACTCACAAGTCATAGATGAGAAAAGCTATGGCCCTGAGCAAACTGTGGTCCAAGGTCACATAGCTAGGCAATAGCAAAACTAAACCCAGGTCTCCTAAGTCTTTATCAAGGGCTTATTCCAATACACCAAGAAAGAGAATGGGTCTAATTGGCAAACCTGTCCACTGCACCAGTAAATTATTGGACACTAGAATTATTTAATAAAGTCATGAAATTCCCTCATCTGCTGGGGCTGAACAGAAGGGTTATTTGAAGATTCTCTGTTTGATTCTAGAATGTTGGGCTTCACCTTGTCCATTGTCAGCTTGTTATTTTTGTTAAGCACTTGTTCCATAGCATCCATGCCATAGGTGAACTTCAGTTTTTCTGGGTGTTGGCGGTACTTCTTCTCACTGAGAATTTCTCCAGCTCTCTTTGCTTTCTCCACTTCTAGGGACTCTGCTGGCACCCACCCAATTCCTTTCATCCAGTTGGTGAAATCCGATTTATAAAGATTCTGGAAAACAGGCAGAACTTGTGTTTCTTTCCCTGAATGATTTATTCATTATTACAACTACAAAGGGAACAGCCTACTTTCTACTCCCTACTGTCTTTGGGAACATGTGAATAGAGCACATATTTGCTACTTAGGAGAATTTATGGGGTGATTTCTTTTCAGTTTTTAATAATACTTATTTCATTGGGAGAAAGAGAAGAAAAGCTAAGACCTTTTATGAATCAAAACGATTTTTAAAAGAGCATTGAGTTGATGAGGTAGAATTAACAGGAGACAGTCCTCCTCACATGAGCCTACACTCCCAGAAACATTGGTGATGATGGAGAGAATTGCTGTCTAATGTGCTTCAAATCTGCCTTTCATACAGGAGATATAAAATCATAAGCTGTCAGAGCCAAAAGATACCTTACAGTTCATCTTATCCAATCCCCTTACTTTAAAAATGAGGCAGCTGAGGCTCACAGAATTCTATAAACATATTTAAATCTACCATTTTATCCAAGGATTAGCTTCAGGCCATTCAGTCAGTTAGGTTTAGAGACTGAACCTGTGATTTCATTGGTGAAAGGCAACTCCTTCTACCAATGTGGGCTGGCATTTCCTTTGCAGCTTGGAATCTAAGAGAACTGTGCAGTGCAAAGAGATGTTAACTGACTTGCCCAGGGTCACATAGTTAGTATGCATTAAAGGCCAGGGTTGAAATCAAGTCTTCCTGGCTCTGAGGCCAACTCTTTATCCACTATACCATATTGCCTATCTGTATTCAGACAGAATACAGCTTAAATGAGTCAAATGCTATAACTCAGCCTACACGGATATCTCTGGAAGCAGAGGGAAATGCTGAAAAGCAGGTGCTTCCTCAATAAACTTTTTTATTGAGCAATTAAGATTCCTGTTCCTGCCCAACTGGGGCAAATGAAAATTTAATCCTGATTACTCGGACCAGAAAAATTGCTAATTTATACATTTTAACAAGTCCATTGATTAATACATACATCACTTTGGATCTGCATTGCATTTCTTGAATGTTCCATATTCAGGGCATCAGGCAAAAGGGTGTAATGATGGATTGGCTGTCTGTAGTTGGTGTTGGTAGTGGCTTCCTGAGACTTCTTCGCAGCTACCACACTGAACATATCCAAGGGTACATGATACCTGGTCTTGGTGGCCTCATAACCTTTCTTGTACTCACGGTCTGACTGCATCTTGGCCACATTCATGTAGTGAACCAGTTTAGGATCATCTTGAAGACTACGGAATCCAACTTGCTTTCCTTTGTCTTTTTCATAGGCCTCTTTATATTTGAACTAGAGGAAAGAGAATAATAATGAAAGCCTTGAAAGGATATCATATTTATCTCTCTACCAAAAAAAGTGTTAAACTGCAAAGCATCATTTACTTGGACTCACTGGGGCATCTAATCCAGAATGGATTAGGGAAACATCTATACTTGTAACATTTTTAAAGATATATAATTTAGATGGAAATATATGCTGCATGATTACATATGTATAACCTATATCAAATTGTTTGCCTTCTCAATGAGGAGAGGAAGAGAGGGAGGGAAAGAATTTGAAACTCAAATTTTTTTTTAATGAATGTTAAATATTGTTTTTTACATGTAATTAGTAAAAAATAAAATATTAAATAAAAAAGAAATATAGTTTAGTTACTTATGATAACTCAAACAAGTTACAGAATTCTTTACTAGTAGAAGGCCTTAAGGGAGACAGAGAAATAGAGAAATTTTTTGTAATTCCCAAATCAAGTATATAAATGCTTGTTGACTGACTGATTGAATAAATGGGTGTCTAGAAAGCTTGAGTTGGCCCTCCTAAATATTTTCATATGTTCCTTCTACAAGTATGCTTGTACTTTGACTTTGTTCATTCTATGAAGAAATGACTTGCTGGGTAAAACTAAACCAGCCCATTCCTTAGTTTAAATTTCAGCGTTTAAGTCACTGAAAACTCAAATTAGTGCTATGCAAATGAATGAGTTACCCTCCATTTACCAAATAATTCATCTTACTAAAATAACGGTTAAGAATATGACCTATGGTCACCAAGCAAAATAAGGCTGGAGTTCTGTAATTAAAACTATAATTCATTGCCTTTGCTTTGGTTTGATTTCACCATAGAGAATTCCACAAGTCTCTTCCTCTAACTCAGGTATGATGATGTCAGACCTCCCTCCTTCTTAGTAAACTCCAGTGGCTTCCTATCAGCTCCAGGATCAAATACAAAATCCACTGTGTTGCATTCAAAACCCTTCATAATCTGCTTCCATATTTTTCCAGTATCCTTCTAGGGCACACCCTGTCCCCTTCTCCTCGCCCTACACACATACTCTTAGATCCAGTGACAGTGGCCTCCTTCCTGCTCTACAAACAAGACAGTTCATCTCTCAACTCAAGGTAGTTTCCTTGGTTGTCCCTTATGCTTGGAATTTTCTACCTTTTAATCTCTATCTCCTGGTTTTCCCCATGGCTTCCTTCAAGTCCCAATTAGAATCTCACATTCTACACTGTGGCATCTACAGAAAGCCTTTCCTCACCTCTCTTTATTCTAGCACTTAGCTAGTGCCTGGCACCTAGTCAGTTCTACATAAATGTTAGTTATTATTATTATTATTATTATCATAGTGCCTTCAATTTATTAATTTTCCCAATTTATTTGTATATCTTGTTTATACATACTTGTTTGCATGTTGCATTGTCTCCCCCATTATACTGTGAGCTCCTTGAGAACTGGGACTATCTTTCACCTTTCATCACATTAGAGTTGATTTTTAGCACAGATCCTGGCACATAGTAGGTACTCAATAAATATTTATTGGCTGACTTGCTGACTTGTCATTGTACAGTCTTGTACATTTCTTGCACAGCGTTGTCCATTACTGGGATGTTTCTATTTGAGAATTATATAAATTCCAGTTTTTCCCATAATGAAATTTAAATTAGAAAATGTACCAGCAGTTGAGAGTAATTATGATCACAGGAATTCCAAATATTCCACAGTTGAGGAAAAAAAGCAAAATATTTGCTCCAATTAAATTGGTCTATAGTGATTTTTTGAAAGTGATACAGTGTCAGAAGATATTGGCAATTAATTGTAAACTCAAATATATTGCATGTGACATGTTCATTACCCTGGTGGAGAAGTATAACTCCTTGAGCAGACCTTCAAATACTCTAGAAAGATATAGAAAAGAAGGACAAATCATTCAATTATACTTACATCACTAGCAATATTCCTTGAAGCTTTTGCAGCAAGTATTGGAATGGCATCTGGCTTCAAATCGTAGCCTTTTTTAAGTGTTTTCTTCCAGTCTGCTTTATAATAAGCCTTAAGGAAACAGAAGACAGATTAAGTTTAAAAACTCTCTTAAAAACAATAGATTTCCAGCTGGTAGCTACCTGAGAGGTCATTTACTCCAATCTCTTCATTTCACAGATGAAGAAAATCTGACCCAGAAAGCTTAAGAGACTTATCCCAGATCAAACCATAGTAAGTGACAGAGCCACGATTTGAACCTAGATGCTCTGATATCAGATCTATTCTAGACCACTTCCATTAAGAGAATTCAACGAATCATGGGAACCAAGTAGCATTTCTTGACTTCTTTTTTTAATAAAAAGGAAACGGGTTGACTTTTAAAAAATCAGCATTAGGACAAAGAAAGGGACTGACTCTGGGATTTCAATAATGTAGTGAACTCACAGATGTGGAGAAGCTCTCGACCAAAGCAAGTGGGCACATGCTTTACAACTTTGAGACTTAAAGAGTTCCCCAGAACACAGAAAAGTGATTTGGCCTCCCTGTTCTAGGCAACTCTCTTAATGAATCATTTTCAAATTACACTCAGTTTCTTCTGGACTTGATTTTATTTTCAGACAAGGATTTTTCAACCTGGAGAAAGGTGCCAGGGTAATAACTTAGAATGGTTGTTAAAGGTAAGATTGGTCCTGATTCAAAATATGACTATATGACCTTCAGTTCCATTGAGTAAGGGATGAATAAAAATTACATTTTGGCTTCAGGTTAGGTGTAAGGAATAGCAAGTAGTTCCTAACTACTATTGAATGTTTCTATTGAGCGAATGCTTCAGGTAGTGAAGAGGTATTCCTTTCTTTGCAAGTCTCTAAAGACAAAAAAATCTCTCAGTCTTACTGTAAAAGTGTGATTCTGCCTCAAGTTGGTGAGATACTAGTTATCTGTATTGAGTTATATTAGACTTATAGGTCTACTCCCTCTAGCCCTATAACTATGGCAGAGACTTGATTTTAAAATCCAGAAGTTTCTATACTTGGTCTTAGAATTCCCAATGTGTAAACTTAACAGCACTTAGGATGAGAAGAATCATATCAATCAATAAATCCCAGCTAAGTCATAATTAAATCAACAACATTCTAAGTACTCACATCACTTATATTGAGGGCATTGACTTTGGCTTGAATAAATTGTGGTAATTCAGGGTCCAGAGTGTATTTGTGTTTTATTTTCTCCCCTTCTACCTTGTAGTTCAACTAAAAAGAAAAGAGATAACATCAAGCACTTCGTACACTACATAACAGTACACACATGGCTCATTGGCTTCACAGCATCATAAGGAATACATGGTATTATTTATACTTTGCTCAGGTAAGGGGGAGCAAAGGGAATATGTCAGTGGTTCTCAAAGTGTGGACAGGGGACATCTGAGAGTCCCTGAAATCCTTTCAAGGAGTTCTTGAGATCGAAACTATTTTTATAGTAATACCTAGATACTTTCATTTCAAATATAACAAATATTGGTAGATATAAGTCACATAAACCCAAATTCTTTGGGAGAGGCTCAATAATTTTTAAGAGTATGAAATGATCATGAGACTAAAATGTTTGGGAATCACTGTCTAGTCTATTTAAGAGTAAGTGTCCAATAGACAATAAAACTCAAAACTATTATTTTGCAGCCAATTGGAAAAGTATGATATGGGACTCTAATTAATGATCAATGTGAAGTCAGAAAAGAAAATGACATTATTACTTTTATTCCTAGTCATCTGAGATAGTAGGGAGGAAGTAAGAAAAGAGAGCAGTTAGATATACAATCTCCAAACCTGATTTGATAATTCATTTCAGTGTGCTCATCCTTTAAGGTTCCTTTTTTTAAATTTTATTTTTAGTTTATGGAAAGTGAGTTATAAAATGGACAATTTCAATTATGCTAAATTTAAAAAGATTTCATACAAACAAAATAAATGTAGCCAAGATCAGAAAGAAAACAGAAAATTGGGAAAATATTTCTATACACAGCGTATCAAAAAAAGATCTCATATCTAAAACATATGACGAACTTTGTCAAATCCTTTAAGATTCTTACAAAGGCTGCTAAAACTCTTCAAAACTAGCTGACATGATTTTCCTCCTTTATATTTTCCAGTTCCTACTCTCTGATAGAGGTGTTAATAAATATTAAAACAGACAAACAGCATGCAAGAAGAGAGTGAAGGGTGATAAGGAAGGTACCTGGATAACCAGGACCAATATTTATGATGATAAGAATAGTAATAATAATTGGAATCAAAATAGCCCACAAGCACTTTCCTCCTAACAACTCTACAAGATAGGTGATATGAATAATATTATCTCCATTTTCAACTTAGAAAACTGAAGAACAGAAAAGTAACTATTCCTACATATTGATCATAATGATAAAATATCTGGTTAAGACATGGGAAATACAGGAAATTTAATTTTAAAATTAGAGAAATAATACATATTTGCTAAATTGAACTGAATTTTGAGTCAAATTGCTAGGTAGAGTGGAAATCTGCAATCCCTACCTGTTACCCAACTCTGTCACCAAAATGGTTAGTCCCTAAGAGTCTGGGGGAGCGGGGGTGGGGTCAGGGAGGGTAGGATCAAGTTGCCTAAGGAAGGGCAAATTAGCCCAGGTCAGAAACACATCAAGTCAAAGCTTCTAGTGTGATCACAGTGGGATTGGGTTACATTCCTAGCCTGAGTGAGATGGTGATACCCAACCTTTCTTTTCTTTTCTTTTCTTTCTTCCTTCCTTCCTTTCTTTCTTTTGATGAGGCAATTGGGGTTACGTGACTTGCTCAGGATCACGCAACTAGTAAGTGTCAAATGTCTCTGGTCAGAGGCCAAATTTGAACTCAGGTCCTCCTGATTTCAGGGCTGGTGCTCTATCTACTGTGCTAAATGGCTGCCCCTTCCCCCCCTCCCTTTTTTTTTTAAAAGGAAACAGTTTTGCTCTAAGAGTTGACTTTTTCCAGATCCTTAGGGTATTATAAAACAGTTTTGGAAAACAGTACTCAAACATATCAAATCACACAGACGCCTGGAAAAAATCATTTCACTCCATCACAAAAAATAGTTAACCAGACAGAGTCAAGGATGACCCTAACGTTTTTGTCTATTAGATATTTAGGTGAAAAGAGCTCAAAGCTTTCAGAACTTGGCAAATAGTCTTTTTTGAACTCTTATTTTTCTGTCAGTAGACTGCAATATGTTGTGTGAATTCCCTCAGCTCCTGTGCTACATGCTCAAACTCCAAGCCGCTTCAAAAGGGAAATATTTTCATTTCAGCTCTGAAAGCAATTTCCCCCTGTTTGCATAAACATTCCCTCAATGGGTGGAAGCTCTTCCTTAGCTCTCCTGAAATTAAAGAGTTCCTGCTGCAAGATGGTATGGCAGCATGACCTGAGGTCTTAATCAGTAGCAAGCACTTTTAAAAAGAGCATTTTGGTCAGTAACTAACACACACACTTGGGAAATAAAACTACTTACATCACTCAGCTGCTTTGTATTTTGCTGAGCCAAAACCATGCCCATGGAGTCCGGCACACTTGTGAATTTGATCGTGTCTGGGTGCTGTCGATATTTCCTCTCACTTAAGGCCTCTCCAGCCTTCTTGGCTTTTTCGACCTCCAGAGAACCAATAGGGATCCAACCAATGCCCTTGAAGAAGCTGTTGTAATCTTCTTTATATACATTCTACAAAAGAGAAATCTCGTGTGAGAACACATCACAGAGAATGGTGAAGGAATGTTTCTGAAATCCCCCATTCTGCCCAGGTGAAAGGCACATTTAGTTTGATTTCTTGATCATACTTGGTCTATACAAATATTCTGATCTATGTCTAGAAATGAGTAATTATAATTTTCCAAGGCCACAAGTGAGTTCTTAAGTTAATTTCCTACATTAACAAAAAAATTGTGCAACATTTGCTTATGTGCAGCTTTCCAGGACATAGACCAATCAAGTACACAATCAAGCCTTTGTCTTCCCATTTAGCTATTTGGTGACTCAGAAATGCACACAAAATAAGAACTTGAATTCGAGTTTGAAAAGAAAGTTAAACTACTTCTCTTGATTTCAGTAATGCTTTCTGTTATACTGATAGTACAATATCAAGAAAGTCATTCAAAACCCCATATTCATAGATCTCATTTCTTCACTAACAGGAAATCTTTGATTACATTAAACCTTTCATGATTATAGAGGGGCAGAAATTAATTAGCTTTTTATAGCTAATGAGATTTAATCTTCTCTTTGACTTAAGAGATAATTAAAGAGAAAAATGTCCACCGTTATGAAGAGAGCAAAAAAACTGGCCATGTGCTCCAGCTTTGGAGATTTTTTAGTTACAGTCGTTGAGAATAAAATATAGAACTATGTTAAGATTTCTTAGTATAATCTGAAGTCAAATACAGAAGGAAAATTAGTAGCTAATTAAATGACTAAAATAAACACCATGGAACCGTTACTCTTACACATACTTACATCACTCTGAATCTGCATCATATTTTTTGTAAGTTCAAGATTCATAGCATCTGGCAAGTAAGTGTAATGGTGTATTGGCTGTTTGTAATTGACATTGGTGGCAACATCCTGGGCCATTTTTGCAGCAGTGATGCTGACCATGTCCCTAGGTGTATGATAGCTAGTCTTGGTATTCTCATAGTTCTTCTTGTATTCACGATCAGACTGCATCTTTGCCACATTCATGAAGTGGACTAACTTGGGATCATCTTGAAGGCTTCTAAAACCAACATGTTTTCCTTTTGACTTTTCATATGCTTCTTTATATTTATACTGCAAAAAAATGGTACAGTTATCAGATAGATACATTACCACATAAGGTAGGGTTGTATCATGCAGACACAGAGAAAAATTCAACCTGTGGTTGTCTTGTTGGAGGCACTATGAGAAATGCCAGACCAGACAAAAACATGATTATAACCAATCCCAGAATATTAAGAGTTGGTCAGTAAATTCTGGACCTATTTTTACTCTTTATTGTGTACCATGAAGACTATTTGAATGTAGAGATTCTCTAAAGAGAGTAAAACATGAAGATACTTTGGGAAACATGAAGAATTACCGAGAATTAATCACATCTGTGTATCTTGGTACAGTAGTTTTACCAAGTGTTGGGTTTTTCCTCCTGCATAGGGATGGGGGTAGGTGGAGGGATTGTACATGAAATTTCATTGTAGTGTATTTTTTTTTTGTATTTTGTATTTTGTATTTATTGTGTAAGGGAATTCCTAAATGAGTCCATTCTTTCTATCAATGCAGATTGCACTCTCTAAAATATGCCTTGAGAAGAGAGGTTAAGTGGCTTGCCAAGAGTCATATAGCCAGTACGTATGAGGCGAGACTTGAGCCCAGTTCTTATTGGCTTCAAGGTGGCTATACTACTCTGAATGCACCCAGTCTTGTCTGATTTCAAAAACTAAACAGAGTTGAACCTGGTTAGTACTTGAAAGAAGATTAGGAAATAATCCCTTGCTGGCTTTTTTTAATGGAATTTTTAATGGAATAATCCAAATGTCAGAGTCAATCTTTACATTTCCCAAAATACAATGCATACTTTCTCACTCATCATAAATCCATATAAAATATGAATATTGCATGTGTCCAAGCCCATACTCAAGCAGGTGGGGAGAATGTTTTTACATTTTATCATCAACATAGTGTCATCATTCATTTGTGCTACATGTACTATGCACCCACTATATGTAAGGAGGTACTAAAAAAGAAGAATCTGCTCACTCCCTCTTTTTCTTTTCTAAATGCAGATTAAATATCATGGTGTGGTGTGGTGCCAATGAAGACTCTAGGGAACTTGTAATGTTTCTGAGAAATGTTTTTCCATTGATAGGAAGATTACATAAAAACAAATATATACTTTTCTGTTATAGATGATTTGAGCATCTATTTACATGAAACAAAATGATATCATGGGAAAATGGATCTCTTTCCATTTGGCTGTGAAAATCTATCCATTTCGTTTGACACCCTTTATATCCCTCTTGCACAACTATAATGCAGGCAGTCATCTGAATCCAATATGGTAATGCCAGTCAATCTGTTTTATTGAAAGCAAAAGTAAAATGTCAGGGAAATGTGTCAGTAGAGGTAATTTGCACCATGAATCAGGAGAGCAAACTGCTGTCAGCTACATGATAGCTTTACCAACTGGGGTCAACTAAAAGGAATAATAAATAAAGTTTAAAAATGGACAGGTTTTCAAAACGTTAACAATTTTGGAGGGAATTTGAATAGACGCTAAGTTCAAAATATCAGTACCAATAAAATAGCATTTAAAGAAGTACACATTTGATTGCTTTTTAAAATTATATCACACAAACTTCACCTGAAATTTATACTCACATCACTAGCAATGTTTCTAGAAGCCTTTGCTGCAGCAATTGGAATAGCATCACCCTTCACGTTGTTTCCCTTGGCTATTAAATCATGCCAGTCACGTTTATAACATGCCTGGAAAAGAATTACAAAAGTGATTCCAGAATTCTAAGTTCTGATCAATCAAAAGTTAATTCTAGACTACTGGGCCATTAAAAAAAAGCAATTAAGTTTTTAATGAATCCTACGTTACCCTGTTGTTGTTTTTTTAAAGCAAGTCACATTTAGAATAGTGACTGCATCCAGGGAAGCTTACTATGGTTTGGAATGATCAAATTATATTTGGAAAATGGTGTTCAGTGTGAGACCAGCATCTTTTAAGGAGGACATTAACAAAACAGAGTGTATTATATGGAGAATGACTAGGACGATGAAGGGTCTGGAATCCATATCGTATAAGGGAGGAACTGGAAATGTTTTATGTAGAAAAACGAGATAAAATATTTCTCCACCTTCCAAGAGTAACATTAAGATATATTACATAATTGAATTATATAGACATCATACCACTCGCAATTCTACTTACATCACTGATATTGTAAGCATTACATTTCGCCTGAATAAACTGAGGAAGGTCAGGGCTCATGACATATTTGTGTTTCACCTCTTCTCCTTTAGCTTTGTAAAGGATCTGCAATAACAACAACACAAAATAAAACTCAGCACATGCAAAAGGAAAAGTCCCACACAGTCCTATGGAAAGGTGTTAGTCTAATATTCCAACATATGAATAAATTTTTAAAAGATTAACTATATTTTCTTATGTTTGAGAAGCTTGGACATTTATACATCTTTGAGGGGAAAAATAATATTTCAAGTCTCATAGAAGAAAAATAGAAAGAAAAATCTCGGAGGAAAATAAAATTGCCTTTGGCCACGGATGAATGAAAAAAATTAGCCTTTAACTATTGATCAAATGGGAAGATAATTCAAAAGTTTGATAAACTGGTATTAATAGCAGAATACATTGAAATTAGAAAGATTTATTCTTTGCCAACTGAATTCTCAACTCTTTAGGATTTTTTCCTTGTAAAAATAATATTCAAGTTAAAGCCTCATACTTAATTATAATTTCAATGCCTAGATTATACAATTATTCCTTTTGATAAGAAAGGCATAATATTATAAGATGATAGGGCCATAAATTTTGAGCTAGGAGATACCTTAGGGTCATTAAGCCCAACCCCCTCATTTTATAGATGAGGAAACATAGGCAGTAAAAGATTAGGTGACTTGCCCAAAATCACAAAGTAGAAAGTGTCAGAGCCAGGAAAGAAGTCATGTCTTCTGATTTTAAACCCAATGCTCTTTCCACAATGTCAAGCCATCTTATTTTAGCTTACTATTGACTGTTTTTTGGATTTATATAGGGACAAAGAAGCACATAGACCTTCCATACAAAACTGTCTCTTCCTTTTTATAATCTTTCAAATGAAATGATTTGTTTGAAATCTCATAGTGTATGTTTATGTTCTGGAATACAAAATAAATTTAAAAAATAAATTCCCAGCCTCTTCAATTTTCTCTATCAAGTGTCATGTGTAGACAGACAAGTAAATGTTTTAACTGAAATCTGTAAATGTTCCAAAAACAAAAACCAACCTCAAGAATCAAAACAATCTGAGGAAAATGTCTGTACTCAACCTTAACAGAAACATTAACATTGGACAAAAATCCTACTAGTCATGAAGTTACTGTCTTCTTTAGTACAGATCAATATGCGTGATGTTAACATTACACAGCTTCCATCAGCTGTAATACATACATTGATTTTTATCTAGGCAAACATATTAAGGTATTGCTTTTCCACCAAAGCCAGGAAATGAGTTTGTCTACTATCATACCACATTGGATGAATTCTGACTGGCAAAACACATGTCTCAGAATAAGATACCTACTGTACTGCTAGAATCTGAGCTATTATTTCTTCAAATTGCTCCATTTATAACAATGACTTACCATTAACAAATTGTAAAAATGGGAACTAGAGGACAAACATATTGTGAGCATAGTGGTTGGCATCTAGGTTTAATATGCTATATATAATATATATATATATATATATATATATATATAAGCATGCAATATTGAGGTACAGATTTTTTCTAGTCAAGTATATCCGTTAAATGTTTCAAAGGCAGTATATATAGTGGGGGAAAACACGTGAAGAAATAGAATAATAATAATAACAATAATAATAAAGCAAGACATAAGAAAAATTAAACCTTAGTAAAGTTTCAAGGGTTTTTTTTTCTATTTTTAACAACTTTAGGCCAAAAGCAACAAAATTCTGACCTGATCCTCAAGTTTGAAAAAAAAATTTGCGTAGTTACAGAATCCGTTTTCCTTTCATTTCATTTACTTTGTCCCTTCTAGTATACTCACATCACTGGTTTGCTGTGTATTCTGCTTTGCCTGGACCATAACTGGAGAATCCACAATACTGGTAAATTTGAGAGTATCTGGATGTTGTCTGTACTTCTTTTCATTCAGCGCATCACCAGCTTTTTTCACTTTCTCTACCTCCAGAGAGCCAATGGGGACCCAGCCAATACCTTTCATCCAGTTATTATAGTCTTCCTTGTAGGCATTCTTTAATAAAAAGAGAGAGAGAATGGAAGCAAGTGTAGGAAATTCTTTATCTATGTCTAAATTCTGAGTTCAAACACTTTCTTTTGCTAAGTACATGCAACTTACATCACTCCGAATGTGCATCATATTTTTAGACAACTCCAGATCCATGGCATCAGGCAGGTAAGTATAATGATGGAGCTGATGCTTATAATTAACATTACTGACAAGATCCTGGGCTTTCTTAGCTCCAACAACATTGAACATATCATAAGGTGTATTGTACTTGGTTTTGGACTTTTCATAGTCTTTCTTGTATTCCCGATCAGACTGCAACTTGGCAACATTCATATAGTGAACCAGTTTGGGGTCATCTTGGAGACTTTGGAAGCCCACCATTTTCCCTTTGGCCTTCTCATAATCTTTCTTGTAATGAACCTATTAAAATCAAAGGGTGAAAAAAATTACAATTTAGTTGTGAGAGTTGGGTTTTTTTGAGGGAGTTGGGGGAGGACAATGAGACGATCCCTTAGACAATTTGGAGACAAAAGCAAATTTAAGTTTCCCAGAAATTATTCCAGTCAAGTTTTTTTTAAGTTAGATACAATCTATTTTAATACTTTGTAAGATAGAAAGGTAAAATTAAATTGTTAAGTTAGATGGAACCTAATGATTGAGTAGTAGTGAAAAATCAAGTCAATTTAAAGTAATTTGCTAAAACACTCTGTAAAGGTAATGAAGTGTAAGGGGGAGATTTATAGGAGAAAAGAATAATTATACATAAAAAGTGAAAGACATAGGTTAGACTGAAAGGTCACATAGAATCATGAATAAAAGCAAGACTCAGGGAAGAACTGATATTGTTCATTCAAATTGCTCTTCTGAAACACAAATGTAGGTTTCTTAAATTAGGGATCCCTTAGTCATATAAGAATTGTGAAGGATCAAGATAGTATTTTATAATTAACCTTAAAAACAATTCCCAAGGAGGCTATTATGACAAGGTCTTTGTACTAAACAAAGACTACACGAGCATTGTTTTATCTTGATCTAAAGAAATTTAAGTAAGACATATTTTAGATTGCAAGTTCCTTGAGGACAAGGATTGTGTTTGCCTCTCTTTTTCTTTCCAGTGCTCAGTACTGTGCCTAGCATGTGGTAGATGCTTCTTCTGAATTGTGTTATTTGATAAAAAACTAATTACTGTGGGAGTTCATACATATCCTTTATTCAAAGTATGTAAGAATAGGATCTAGTAACCATCTATCTTAGATGATGTTTTGCAAGTAACTTTTACCTGCAATTGAAGTAACAAACCTGGTGACTTCTTGGGATGCTTATTAATCCATAATTAATTTTAATTGCTTCAATAATAACTTATTAAATGTTTAATAAGTAGCATCAGGTGAAAAGGTAGAATGAGGGAGCTGATGTTTATAATGGTTATTATTGATGAGATAAAGATTCTAAGCTTCCTTAGTTCAAACAACATTGATAATATACTGGTATGGATTAATCTTGGTATTGGGCTTTACACAGTCATTGCGTACAGGGAACTATTAAGATAAGATAAGGTCTTGCCCTCATTGAGTTTACAGTCTAGCATCAGACACAAGTACAGATAGCTATGATACCTAATATGCAAAACAAGGTGCCTTGTGAAGTCTAATTGGGGGAGTTGCTATCAATGGAATAGAATTAAGGAAGACTTCATAGAGGATCATAGGTTTAGAAGTAGAGGGATCGTAGAGGGTGCCTAGTTCAATCCCTACTGTTACACATAAGGAAACTGAGGCCCAGTTCTGACTTGCTCATGGTCACATGGTTAGTTAATAGATTCAGGATTGGAATTCATGTCCTTGGAGTCCAAAGTCTGCTTTCTTTCAAGATAACCACATGACCTCATCAGGTAACATTTGAGTTGGGCCTTAAAAGATGGATAAAAATTGAACCCAAATCCACAAAATTCTATTTTCTGTAAATATCTCTTAGAAGAACATGAGAAATGACTGAACTTACGTCACTAGCAGCCTGTCTAGCAGCTTTGGCAGCTTTGATAGGGATGGCGTCGGTTCTGAGGTCATAGCCCTTTTTGCTCAAGTCTTTCAAGTCTGCTTTGTATAGATTCTGGAAGAAGGTAACATTCAGATTAACTTCAACCACATCACAGAAAGGTAAATAAGCACCCAGACTGCAGAATGAACTTACTTCACTAATATTATAGGCATTGACTTTAGCCTGAATGAACTGGGGCAGGTCAGCTGGTAGGTTGTACTTGTGGAGTATTTCTTCTCCTTTGGCTTTGTAGAGAATCTGTAATGAAAACAAAACAAGGAAAACAGTTTGATATCCAGAGAAAATAATTTCAAATTGACTTTCAAATGTAGTACTGACTGTACATGAAAGGACCCTCAGGAAGAGGTTTTTCTGGTATCTACGCATCCATCTGAAAAAAAAAAAACACATGCACTGATGGATCCCTCTCAAATCCAAGGGGGATTTCTTCCATTCTGATGGTGCACTGGGATATAATTAACAAATATTGGCAAGTTTTAGTTGGCAGGGTACCTCATAGCAAGGACATGCATGTTGCCTAATTAGTACACATGAGGAGACTCAATTGTAATCTCAGCTCCTTGGTCACTTAGAGAGTCATTATGGTTCTTAGGGCCACTCCTGGGATATGGAGAAAGATGCCCTCCTATAATCTACAGCTATGTTGGGACCCATACGCAAAATTAGGAGGACTTTTAGGTAGGTATGATAGTTTTGGTTTCCCCTAAAGTTATGATTGGAACTAAACTGTGTTCCTCAAGAAATTATCTTCCTCTCTTTCTCCCCCATCTACAGATTAGAACCTATGGAAAAGCCCTAAATTAGAGGTTAATTTACGTTAAAAATAGCATTTATAGAGCACTTCAGGGTTTGCAGAGTACTTTACATGTTTTATGCCATCTCATCCTGACAACAATCCTGTGAGGTACATGCTATTCTTATCCCATTTTACAGGTGAGGAAACTGAGGATGAGAAAGGCCAAATCACTTATCTAGGGTCACACAGCTAGTGTCTAAGACAATATTAGAACTCGGGTCTTCCTGAGTTCTTTGAATATTCTGCTGTGCCACCAGGTTGCCCCTAGAAGTTATCTAGTTCCGTAAAGACCCATTTTCTTGGGGAAAAAAAAAGAGGGTTAAAGGTAAGGGATACAGAACTTAGTAAGTGTTAGATATTTCCTCCCAACCACTCTGGAAGCACATGAACAAATATGAATAGAGTAGACATTGGACAGGGTGAGAAGGGGTTTGTGGGATGGTGGTGGTGTAGATAAAATACTCCTTTTCTAATGATGCGAGGACCGTTCGACATGATAGAAAGTACCCTGGCTCACAGAAAATTCCTCTCCAATTAGCAAATAGAGCATAGTGCCTAGCACATATGAGGTGCTTCTTCTGGATTGGAAGAGTTTTTTTGAAGGTCTGTGAAACCAATACTTCTTTGGTCAAAGTATTATAACATTGTTTTTTAAACATACCGCTCCCCATTACCTGTAGCTAGATGGCACAGAAGATAGAGTGTTGGATCTGGAGTCAGGAAAGACTTGAGTTCAAATCCAGCTTCAAAAACTTCCTAGCTGTGCCTCAGACAAGTCACTTAACCTTTGTCTGCCTCAGTTTCTTCAGTCTTAAACAAGTGATCATTATTGCCACCACTTCTCAGGGTGGTTGTAAAGATCAATTGAGAAAATACTAGTAAAGCACTTACCACAGTACCTCGCACTACTTACTTGTTCCCCTCACCCCATTATTTCAAGGATCGAATTTAAAGACCGCCGCTTGGCATTTTAACTCTTCACAATCTGCTCCACCTCAACATTCCAACCTTATTGTACTCCCCTTCACATAAACCACCATCTTGTCAAATTCGCTTCTTACTTTTCCTCTTTCATCTCTGTGCTTTTAACTCGGTTGTCCCCTATACCTCAAAATATGGGCATCGAGGTGGCCCAGTGGATAGAGCACTGGGCTAGGAACCAGAAAGACTCCTCTTCCTGAGCTCAAATCTGGCCTCCGACACTTACTAGCTGTGTGACCCTGGACTTGTCATTTAACCATATTTGTCTCAGTTTCCTCATCTGGAAAATGAGCTGAAGATGGCAAACTACTAGGGTATCTCTGCCAAGAAAACCCCAAATGGGGTTAACTGAGTGTTGGACATAACTGAAAAAAACACCGAATAACAACAAAATGCCTCAAATATATTTCTTCTTGACCTCCACCCCCTTAAAATCCTTAGTTTCTTCCTAGGGTCAGCTCAAATGCTACCCCAAGATAACTTTCTTGAAGAACCCCTACCCCACCCCCAAATACTAGTACATTTCCTCCAAATTACCTCGTCCTACTATATATGTATACTTACATGCATACATGCCATTTTGCCTGGCTAGAGTGTAAGCTCCTTGAAGACAGGGCCTGTTTTACTCTTGTGTTTGTATTCCCAATGCTAGAAAAGGGTCTGGCTGATAGTAGGTGTTAAATAAGTGTTTGTTGATTGAAAAATTGATTGATCCATCCCTAAATTTAGAACTTACACTGGCTGAAACTATGAAATGAGGAATGTTTTTGTTTTATAAGCTTCATCCTCCTTTTTTGTGCCCCTTACCCCTTTCTCTAGTATTCCATCCCCATCACTCTAAATACCCAGAGTCTTTCCCATAGAAAATCTGTGCTAATAAAAGGGTCTGGTAGCAATAATTTATATTAGTGCAAATTTCAGTTAACATATTACTTCTCTCAAGAGCAGCAGTTCTCAACCTGTGGGTCACAACCCCTTTGAGGGTCCAACGGGGTCGCCTAAGACCATCAGAAAACACATATTTCCAATGGTCTTAGGAACCAAGAACTGAGCTCCTCTATCCATCTCCAGGCGGATCCACCCACATGCAGACAACGCCCACATACAAGTATTAAAGGGTTGCAGCATTAGGAAGGTTGAGAACCACTGCTCAAGAGCCTTTGTATTTTACACTTTTTTCTCTATTTGTAGGATGAAAGATTTTCCCTACTTGCTAATAATAAAGGAATCTTAGGCACCATTGAGCTCATACATATATATGTATATGTGCACATATATACATATATACACACACACACACACACACACACACACACACACACATACATACATACATATGTCAGGAGTGCCAAGAAACTCCACTCCCCATTCCTGGCCTATCAAAGACCTATAACTATATCATCTATATCTGTAGCTATATTTATGTGGGAAAGACTAGAACTATGAAAAGTATACCATGTAGGCAGCTGCCTATGCTGCTTACATATAAGGGTGACACTGGTACTATCTCCCATATCATTCAGTTTATCATTAATTTTCTTTTCAGGAGTCACAGAAAGATGAGCCCGAGGCTCTTCTTCCCATCCATTGACATTTCTTACCTTTGCCACAGATAACATGTCACCTATGGAAATGGAAAGACTGAATTGTCTTCTAGATTATTCTATTACACACCATTTTTCTAGAAATATTCAATGTGATAGGTTTTATAGGTGCAGACATTGGAGACATACACAAATAGGAGCAGACCAGAGATATTCTGCATTGGGTACTGCTATAGATAACAAGAACATTTAAACCAAGTACTTATTTTATCAACACAGATCAGGACATGGACATAATTGCCGCTTACATCACTCCTCTGGGCCTGGTTGATTTTAGACTGTACTGTAATGGGAGCATCTTCAATGGCAGTAAATTTGAGAGTGTCTGGATGCTGGCGGTATTTTTTCTGTTCAATAAAGAAAGAAAATAAATAAATAGAAAGAAAGAACAAAGTTTCATATCCCTAAAGTCTCATAACATTTCCAGGCAAAATATTCAAGAAGTTATTTCAAGGTAATAAGAACTGATCTCCCTGTAAGATACATGAACAACCATAGTTGTGTTTCTTTGGAAAAGGGATACACGTTCTACAGGCTTTGAAGACTGAGCCAAGCTCGCAGAATGCCTCGCTCACTGAGGTATCAGCTACACAATTTACAAATGTAGCATCCAAACCTTATGTTTAATGTCCTCTCATAATTATAAAAACACATCCCTTATTTCAGGAGAATTCACGTAAAAAGCCTCCCATGGCATTACTAGAAAACACAAAAAGGTTTGTGAGCCCCTCAGAAGTAAAATTTGTAAAATCTGACACTTGGTAAGGATGTCTCAGGACAATTTTCTCCATCACTAGGACAGCAGCAGGTGCTGAGTGCCTAAAAAGAATTGGGGGTCTGGATAGAGATTCGAAATATGAGAAGTAGGAGAGAGAAGCATTTTACCTTTAAAGACTTCTTGGTTTAGCTTATGGGTTGAGTATTCTATTAAGAGTAATGTTGTTGATGGGCACATGTAAGCACCTAACAAATGCTTGCTGATCGGTTGGTTTATGGGTCATGAGAGGTTGCAAAGCACGAACTTAGAGGAACCATAACGTGAAATGATGGAGGAAGGGAAAAGTATTGCTACACTTATTCACATGTGCCCTTTTTATCTAAAAGTAAGACCTCCAAAGCTTCAACCTTCCAAAACACAGTCACACATCCATTAAGTAAAATAGGTTTCTGAGAGAGCAAAATATCTGTCACTAAGTCCACGTGCTTTCCTTTGTAGGCAAGACCCCTGGGTCATCAGTAAGTCTATCAAATGAATATGAGCTCCTTGAGGGTAGAACTGTTTCATTTTTGTCTTTGTACCCTCAATGCATAGCACAGTGTCTGGCACAGTCAGTTCTTAACAAATGTTTACTGATTAATAGATGTGGGCTAACAAACTTAATTATTTGAAGTGAGAAGTGACAGCTGACAGCTTGATATGAAGGGAGCTAACAGAATACGAATGGAAACTAATAAGAATTAAAAGAATAATAGCATTGGACAATGTAGTGTGGGTATAAATAGCCCATATTACTTCAACAGACCCTGTCACTATATTGCATCACAACATCATAACTAATATTCATAACAATGACTCCAAGTTATCAAGAAAAAATTCTGTTACATTATTTTATGTTGTTATATCATAGCATAGCATAGCATAGCATATATCACACCATAATATATTACATCACATCATGTCATGTCATGTTATGTTATGTTACATTACATTATGCTCTATCATATCATAAATATTTTCAGAAGGTTGAAAAGTATGTAGTATATTTTGGAAAGATTTCTTTCATTAAAAACAATTGTTTGTTTTTTAAACTATTTTGACACTTAAAGAGGATAAGATTTTTCTTTTCTTTCTTTTTTTTTTTTTTTTGCTTTTTGGAGCGGGGAAGGTAGGGCAGTTGGAGTTAAGTGACTTGCCCAAGGTCACCTGGCTAGTTTTGTGTTAAGTATCTGAATCCAGGGCCGGTTCTCTATTCACTGTGCCACCAAGCTGCCCTCAGGATTAGATTTTTCTATCTGTAAAATTTACTTCTGTGGAATAGCTCCATCTCCAATGATGCTGAATAAATGAGATATGATTGTCATTTAGCAGCGCATGTCATAGGAGACTCATTCATCACTTTTTGGACTTTAAAAATAATTGAACTCTGATCAATGTAAGCACCAACCACAGTTCCAGAGGATAGATGCTTTAGCATGCCACACAACTGGTGCAGGATGTGACATACATTCTTAGGCACGGTCAGTGTGGGCATTTGTTTTGCTCAACTACACAAAACAAGGGTTTGTTTTTCTTATCTTTTCTTTTTCAATGAAGTAGAGATAAAGAGAAAACAGGGAGAAAGGTTGCTAAAATGCATAGAAGAGAACAGATGGAAGGCCAGAGGACACAAGCAGGACAGCTTTGAAATGTACATGTTAAACTTGTTATATACTTAGAGAAAAAAGCAAACTATAAAGTGGGGATTCACATTTTGTGAGTAATTCACTTTTTCTGCCCTTTATATATGGGAATGTAGGTTTTGTTTAGTGTTTGTGGAGTTCAGAATAAAAAAAATTAAAAAGCAAAGTTAGGTAAGATGCCATCTACTCATATACAGCATATGCATAAGTATATATATATATATATATATATATATATATATATGTATGCCTCTGTGTTTTATATAACATATAATATATGTACATATGGGCAGTTAGGTGACACAGTGAATAGAGCACTAGGTGTGCAGTAAGGAAGACCTGAATTCAAATGTGGCCTCAGATGCTTACTAGTTCTGTGACCCTGGACAAATCACTTTACCCTGTTTGCCTCAGTTTCTTCATCAGTAAAATGGGCCAGAGAAGGAAAGAGCAAACCACTCCATGGTCTTTACCAAGAAAATCACAAATGAGATCATGAAGAGTCAGGCATGAATGAAAAACAACAACAAAAGCATGGATACATAACACACTCATCTGTTTCTGTACCTCATTAAGAATATCTGAAGCCCTCTTGGCCTTTTCCATTTCCAAGGACCCAAACGGCATCCAGCCACAACCTTTCATCCAGCTATTGTAGTCAGCTTTATATTCAACCTAGAACCCCAAAGCAGAGAATACGTTCCAGTACATGCAGTGTCATCTTTTTTTAACTATCAAAAAACTTACCTTCTTTCCACATAGATAATATTCAAACTGCACATACTAAGGCAGTCTTGGACTAGATTTCAGTCACCTTTTGGCTTCTGATTTTTCCTAAATGACACGTCCTTTTTGCCCATCTTTTTATTCTAATAATTTGCAAGATTTAAAAAATTTGACAAAAATTCTTTGCTTATGGACTCAGTAAGGTTTTCATTCTTATGTATTCATCCTTACAGTTTGTGTAGAACTTTTAAATAGTCAACCAGATATATTACATGAAAAAAAATTAAGGAAAAAAACTATGTCTTTTTGCTGCCTTTCATTAAATGTGAAGCACCTCCCTCCCTAAATAAGTATTTAAGACATTGAAGCTGAAACTAGAACTAAGATTTCAGGACAAAAACCTTATTTGCATAATGTATATCTCAGGGAATAGATGAGATTAATTGAAGTCTGAGGGATATGTGTGAACTATGTAAACTTCAAGATATTTTTATAATTAAAAATACTACGATTTGATGTTCAGACTGAAGCTCTCCAATGTCATAAGGAAAAATTTGTAATTGCCTCACTTCCTGAGACTTGATGGTAATTATTTATATTAAGTGCTAAACCATCTAGGTCTAGGACTTTAAAAGTGACGGTGTTTGCAGGGATATGTCAACATTAGCCAGTGCAATATTTTAAAAATTATTAGGCTTAGGAATTTATTGAAATGTATGCAAAACAAAGTGTAAGCATTTGAGTTGGTATGTAAATGCTAATGAAATGACAAGCAAGACTTGCGTTTCTTGTACATTACTTTCTCACAAGTAGACAAGACCTCAAGTCCCCATCAGTTTATCATCTGTCTATGTATGCACAAAACTACATATGTATTTATATAGTACACATTTATATTATTAAATATTATATTTATTAAATTAGGAAAATATCAAATATGATATTTATTAAATTCCAAGGGAAACCAAGTTTTGGTTGTAAAATCTTGTTGAAATTATTCCTGTAAAATATTAATTAACATTTTACAGCAGTAATTTTAATATATTTTTTTAGAAGAGGGAGCATCCAAGTTGTCTATGGTCATAAAACTAGAATAATTTCTCCCATAACTGCTTACTATGTGGGGAGAGGAAACCAGCTGGCTAATGTGCACAGCTTCTATATGCAAGAAAATAGAATGCACCATTCATCGTGATATTTCCTACACAATGTGAGTTTTCTTCTTTAGACTTGGAATGTCATGACTCACTTTTCGTTTTGGAAAAAAGTCCTCCTGAACCCTGACATTTACATTTTCCACCTCCTCAACTATGTGGGGATTTTTATTGCTACCATAGTTAATTAATAATTAAGATTATTGTTGGTTTATCTAGAAAATATTAATAATGGGGAGAAGAAAAAATGCCAATTACTCACATCACTTTGTAGGGCATAAGCCTTCTTTGCCAAGTCTACATTGATGCTATCAGGGGGATAGCTGTAGCCATGAAGGATGTTCTTGTAGTCAACATCACTGACTAGGGCCTGAGTTTTCTTTGCTTGAGTGACTTGGAGCATATCCAAAGGTGCTGTGTAGACAGTCTTTGCCTTTTCATAATCTTTGCGATATTCCCTCTGTGAAAGAAAAGGAAGTGATCATTCGTCATATTAACTATCCAAGAGGTGCTAGAAAAATGCCAAAAATTCTGATTAAGAAGAAATACAAGTTTTAGAGGTAGATTCAAACACTGAAGTGGATTTGTCTTCCTTGATTTTTTTTTCACATAAACCACACTTTCTGAAGTTCAACAAACAGTTTTTCACATGGATACTGTAAGTCTATTAGAAATAAATAAATTGCTGCTATGTGAGGCCTGAAAGAGTAGATCAGGCCTGAAAGGAGAACATCAGAAAAGGTTTCCTGGACATTCCTGAGAAATTTGGTCTTTATTGTGGCCCTTTTTTATTCATAGGAAATTGTAGAACTAACAACAATTTTTTTCTATGCTTCAACTTTTCTAAAATAATTACTTTGGGAATTGAATGATGGACTTTTTAGTTTTCCTTATACAGCATGTTAAAATAGCAAGTGTTAAATTGAGAAAACAAGACTGTTTGCCAAGTCACCTATATGGTAACACCTATTTCAACAATAGATGTTCTTCACTGAGAACTCCAGAGTCTTTTCTATTGCAGATTTAAATGCTGTGACAATTCCAACATTGTAAGATTGGGAGTATTTCAAGACTTGTGGTACACCTGGCTTATAAATAGTGGGTCCTGATCATGAGCCTCATGAAAGGCAGCTTCATATGCCTTAAAAAGTTAACTTGGTTAGCAGATGGTACTAATAAAGGAGAAGTCATACATTCAATTCTCCTATTAGCTATGTTACATAGTAGTCATGCCCATAATGTACCTGTTTTCCAAATTATCTTCCTAGAGACTTTTAGAATAGATACCTTATATCTGAGTTGTAAGTATAAGTGATCTTGTGTAATTGGACCATTATCCATGTATCTAAAACTTCTTTTAAAATGTATTATCTATATTTAGGAAGCAAACTGTTTCTTAAATAAAGGAAATTTTGAAACAATAAAAAAAATAGAATAGACATCTTAGGTAAGATTAAATCTCTTTGAAGCTAAGATCTCATCTTACTCCAAGATAAAAAGATCATTCTCTCTTTGATATACTCTAATCTACATAACTTCTCTGATTCCTGTTTACTATTTTCTTAAATATGTATGTGCATTTACTCACTATTTTGATGATCTTTTTTGCAACCAGCATTTGATGGGAAAGAGCTAAACTGTTGAGTGCAAGTACCAATCTTTCCATCAAGAATAAATAGAGAAATAATTTTCCTTCTATACTGAAGAATATCTTTAGAGTAACAATATTCAAGAGGGCATATAGGCATAATTTGATCCTGATTGCCCTCTAGGAGATAGGTGAAGAAAAGAGAGAATGTCCATCCATGATCCTTCTCTTGCTCTCACAGTGGGAATCAAAGTCTCCCTTGGAGAAGGATAGTCCAGATTTCAGAGATATCTATCTATGCCAGCCATTAACTATTTATTTAGATAATCCATATGTTTATATGAAATATATGTGTATATATGTGCGTGTGTGTGTGTGTGTGTGTGTGTGTGTGTGTGTGCGTGTGTATGTATGTATAATCTATCTGGACATAACTACCTTACATAGGCACACCCATATATTAGTAAGATCTAGATAATCACTCACATGGGCATTTCTTATTATAAAATGTACATTAAGCACAACTCAGTAATTTGTATCTTAAAAAGCAAAGATACACACATCTGGGAAGTCAATTGAACTCTATTCCAATTCTTCATAACTGACTTGCCAATTTGATCCTGTGACTTTAATTAAACCTTTATAAGACATTCCTAGTTCTATTTGATTCAATAAATAAAAAACTATTAAAATTAAATAAACACTTTATTAAGCACCTACTGTATGCAAGGTGCTATGCTAGGCACTAGGAACACATACTAAGAGTTGAAACCAAGAAAATGTCAAAACACTGACTTTGACAGATACTTACATCACTCTGATTTTTGGCTGTCTTCAAAGAGTGCAGGATCTTTGGATCATCCTGAATGCTCAGGGCTCCAATCATTTTTCCCTTGCTCTGTTCATAGTCTTTTTTGTAGAGCACCTGCATAGGGACATGACACAGGTGAGCCTTCACTCAAAGAAACTCTTCCCAGTTCTCCTAACCCTGTTCTCCAGTCATACTCACATCACTGGCATTCTTGCTGTTAGCTTTGGCTGCCAGAAGGGGAATAGCATCCACCTTAATTTCAAATTTCTTAGCTTTGCTCTTCTCCCAGTCATGTTTATAAATATTCTGAGGAAGGAAACACATACACATAAGAATCTTAAATGTCATATTCAACATGCATCTATCTGTTAAAGACCAAATGCAAATGTGATTTATTAGGCTTCAATTTATTACAAAATCCTTTCTGCTTCTACACAGTCCATCTGCCACAAGTACTATATCAGCTCCACTTCCTGATACTCTGAAATGTATGCTTAAAATTTTTCTTACTCAGAATTTCACAAACTTTCAAAAGGCTCATGTCCACTGGGTTTTTAACTAAAGAACTCTAGGCAGTGACTTTATAATCACAGTTCCCTTACAGGGGAATCTGACTGGAGAGTATGACTGCCATACTTCAGTCTTGTTATGATTCATTAAGACCTCAACCTGTGCACTTCTTGACCTTAAATCCTCCACTTTCAGTTCAGCTCAAAGTACTGGGGGCTTTCCTCTACCTTTCTTCACATTGTGTTGATACCAACAGAAAGATGTAGGCTGTCCATTGGTTTTATATCATGCTTGGTATATGGCTAGTTCACCTCATTTTCTGGATCAATTTCTCTGATTATAACATTGATGCTGTGTCATCAGTATAATTCTCTTCACATGTTATTCTTTTTAATCTAAAAAAAGCTGCTCTTGTATGCACAGCAGAAATCCAATGAATGTGGAAAAGCAGGTTTTTTTATACTTACATCACTCAGATTGTAGGCATTGACTTTATGCTGAATGAAGGATGGAGCATCTGCTGGTACATTACATTTAAACTTCTCACTTTCATGTTTTGCTTTGTAATTTAGCTGAAAAACAAAAGGCAAATAGTCAGTACAGGTGGGAACACCCTGCAAGGCCACTTTTACTCAATGATTGCTGCACTAGTACTTTTTTTGCTATCTAAAGAAACAAACAGAGCTCCAGATTCCCAGAGTTTCTCTCTCCCTTTCAAAAAAGAATGGCATATCCAAATGTGAACTGACATCATTGAAGCATAGCTATTCCTAAAGTACTGAAAGGAAAAAAAAATCAACTAATCAATATACATTTATTAAATACCTATTTTGAGTCAACCACTGTTTTAGGTGCCAGGGATATACTTTCTGCAGGGGGTGACAACTTCTACGCATTAAAAAGGTACATATGAAACACATACAAAGTGGATCTAGGGTAATCTTGGAGGGAAAGGGACTAGTAATTGAAGGGAAGAACCAGTTAGGGAATGGCTGAATGAATGATGCCATATGGATGGAATGAGATATCATTGTACCTTAAAAACGATGATTATAAAGAATTCAGAGAAATGTGGGAAGATCTGCATGAATTGATACGAAGCAAAGTAGTAGAACGAGGAAGACAATTTATATAGTAACCAATAATGTAAAGGAAAAGAACATTGAAATACCTCAGAACTAGGACTGGGTACAATGAGTAGTCATGTCTATGAAATTAAGCTTCACTATGCTATTCAGTCTAGAAGAGATGAGTCACATGCTTCCAGATATTGTCAATATGTTGGTTTGTTCTACTTTATTCTACTTCTTTTTTTGTTTGTTTTTTGTTTTTGCCTGATTGCTCTACTTTTCTTAGGAGTGGGAACAGAAATCACCAGAAAGTAACAGGGTACCAATAACACATTTTTAAAGGAAATTATTTTTAAAGAGAATAAACAAAGTGAAAGCTTAGCCAACTGTACATATTTAACATATTTGTTGCAGATGTCTTAAAATTGAAGTATTTCCCTGATCCATAAATTGGGATTACCTCTAATCCTAATGAAAAAGTAAAGTGGATTATTGCTTTTATAATCCCTTTGCTAATCTACCTAAACAGTGCCTGGCCTGTAGTAAGGGCTTAATAAATGCTTAACAATTGACTGATTAAACATGTAGAATCTTTAGTTTCATTTTGAAACAGCTTTACATGCATAGAAATGATCAAGGGTTAGTGCAAGAACAAAATGTCAAAAATATGTCTTTGGTGTAAACCAAATCCATCTATGTTAAAATATTTAATCTTTTTTAGGACAAAGCATCAGAGTTATTTGGATTCAAAGCCTAAACATAGTTTCAGTGTCTCCCTCCTTTGATCTCTGTTACCTGAGCCTTAGGATAACAATGGAAGGAGTTGTAACACTTTGGAATAGTGTGAAAACAGATACATGTTACCTGGTATGCTACCTAAGGCGTGTTACCTAAATCAAATACTTGACTCCTTCACTTGAGCTGGTGTGGTACAGCTAATTTTCAGGATGCATTATTGTGTCTAATAATATACATACTAGATGCCATTAGCAATATAGCTATTTCTAGTATAAATGCATGGTTTTTGAAGACACATTGAATCTTTGGATGTATTGTGTTATGCACCATCTATTAAATGATTTTCCTAATGCAATAAGACTCTGCCTACATGCAAAACTTGAAAATATCAGAATTCTTCTATCTCTTAGTTTGTGAATATAAACCCATATTGACTTTATGTACATGAACATTTCCTTGATAATCTCAATTGATGAATCCCAGTATACCCAGAGTTACTAAAAATTTACTAAGAGAAAGTAACATAGAATGAATAATACACTTATTAAGTAAAACCCTATATTACTCATAATCTTTACATATATATATATATATATATATATGAAATCTTGGAAAACTCTCTGGGACCAAATTGACTGACCAAAATTGACAGGCAAACTTAAAAACTCTCTCTCTCTCTCTCTCTCTCTCTTCCTCTCCTTCTCTCATATGCACACACACACACACACACACACACACACATACAAACATACATGCACACACACAGACCATAAACTGTGGAGTCCTTTTAACATTTAATGTTGATAAGAGTCAGAAGAAAAAAAAAGCCATAGGTATAAATATTGGATATCAAAATAGGTGGTAAACTAGCCTACAAGCTTATTTATTTCATCTTTTAATTTACTGATCATCTGAATATATAAGATCTTTTTGTGTTCTCTTCTACCCTGACATTCAAAAGTACTTACATCACTTAGTTGTTTGGTATTAATCTGGGCTTGCACCTGGACAGGAGAGTCAGTGACAGGTGTGAATTTTGTTTTATCAGGATGAACTTTGTAGGTGTGCTAGGGGAAAAAAATGAAATATTTAGTGATAGAAGTAAATCATTTATACCCACACTAACATGTAGAAAAGATTCAGTAGCGTATAGAGTTCGTTTAGTCACTAACAAACTATTTTGCAGAGAAATTTATCTCCGCAGTAGAAAAAAACAGACCCAAATCTGAAATAAGAAGACAGGTTCAATCCTACCTCACCCATATATATTCTAAATGATCTTGGGCAAGTAACAACCTCTCTGGGCCTCAGTTGTAAAGTGAGGCGCCTGGACTAGATAGCTCCCAAGATCCTTCTCTGCTCCAAATCTGATCTCTGTCTTTTCACATACATACATACATACATACATACATACATACATACATACATATGCATATAATAAGCAGTAAAAATCAAGATTTGCCTTTATAAGCTTAAACTTGGTGTTTTTTTTTTTTTACAATGAGTAGCACTTTTGACAATGTTTTCTGTCCCTATGGCTAGAAAACCCAAAACTCTTGCCTTTTCTCGCCCCCTCCCCTTTTAAATTTAGTTGCTAAACTCATTCTGACCACTAGATGTCACAGTCACCTCCCAAACATTATCAACCAAGTGAGTTTGTTTCTTGCAGCAGGCAACTTACATCTTTGCACTGGTCTAATTTCTTGATTGCTTCATATTCTTGTGTTATTGTCTGAGGGAAATAGCACTTGCCTCTATCTTCTTCATAATCTGCTTTGTAATTTTTCTAAGAGGAAAAAGAACATACAAATAGCTTACCATTGTCATTTAGACAACATCATGGTGGAATTTCAATAATTCTCTCTGAACTTACATCACTATTTTGAGCAGCAACTTTCATGCAGTGGGAATGATAGGGGTCCTCAAAGGTGCCTAAGTAATGCCCCAAAATATTCTTTACATAGGAATCTTTATATTTAGTCTGGAAGACAAAACACATTTAATTCAAGTTCACATTGATTTCTCAAACAGTGGGTAGCAAATCAAACCAAATGAATTATTTCAGGTACTCTAACCTCACTGAAATTCTTCAGAAGGGTATCCAGCTGAAACTTGGGAGTTTCACAGTAATTCATGCTCTTTGCCTTTGTCTTTTCATAGTTTTCTTTGTATAACCTCTGCCGGAAGAAAGGAAAAAGGTATCAGTTATTGCAAAAAGATTTCATTCCATTCCTATACTTAAGGGAGTATTTTTTTAAAATCTTGTCTTTTTGTGTCTTTAACATTTTTTTTTGCCTTTTTGGGGGGGGGGGGAAGATAGAGCAATTGGGGCTAAGTGACTTGCCCAAGGTCACATGGCTAGTTTGTGTTAAGTGTCTGAGGCTGGATTTGAACTCAGGTCCTCCTGACTCTAGGGCCAGTGTGCTATTCACTGCACTACTTAGATGCCCCATGGTTTTTTTTTTAACATTTCTTTGCAAAACAGATAAAAAAAAAACAAATCTTGAAAACTCACAAGAAATACTGTCGTTATCATAAATGATCAATTGGAGAGATTATATTCAAGAAAACCACATGACCATTTCTGATATTTCTCAGACAGTTATTTCAAGCAGGCAGCTACTGTTAGTTAATCTTTATTTGGCTTGTATCATTACTGTTTGCAAATTTGAAAAATAAAATCACTATATATTGCCATTAACGGAGATAGGGAACAGAGAACCTGGGCACAGACTTAGAATTAGATTAAGTGCTATTAAACTCTGGGATGGCAATGCCATTTATGTCACCTCTTAAAATGGATTTTACCATTCATTAATGTCACCTGATTATTCAGACTCTGGTGTTAAGGGTGAATTACATGAAGGATACTCTCCAAACATCTCTTTAAGACAAATTCAGTTTGGATTTTGAGATAGAGGGCCCTACTGTTGGGCAACAGACATCTGGACACTTAGAAATGGATTGTAGAGGTTGCAGGGGATGGAACAGCATAGAGCTAGGAGGGAGGAAGTGTGTCAGTTAGCAGCTTCCTGTTTTAATTCATTATTCTAATTATGGGTTGAGCTTAGTTGCTTCTCTCTGCTGAAGCAACTCAAACTTCTACCATCATTCTATGAGTCTTGGAGCACTAGCATAAAGATTCTGTTGCCCTGCTCTAATCACAGCTGTGCTATATGATGTCATGTATTCCCTCATCTTTCTGAACTCACTCTAATAAAAACTTTGAAATGTATTTTAAAAGGATATGAACATTATTTTGAAAATTATATACAGTGTAGCAGAGGCAGGGGCAGTATATCATGGTGGATAGCGAGCTAGCCATGAAACCAGAAAAACCCATTTCTGTTAGATATTGGCTGTGTGAGGCTGATGAGGTGTCAGCCTTACCAGCATCATTGGTAGAGATATCTTAAACAAAGAAATTACAGGTTCATCCCTTATCCCTGCCTAACAAAACCAGAAAATAAGTTCTTTAAGTGACAAAAATGACTTCTCTGCAAATAGTTGTATTTGTTAAGCACAATGCTTGTACATTTTAAGGCTTCAGTGTATTTTTAATTGTATTGAATTGTCTTTTTAAAATATCATTTGTCTTTTGAAAGGAGCTAAATGTTTTAGAAAATGTTAAAAGTAATGATTTTTATCTCAAATCTATAAATTGGAGATAAAATTTGAACATCAATAAAAGAATCATTTCTTCCCATCGTGAGGGAATTAAAGGTATTTAAGAAAATTTAGTCATTTTCAACAGAACTCTAATATAAGTACCTAGGAGCATCTAGAAATGTGATGTGATGTGCTTCCACAAAGTCCCTCAAACCAGCAATACCACCTTGAACTTGAGATGCTCCATCAAACTCTGAGCATGTTAGTGAGGAAGATGGGCAAAATAGGAAACATGAGAGATTTCCAAAACCACTTACATCACTCTGGTTTTTGGCCACCTTCAAAGAGTGCAGGATCTTGGGATCATCCTCAATGCTTAAGGCTCCAATCATTTTTCCTCTGCTCTTTTCATAGTCTTTCTTGTAGAGCACCTAAACCAAGAGAGACAGTACAGATGGAAGACTCCACTCAACACACACACATGCCAACCAGGTCCCCTCCACTGGTTCCCAAGTAATACTCACATCACTGGCTTTCTTGCTGTTGGCCTTGGCTGCCAGGAGAGGAATAGCATCCACCTTAATTTCAAATTTCTTGGCTTTGCTTTTCTCCCAGTCCTGCTTGTAAACATTCTAGAGAAGAAATCATACATGGAAGAATTATAAAAGCTCTGTGCGCTGTTTATTTCTCTGTCAAAGGGTAGGAAGGGTACTTGTAGAGTGAATGGTGGCATGAGAGAAGCCATGGAGTCACATGGTGGGTTTGTGTCAGGCTTTTGTTGTTGTTCAGTTGTTTTTAGTTGTGTCTGACTCTTTGTGACCCCATCTGGATTTTTTTGGCAAAGATATGGGAGTGGTTTGCCATTTCCTTCTCTAGCTTATTTTATAGCTGAGGAAACAGAGGCAAACAGGGTTAAGTGAGTTGCCCGGGGTCACACAGGTCTAATAAGTGTCCGAGTCCAGATATGAACTCAGGAAAATGAGTCTTCCTGACTCCAAGTCCAGCACTCTATCTCCTGAATCATCTAGCTGTCCTGTGTCAGGCTGTGGTGAATTCGTATTCCAGAGCCCCAGAGTTTCCCTCAAGGGTTAAATGACTAGCCCAAGGTCACACAGTCAGTGTGTATGTCAGAGGCAGTACTTGAACAATGGTCTTTTTGACCCTCAGGCTAGCTAGCCCTTTAACTCTATGCCATGTTACTTCTCACCAGAAGAATATTGTTATTTTAAACAGATGTATTTGTGTTTTAGAGAAAATCAGCACACAATTTTGCAGATGTAATCCAGCCTCTTTCTTAGGGGAATTCACAGATCTTATTATGGGAATTCAAATAATTATATTGGCTAAGAACTTAATAGCGGAAACAGGAAAAGAGCTCCCAATTCATAGGCACCAAATATGAGCAATATTATTGTGTCATCTCCTGTTATAATTTTTCACATCATTAGAAGCATTTCATCAGCAATGTAATACAAACACAAAATATCACAGATTCTCATGCTCTCCTAGAGTATTCTTTATACAGAACTTACATCACTGAGATTATAGGCATTGACTCTGTGCTGAATGAAGTTCGGGGCATCTGGCGGGATGTTGCACTTAAACTTCTCACTTTCATGTTTTGCTTTATAATTCAGCTGAAAAAAATAAGGGAAATGTCCTCTTAGTAAGGAGGAAGCCTGTCCTATAACACTAACGGATTCCTCCTATTGCACACAGCAAATTTTTTGGCATTCAGTAAATGTCAGAACAAAAGAAAAATCCGGAGCCTGGAGTAGATGATACCATTGTATGACCAACATGACAAACCAATGTCATGGCCATAATCGCAGTAAAGTATTAGAGAAAGCAAGAACACTCATTTCATTTTTCCCACTTCTACAGAGAGTGTCCCAAAAGTCTTGATGCAGTTTTAAGGTTTAAAAACTGTTGAGTAATGGAAGCTATTAAAGCTTAAAACTGCACCAAGATTTTGGGGAACACCTCGTACTGCAAGTGGCCCCCATTGATTCTGGGGCCAATGGACATAACAGGTCCATATATAAGCAAATGAGAGGATGTACGTGAAAGTATTTAGAAAGCTACAAAGTATGTAATGTGAGGTGCAAGTATTATTATCTTTGTTCTATGGGAAAAGTCTGAGTAGGTCTTTCTACTTTATCAATACTCATGATCTAGCTCATTAACATGTTTTAATCCACATTCTTTTTGATACTTTACAATTTATCATTTTATTTTAAAACTTCACATCCCTCTCACAGAACCTAATTCTCTGTGTTCTACATTAGTTTGAATGTTCATGAAAAGTACATGTAATAAAGCTACCCTTATAGGCTCATATTTTCTTTTTAATGAAGAGGCAAAGAAGGGGTGAATTGAAGCCTCAATTTTGAATCCAATCAAAGAATGTTAGAATCAGAAGGGACCTGGCAGGTTATCTAGTCCAAATTTCTTTGCCATTAAGCTTCATAATTTCCTGCTCTCATAGGGTCGAGATTTAGAGATGGAAGGGACCTTAGATGTCTAATCCCTCCATTTTACAGATCAGAAAATTGAAGCTTGGGGTGTTTAAACAACTTGTCTAAGTTTAAGCACATAAATAGCTTGGCCAAGATTCTAACCGAGGCCCTTTGATGCCAGAGTTGGCACAGCTTACCACCATGTCTCCTCACTGATCAACTGAGCTTTTCATCCTATTACCTCATCAATATTTGAATGTGGAAAATGAACATAATGACAAACTATTTTCATAATAGGAAATAAGTAGCATCCACATGAGTATTTTTAGAAATATTTTAATTATTGGATCTTACATGTTGTTATTTGAAAATAAAGGTCATAAGGGGCTGGATTTTTCTAACATTTTATGATACTTACATCACTTAACTGCTTAGTATTGATTTGAGCTTGCAGTTGGACAGGAGAATCAGTAACTGGAGTGAATTTTGTCTTATCAGGATGAACTTTGTAAGTATGCTAGGAGAAAAATTGGAGTTACAATGCATTGCAGAAAACATAAAAAGCAAAAAGAATAGGCCTCCCCCCCAATTTTGGTCAATCAAGTTTTTGTATGCTAACTAGATTTCAACTGCTTCTTCTTCTTCTTCTTCTTGCTTTTTGGAGGGCGGTTGGGGTCAAGCAACTTGCCCAACATCACACGGCTAATAAGTGTTAAGTATCTGAGGCTGGATTTGAACTCAGGTCCACCTGACTCCAGGGCCAGTGCTCTGTTCACTGTGCCACCTAGCCACCCCAAGATTTCAGCTTCTTAGAGCCATTCAAATGTCTATGTTTCCCTATGTCAAAAATCTATGTTTCCTGAAGTTCTCTTTATCTTTCAAAGACCATAAACGGAAAAAAGAACTTAATAACTGATGTAGAACTACCAAGGAGTATATTTCTATGGATCTGTTTGAGAATAAATATGATAGTTAGCTTAAAAGTAAGTTTCTTGCCTCCCTTTAAGTTACTTGAAGGGAAACAATAATATTGTCAACTACAACTTGACCACTAGATGCCATAAGAACATCCTGGAATATCACTGGCTTTCTTTGGCTACCAGCCCCCCAATATCACAAATTTTCCAGTGTTTGTGCTGCAGACTTACATCTTTACATTGGTCTAATTTCTTGATTGCTTCATATTCTTGAGTTATGGTCTGTGGGAAGTAGCATTTTCCTCTGTCTTCTTCATACTCTGCTTTGTAATTTTTCTGCAAGGAGAAAGCACATATGAGGGCTAACTCTGACTGTAGCTTCTGAAAACCATGTCATTGGGAAATGTGAACTTACATCACTGTTTTGAGCTGCAACTTTCATGCAGTGTGTATGGTATGGGTCCTCATAGCTGCCTACATAGTGTCCCAAAATATTCTTCACATATGAATCTTTATATTTAGTCTGGAAGATAAATCACATGTCATTTGTTTATATATGTGAAATAAGTCTCTGGTTCACATAAAAGGACTGACATTGTGGGGCTTACTTACATCACTGAAGTTTTGCAGAATTGTATCAAGCTGAAATTTTGGAGTCTCACAATAATTTATGCTCTTTGCCTTTGTCTTTTCATAGTTTTCCTTGTATAATTTCTGTCAGAGGGGAAAAAACAGATAAAATAGATTTCTGTCACTCCTACACATTGATTATAATAGTTCTTATTTTTCAAACACTTTGAAAATTAAAAAAAGGTCTCCATCTACTATCTTGAAAACCTATAATCAAAAGTTGGGGTGTTATGAATCATAATCCTTTGTGTCATTAGCAATGCACATTAAATCTATGATTCTAACTCCCTCAAAAATAATCTTTGGAAAGAAAAAGATCTTAAAAAATAGTTTTCTACCTTAGAATCAAGACTCACAGATGGTTAAAGGCTATGGTGTATATGAGCCATGTTCAAGGCTGACTTTCCTTTCACTGACTCAGGTTCTTCTCATACTTTCAAGCTAGCAATGTGATTAGCAGTGATTCTAAATAAACATTCATAAGAAAGTAGTCATTTAGAAGAGCAGCAATTACAAATGCTATCAGTTTAAACAGAAATAGGCATAATTCTATCTTCTCATTGTCCCCAGGGGAACAACATTTCAGAGAATATTTAAAGTTATAATCTTGCTGATAAAGTTCCAAAACCCAGGAGGGAATAACAAGCAGCATATCCAGGAACTGTGGTTTTATTTATACTTATACTCTTAAAGCTAACTGTTGAAATGAGAATTTCTGCCTTTACTACTTAAAGTGACGGTTATCCTGCATTTCATGGGCAAGTTGGAATTTCCCTAGTTTTTCGTTCCACACCAATGACTAGGCTTAGAATGTACTTTCCTAGGTTGACTAACAGCTAATCTTATTAGCCTAAATGGCTACAGGTTATGAATCTGTTAGTAATTCTTATCCATCGGAACATTAACCTGCGGATTATCTTTAGCCATAACAATAACATGAAGAGTCACTGGGTTTATCGCTGGCAATTTCTGACTGATCACACATTTGTTAACGGATGGGTTTATGCTTTTATTCTTAAAATTTAGAAGTTTAAAAAAATGACATTAGGTGTAAAGTTTGCTCCTGATTTGGTCCTCTAAGCAGGAGTGTCCTGGTCAGTGAAAGCAAAATGAGATTTTTGAGCATGGCTTTTATATATCTCTAATAACAATGTAACGACCTTTCTTCGGGAAGGAGATACTAAGCACCTATCACCACCAGTAGGACACAAACTTAGAACTGCTTTTCCAAGAGAGGTGACAGGTTTGTTGCAATCCTTCAACTTCTTTTGCCTAATCCTTCTTGTGACTTCTCTGACCAGGCTTCAGGGTATTCTCTGGCCATGGAATGGAGAGAAGCTAACCATTCATTCTTATAAATATATGGGTATACATGCGTGTATGTATATATGTGTGTATGTGTGCACATGTGTATGTGTGTTAATTATATGTATGCATACAAACATATACACATGCATATATTTATATAACCCCAACATATACACATATACGTGTATGTGCATGCGTATGTGTATGTATGTATGTGTGCATAGCCCTCATCCACAATGAAAACTTTAGAAAATAAGGAATGACAACATGAGAAAATTTTATCTGATGCACTGGCTATTCATACATAAGGCTAAGTATTTAAATTGGTTAAATAAATTAACCACCCTAATTTATGCCCTCATCTCCTCTCACCTTGTCTGTTACAATATCCTAAGGTCATTGATCCTCTTCAAGAAGGAAGGACCAACAACAATAACAGCAACAGCCTTCTAATGGTCTCCCTGCCTCCAGTTTGTCCCCCATTTAATGTACCTTCTACTCAGCTGCCAAAGTGATTTTTCTAAAGGGTAGGTCTGTCACATAAACTCCTCTTCTCAGTAAACTTTAATGACTCCCTATTACCTCCATAATCAAATATAGTCTTCTTTTAGGCATTTGAAGTTCTTCAAAATCTGATCCCTTTTTATCTTTCCAATCTTTTTTTTTTTTATATTTTATGTCCCTCCACTTACTCTGTGATCCAGTCATACTCCACATGACATACCATGGCATGTCTTCAAGCAAAGACCTCAGCACATAAAGTAAGCTCCCTGAGGACAAGGAATTTCTTTGTATCCCTAGTGCTTAAAAATGTCTACTGCATAGTAAATATTTCACAAATTCATGTCACCTGATTGATTTAGAGTTGTAAGGAAAGTTAGAGATCATCTAGTTCAATTCTCAAAATAGCTTGTTACTAACTGGGGAGGGGGAGGTTGGGATGATTCCATCTGGGATGTCTCCAAATGCAGTAATGGCTCCAGTTGTTCTAGTGTAGACCTGTTTTTAATGGCAGGATTCTTTTCCTTCCTTAAGCTCAGGCATTTAAAATCCAGTGGGTTATAAATCTCCATAACCATTCATAAAAAAAATTAAAAATTTCTGTGAAGTTTTAGGGAATCTTCTTTTGTGTTCCATTACTGGATCATAATAGTTCCCAAAATTAAGATACACAGGCACTGTGGTAGGGAGATCCATCCTGGCCCACTGGAAAGTCAGAGGGGTGAGGGGGAGGACAAAGGAGAGAGCAGATTGGGGGAGGGGCTATACAGTGGGATGGTTGTTTTGAGGTGTCGGGTAGGGGAAAGATGGGGAGAAAATTTGTAACTCAAAATCTCATGGAAATGAATGATGTAAACAAGAAAATAAATTAATTAATTTTTAAAAATGAAAAAAAAAATAATAGTTCCTAAGAAAGATCCTTTTACATACATACACACACACGCACACACACACACACACACACACACACACACACACACATACATTTAAGTAAAATGGTTCAGTGAAGATAGTTTCAGCTTTAGAAAAATATGTTTCTTTTGATCTAAACGAAATATACACATTTGTTTATTTTGCAGTTACAGGGTTAGAGAGCTCTTTCGGCAATTTTGGATTGAGGAAGCCAGAATTTTAATTTCTTCCAGTGCTATTTGGACTTCCCGGCTTTTAGAATGTAAGCTCCTTAAAGGAAGAGACATTCATTTTTATCTTTGTATCCTCAGCACATAGCAATGTGATTGGCACAAAATAGGAACTTTAAAAGTGCTTGTTGATTGGTTAGAACCAGAGATTGTATCTGGTTATATAGTACATGCTTAATCCTTTTTCATTCATTCCTAAACCATGGATCTTTTCTCTTACAACTCTTGGGTAGCAGATTTGGGGAGGGAAAGACTGGGCATCTGGAAGGGCTTAGTCACTTTTCTCTCCCCTCCCAGCAGTTTATAAACATAACTCTGTTCCTCCTAGCAAGAGAGCAGAAAGATGCTGGTCAACGCTGCTTGCCTACATCCAGGGCAGAAACACTCCAGGCCTGTAGCTGATTTCCTTACATTCAATTGACTAGCTGCTATTAAAGGACTAAGAAACACTTTGAGAAATCTATGTTATTTAAAGGAGCTGTTATAAACTTAAGGAATTTTAGAAAAAAAATCGGCAGAGATTTTTGTTGTACTGAAAGTCAAGAAAACCAGGCCTCGAGTCTTTCCTTGGACACTTGTCATTTGACCTCTCTGAACCCCAGTTACCTCATCTGTAAAATGGGGATAATACCTGTAATACCTGACTTGCAGGTTTGTTGAGAAGTTCTAATGAGATAACATATGTCATTATGATTATTATTTTATCGCTAGGGTTTAAAAATACTTACATCACTTAGGACATTTCCTGCAGCCTTCAGCTGTCTAAGGAGCGGATTCTCTGTAGCAGGAAGCACATTATAATCAGCCTTCGCTTTATTCTTTTCATAGTCTTCTTTATATTTTACCTGTAGGAGTGAAAGGAAATGAGAAAGTGTCTGTCAGTTTTACGTTCCAAGATCTCTGTTATACTGTTGGCATATGGGGTGCTTGGCATTCCATAAATATGAAATGTTAATAATTATGCACAAAGGCTGCATCCCACGTACCTCTTCTCACAATAAAAAGAGTACTTCCTTTGGAATCAGAGGACCTGGGTTCAAATCCTGCCCCTGTGGCTTAATATTCCTGTAACTATGGTCAGGCTACTTAACTTTTCTAGGCCTCAGCTACTTCATCTAATTAGATGCCCCCTGAGGTCCCTTCCAGCCGCAGGTCTATGATACTATGACCCATTTGCCAAACTGCCAACATATTCTGTGAGGCTATGGAAAGGACTCTTAAAGCTTCCTCTGCTCTACTTCCCACTTGTAAAGAGGACCCTAAGACAGCAGTGACTGTCTGAGTATGTGTGTGGATAGGTTGGGGTATCCGAGGAGGCCTGAGGTGGTGAAAGCTGGAGATGACGCTTCAGCCGCCTCCTCGCCCTGGAAGTTCCCTCATTCCCTGTGTCTTCCTCCCTCTGGAACATCCATCCCTCTTCTCCTATGCTGTCTCTCTGCCACTGATGATGTCTTCCAGAACTTTCATTTGGAGGGGACAGGCTCAGGAGAGGCATCTTTCGTTTCTGTCAGCTCTCTCTCTGACTCTCTAAACCAGTAGTTCTCAACCTTCCTAATGTCGTGACCCTTTAATACTCGTATGTGGGTGTATCTGCATGTGGGCGGACACACCTGGAGATGGATAGAGGAGCCGTGTCTCGGTTCCTAAGACCATCGGAAATATGTGTTTTCAGATGGTTTTAGGTGGTCCTGTTCAACCCCCAAAGGGGTCATGACCCACAGGTTGAGAACCGCTGCTCTAAACTTTGCTGCTATGCCTCCTCTCCCCCTGCTTTTCAGCTCCTTTTTGTTATTATCTCCCCCCATTAGAAAGTAAGCCCTTTGAGGTCAAGGACCGGCTTTCTTTTTGCTAGTCTTTGTGTCCCTAATACTTAGTTAAGTGTCTGGCACATAGTGAGCATGTAATAAGTGCCTATTGACTTGACAGTCACAATATACCTTTCACCAGCCTTCCTCTTCTTCTCTTTGCAATTGGTGGAGATAGCAAAGGGCCTTTCCTAGGATTGTGCCCACAATGGATACACTTGTCCTGACCTTGATTCACAGTCTAGTTCCATTTATGTGACTCTCACAAATATCATTCAGGCCAAAGGGCATGCTTAGGACAGTGACAGGTTTAGAGACTACAGGGCAATTTGCTAATGACTAATGACCTCAGGAAGCACCAGAAACATCTGCTAGCTTAATCATTATGCTGAAGTTCTAGACGAGCAGGCAGTTATATACCTAAAAAAAATTTGGGAACCCCCTTCCTGAGTCCATCTTAAGAAATCACAGAATACTATTCCTTGATTGGAGACATATATTAGATTTTTATCCTATATATTTACAGTACTGACCATATTATCTACAAAACCATTTCAAGGAGTCACAGTTTAAGAATCTGATCTTCCAAAAAGGCAACCAAGCAAGAGTGCAAAAGTAAAGATTTAACAACTGGCTGGGGGTGGGATGGGTGAATCTGCATTATTAACTTTTTTTCATCACTATAAGCCTATACCATCATCAAAACAATAAATCAATCCCTGATCTATGGCATTAATCAATTTCTGAGGCATAAACTCACACATTGAAAATTTAACAATCAGCTCTCAAGAGATGTAGGAGCTGGCTCCAGCACGTCCTTGAGACCATGTATCAAAATGTTAAAGATCCATCTACCTGTTCCTGGAATCTCCAAAGACCTAAGAGTCCTCAAATAAGTTTTTTGGTATTGACCAGGGCTCACTGCACAGTGGCATTTGGACTCTTTAACAGATTACCTTGTAAAGCTAAAGCAGAAATGATAAAAATGGTGGCACTTCCTGAAACCTAATCCAATGGAATTAATTGTTATACTTTGTTGTTTAGTTGTTTTCAGTCGTGTCTGTCTCTTCATGACTCCAACTGGGGTTCTCCTGGCAAAGATACTGGAGTGGTTTGCCATTTTCTCCAACTTGTTTTCCAGAGGAGGAAACTGAAACAAACAGGGTTAAGTGACTTGTCCAGGGTCACACAGCTAGTAAGTGTCTAAGGCTGGATTTAAACTCAGGTCTTCCTGATTCCGTGCCCAGTGCTCTATCCACTGTGCCAGCTAGCTTCTGGGATTAATACGTTCCTGAATTCAAGGTCAGAAGTAGCACCGAAAAACATGGCCCAAAAGGCCAGGTAACAAACATCGCCAAAGGCACGTACCTTACTAGCAGCAATTCCGGCTTGTTTATTAACTCTGTATTCTGGAGTTTCTGTCTGCATAAAGTAAATTTGGTCTTTGAGGTTCTCGAAGTCTTCCTGGTATTTTCTCTGTAAAATATTGAACAATATTATTGGACTGGCATGGGGAGTAAGCCACGTTGGTGTCAGGTATAAAGGCAAGCATGGGTGATACAAGGAAACATGGACAAGTTACCATAAGGTAACAACCTTTCCCCTTAGCTCAGACCGGTCAGATTGCTAGAGGAATATGGTGCCACTGAAATAAACTTCTTGTCAACGATGAAAATAAGGGAATGTGGGAAGGATTATCCATCTGGAAAAAAAAAACAGCGAACCTGGAACCCTGAGATCACATACTTAAGATTTAGAGTAGTCTTTATGGAAATGGAAATTCAAGTAGGAATAAATTAGATGAGGCTGAAATTCCCCAGTAGAAAGTTTATATTGACAGTGGCTTCTAAGGGAGTTTATGGCATCCCTTTTCACAAGCATCTTCAGTCGTTTTTCTTGGAGAGGAGGAGAAGGAGTTGGCCTAGAAGGCTTCTAGCCCCTGCAGTGTACATTAATAAAGGGGGAAAAAGGAAACTTCAGACCAAAACCAATTGGGTGGTCATGCTCTTACTTACTGTGCTCATGTTGTCAGCATTCATTCTTGCATTTGCAATTTCAAAGCAAGGAGTCTCACTCCACTTGCCTTTGACTTTATTGTCATAGTCTTCCCGGTATTTGTTCTAAGATAAAAAAGAAAAGAAAAAATAAGGCAAGCAATGAAATGTAAAATGGAACAAATAACATTTTAAATAAAATAACTAAAAATGACTAATACATGGTTGTACATGTATAACCTATATCAGATTGCTTAGCATCTCAGGGAGTGGGATAGAATTTGGAAAGCACAACTAAAAAAAACAACAACCGATATTTAAAAAATTTTACATGTAATTGGGGCAAAAATATTGTCTACAAAAAAATAAATTTACATGCTGATGAATGCACTCCTATCACAGATCTTTAACAAATCTAACGTGACAAATGGTGCCAAGAGACAGGGTCTAACAATACAAGAGAGACAGAGAAACTGGTCTAAAGTTTAACTCGTCCAGTCTTCTTTTAAGAGCACTCAATCTTCTTGGGTGAGATCTGGTCTAGGTAGTATCTATCCTCTAAGGACTGTTCTAGCCTCTACTGTTATCTCTGGGATGGGACCTGGAAGGAACCCTAAAGATCATCTCAGAGTCTTTACGCTTACTCTTTTATATGTGTGACCTTGGAATTGAGTAGAGACAAACACAGAGAGACAGAAAGAATATCAACAGGGCACTGAGTTGATGGTTAATTCTCACATCCTCACAACCATGAACGTCAAGCCTATGCTGTATGTCTCTGAAGAAGCTCATAGATATATAATAGGGATAAAATAGGAACAGGAATAAGAATAAGAATAGAGTCTAGTCCTGTGAATTCATTAGTAGAGAGAAATTCCAGTGACAAAAATCCCTTTACTAGGACAGGTTGGTGTCTTCTCTACAACTGATAAAGAACCAAGGTTAAATGATCCACGCGTGCAGCACCATCGCACCAGGGTGGGTCAGACAAGTGACTTGGACCCAGGTCTTCCTGGCTTCACTTCTTCACCCCACCATATTACCTTTCTTCATTGTTATATCTGTTATACAGAACACATTTATACAGAATCAAGTTAATACTATACATATGTAGACATCCCACAGGAGGATTGGATAAAGGGCTATCTTTGAAGTTAGGACTACTTGGGTTCAAGTACACATGTAAACTGAGGGCAATTTATTTAATTCTCAGTGACCTTAGGCAATTGTCTAAGACTATAATTGCTGAGGAGTTACTGCCCTGCATCGGTGGAGAGAGTCTCCTCAAAGGGAATCCTTTACACCAAAGAATTATTAGGATCATAGATCTAGAATTGGAAAGACTCCAGGAGGACTTTCACAGGGGCTGACTTGTCCAGTTCTCACATTTTAAAAATAAGGAAAACTGGGGCGGCTAGGTGTCACAGTGAATAGAGCATAGACCCTAGAGTCAGGAGGACCTGAGTTCAAAGCTGGCCTCAGATACTAGACACTTACTATCTGTGTGACTTAACCCAATTGCCTCATACCCCCCTCCCCAAATAATGGAAATTGAAGCCTAAAGCAGTCAAATTATTTGCTCAAGGTCACACAGGTCCTATGATTCTTCTTGTTTTGCCACCACCATCCCAAGCTCTCCCCAGCTAGCAGTCTTTCCACTGTACTTCACACTGTCAAATGTAGGTGAGTTGGAGGACCCCAAGAAAAAGGTGAAGAGTCTCATTGACTCACCATCTCTTGAAGCTCCAACCCTCTATCATTGGTTGATTTGTTACCATTAGCATCCTCACAATCACATGCATCCCTCCCCACCTTTCCTGCAATACTTCCCCTGAACACTTCTCTTTTTTCACCTGGTTCTGTTCCTCAGTTTTGATTTTCTGCTTGAATTTGGGAAAAACCTCAAGATTTCTTAGTCACTTTAATGTTCTTGGGGAGCACAGGATCTAAAGTTCTCATTGGTCATTATTAATATGTTGCCCTAAATGATATCAGTTTGAGTTAATTTTTTTAATGCGCTACAGTATAGGGGATGTGTAAATCTGTAGGGTAAGCAGGACTAATAACGAAGCCTCTGCCAAATGCCATAGGAGAGTCGACAGTTCTCCTCCAGAGGTGCCTTCTGTATTTACTGACATCTGCATGCTTACAAAGCTCCAAGCCCTGTAGGAAACCACTCGTCCAGCCCAAAGTGATAAGTCTGCATTTGTGACAAGGCTGAGCTGCAGAATTCTTTTAACGACGAGTGCTTTCATTACTTTTAGGTGAAGGCAATACAGATGCTAAGAAGGTGAAAGACTGCTTGGCCCTTTAGAGCAACTTTGTCAAACTCAAATGGAAATGGATCTCTGCAGGCTGCATATTGACTTAGCAAACTACAAATTGGCATGATCATGGCTGTCTTGTATTTTTATTTATCTGACTAAATATTTCCTGATTACATTTTAATCTGGGGTACCAGAGCATGCAGCCATAACTGCAAGTTTGATATCGCTACTCTAGAGGATCTGCTTAAAAGAATGAATGAAAGAAATGGAATTGTGTATAAATGAGGACTCCCGGTTGTTCTTAAGCATCTACTCTTAAATAGCTTACTATTACAATCCATGTATGTTACCATTGTTTTCAGTAATCACTTTTTAATAGCAAATAATTCTCTCAAATTTTAAATGAGTGGTGTCCATAACAGTGAGCTTTTCTAAACTGATTAGAGCCTGCATCTAAAACATCTCATGTCTGTGATCAGGAAAATCTGGGATTGCAAAGAGAAGATAAATGGAATTGTGTGATCTATATTGTCCATGATTTTTTTTTCTATCCTTTTTGTACAGTTGCAGATTGAAAGCTAACAGGGAGCCCAAAGGGCCTCTAGTCTGACCCTTTCATTTTACAGATTTGGAAACTGGACAAAGTCACACAGGCAGTCAGCATCAGCAATAATCAATTGAGCCCAGGTACTCTGCCTCCAAAATTATTCTTTTCCTACTGTATGACACCATTTCCTTTTGCCCCAAAGAAATGCTTTCCCCCAAACCACTAACCTGACAGAGAAATATAGAAATTTTCACTAGACTCAGGCAGAATGCCAACCTGGCAGAGTATCACCACCACACGGAATGAGGGGAAGTGCTCATGAGGCGTACCCTAGGAAGAGGCTGCCTGTGACACTCTATTTAAAATAGAACCTTAGCACAAGCCTATTCATTAGCCTAACATCTGTCTTTGTACATTCCATCTCAAACCCTACATACCACAGGACTAGTTTATTGCCCTAAATATAGACAGAGAAGGCTTGTTTGTCAGTGCCCTCAAAGGTCATGGAATCCACTGCCGCCTGTTTGAGAAATAGCCCATGGCATTTTTTATTTTTTAAAAATTTTCCCCAAGCTTGGCCAGTCTTTGAACTGAGAAGCGGAAACCACACACATTTGGGTGTTCCCCTTTCTCACTGGAGCACACTGGAATGGGAACAACAAGAAACTCTGCATCTTCTCCGTTTGATATTTCCACTTTCTGAAGAACCCAGGACCCTCCTTAGTCATAGGCTTTTAAGTTCTTCATCTAGCTGGTTTATTAAACTTCTCTTTTGGGAAGGCAAACGATCAAATATGAATATAACCCCATCCGAGAAGCAATGTAGTATAGTAGATAAAGAGCTGGCCTCTGAGTCTGGTAAAGCTAAGTTTTTCTCCCTTCAGACGCATGCTGGCTATGGGACCCTGGGCTATTCCTAAGTAACTTCTCAGTGTCCAATGGCAATTCTAGAAATCTAATAGTTACAGAGCTGTAGACAATCTGCACTGGTAGGGGGAGTTCCCTATATCAATAAAATCATAGCTGAAGTCACATATTTGGGTTTTTTTTGTTTTTTGTTTTGCCTTTTTGGAGGACAATTGGGGTTAAGAGACTTGCCCAAAGTCACATAGCTAGTAATTGTGTGAAGTGTTTGAGGCTGGATTTGAACTCAGGTCCTCCTGACTCCAGAACCGGTGTGCCATTCACTGTGCCACCTAGCCACCCCAACACATTTGTTTTAAAACAGCCATTACATAAATGTAGCATTCTGTGTCATAGGAATATGCACATCTTCTTGCTTGTTTTTTCAAAATCAGTGCCATTTTGTTTTTGTTGGTTAATTACTAGAGTATGTTTTTAGTTACTTGAATAAACTACTAAAGATAAATTCAAAGGATGAGGACTGAGAGTTGGAAGAGGTCATGTAATCCAAGCCAAGGGACTGGCCCAAGGTCATACAGAGAGCTAACAGTCATAGGGAAGTAGCAAAACTAGAGAGCTATGAGGCTTTGTTATCACTTGTCTTACTCTATAGCTTTATATATTCCTTCTTCTGGTATGCTGAGACAGTTCCAACATCTCACAAAAAACTTTTGTACTCATGGGGTCACAGAATCAGATCTGGAACTGGAGGAGACCCTAGAGATCTAAATTTAGAGACCTTTAATCCCAACCCCCTCATTTTATAGATGAGGAAACTGAGGCCCAGGGAGGCTGTGATAACTTGCCCAAGGTCACATGTAGAAGAAGAAATAGAATCAGGATTTGAAGCCAAGGCTTCAGATTTCAGAGTCAGTGCTCCTTACGTTATACCATAGGGCTTACTTGTTTAGGTGCGCAATGCAAACAACTTGAGAGAGGGAAGAAAGAGATTCCAGGAGGAGAGCCAGGTGTCTCCAAACAGCACAATGCAGTCATAGTTCTAGATCTCATAACTTTCTTGCTTAAGCCCATGTGCCAACCCTGAGTGCTTACCTTACTCAGCTGATTGTTCACTTTCTTGGCAAATTCTATATCTGGTGGATCTGCCAGTGGAGTAAACTGAGAATTCCGTTCTGCCTGTCCTTTTTTGTAGACAACCTAATGTCACAAAAAGACACAAATGAGAACAATTTAGTGTTAATGAGCCAAAGAATATTCTCCTGTTACCACACTCATGTGGATAGGATTTTAAAAGGCTTTGTACTTTTGCCCCATTCGGTTTGCCACCCTGATGAATAGAATCCCTGAATCTGTGTCTGATGAGATTAAAAAACACATCTAGAAACCAGTTTGAAGTGAAAAAAATGCAAACACGCTTCTATATGTTCTGAGGATTTCAAAATTGAGATACAAATGATACTTTAAAAGATCCTGCTTTCATCTACAAGCCCATGTTCTTGTGATGCCTGCTCTACTATCCCTATGGAACCTCCATAGAGGCTCATGAAAAGTAAGGAAGGAAAGAAGGAAGAAAGGAAGGAAATTAAGAAGGAAAGAAAGAGAGAAGAAAGAGAGAGAGAAAGGAAAGGAAGGAAGGAAGAAATAAGAAACAAAGGAAGAAAGAAGCAAAGAAAGAAAGAAAAGGAAGGAAGGGAGAGAGGAAGGAAGGAAGGAAAAGAAGGAATGGAGGGAGGGTGGGAAGTAGAGAAAGAAGGAGGGAAGGGAAGGAAGGAAAACATTGAAGACAGACTTTCATGCTTAATTTATTTGATTCTCACTACCTAATTTCTTTAAGTCGTATAAGTTTCTTTTTAGCTCTGAACATAACCTATTTTGGTGTTTCATTTAACAGTCTCTTAGACCAGAATATGAATTAGGGGTGGGGTTGAAGATGAAAAAGGGATATAGGAAATGACTTTAGATTTCCTGATAAGTGGTCTGACAATCTGATAAAAATCTATTTCTTGGATATTAGGGTGTAGATACCTCAATTGTTTAAAGTGATCTTGTTTAGAATTCTCTCTAGTTCTAGAATTCAATACCTAATGAGCTCAATGGCTCTCAAGTACTAGAAAAGTGCCATTAAAAGCAGAATGAGGACAACATGAGAAGCAGGGATAAGAGGATTTACAAAAAGAACATTCAGAGGACAGAGCTTCTAGAATAGGATTCCCAGTTTTGACATCTACATCTACATGCTATGAATAAGAATTTGCCTTGGGTTCCAGACCCAATAATTGTAGAATTCCATGTTGTGGTATTAATAGACATTTAAGTAATAAGATACATTTTGTAAACTTACTTTGCAGTAAAATACAAGTTGTAGCCGAATTCTCAAAATACTTCAGAAATGGGGTGAGAGAAGATAGAATTTATTATTATATATTGTGACTACAACTTAGCATTGCCTAAGAAACATCAAATAATTGGTCAAACTTTAAATAAGTTTCATAGCATTGATTTAAAGAATGTCATCTTTAATATCTTCATTTTCTGGAATAGTAAGTTATGTTACCTAGAGAGTGAATCGTCTTAAAAATGTCTGCTGTGGTTTCCATGGCTCTATCTCTTTGATAATTCATTCTCTGCCTCCTTTGATGACTTTTCTTTAAAAAAAAATCCTTATTTTATCTTGGTTGATACACTTTACACTTTAGCACCTCAAGGTCCCAAAATGGTTTTATTGACCATTTTGTCCCTCCAACTATTTAGCAAGTTCTTTATAATTATTTTGCAGTCGTTACATTTCCTTAGCACAGTGTGTGATATCTAGTAGGCACTCAACAATTATGTGTTGATGAGTTGAAATTCTAGAAGAGAAGCAAAGGAGTCTTGTTGATATGGACCTACAAGCGTCAGTCCTGGGTATAGTTTTATATAATGGGCAGCATTATTGTGTTACACTGACTGGTACCAAGTTTTGGATGATTTAAAATAGGATCATACTTCCTCAAGCTGGTAATTAACCACCAGTAAAAGGCAGAAGCACTGGGACCAATCTGGGCCACATTTGCACCTCAGAATATGGGATAGAGAATGTATTTATTAATACTTTTGAAGATAGTTATAGACTTTAAAAAACCACAGTCAGATGAATTTATCTAAGTTCATTTTGGAGCTAGTTAAGACACTTGGGAAGAAAAAATATCTAAGTATGCTTGAGCAAAATAGAGAATAATTAGTTACACACAAGTATGATAGAAAAGGATACAGGAATCCTGGAGGATCACCAGACACAAGAAATCTATAATTTTATAGGACAGTTCTTAGAACAATTGAGACTGAGTTAGTATTTCTAAAAAAAAAAAATAATGCGTCAACTTTCAAAGGATGCTACTCCTCACAGGACTCATGGTAAAGAAACCTGCTCTGCACACGTCAGATTGGGGCTGATGGAAGGCAAGAGGCATACTTTTCTATTGGAGCCATTGATTTCTAATACTGCTCTAGAATCCATTTTAGATAACCTAACGAACAAACATAAGAGACTTAAACATGTTTGCTAATTTGAGAAAGCTGTTGAGGATCTGTACCCTTGCGGTTCAGGAGTACTGAAACTCTTTGCCTAGATTGATACAGGATGGCTCCCCCATCAAAGTCAGGTTGAAAAAAAGGCAAAACTTCCCTCCCCCAGAGTTCCAAGGAACATGAATCTGGCCAGAAGACAGTCAGAGGTTTCCTAATTCCACTCTCCCAATTCGAATGCCATATTTGCATTTTTACTTACGTCACTGAGAGCTTTCTGGGCTTGTGCAACCCTCCTCAGCTCTGGACTGTCATTGTATGGGTAAAATAAACTTTTGTCTGCTTCCCAGTCTTCAGTGTACTGTTTCTGAAAAGAAAAAAGAAAGAAAAATGTAAAAAAGATTAGAATACAATTTAATTTCCTTTTCTTCAGAATTAGGGCAGATATAATAAGAGCTCACATTTGTATAATGTGTGCTAAAAATCATTTATGTTACAAACGTATATTATCTCAATGAATCCTTGGAATAATCCTGAGGAATTAAGTTTTACAATTGTTATTTTCTCTTCAGAAAAAAAGGAGACTTGAATAGGTTAAGTGACTTAATAATACTAATTGGCATTTATATAGAACTTTAAAGCAAAGTGCTTTATATTTCTCATATCATTTAAGCTTCACAACAACTTTCTGAGATAGGTCTTAATAGAATTTGTTATCTCTATTTTACAGGTGATGATACTACATGAGGTTAAATGGTTTGACCAAAGTCACATGTCTGCTAAGTGGCTGAGCTGGGATTTGAAATCCTGATTCCAATACCAGCACTCTATTCACATCCCTCATGGGCAGTGTAGATTTGAATTCAAGTCTTTGAACGCAGACATGATATGAAATTCTCTTTGCAATGTCATACTATCTCTATTAAACCACAGTTAACTTAGATCAAGGAATATTTAATCTGGGGTCAGAGACCCTAGAAGAGTCCATAGGTAGATTTTAATGAGTACATGAACTTGGATGAGGGAAAGATTTTGATAATTGTATTTCAAGATACTCAGTATCTTTTGTAACCATATGTATTTTATTTTATGCATTTAAAATATTATTCTGAGAAGTTTATGTATGCATTTAATCAGACTCTCAAAGGGTCCATCACACACACACACACACACACACACACACACACACACACACAGAGGGCAGGAAAAAAGCAATCCCTAGAGAGCAAAGCTGAATGAGATCCCCATTTAATCTGTTGCCTTCTACCACACTCAAATGACTTCTTTGAACAGTTTTAACCTCTTTTCCCTAACAAACCTTCACCAGAAGTACAGAATTATTTGCTTTCAATGTTTCTTCCTCTTTTTTATCGTCTGCCTTCTAGAGTAAGTGATAATAAGAATCTAAGTAAAAATATCAATGTTTGGAACAATTTGAAGAATGTTATAACGATCTTGTTATTCGGTAATTTTCAATTCGTGTCCAACTCTTTGTGACTCCATTTGGGGTTTTCTTGGGAAAGATTCTAGAGCGGTTTGCCATTTCCTTTTCCAGCTCATTTTATAGATGAGGAAGCTGAGGCAAACGTGGTTAAGTGACTTGCCCGGGGTCACACAGCTTATATGTCTGAGTCTTGATTTACACTTAAGAAGATGTCTTTCTGACTCCAGGTCTGGAATTCTATCTTAGGTGCTCAATTAATACTTTTTGATAATTTGACTTATAGACTGGAAAGAAGGGTGAGGGAAGTCAGGAGCCTGGATAATTCATGAACTGAGTGATCAGCCCTTAGATCAGGGATCACCAACCAAGAGGTTTCAATATCTCACCTAATAGATTGCCAAGCTAGAGGCAGCAACCCTGACCCTGGCCCCCTACCTACTGCCCTGCCTCCTTTCCCTCAGTTTTTGGGGATTCCCAGTAAGGAAGAGAGTCAAACTAGCCAAGGTACCTCCCCTCCCACTTCACTGTCATCTTCCTCCATGTCATCCCACTATCAGGACCTACTTAAGCTAATCTCAAGGCTTTGGGGCCATAAAAAATAGCTTTTCTTCACAACCAGTAAGCATCAACTGTACATTTTGGAAAGTTATTGAGTTGGACAGGTTATTTCAAAAGATCAGCTCCAAGAAACATTGGTTACATCATGTCCCCTAGAAAAAAATCTTCCCTCTGGTCCTCATATCATACTGTACCTTGAACCTTTCTTGTATACTTATGGCAGAATAGTGGATATCTTAGTTACTTGTATTTGTTTCTTTTTCTACCATTGAACTAAATTCTCTATCTCTCCCAGTTCCTAGTACATAGTAGGCTTTTAATTTCATTTGGTGAACTGGTGTTGAGTTTAAACAACTCTTCTTACCTTACTGAACATGGCCGTGTTCTTAATTGCCTGGACAAGTTCTGGAGCATCAGGGGGAAGCAGGTACTTATCCTTGGTGTCTTCCCAGTTCTGCTTATACAAAACCTTGATGGAAAAACCGGAGATGAGACAGTTATTCAATCTTCAGGGCTAAGGGTGCTCAGGAGAACTGTGAGGTATCTTCTTTTGTTCCTTGAACAAAACTTGCCAATTATGCCACATGAAAAGCATTTAATGTGATGACCTCCTATGATGTTTTTCTTTCATCAATAAGCTTAAAATTTGTAAAATCTAAGATTTTTACTACATAGCTCAATTCTGCCTCCTTGTTGGATTTTGTATGTATTTTACATTAAAAACAAAATTTGTCATATGAATTTGAACAAATATAAACATTTCCAGGTATACGTAAGATCGGGGCTCTTGTGTGGATTTTGAAAAGGCTCATGTGTGGATTTTGTATGCTTTATCCTTTCCCCTTGGTCAAATAATGTTGTTGTCGAGTTGTTTCTGTTGTATCTGACTCTTTGTGACCCTTTTTTTTTAGGGTTTAATTGGCAAAGATACTGGAATGGTTTGCCATTTTCTTCTCCAGCTCATTTTATAAATAAGGAACTACGGCAAAATCGGGTTAAGTGACTTGCCCAGGGTCACAGAGTTAGCAGGTGTCTGAGGCTGGATTTGAATTTGTGAAGATGAGCCTTCCTGATTCTAAGCCCAATGCTCTATCCACTGCGCCACCTAGTTAGCAAATGTTATCACTGGTTATCATAGATTTAGTGCCATCTTGTTCAAACTTCTTCATTTTACAGACAAGGAAAGTGAGGCCCAGAGAGGTCAAGTGATTTGCTTAAAGTCACACAGGGAATTAAATGTAAGTAGGGCACATGAAATAAACTCCCCATGTTCAGGACAAAGCTTTTATATCCAATTTTCCTTCTCTAACTAGAAAAGACGATATCACAGATCTAGAATTAGAAGAGACCTCATAGCAATCAGTCCAGCCCCCTCATTTTTCAGTTGAGGAAATGAAAGCCAACAAGTGTTAAGTGACTTGTCCCAGGTATTAATAAACGAGGTGAAATTTGACCCTAGGTCTTTTGACTCCTGTCTCAGTGTTCTTTCCCCCTGCCCTACTGGTCAGCCATTCCGGCCTTACCTTGCTAACTTGCTGCGACACTTTCTTTGCATGTTCAATGTCCTTTGCCTTCTCGTCAACGTGGCAAATTGTTTTGGCGACATCGCCATCCATACGATACTTCACCTACAGCACCAATAATAGTACAAGTGAGTCAGTGAGAGCTATCAACCTGAGGGGGCTGAGGGAACTTCTAGCAGCACACAGTAGGAACTGGGGGAAGTCATATCAGTAAGCTCTGGATCGGGGCGGGGGGGGGAGGGGACCTGTGGCTTTTAGGCCACATGTGGCTCTCCAGGTCCTCAAGTGTGGCCCTTTGACTGAATCCAAACATCACAGAACAAATGCCCTTAATGCAAGGATTTGTTCTATAAAACTTGGACTAGTCAAAAGGCCCCACCCAAAGACCTAAAGGGTCACATGTGGTCTCGAGGCCTCAGGTTCCCCACTAGTGCTCTGGATACTTTTGACATTTTGCCTCACAGAGCTAGAACCACAGCTTGCCTTATCCATTTCCTATCATCTAAGATGACCTGAAGCATCAAAAGTACTTAATCAGTACTAATGGGCTGACCTTGTAGGTCCCTTCTAGCTGGCTATCTACGTATGATGCTATGTGTATCTTCTCTTATTTCTTGGTCTAATTTTGCCTGCTGTTGCTTGGGTTCACCAATGAATCATCACAAAGAACCATGATCGAGTTGCTGTCTCTTTTGCCTACACTTATTTCAAGGACTTGTGATTTTATCAGTGTGCTCATTCTATCCACCATCACAGACTGCAGCCTCGTCATGCCTTAGGTAGATAGACTGTCTTCACGAGTCACAGTCAGCTTTTGGAGATGAGCCTCTTCAAACTGAATCAGACCGGTTCTCAGGTGGCATTGTGGTTAGTGTATCTGTATTTGAAACCTTTGTATCTTAGAGAGGTTCTGAGGGTTTTTGTCCTGTTGGCACATCCTGCAAGAATATAGTATCAACTCCATGCCACAAAGAGACATCAGAACAGAATTTTAGTGGAGGCTTTTTCACATTCCTCTCTAAAGATATACTGCTATATGGAGTCCTGACCAACTCCCTGGGGTTTACACCAAGTATCACAACTTATAATTAATGCTCCCTCCAAACCTCTGAACTTTTTTAATGTCACATAATCTTACGCTTTGTATATATAGTGAAAGTCCACCTTCCCCAAAGATATTAGCATCTTCTATTCAACTCATTCCATTGGATTCCTGTTGCCTTTAGAATAAAATATAACCATTTCTGCTTAGCTTTCAAAGCCCCACACAATGTGACCCTAATCTACCTTTCCAGCACTTGTCAATCTAACCAAGCTGTCTTCTCTTCTCCTTATGCACAACCCTCCATCTCCAGTGTCTATGTCATATATATTTATGTATATGTGTATATCTATATCTATATCTATATGCACCTATACACATATCCCCACCAACATCTTTGCATGTGTTGTGGACACATATTTTATAAACATATGTGTATAAGTACATATACATATATAATATAATAGGAAAATGTATGCATATGTGTACTCTATAAGTATATATACATATATGTGTATATAATGGGTATATATTTTATAAATATGTAGATAAATGCATATGCATTGAAATATATCCTATAAATGCATGCACACATGTCCACATGTGTGTACATGCATACATGTTTGCATTGTTGTGGTACATATTTTATAAATATGTGTGTATATACACATATATAATATGTACATATATACTCATATGTATACACGCAAGGTTTTACTGGTAAATGTTTAACAATCAGCTTTCTGGGGGGGGTAAAATATACCCATGACACACTGTAAGTTTAATTTGCATTATTAACATTTTTTCCTCCCTTTCCTTAAGTCTAGACATCAATAAGATTGAACATCAAGCCCCGATTTGTAGCATATGCTTTTTTCTGAGGTGTGAATGTTTACACTGAAAATTTAACTATCAGCATGAGCCAGTCTTGGCTTGTTGTTTTCTCAACTAAAATGCAAGCTCATTGCACATAGTGACTGTTTCATTCTTTGTACTTGTATCCCCAGAGTTTTGTGTGCTGTCTGACACATAACAAATAACGAGTCCTCGTAGACTGATGGGTTGATTTAGATGCACCACCCACCTCACTGAGCTGATCTTGTACTTTCTTGATTCTTCGCAGTTCTGGAGTATCAGTTGTGCTGGCATAAGGAAGTCCTTTGGTTTTCTCAAAATTCTCTTTGTATTTATTCTGAAAGCGAATGTTAGCATTTCAACCAAAACACACTAAAGCCAAGGACACAGCAATCACCATATTTATCATTATTTAATGTGCATCCCCTTCACCAAAATGAATCAGATGCCATCAGTTAATACTTGATAAATATAAAATTGCTTTGTATACTGCTTAGAGACCGTTTATTAGAAGACTTGTAATTATATATGTATATACACATGTGCTGCTGTATGTACATATTTATTGTCACTGAGTCATTTTTCAGTCATGTCTGACTCTTCATGACCTCAGTTGGGGTTTTCTTGGCAAAGATACCGAACTGGTTTGCCATTTCCTTCTCCTGCTCATTTTACAGAGGAGAAAACTGAGGCAAACAGGGTTGAGTGACTTCCTCAGGGTCACACAGCTAGTAAGTGTCTGAGGCCAGATTTGAATATGGGCCTTCCTGACTCCAGGTCCAGTGTTCTAACCACTAGAACACCTAGTTGCCCCATAAATATATATACATATACATTTACACACACATACATATATATATATGTATATAGGCATACATATATACATATACAGACAGCAGTGTCCAGTGAGTTAACTCTCTTTACCACTGAAGACTTGTCACTTTTTTTTTTTAACAACTTGTAGTCTTAGAGAGTTGTTTTGTTGATCTGGGATCCAATTCTGCTGCCAATAGAGTGACTTTCAGAATTGCACTTAAGAGCATGAGGTGGAAGCCTGTTATTACCTAGGATCACTTATGAGTGTGACTTAACTTTGAATTTGAACCTTTAATTCTGAAACTGTTTTACTAATACAAAGTATTCAAATAGAAAAAAATGGGGAAAAGACATTTATTTACACTCTGATGTACTAAGTACAGTGCTAAGTGCTGGAGATACAAATATAAAGCCAAGATAGTACCTGCCTTCAAGGAGCTTTTGTTCTTATGGGGAAAATAACTCATATGGAACAGTTGTGACCAGAAAGGAGTACTTTGGTTCAGAAAGATACTTGAGGGCAAGGATGGGGGATACGGTGGCCGGAAACAATAGAGGAATAGATTAGCCCATCTCATTCAGGAGCAGTGAAAGAACTGATTTGGTCTGGTACATAATTTCAAAACTGGGAGGCTAGGGGAGGGAAGCTTTTTAAGCAACTGGAAGATTTTGTTATTTTTCATTAACATTTTATACATTATTATATATTATATTAAAATAATAACATGATTAACTAATATTTTTATTAACTTCTACTTTTTCATACTGTCATCATAGATCAGATTGACTAATGATTAATGATGAAATAGCATTGGGCTTTGAAATCAGTCTTGACCTCATTCCAGAGGGTTAACTCCTGAAGGATATAACAACATCTGTCTGTTTGTGTCTTCACATACACATACAAAGTAATGATATACCAATATATATGCTGAAGGGTTATATAGACTATTATGACATATTAAATGTATTCTGAAAGGTTAACTCCTGAAGGCAATGGTGATGTCAGATTTATACTATACAGAATAAGATCAAGATCAAAACGGAGAATTTCTGCTGAAATAACTCCCTCTACCAATACATAATGGCAAGTTCCAGGCAAATTTTTTGACTTAGATAGTTGCTTGGGGTCAGGAGGAGATTAAAAACGACTTGTTTAGAATCATATAACCACTCCATCCTGGGGCAGGACATGAATCTGATCATTCCTGACTCTGAGGCCAGGTCTATACCCATTTTGTCACAATGCTCACAGGGACAATCTATGATGAAAATTCACAAACGGAAAGCTCAGAGAATAGATAACCTATAATTTGTGACAAGCTTATGTCTCCTTCAAAGTAATGCCTTTCACTGACAAAACAACTTTTAGGAGATGACTTACAAACTCCAGATTCAGCCAAACTTACCGGGCTAAAGAGATTTTGCATTTTCTGACTGTGTGCTATGTAGGGGGTCATGAATTTTGAAGGGTCCACTTTCTTCCTGATAATTCTCTTCCTCTCTGTTGGCTTTGCTGGTTCCCCATCATGAGATACGGTCCGCTCCTCATGGTAAGATACAGTAGGATGTTCATCCTGGTCGGTTACTGTCCGTGTCGTGGTTGTCTCATAAACTTTGGTTATTGTCTGAAAATTGTGATGGCAAATCATGATTATCACAAAGGGAAAAGTACTGCACCAGGGTTTTGATACGTAGCATACTGACCTAGGTTAGTCCATTTTATTCTGGTGTTATTTTTGTATATTACATGAAGCAAGATATAGCTCACAATATCCAAATAAATACACGCAATGTCATGTTATTGAATGCACTATATCATCTGTTCACAGACATATTCTTCAACTGCAGTACACAGTATATATTAAAAAGTCTTTTTTTCTTATTAATGTTTATCATTTTGTTAAAAAGCTTTCTCATGGTAACAAATGCTAGGATTAAGTGTTATCTAATTCTTTTATTGTTATTAAGGTTTCAGTGGTTCTCTTTTTAATCAACATGCCAAAGGAAAGGTTAAATTCAAATTATTTTGAAGCTGGGACAAGGGATACACATAAAATTCAGATTTTGACTGTTATAACAACTTGTGAAATTGATTAAGCAAGAGGTAGGTACAAATGCCTGGCAGCTTTAATTAAATACATTTGTTTATTTTGCAGGCTTTCTCTCCTTCCTCATCCTTCTGAGACTATATGGAAGGCAATAATTAACCTTAAACAACAGAAATTAATCACATCAAATATAACAGGCTAATAAGCCACCATCTTATTTTTTGATTAAATGAGTGTGAATGTCATATTCAGTAATGAATTATTATTTCATAGGAGTGAAAAGCGCTTCAGATATAGCATGTCATTTATCTCCTATAGCAACCCTATCTGGTAAGTCGGAAATTAGAATTAGATTTTATAAGCAAATAAACCAATGTCATGCAGTTCTGGCAGTCAGAACAAATGCCAACCACCTGGCCACCATAGAAGCATATTTTTTAAACTAGAAAAAAATTACCTCTCTTGACCCAAAAGTTCCTCTGGACAATTATGAAGAGACATTTAATTAAAAATGAAAATATGTAGCTAAATGATCAGTCTTAAGTATTGTCAAAGCACAGCCATCCAATTGTTTTCTAAGCATGGAGTTGTATTAACTAGGATATTAACCCCTTTGCCATTTTCTAAAGGAGTTAGTTTCTACACAGATATAATACTGCAAAGCACTCTGTGTTAATCCCTTGTTTATGGCTTACCAAGCATTAAAAGATATACTTGCATGCAGAAAACCACACGAAGCTTCATCACGAGAGAGGTATTTCACCTTGAAAAAAGAGCTCCAAGTTGGAATATCTATCTGAATGTCTTACTCAGAATTTCAAGTGAATTAAGTCTGAGTAGCATTACATGCATCATGTCAAAAAGGAGAGAAAGACAACATCCTCATTGACATAAATGACGATTTGCAGGTTGGCAGTGCTTGGCAGTGATGCTGCATGCATCTGCATCGCAGATCACAACTGCAACCCAACAGGTAAGAATACTGGATATGTGGCCTTCAATTCTAGTTAACATCATCTGTACTATAGCCAGGACTTCAAAAAAAAAATTCCTGAGATATCATCCTCAAACATCTTGTTTATTATTTTGAATTTTAAGATGGTGAAATAACCCTTCAGACATAGGCCCCACCCACCCACCCAAATGGGAATGACTCCTCCCTACAATGGTGCTGAGAGATTGTGAACAGCACCAAGCGCAAGGCAGTTTCATGAGGGTGCTGCTCATGCAAGTGTCCTGAGGCTTTACCTCGCCCGGCACTTCTTCGTAGACAATTTCTTCTGTGTAGTACTAAAAATAGAGTATAAATGCCATCACTTCATCAGAAGAGAACATGCTGGTTCTCAGCCGTATCACCTCCTTATCTGAATCTGCCACTCTGCGTCAGTAGCTCAGCTGGCTTAGGAAGGTGGTGGTAAGGATGCTGGATTTGAAGGCAAAGTCCTCAGCTCTGCCACTTACCACCCGTATGACCTTGAGCAAATTATTTTATCCTCTTAGGCATTACTTTTGCCATCTATAAATCAGGGGATTGGACTCAGTAGCTTGTAAGAACCCTTACAATTCTAAATCTATGATCCTATGATTCAAAGATTCCTTTTAGCTCCAAATCTGTGATACTATGATCTCCTTGGGAAAGAAGCTGATGAGGGAAATGAGATAAACAAAGTGTGCTTATGTGGGCGTCAAAGGCCTTTTTGTTCCTTAGGGGAGTTTTGGCAACTTGATTAGGCTATCTCTACTCTCAGATTTACTTATCTATCTATCTGTTCATCTATCTGTTTGTTTGTTTATTTAGTTTTCCACATCTGGCTCCCACAATGTTCCATTGAACAGTTCAGGAAGTGCAGTGAGGATAAGAGGATTCAGTGCTCTGTGGTCCCTAGCTGAAGCTAGGATGTGTGGGATTCTTAGATCAGAAATTGCAATAACTGAGGTAAATGTAAGCATATCTTCCAAACATCTTCTTTCTGAAATGCAAACTTTTGTGATGCAGAGGCTTGAAATATTCAGATAGCAGAAACAAGAAGTTGTTGGCTTGTGTATGTTTTCTAGATAAATATTCTCTGTGAAAAATCATAATTGACTTTACTTATTGACTATCTGCTTTCCATAGATTTCGTATTTATTCACTGAATTTTAGAGTTGGAAGGAAGCCTTTTTGAGGCCCAGAGAGAGGGTTTGTACAAGTTTATATATCTAACCAGCAGGCCAGTATAATTTACACTATAACTCATCTGAATAGAGAAGACAGAAACTGTATAACTTCATAGGACATACATTTTACTTTACTTTAAGCTAGTTAAAAATGAACAAATCCATTCTTTTTGTGTCTTTTGTTTTTTTATCCCCAGCACCTACCACACACTACTTTGCATATAGTAGGGATTTAATAAATCCTTTTAAAATTGTTCTAAATTCTACCCAGGAATATACCATTTGCCATTAAATAACTATAAGATAACAAAGAGGCTCTTTCTCTCTCATATGAAATACTACTATCAGATAGATAGGGGTGCATGCATGTGTGTGTTTGTGTGTGTGTGTGTGTGTGTGTGTGTGTGTGTGTGTGTGTGTGTAATTTCAGTTGAATCTCTCTCTTCCACTTAAGCAGGGAGCTGAATTAATCTCTCCAAGCCCCATTCAGGAGGGTTGACTTCCAAAGGGATCAAGAATTGCTCTCACTAGAGGAGAAGCACAACAAAGTGTCTTCCCAATACAGAGATAGGGTAAGCTTAACTCTCTTGCCATCACCACTTCTGTGGAATCTGTAACCTAGATCTGTAAACCAAGCCTGTGTTTGTTCTTCTGACATTACCAGCAATAAAGAGACCACAATTAGAAGCTGGCTGACATTTTCCTGAGGATACGTAAGAGAGAGGAGAATTTAGCTCCCTCTGCTTCAGCTTTATCTAGCCGTGCTGGACGAGTAGCAGGAAAGGCTCATTTAGGTCAAGCATAACAGGAAAAGAGATGAAAATAAAGGGTCTGGATCATTTTCTCAGTCATCAAAGTACTTACATAACGGCATATTTTTCATTCTTTCTATTGTCATCACTAAAATATGCACCCGGGGGAGCAGAAAAATCTCAAGCACCACTTTTTCTCTCACTGTCCTCCTTTCGGGAATACACATTCTCAGGTCATCTTGAGGTAAACGCTGCTCTTTACTGAGAGGCTTTACCCAAAGCATTTATTTCAACCTATCATTTTTACACATACCACTACTGGGGGACCCATTTTTTGGTTAAAAATAAATAACGCCTAGAACTTATGCTAACGGATATTTATTTTCTGATTCTTCCTGCTGCATTATCTTTTATTTTGTAGCTCAAATGCCTTCTATAAGTGTTACCCTACAATTGCCTACCTGGATATCTTTTTGTTATTGCATTCTACTGCAGAAAAATTGCTGGGCAACTAAGTAATTCAGTGGACAGAACACTGGATTTGGAGTTGAGAAGTCCTGAGTTCAAATCCAGCCTCAGACCCTGGACAAGTCACTTAGCCTCTGTCAGCCTTACTTTCCTCATCTGTAAAATAGCAGCTCCATTCCAAATCCAGGATCAAATAAGATAATATCTGTAGAGCATTTTGCAAATCTCAAAGTGCTATATACATGCTAGTATCATTAAATACTATCTTATAGTGGCATAGCCCTTCACAGTGCACCAGACCCACACAATCCCTGGGAAAATTCTTGATAATGATGCCGCCATGGTTACCATTCCATGCTCAAGAAAGACTCACTGCATCAAGAGGGAAAACCAAACTAACCAGAAATATTTGGAAATGTTTTGAATGTTGTTAGCAGAAGTTAAAATAGTTTCTGCTGGCTCACCCAGTTTGTCTCTGATACAGACTCAGTATCAATAAACATGTCTTTAAGAAATATGACTAAAATCCTTCACAGTATTTATTACTTATACAAAGAGATTGGTGGCCTGAACATCTATGTCAAGCCTCGTAATTGTCTTCTACTATGGTGCTTCTAATTAGACCTTCCACTCCAGTCTCCATCATTTCCTTCCTTTTCATGTTTACTTGGCTCTGGTGGATACTCTCAGGACAATTTTATTTCATACGTTTAAGGCTGATTGGTTTCCTTAGAGGGAATTTCTAAAAGTAGTTCCTCTCTGTGTATTTTGGAGCCCTTTGTCGATTATTTACTCTCATTTCTACAATGACTCCATTTTGATAGCGTTTCCATTGACCTCAATAAGACATCAGTTCACAACTCAAAGAGACACAATAGAGTTGTTTAGTTTCCCCTGGTCAAATACAGAGCAGAGAATAGAGCACAAAGCAATAAAGGGGGAAGAGGAATGACAAGGATAGACTCACTAAAAATTGTCTACTACATAAATGACATCTAGCCAAGTCAATCTATTCAAGTACTAATTATGATTTCCATCAACCCAAGAAGACAAAGGAGCTGAAGATGTTTGCCTTATCATATCACTTTTTTTTTTCCTATCAGCAAGTGTCATAGTCTAATATTAGTTCACTATGGATGCTATACCCATCTTCAAAGATCTGGATTATTCTGTGTGATCCCAGATGGCAAAACTAGAACCAATAGAAGACAGAAGAATCAGATTTCAGGCCAATATGAGCCAGATCTTCATAACAATCTGTGCTATGCCCAAATGAAGTGGGTTGACTCAAAATATATAATGTTGCTCATTCCTGAAGGTATTCAAGCAGAACCTGGATGGCCAGTGGTCAGAGTTATTGTAGAGAGATTCACGTTAAGTTATAGGAGATTGGGCTAGACCTGAAGTTACAAAATGAAACAATTCCAAAGAGGAACGATGAGATTTGTCTGAGGAGACTGAAATGAATGCACATATAACTTACCAACCAACTTAGATTACTAAAAGAAACGTACAGAAGATAGAAGCAATACCAAGCAATAGATGGTGAGCATAAGAGCATGATATTGTCCTGCAAAAATAGTGGTAAAAATGCTGAAGTTCATAATGAGCTGAAGCTGGTGATAGACTTTAAAGTCAACAAATAGGCTTGAATTTTTAAAAAGCAACTTTGGGAGTAAACGATGGACTATGATCATTGATAACAGAGAGAAGATAACTCTTTGTTCTTTTTTCCTTTGAAAGGAGAATGAGCTTTAAATGGGAAATGCCAATGAAAATAACTACCATGAAATTGATATTCAAGGTAAGTAATGGGTCAGTAAGAAAACACCTTGTTGCCCTTGATGAATTTAAGACCTCTGGCCCAAATGAAGCACATCTCAGCATTCTTAAGGAATTAGCACATATTGTTGGTGATAGAAGAAATATTATGAAGAAATAGTATAAGATTGGAGAAAGGCAAATGTCCCAATTTTCAAAAAAAAAGGAAAGGGAAAGAAACGAGTATGAATATTATAGGCCAGTAAGCTTGACTTTCATTCCTATGGAAATTTTAGAATGGGTAATTAAGGAAATGGCAGGTTTATGTCTAGAAAAAGAAGTGTGATGATTTTTTAAAAGGCAGCATGATTTCATCAAGATCAAGACTTGCCTATCTATCTGCTTTTGTGACAGTATTAGCTAGCAAATGAGAAGAATGCTGTGGATATAGTTTACCTAGATTTTAGTAAAGCTATTTTTATGATAAATATTGAGAATACAGACTAGATGATAATACAATCAGAAGTGTTCACAACTGTTTGGATGACTGAACTCATAGAATAGTTGTAAATGGTTCAGTGTCAAATGAAGTACCACAGGGATCTGTACTTTGTTGTTTGATCATTTTTCAGTCATATCTGTCTTTTCATGACCTATTTGAGATTTTCTCCTTTTTAAATTTTTAAAATTTTTAATTTTGAGTTTGAGTTTTACATTCTATCCTTCCTTCCCTCTCTCTCCCATCTCCTGGAGACAGTAAGCAATCAGATATAGGTTTTACATTTGCAATTATGTAAAACATTTCCATATTAGTAATTTTGTACAAGAAGACTAGAATTTCAAAAAAAAAGAAAAAAAGTTAAAAATAGCATGCTTCAGTCTGGATTCAATTAGTATCAGTCCTTTCTCTGATAGTATGCTTCTTCATTAGTCCTCTGGGATTGTCTTGGGTTATTGTATTGCTGATAAGACATCTTCTGCAAAGACTGATAGTTTTGCTTCCTCATTGCCTACTCTAATTCCTTTAATTTCTTTTTCTTCTCTTATTGCTATAGCTAACATTTCAAGTATAATATTAAATAATGGAGGTAATAATGGGCATATTTGAGGTTTTCTTGGCAACGATACTGCAGTGGTTTGCCATTTCTTTCTCCAGCTCATATTTTACAGATGAGGAAACTGAGGCAAGCAGAGCTAAGTGACTTGCCCAGGGTCACATAGCTAATAAGTGTCTGAGGCCAGATTTGAACTCAGGAAGATGAGATTTTCTGACCATACCACCAAGCTGCTCTACACTTGGCCCTGTGCTGATTAACATTTTTAATAAATGATTTGGATAAAAAAAAGATATGGTATGTTCATCAGATATGCAGATGAGACACAGCTGGGAGAGATAGCAAAGAAGGTTGATTAATGACAGAGTCAGCATCCATAATGATCTTGACAAGCTAGAATACTGTGCTGAACCTAGTAAGGTGAATTCAATATGGATAAATGTAACTATTTTTACTTAGATATAAAAAAAATCAAGCTCACAAGTATAAGATGAGATTAGACAGCAGAAATCTGTGGATTGTAAAATCACAGTGAGTCAGCAGTGTAATGTGGCAGGCAAAAGAACTAATGTAATCCTAGGCTGCATTATGGGGCATTGCTTCAAAGAATGGAGAGGAGATAGTCCCATTGTCCTTCATGCTTGTGAGAACTCATCTGGAGTATTACGTTCAATTTTTGCATCAAAGATTAATGAAGACATCGATGAAGTTGGAGAGCAAATATGGTTTCCAAAGTAATAGTAATATAACAACATGACTAACATGGAAATATATTTAAGATGACTGTACATGTATAGTCTGTATCACATTGTGTACTGTCTTGAGAGGGGGAGGGGAATAAGGGAGGGAATTTAGAACTCAAAACCTTATAAAATGAATGCTGAAAACTGAAAACAAATAAATGAATTTAAGAAACAAATAATAGCAATTAGCCTTGATCTCAACCAAAAGACTATAGTAATGCAGTTTTTTCATTATATTTCTTTGACACATTTTTTTTTCCCAGATTGGTCACAAAATTTGCTAATAGAATTTTCAAATATTTTATTTGAAATGTAACCTAGAACATTGGTCTAAGAAATACCTCAATGGGAAGATGGGGAAAAGTGATATTTTTTCCAGAGCTCCTCCCATATAAATGACACATTTGGAAATATTCAGATATTTCTATCCTCTCCTTGATCAAGAGTAGTTGGACAGCTGAGTCAAGTCATTGTTTCCGAAAAGTTTCTGGTTCCCAATCTATCTTTCTCTCCCTCTGAACATAAAGGCAGAAAATGAGATTAGTTTAAGAAAATCCAACAAACAGTTATTAAATACCTTCACTATACAAGGCCCTTTGTCAGGGGTTAGGAACACAAAGATGAAAAAGTCGCACAGTTCTCATTCTCAAAAAGCACACAATCTGATCAGAGGGATGGTGCATTTACACAAATTAGACACGGGGTAAAATGTGAAAAGTATGAAGGAAAGACTTGGGCAAAGGGCTATGAAAATTTTGATGAGGAACATATTACTCACAGTTGGGGCAATCAGGGAAGACATCATTAAGGAAGTGACATGTGAGATGTACTTTTAAAGAAGAAAAGGATTTCAAAAGGTGAAAAAGCACTGGGCTCTCCAGGAATGGGAGAGGGTTGGCACAAATACATGAAGCTAGGAAAGGGCAAGAAGATATTATCAAACACCAGTGTAATTTGGCTGGACATAAAGTAGATGAAGGAGAATAGTGTGAAACAATATTGAAAAGGGAGTTTGAAATGAAATTGTGAAGGATCTTGAATGCCAAGCTAATGAGTTTGTGTTTTGTCCAGGAGGCAATGAGAGATTCTTAAAGTTTTGTGCAGAGGAATGACATTTTTAGATACTTATATCAGAAAAATTATTTGATGGTATATAATAAAGGAAAAAAAGAAACCTAAAGGCTAGGAGACAATCCAGGAAGCTATTAAAATATCCAAGTGAGAGGTAATTGAGACCAAAACCAGGTTGTGATCACAGTAAAGGGAAGGAGAAATTTTAAAATTAGTCTTTGTTTAATAAAAAATTAGGGATTAATTAGAAATTATAGTAGTTTCCTCATGCTATGGATACTTATCAAGAGAATTAGGAGTATTTGGCAATCGTGAGATGTCAGGGATAAAGGTGAGAGAAGGGTCAAAGACAATAACTGATGTTTTAAGCTTCAGTATCTAGAAGGATGACAGTGTGGAAATAGAAAAAGAGAAATTAGAATGTGGGGTAAGTTTGAGGGATGATTATGAATTTTGGACTTGCTGATCATGAAGTATCAGTAGGACCTGGGTGGTGAATATATCTAAATAGGATGTGGCTTGGGCTCAGGGCTAGATGCATAGTTTGAAAGTCATTCGGAGAGATGATCACTGAAGCAAAGAGATCACCAGTGAAGAAAGCATGAATGAAGAAGAAGAAAACCACTGAAAAATTTTCTGAAGATGCACTTGCTGGCAGGGCGCGGGGTGGCATGAGGGAACAGGAGGCTGGTTTGAGAAGGAAGAAGATAAACAAGTATGGCAGATATAGGAGTGGTCAGAGAGGCAGGAAAAGAACAAGAAAACAAGAGCATGATAGACTATCAAAAGGAAGAGGCCATTTGGTAAATGAAGGGGAAGAGAAAGATGGAATGATAGTTTGAATGGGTCTAGGAAATGTTTTTTTTAGGATAGGAAGAAAAACTCAAAACACTAAGACTTTAAAAAAAAAACCCACAACCAATTTGTGAAAGAAGATCCAAAAGGAAAAGTGTTTTGAAACTCAAGGGGAATAGTCTTCAAAGGCTGTGCTGGGAGAGTTTCACTAGGTGTACCACAATTATATGGAACTTAACTTGCAATTGCATGGATGTCTGGAGTCTGCCTAACCACCCCACAGTGCTTTCAACTTAAACATCCAGGGCTTCTAGATTTCTAACAGAAGAGAATAATATGGTACTATAAGCAAAAAAAAGCATGAAAATCACTGTTCAAGATGCTACCACAGGCTTGTTTTCTCTCAAGTTATATTTTTAATTAAAATAAAACACAAAATTACTCCTTCTGTTGGTCACTTGGGCCAAAGCAGAGACTCAGTGGGAAATTGTTAATGGCAACTGCACCTTGTGAAGGCTTTGAATGGGATAAATAAATCAGAATCCATAAAAAGGAAGGTTTTTTCCCAAAGGAATGAGAATCTGACTCATAACATATTATAGAAGCTCTCTTTGAAGTCAACACTGGTATTTATTTCTTTACTCTCTGGGAAGCAATAAGTAATGATACTGTCACTGGAACTTACTTCCTTCTCCTGTTCTTTTCCTCTCTGGTGTTTTGTTCATTTTGGGAATGGAGAGAATAAGTGGGTGCATCAGAGGTAGGTTTTCCAGACCAAATAAAAAATAACCTTTAGTTCTCACTTTTTTTAAGAAGAAAAGAAGTTTGGCTACAGTGGTGGGATTTCCTTTTGGTTCTGATTCCCACATAATGATAGTTAAACTCAACTAAAAATATTCACCTTCTTATACTCTAGCAATGCCTTTGTGAATTTAAAAGAGACAATGTCATTTTAAGATAATTGATTCACTTTCAAGGCAGTGAATAATGCCCTATAAAACAAAAACAAACAAAACAAAAAACAACACTCAGCCATCAGACATTATTCATCTTACCTCCACCACCTCCTCATATTCTTCGTCATCCGCCATGTTCACAGAGTAGTACTCTCGTCACCTACAAGCTTTTAATATTACAGACAAATAACACATTAGACATTTTTCTCAGGAATGAAAATGGGCCTACAAAACTAGTACCCTAAAGCGATGTGAATATTAAACACGCACACACACACAGATTTTTATCATAAAAAGTGAGACTAGGGAATTAAAACACAATTTTGAAAACATCAAAACCAAATCTTCCTTTCACTGGCTTCCCTTAATCATGTAAGATACCACTACTTATGATTGCATTTTCCAGCTGGCTATATCTTGGGGAGAGGAGACTAGGGTTAGGGAGGAAATGAGAAGCACAATGTTTACATTTCTACCAACTTGGACCAAAAGTATCTCCATTGAATATAGTCAATAAAAAAAAATAATTTTGATTTTCAAAAACACAAAGTTTTGAATTAACTGAAAGTTCAATGTGTTTCCTCTGGTGTAGCTTTGATTGTGCTGAATCAAGAAATCAAGAAAAGCTGATGATTAAACACAAACTAGGTCACACAAAGAAAACTATGTCTGAATAAATAAAAAAAAACAATGACCTCAAGGTACTGGGGTTAGTCTCTCCCCACACACCATTGGCTTGAATGGGCACTCCCTCTTTTTTTCTCCAAATTTTTTTCAAACCTGAAAAATATCAAAATCCACACAATATGGGTTTAAAAATACACAGAATTAAGGATCTTTGATAAACATTCCCAACTGGGTGACTAATAAGAGGCTCTCCCTGTCAGATTTGAGGTCCCTGGTTTGATGCTAGTATACAGAGTCCTGAGGCTTGATGGTGGGAGATGATGCTTTGTAACAGCTGCTCCTTGCTACAAAGATATCTGCCATGTAAGCCAATACCCCTAAATCATTGGCTGGTTTTGTTTAGCTAGCGAAACCGTCATTCCTTCTGAGGCAAATGGAGCCCAGTAGAGCAGGTTAAATATAGGAACATACAACATGGTCCCTTTTTTAGTGCAAATACATTAGGAGAAATATGGAGGGCAAAAAAAAAAAAGATTTTGTTAGAGAAGCATCCTAATATCACCAAAGAATGAACAAATTGGTTAGTAAGGACCCTAACTCTAATTAAAAACTCTGAATTTGGGGTATGAGTAAGTAGCAACAGATGACAAAGCCCTCAATTTCCCATCTCTTTTTCCTTTTTCACTAATTTTCCCCAGTTATTCCCCAGAATTTTGTAAAAGCTCAGGAGAAACTTCATAATTTCCCATGATAGAATAGTCTCCCCCCAAATAAAAAAGTCAACCTTACCATTAATACATAAAATAAATTTCCTAAGCAGCAAAGCCTCTCCAACTCTTCCCTCCTGAGAACCCCAGGCAAGAGCAGCCCAGATGCACCCGCTCCCGAATTATCATATGGCAGGAGCAGCCAATCGGCTTTCGAGTTACTCAAGTTTCAGAAGCTAAATATACTGAGTGATCCTTTTGAAGGCCACCTGTTCAACAATTCTGCTCTGAGAAAGAAGCTTATAACTTTTGCTCACAGCTAAAATCCATTGGAATTTTAGTTCACTTCCAGGGCCTAAACAATCAAGTTTAGAGTCAAACTGATAGTCATTGAACTCCTCATTCAACACTAGACTCATCAAATAATATTTTACTGAAAAGCTAGACCAAAACACTGCATCTAAAATAATAATGGGACTTTACACTTAACAAATTCCCCATGTACTTTGTCAACTCATGATCTTCCCAGATAAATATCTGTACACATGTCCCCTTAAGCCTGCTACAAATAGGCTACTGTGACTCCAGGGAGAAGAAGAACGGAACAAGATCTGAAAACCTAAAAACAATTCAGCAAAAGAAGTGGAGAAGCAGATTTATTTAAAAGATGACTTGAGCCTGGGAGGAGTTTGCCACTCACTTCAGGCTAAGCATGGTACTAAACATGATACAAAAGAAAGAAAGAGAAAACATGATACCTATCCTCAGATCTGTCTCACACATATTTATAAAACTATGTGCATGAGAGTGTAAGTGAATGTGATGTAAATAAAATAAGCATGAAGTACAGTAGTAATTCAAGCTATGCAGCATTAAATCCAGAAATACTTTTTAGAGCAGGCATTCTTAACATGGTATGTTTGAACTTTTAAAAAAATTAACTATTTCAATATAGCTGGTTTCTTTGTAATCCTATATGTTTTATTTTATGCATTTAAAACATTGTTCTGAGAACATATTCCCATGCTTCATCAGATTGTCAAAGGAGCCCATGACATGGATAAAGTTAAGAACCCTAATCTTAGAAGAAAAAATGCACAAACTTTGTAGGAAGTTAGATTTCTCTTTTTCTTTCCTTTCTTTCTTTCTTTCTTTCTCTCTCTCTCTCTCTCTCTCTCTTTCTCTTTTTCTTTCTTTCTTTATTTTTGGAGGGGGAGGGCAGGGCAATTAGGGTTAAGTGACTTGCCCAAGGTCACACAGCTAGTAAGTGCTAAATGGCTGAGGCCAAATTTGAACTCAGATCCTCCTGATTCTAGGGCCAGTGCTCCATTCACTGTGCCATCTAGCCACCCCAGGAAGTTAGATTTCTATAATATTGCAGGTTACTTTAGCATTTGCTGACGGTGATAAAATTTGGAAGTTTGATGGATGTTGAAGAAAAGCCTAGAGTTACCAAAATCATTTGAAACAATTAATGATGTTAGCCTGCAGAAGCAGGGGACATGATAGCTGTTTTCAAGGATCTGAAGGAATATAAAGTAAAAGAGAGATTAGACTCAGAATAAATTTTATAGCCTTCAGTTTACTGACTATTTCAATAAATCCATGATCTCATCCATGTTATTGCCCTCCAAAGGTACAGATCCATGCCTTCTTATTCTGAGATCAAATGAATTAATATTTATAGTACAGTACAGCATCTGGCACGTAGTAGGCACTTAATAAATGTTTGTTCTCTGTCCTCTGCCCCTGGTCATTCTGTACCCATGTTCTCCTATAAATAGTCATAGAAGATTAACCCATTTCATTGAAGGTCTCCTCAAGGTTTTTTTTTTAATATTTGCAGTGATTAATAAAATTTTATATTTCATCCTAGAGGCAATAGGGAACCACTGATATTTCTTAAGCAGGATTGAGGCAAGGATTACATGTTCAGATGTACTTTTGGAAGATTATCTTGGCAAATATGTGAAGCATGGAACCAGTTCATTGGTACTGTTGGAATAGTCCAGACAAGAGGTGAAGAGAGCCAAAACTAGGTTTCATAAAGGGAAAAAAGAGAACATATTCAGATTGTGTGGAGGTAGAATAAATAAGTGTTGGCAACTGATTGGATATGGTGGGTAAGGGAGAGGAAGGAATCAAAGGGTAATTCTAACTTGAAAACTTACTGGAATAGTAATTGTTACCTCAACAGAAAAGTTTAGATGGGATATGGGTTTTTATTGGAGGATGTGGCAGGGAGAGATAATGAGTTGTTTTTTGAACACGTTGAGTTTGAGTTGCCTAAGGACATCCAAGTGGAGATTTCCAACAGACAGTTGGTGATGTGGGTTCAGAGTCTCAGGAGATTAGAGTTAGAAATTTGTATTGAGAAATCTTCTACACAGAGGTAATAATTGAAGCCAGAAGAACACATGAGTTCACCAAGAGAGAGCTGATAAGATTACCAAATGAGAGAATCTAGAGAGTAAAGAGAAGAGGAACCAGGACAGAGGTTTGGAGATACCCATGGTTATGGTAGAGGAAAGGATAGAGAAGATTGAATGGTGGGATTTAATTTTTTTGTTTAATTCTGAATTTAAGAAACTTAACAAGAGTATCTCACTTTCAAAACTATAATGAAGTTCGTCCTGCTTATCTGCGCTGAGTGTTTTTTTAAATTAACTTTTGTTTATTTTTAGTTTACATCATTCATTTCCATGAGATTTTGAGTTACAAATTTTCTCCCCATCTTTCCCCTTACCCACCACCCCAAAACAGCCATCCCACTGTATTCCCCTTCCCCCAATCTGTTCTCTACTATGTCCTCCCCCATCACCCCTCTGACTTTCTGGTAGGGCAGGATGAATCTCCCTACCTCAGTGCCTATATATCTTAATTGCCAGTTGCATGTAATTAATAATAATAATGTGTGTATATATATATATATATATGTATATATTTAACATTTGATTATAGAACTTTAAATTCTAGATTCTCTCCCTTCCTCCTTCATCACCCACCCCCACTGGAAAAATAAGCAATTCAATTCATGCTGTACATGTATAGTTATGTAGAACATCTCTACAATGGACATATTGTGAAAGACTGACTATATTCCCCTCCTTCCTATCCCGCCCCCACCCCTTGTTCCATTCTCTTCTTTGTCCCTGTCCCTTTACAGAAGTGTGTGCTTCCAACAACCCTCCCCCCCACCCTGTCCTCCCCTACATCATCCCCCCTCTCATCCCTTTCCCCGCTACTCTCCTAGGGCAAGATACCCAATTTGGAATGTATGTCATTCCTTCCCTAAGCCAAATTCAATGAGAGTAATGATGAACCATTCCCTTTTGCCTTCCTGCTCTTCCTCCCCATTGTAACAGTTATCCCTTGCCTCTTCTATATGAGAGGATTAACCCCATTCTGTCTTTCCCTGTCTCCTCTCATTCTATTCCTCTTCCACCTCTCAATTTCGCCTTTTAAAATATCATCCCTTCCTATTCAATTGATCCTGTGCCCTCTGTCTATGTACATATATATACGCACTCACATATGTATTCATATGCATATATATATATACCCTCCTATATAGACATATGTATATGTATATACATATATTTATATTCTCTTCACCTATCCTCATACTGAGAAAAGTTTCATAAGTTACAATTATTGT
>CM053582.1:320612254-320655342 GCA_028627135.1 Pseudochirops cupreus | reverse complement strand
TTACCTTCTCATGCTTCTTGTATTTGAATGTCAAATTTTCTATTCAGTCCTGGTTTTTTCAGCAAGAATGACCTCATTGAATGACCATATTTTCCCCTGTAACATTATACTCAATTTTGCTGGGTAGGTGATTCTTGGTTTTAATCCTAGCTCCCTTGATCTCCAGAATATCATATTCCAGGCCTTTTGATCCCTTAATGTAGAAGCTGCTAGATCCTGGGTTATCCTGATTGTGTTTCTACAGTATTCAAATTGTTTCTTCTTGGCAGCTTGTAATATTTTTTCCTTGATCTGGGAACTCCAGAACCTGGCTATGACATTCCTAGGAGTTTTCTTTTTGGGATCTTTATCAAGAGGTGATCGGTGAATTCTTTCAAGTTCTATTTTGCCCTCTGGTTCTAAAATATCAGGGCAATTTTTCCCGAGAATTTCTTGAAGGATGCTTTCTAGGTTCTTTTTTTTTGATCATGGCTTTCAGGTAGTCCAATAATTTTTTAATTGTCTCTCCTGGATCTATTTTCCAGGTTAGTAGTTTTTTCAATGTATTTCAGATTGCCTTCTATTTTTTCATTCATTCGGATCTGTTTAATACTATCTTGATTTCTCACAAAGCCATTTGCTTTCATTTGCTCCACTCTAATTCTGAAAGAATTATTCTCTTCAGTGAGCTTTTGATATTATTTTTCCATCTGGCAAATTTGACTTTTTAAGGCATTCTTCTCTTCATTGGCTTTTTGGGCCTCTTTTGCCATTTGAGTTAATCTGTTTTTTAAGGTGTTATTCTCTTCAGTCAGGTTGTTTACCCTCTTTTCATGATTTTCTTGCATCATTCTCATTTCTCTTTCCAATTTTTCCTCCACTTCTCTTATTTGGTTTTCAAAATCCTCCTTAAGCTCCTCTACAGCTTGTAACCAATTTATATTTTTCTTGGAAGCTTCTGGTGTGGGAATTCTGACTGTATTGTCTTCCTCCCACTCCATGCTTTGATCCTTTTTGTCCCCAAAAAAGGAATCTAAAGTTGGATTGCTGAGCTTGGTTTGCTTCCTTTGCCTGCTTATGTTGCCAGTCAATTAACTTGATTTTTGAGCCACAGTAGATCTCTGCTTCCCTATGGGAGTGCTTTGTCCCAAATGTCTGGGGTTTTTGCAGCTGCCAGAGCTATTAGAAGCCATTGTCTCTGTAGCCCCCACCAGCTTTGGCTCACTGTTCACATACCTCAGGGCCACTACCCAAGACCACAATCCTGATTCAGGCAGGTTAAGGCAAGAGCACTTAGCCTCTGAATGATCACTTGGCCCCCCTGCAATCTGCAGGCCATGAGCTCTGAAGCAGCCATGTGGAGGCAGCTACAAGGCCACACTTCTGCTGCTTTCTTGCCCTGGGGGCAGTTGATTGGACCCCAAATTTAGCCAAGTTCCACTGACCTTTCACTTTGTCCTTGGTTCTTATGGGTTGATAATTCTGGAAACTGCCACAGCTGCCAGTGATCTGCTCTCCCAAGTGCTCCAGCCGCCCTTGTCCAGGCTGCCCCAGGGCCAAACCACAGTTTTGAGTCCAGCTGGTTTCAGCTCCCAGTGCTCTGCAATAAACCCTTTCCAACCACCTACTGTGCTGTCTTCAGTGGGAGATGTGTTTTTCTGTAATTTTGTAGGTTCTGGAGCTCTAAAATTTGTTTAGAGTCATATTTTATAGGTATTTGAGGTTGTTATAGGGGGAGCTGTGGAGCTGTCCTGCCTCTATGCTGCCATTTTGACTCCACCCCCTGAAAGAGTGTTTTTACAAGTAAGAGGAGAAGTAGGGATAAGGATGTACCCAGGAGTGAAGGTAAGGGGTTTATAGTATCAAAAACTGCAAAGGGATTCAAATGAGAGTTATGTCTCTTTTTACTGGAATTTCAACAGATAATATTTGAACATAACTATCACCAGCCTTCCACCACCACCTGAATAATATGGTGACATAACAATTTAAAATATCTTAATAAAACATGCTTTGCTTTTTTTCCGTAGCTGACAAGTGTCTGATGATTTATATACCTTATAAGATTGTATTTTCTGAAGACCGCTCGAACACAGAAGATTAGGTGGGTTCACTTCCTTGGCAAGTGGAAAAGGGAGGAAATGTAGCTTATGGTGGATTCCCTATTCTCTTCTTTCAATCATTGCTTTTGCTTTCATATATTTTGCAAAAGACATTTGTAGAGAATTATGATGACTCCAAAACAGCAGGCCCAAATGAATGTGGCCAAATAATAGAAACATACTGATGGAGACCATAGCCCAGGGACAGATAAGGATTTCAAGTGGGAAGAAAGGTTCAATGGAGAGTGGAGAATGAGGTCATGGAAGTAGTCCTTGGGTAATCTCTGCCTTAACCCTCTTAATCTAGAGCAGTGGTTCTCAACCTTCCTAATGCCGTGACCCTTTATCCTCTCTGGCGACACTTCATTAATACCATTCTGGGCAGAATGATAAGAAATCTGGCCTTGAACCTGGGTTCAAAAGCCTGTTTCTGACCCATACCGCCTGTGCATTCTGGGCAATTCTCCAAGATAAGCTGCAAAGAAGGAACCAATATACACTGCTAGAGGACGTTAATAGGAATCATTGGTTTGGAGCTGGAAGTAGTGTTAGAGTCCATTGAGACTAAGCTTCTCATTTTTCAGATAAGGAAAGTGAGGCACAGAGGGTTTGGTTATATATGTATGCAGAGAGAAGAAAGGAAAGGATAGGAGAGGGGAGAGGGGAAAGGGAACAGGAGGGAAGAGGAGCAAAGTACTTTCAAGGGATGACATCTGATTCCCAGAGGAGGCACTCTCATTGTAGATAGAACATCATCAAGCCAGAAAGCCACGGCTTCCAATCCTTTTTCCAAGCCTCACTAGCTGTGTGATCCTAAGCAAACCACTCACCCTTTCTGAGCCTGTTTTCTCATCTGTAAAATGAGGATAGTATCTTTAATATCTCTTTCATAGAGTTATGGTAAGGCTCAAATGATATATGTAAAGTATATTACCAACCTTAATGTGCTGTATGTGTCAATGGTTATAAGCCTTTAAGAAGCATACATCAATTACTGATTTTCTTGTATTACTCATAAATTCATTCTTGAAGGTGAATCCTAAGGAGAAGTTCCAAAACTATTTAGAGCAATAACAGCAACATTAAAGTAAGTGTCTATAGTCCTAACAATACTACTTTGAAAAAGAAAGCATTAATCTGTATGTCTAAAATCTGGTTCATTCTGGTAAATGTGTGTGTATATGTATGTATGTATACATATACATGTATATATGTATATGTATGTATGTGTGTAGCATCATGGTACATTCAATTGGGTACTAAACTTGAAATCAGGAAGACTTGTGTTCAAATCCTGTCTCTGACTCTTACTGGCTCTGTGACTAGGAAAAGTCAGTTACCTTTTCAGTGCCTCAGGTAACTCCCTAAAGTCTTATCTACTAAGTCATAGATGTCCATGATTTTCCTTGGTGGATTGGTCTCTGCCTGGAGAATTTCTCATGCTCACAAAAATCACGAATCCTTTGAATATGTGTTTTTATGTACTATATACACAGATGTTGATAAAATGGTTCCCATATGATGTACGACACAGAACAATAGCACTGTGTCATGAATTTGGCTGCTGAATTCTGATAGATAGTCAATGCACGCTTCAGCATTTGTCAGTTTCGTTTTGAGAAGTGTCTGAGTTGGCCATGGGGGAGGAAAACCATCACATCATTTCCATTTAATGAGAGGAGGCTCTGTAGAGGAGATGGCATTTTAAATTTCCTTGTGCCTTCCTGCCCAACCCTCTTATTATACTACCTTGCAGTCATGATGTACTATATGGCTCCCAATAATCTAAAAAAAACATGATCATGATGAATAGCTCAGCTTTTTTGCCTTGCAATAACCTAGGCCCATCTAACTGACTCATCTTCATATTATCTGTACTGAAAACACCTGAGACCACAAGAGTTTTAAGAAGAAGAAACTGAAGAGGCAACCCTCAGAAGTGGCTTCCCCATCATCAGTCACATATACCGCATACAAAGTAAGGAGTCTGGTAGCTTAGCACGTGCAGGTGGATGAATCACCAGAGTGGTAAGCACCTTTTCTATACCCAGATTTCAGTGTAGTTCCCTACCAAATTCTGGGTGACAGCACACACTGCAGTTTCATGTAGCCCACAAACTCCCTCTCTTCAGCTGCCTATAAGGCTTCTCCCAAGGTGGCCTCAAACTTATCAAGTTCCAAACACCTTTATTTTCTTTCCCCTAAACCTGCTCCTCTGTCTGAGGGTGGTCAATAATGGGGGAAAAAAATAGAGAGGTCAAATAAAATGAAGACTGAGAGAAGTCCACTGGATAGCAGTCAGTAAATTACTGGTAACCTTGAGAGAACAACAGTTTAAAAACAGAGTACTGGATCAGGAGTTAAACTGCAAGGTGTTGGGAACTAAGTCAGAGACAAGGAAGTAGAGGTTGGGAATATAGAGGGAATGTGCTTGTGAGGGAGAGAAGAGATGCAGGATGAAAATTTGAAGGGTCAAAGTCAGGTCGAAGAAGATATGGACGTGATTTTAAGCATCAGAAAAAGGAAGTAAGGAGGATTTAAATATAAAAGATGCATTGGGGAAAATTATGGAAGGGACAAGTTCACGGAAAAGACTAGAGGGGATGGGATCAGAGGAATCAATAGACAATTGGACTTTATCGAAAAAGAACTGTTACTTACTCTTCAGAATCTGGAACAGAGAAGAGGTTTAGGTGATGATATAGGAAGGGGTGGAGGATTAGGGGAAATGAAGGAGTTCATGACTGATGGCTCCATTTTCTCAACTAGGTAGGAAGTGACGTGATCTGCTGAGAGGAGAAGATGGGCTCTTAAAAAGAAAGTAAAAGGCTCTTAAAAAGAAAGTAAAAGGGCTTGAAATAGCCCCTGTTGGGAGCATGACTAAAATTTGACCCAAAAATACCAAAAGGTTTGCCTGACAGTTGGGAGACCAACTGAGAGTAGATAACATACATTTGTAGTAAACCCAGCATGATAGGTTGACTCCCTCTGGTGCTGTTCAGCAATACAAGAGGAAGAGAGAAGGCAGATGATCCAGGCAACCTAGGTTGGAGGACTAGTGGATCCAAGGAGATATAGGATGTGTAGACAATGAGGAGGAGAGTGTACACTTGAATTGTAGCACTAACTACAGGCCAAGATTATGAAGGGAGGAGACTAGAAAAAATGAGAGGGATGGAGGTGCTGGAGGTGAATTAAGAATAGGTTTAAAGAGTGAGACAGGGGAAAAGAGATTCTCATTCTCATCATCTCTTGCTAGTACTGTTGTTCATTTTTCAGTTGTGTCCAACTCTTTGTGACCACATTTGGAATTTGATACTGGAGTGGTTTTCCATTTCTTTCCTCAGTTCATTTTACAAATGAGGAACTGGTGAAAACAGGGTTAAGTGACTTGCCCAGAGTCACACAGCTAGTAAGTGTCTGAGATCAGATTTGACTTGGACAATGAATAGTGCAGTTATGATGATGGTGAGAGATCAAAGTTGTGATCACTGTAAGGCTGAATGGAGATAGAGGCCTTAGGATTAGAGGAAGTTGATGAATTGGGAGTCCAGGGTTTTTTATGAGACAATTAGTGGGAAAAGCACTGGATAAAGCTAAGGACTTACTTAAATATTCAAGACTTGCAACTTACTCTACCCATATGACTTAATATTTTGGAGTTTCAGTGACTTCCTGTGTAAAATAAGGGGATTGTACTTGATCTTTGGGGAAACTTCTCACTTTAAGTCTTATGATTTCTCTGACAAGATAATACTTCCATTTCTAATGGGTATGATAAATGCCTGCTGTGAGTCAGACCAAATCCTACTTTAGCACTTGAGTTCTTCATAACCACTTAATCGCCACTGAGTAAGACCACAACTAATCCTTCTTCCATAAATAGACATTCCATATCTCGGATCTTAAGATGACTTTATATTTTATAGACACTCAAAACTATGAAAGAGTTAACAAGTTTCCTTCCAAGTAGATGGATTATATCCTTTGAGAAAACTGGAGTCTCAAGGAGCTACACAATTTTAAAATTACAAAAGGGTGAACCCTGGGGATGGCTTTGTTAGAATCCTCCTTTAGCTGTCCAAAGTTGCCAAGATTTGAGTTTCTGGGTTGATTGCCTCCTGTTTCTGTGTTGTTAGCTTGAAGTACCATTCTTTATATATGGAGAAGAGGGGAAGGGGACAGGGTGGAATAACATAGAGAAAATATTGAGTAGTAATTCTCAAAATGTAGTCAGCAGAACTTTGGGGTTCCGAGGTCAAAACTATTTTCATAACACTAAGTTGTTATTTGCCTATTAAAACACACCTCCCTTTTCCAATTATGTGTGTGAGTATAGATCTCTCCATATACTTTAACCAGAATAACATCACAACAGATTGAGCGCAGAAGCAGATATGAGAATCCACGTGTTATATTAAGCCAAGAGATAAAAGTGATTTGTAAAAGTAGGTAAAACAATGCCACTCTTCTCATTAAATTTCTTTGTTTTGGATAATATAATTACTTTTCATAAAAATGTTATTTTTATTGCATGTAATGAGTTTATTATTATTTTAAATGAAATAAATAAATGTTTTCCAAAATTGTGTTTTAATTTCTAATATGGTAAATATTGATAGAATAGCCCATAGAAACAAAATTTCTTTGGGCTCCTCAATCATTTTTAAGAGTATAAAGGGGTCCTGAGACCAAAAGTTTTGAGAACCACTAGTCTAGCATCAGGATGACCTATATTCAAGTCCTGCCTATAACACACAGATTATGTGGCCCTGGGCAAATAACTTAACTAACTCCAGTCTCCGGTTTCCAAAAAAAAAAAGGAAGAAAGAAAGAAAAGAAAAGCAATGATGCATGGAGTTGTCTGGAAATGTTCTTCTCAATTAGCACATCACTGATATAACATTTTTGATTTGCCTAATACACTTTTCCTTGACTGAAGATACCATGACTCAAACACTTCTTCAAATACTCTTCAAAAACAGTTCTATTTTCCTGGGCTTTCCAAGTAGGATGAACAGGGCAGTCAGTGTGTTTCATTTCAGATTGGTTGGAATTACATGCATTTATTCGGTATTCAGCCTATTTAAGTAAAATGATTTTGAAACCAAGGTTTCTGGTTGCCTCTTCCCCACCTGGTGTGAGGAAACAAGATGCACCTGTAACCAATCAACGAAAGTGCTAATCTTGTCTGAAGTGGTCTATTGCTTCTCTTAATAGGAGTGAAGGAAAGCATCAGGAGCTGGGTTTTCCTAATGTGGATTAGATAAAAATGAATTTTGTACTTTATTGTGCTTCATTGAAATATGTTACATTTCAAAGACTTAAATCTGGTCTTCAACTATCCCTGATTTTGTTCCTGGTGTATGTGCTGGATCAATCAATCAATTAAGAAATGTATGTAGCAGGTATGTTTGGTGCTGCAGCTTTAAAGACAAACTGCAAGAGGTTTATAGTCTATAGAAGGAACACACCACTCATATAAATATTTACATATATACATGCATACATATGTATATGTGATATGTATCTATATACATACATTATGTATATACACCCATTTGTATACATATCATCTATATATGAATATACAAAATTATTTGGGAGGGGAAGATATCAGTGACTAGGCAGATCAGAAAAGGTTTCATGTATATGGTAGCACTTGAAATGAGCCTTAAAACAAGCTAGAGACCTTAAGGTATGGGAGATGGAGTGTTATCTGTGAAAAACAGCAAGAAAGTCAGTTTAGCTAGATTGTAACATCTGTGAAGGAACTTAATGTGTAATGAGGCTGAAAGTTAGGATGGTACCAGGTTCTAAAGGGCCAAATAGAGGAGTTTATATTTGTTCATGCTGATGATAGGGAGCCAAAGAAGTTTATTTAGTTGGGGAGTGACATGATCAGACCTATACTTTAAGAAGATCATTTGGTCAGCTGCATAGGGACGGATTGGAACAGAGAGAATTGAGGAAAGGAGAATAATTAGGTGGTTTTCCCAATACACCAAGTATGAGATAATTATGGCCTGAACTAGGGTGGTGACTGTGTAAGAGTTGAGAAGAGAATAGATACAAGAGATTTGGCAGGGGGAGCAATTTCAAGATTTGACAATGGATTGTACATGAGAAATTGAGGATGACCCCAAGATGACATAATTTCATGAATGCAAGGCTGGTGGTACCCAGGACAGAATTAGGGAAGTTTGGAAGAGGGTGGGCTTGAGGAGAAATATAAAGAGTTTGCTTTTGGACATGTTGAATTTCAGATGCCATGGGGACATCCAGTTCAAAATTTCTAAACGGCAGTTTGTTATGACTGACTGCAATTCAGTAGAGAGACTGAGACTGGATATATATTGACCAATGAACCATCTACAAAAAGATCATAATTAAACCCATGGGTGCTGCGGATGATACCAAGTCAGAAAGTACCAAGAGAAAAAAGAAGAGGGCCCAGAAAAAGGCCTTGGGTCACACAGTTAGGAGGCACAGCATGTGTGATGTGCCAGCAAAGGAGAATGAGAAATGGTGAGACAAATAGGAAGAAAAACAAGAGAGATTAGTGTCACCAAAGCCCAGAGTGGGTAAAATAGCAAAAGGAAGAGGGTGTCAACAGGGTCAGATGTTACAGAGAAGTCAAGAAGGATGCGCACTGAGAAAGAACCTTTGGATTTGGCAATTAAGGAAAGCTGCTTTGGGCTGTGATTCTTCCATGCCTTTCATGAATTGCTGTGACCAAAACAATTCATCACCCGGTACCCAATCTTTGCACTTAGCTGGGCTGGTTTTCTGATGACAGAATGGTTTTAACTGATCTTGTGGTCAATAATACCCCATGGCTTAATTATCTAGTTGCATCGAAATTGTTCTTGGAGGTTGTTTGAGTTGAAACCAGGTTCACACAGAAGTGAAGGTACATGGCCTAGTGTGTAATAATAATGGTGTTATATAATATCCTTAAGCTTTGCAAAGTGTTTTACATATATTAGTTCATTGTATTCTCCTAATAACCCTGAGAGGTAGGTGCTATTACTATCCCATTTTACAGATAGTTAGAAGGTCGAGTAACCCAGGGTCACATAGCTAGTTAGTAAGATTTGAATTGCTAACTCTAAGGTTGTTACTCTATCCTAGGGTAGACTTGGAGTCAGAATACCTTGGTTCAAATTCTGTCTATAACACAGACTAGTCATGTGACCAAGAGCATCATTTAACTTCTCAGTGACCCCACCCCCACTCCCATCCCCAGGAAACTGTCTAACAAGATGGTACAGAACAGTTGCTGATACATATTGGTAGGATTTCCCCACTAATGAAATCATAGATGCAGGCTTGCCCCGTAAAAATATCCTTTATTTTTACAAAACAAGAATATATATCTTCCTATCCACACACATGCTCATGCACACACACATCAACATGGCATGGCAGGGATATAATTTATCTTGAAGTTTGACCAAGTACTATATATAGTGCATATGGGCTATGTTGGTCAATAATGCCCTAAGCATCTTCCTAAGACTCAAAATAACAAATCTTCCTCAGTAGAAGGAGTTTCTTCCCTGACAGTTCCCTACGCTTCACACGAATGCACCCTACCCTCCTCCCCCCACAGAAGCATACTCCAATGGTTATACAATATTATTTCACAATAACATCATAAATAGATTATAAGCAAATCATAACCCAACCCAATTGTAACATCACTTGGCCTCTCACTTTTTTACAACATTGTTTCTATGAAACTGCCCTCCATGATGCTGCTTAGCCGAACATGATATTTTAGTAGAACCAGTCAGACCATGAGGTACTGAAGCGTCTATTTGCAAATGCTAGTGAAGTAGAGGTGACAATCAACCTTCATCCCCTCTAGGCATTAGGAAGTTGTCAAAAAGAGAGGATGAAAAGGCTCATGATAAAGGCCAACTCTCATCCCCAATGGGTCCCAAGCTCCTACTGACAGACTGAGCCTCTTACTATAGCTATGACACTAGTTCCTGCTTTCCCAAAGGCCATTCATTCCTTCTTTCTTCTCAGCTAGTCCGTGTCTAAACTTTTCTTCAAAGTCTAGTTCAAAACTTTACTGTAAGAAGCATCTCCCAATAAATCCTTACTAATATTGCTTTTCAAACTCTTAACAAATTAATGAACCTCATTTGTAGTCCGTTATTTAGTACCTGTGGATATGTCATTCTATTTTGTTCCAATATTCAATTTGATAAACACTTATTAAACACCTACTAGTAAGCAAGGTTCTGGTATAGAGGAGATTTCTCCAGCTACGTTAATATCTGACTTGGATATATTAATATATTTCACATATCGATATCTGACTTTTATGTATCTTTGAAATGCTTTACATCTTTACATTTATTCTTTAGACCACCCCTGTGAAATAGGTATTATGGGTGTTATGATCCAGTTTTTATAAATGAGGAAAAGAGTAATGAAATTACTTGCCCAAGGCCACAAAAACGAGCAAAAATTAGAGGCAGGATTGAAGCCCAGGTCTCTCCTGACTCAAATCCAGTACTCTTTCTATTACTCCATGTGGTCTCTAGGATTTGCAACTGGATTTCTCTCCACTGCCAGAACTGAATTCACAAAAAGGTAGAACAAATAAATAGTCCCCTAAGAGGTAGGATTTGAGAGATGTTAGGAAGATGGTCTTTCTCTCCCTTTCCAAATATCTATGTGTCCTGTTCTCTGTGCCTTAAAGACTTTTAATTCTCCTAGAAACTCATTAAAAAGTGAGGATTGGGGCCGCTGGAGCCCAAGGGACAGGAGCTATGGAAACAAAGACAAGTTTTGTTGACTTAAAATTTTTCCTAGGGTTGGACCTGCCTCTCCTGGCTTCAGCCTTGTACAATGGTCTATTCTCAGAATGAACTCAATATGACAAATATTGAATGAATGAATATATATTCAAATATATTCATGATGCTATTGATTTCAATTAAGGGCATTGGATTAGGAACCCAGAGACATGGGTTCTAGTACCAGCTCTACCCTCAGTCTTGTCTGACTTTATGACCCCAATTGGGTTTTTTTTGGTAGACACTTGGAGTGGTTTGCTGTTTCCTTCTCCAGCTCATTTTATAGATGAGGAAACTGAGGCAAACAGGGTTAAGTGACTTGCCCAAGATCATGCAGCCAGTACATGTCTGAGGCTGTTTTTGAACTTAAGAAGATGAGGTGAGTCTTCCTGACTCCAGATCCTACACTCTATCCATTGTTCCACCTAACTGACCTTACCATTATCTAGCTTTATGAAACTGGGCAAGTCACTTTACTTTTTGGGGTAGGTTTTTCTCCCCTGTAAAACCTTTCTCTAAGGTCTCTATCCCCTCTAACATTGTAGCGCTCTGTGCCTCTCAGTCAGGGGGCTATAAGTAAAGTGTCTCTCTATATTCTAATACCTTGGTGTTTTCTAAAGCACTCCAGCCCAGACTAATATGTAATCTCAGTGGTGATGGGAGTGGGGTGGGAGGGGGAAATGGGAGAATTTATTTATGTGGAGAACTGGGGAAAGAAAAAGTCCTATTTTTCCTTTCTATCTTGTTTCTCCAGGAAAAATTGTGACCTACCTGAAGAGTGTTTGTAGGCCTTTTTTTTTTTTTAAACTGACCCTGCTCCATGTTCAGCCTTCTGGACACTGGAGCAAGGCTGGTGTCAGGCACGTGACGAACGTGCCACTGCCAAGGGGCCCTTGCTGTCGTACATAACAGTCATGAAGCTCAGAGCTGTAAATAGCTGCCACCCGTGGACTGAGCTGAGTTGAGCAATTCTCACAGATGGGCAGTGACTTCTTGTGTTCTCACCTCATCCCCATCCTCTGGCAAAGATTGAGGCAGAGCTGGTACAAATTCCTCCTGGGAAAAGAGGGAGAAAAGAGGTGAAAGGCTTTTAACTCCAGATCAGAATTTGGGAGAGACAAGCAGAGGACAGCGGAGACAGCAGAAGGGCAGAGCAGCGCTACTTCCCTGAGGGAGGAAGAAGGAGCAAGGCCCATTTCACTGAGAAAGTATACCATTCCCACAGTGGAGGGGGAGAGGAGAGAAAAAGGGATGGCCCCAAGGAGCTGTCCTGGGAGGAGTGTAAAGGGGTGGGTTCCTGGGAAGGTGGCTAAATTCCCAGACCAGGTGATGAGAGAGCTTTCCTTAAATGCAATTAGTGCCTTAGAGGACCTTATTTAGACTCAATCAAAAACACCAGATAGACAACTGACTGCTCTGATCTCAGAAAACCTCCAGGGTTTGCATTCTTTAGACCATTCCTTGGGATCTTTCCTATTTAAACTAGTTTCAACCTAACAAATTAGGAGATTTTAGACTGGCAAGGACAAGTCAGGGGCAAAAGGAGAGGCTTTCTGGGAGTGTCTCCCCAGCCTTGCACTTCTGGGGTCTGGAGGACAAGGGGGAACATGCCTGACCTTGAAGCCTTGAGATGGACCATTGAGTTAGCTTATGACTTCATTGAGCAACACACCTAACTATATATTATAAACAGCTTACATGCTTTGGGGAATAATATAATTAAAAATAATCATCACAATCCTATTAACTGCATATTAGGTGTTATATATAAACCATATCTGACCTTGGTGAGGCCATGCTTTCATTTGACATATTGAGAGCATGAATAATCATTATAATTCATTTTTCATGTAATAAATGAACATAAACTGTCACAACACAAGTTACTCTATGCTTCAGAGTTACAGCATGTAATATTGTGTTACAAACAAACACAGAACAAGAAACCAAAAAGTAAATTCACTGGATATGTAATCTCATTGGGAATAAAGATTAGGATCAAATGTTCATAAATTTGGAACTGGAGAAAAGATCTTAAAGTTTATATTTCACAGATGAGGAAACTGAAACTCAGAAAAATTGTGGTTTCCTCAAGGTCGTACATGTAGGTAGTGGCAAAACTTGGTTTGGAAGCCAGGTGCAGTCTAAATTTCTTTGCACCAAACCATGCCTCCATGAATAAAAGGCTGGCCTTCGAGTGAAGAGGACATAGGTTCAAGTCTTGACTCTAACACATAGGAGTCTATTTAGAAATAGTAGGGACTTCAGAAGTCAGTGAGTCCGATCCCCACATTTTACAAACTGAGACCCAGAGAAGTTGTGACTTGTCAAACAGTCAAAATTTGAACCCAGTCCTCTGATTCTAAATTCAGCTTTCTTCCTATTATACTATACTACCTACTTCTATGTGTAAAGAGATAGAACTGGATTCCTGCATCTGACACATATCAGCTTTGTGACTGTGTTCTCCTTAACCTCTCAGTGCCCTTGGGTAACTCTCTAAGACAGAATTTACAGAACAGTGGCCAGACCAGTGACTAGAATGCTGAACTTCAGGTCAAGAAGACCTGAGTTAGAATTCTGCCTCGAATGCAGATTAGCTGTATGACTCCCAAGAGAATCCCTTTACTGATATCTCAGTCTCCTCATCTGTAAAAAATGGGAATAATAATCATACTTATCTCCTAGGGCTGTCATGAAGATGAAAGGAGAAAATATGTGTAAAGTGCTTTGCAAATGTTGAAGTGTTATATAATATTAGCTGTTATTATGGTAATCAGCATTGGTAAAGGGAGTTTCTGCAGGGTGAATGCTCCATGCCTATAAAATCAGGGCTCAGACCAAATCTCAGAGATAACTTAAATTAATCAAAATATGTATAAGAAGAGCTAATGCATCATCTTACTTGGAAAGAAGAAAGCTTCATTTTCTATTTACCTTCAGATGGAAATTAAGTTGTTCCATAATCATGACTCACCTGGTATGATTGCCCAATCTGCTATAGGCTCAATCATTACCCAGAAAAGTTGGAAGGGAAAAACGGTGACTATATATGTTTACCATCTGTTCCACATTCTGTCTATGTGAAGATCCAGAGATTGCAGGCCCCTGAAGCCGTCATCTTTCCTGTTGTGGCTAGGAAAAAATTCTTTGTAGATACATTTAGAATTGACATTACTGTTCACATGTGCCCTGTCCTATAGGTGACAGGTCCCCTGCTGCAGCTGGATTGGTGGGGATGATCAAGGTTTTAGTATCCAATTATTCAGAAAACTGGTTGCAGAATAGACCTGGCTACTTACAGCAGCCTCCTTCCTGAACCGTCTGGTTCTCAAATCTTGCTTATTATGACAAATCCAGATGCTGAAGCAGGACTGTCAAAACAAATACTTTCATCTAACCCTTGGAGACCAAGGCTTTCATTTCCTCAGAATAAAAGCTTTGGACTCCTTGTGCTGGCCAAGTTCTAGGAATTTTCACAACTCTCCAACAGACATCCAAGTGCGTAGCCCTGGCAGGGTTCTTAAAATGAAGCTTGGAGGAGACTGGAGGCCAATTTCTCAAAAAATTCAAGGCCCGCTTATCAGTAGTGGGAAATTTGAGAAGGTAGTTTTAGTTTCAGATAAATGAAAGTAGATGCTTCTTGAAAGCATCTGTTGTTTAGTATTTTTTTTAGTAAACTTCACACTAGAAGAGAGGCAGTGCAATATAATAGGTAGAAAGCAAGATGCAGAGTCAGGAAGATCTGGGTTCAAATCCTGCCTCAGATATTACTTAGATCTGTGACTCCAGTCAAATCACATAACCCTTTTCAGCCTCACTTTTCTTATGAGGAAGCCAGGTGATACAGAGAACTGATCCTGGAGTCAGGAAGATCTGAGTTTAAATCTAGCCTCAGACTCTTATTAGCTATGTGACCCTGGTCAAGTCATTTAACCTTGTTTGCCTCAATTTCCTCATCTGTAAAATGAGCTGGAGAAGGAAATGGCAAACCACTCCAGTATCTCTGCCAAGAAGACCTCAAATGGGGTCTTGAAGTGTCAGACAGGACTGAAACAACTGAACAACAGTGAGTACTAAAATGGATTTCTGACCTCTTTAACATGGATATTCTCTCTAAAAAATGCTGTACAGTGTCTATTCTATTGGATGCAGCAATAATAATGCTATTAATACTAGTTGAAATTTACATAATATTGTAAGGTTCACAAGACTGCTTATACATAATCTCATTCAGTTCAATCAATAAACATTTATTATTAAGTGCCTACTCTGTTGTTCCAACATTTAGCACAGTACCTGCCACAGCCATCTTCAGTCGTCCTGAAATATATCTCACCCCTGGACCCAGATAGCTCCAGAGGAGAAAGTGAGGCTGGTGACTTTGCACAGCCCTCCCTCACTTAAATCCAATTCACTAGTGTGTCATGGCATCACCTCCCTGGTGTCATGGTCCTCTTCGAGAAGGAAGGACAAACAACAACCTGCCACATAGTAGGCACTAAATTAATATTTGATTTGACTTGATGTGTGAGGAACATCAGAGACAAAAGCAAAAGATTCCTTTCTGTCAAGGAGTTTATTGTCCTCAAAATTCTATGTAGTTGGGAGCGTGAGTACTATTAAACCCATTTTACAGATGAGAAAACTGAGACTTGTAGAGGTTAAGGGCCTTTCACAAGGGCACACAGTAAGAGTCAGAGGTAGTATTCAAACTAGGACTTCCCACTCAAGTTAGGTTGTCTTTTTACCATATAAGGGCACCTTGTACATGATTTGATTAAACAAGTGACTCCTTTATCACACAGCAAGTGAACAGGAGAATGCTCATCAGACCAGAGCCAAAATAAGGGCCAAAATGCCACCTTCAGTTTGGGGCTCTTTGTTTTTTGCTTTCATCTCTCTTTCTGTAATGAGCTCCTGTCTCATTTACCTAGAACCCTTATACATTATGTAGGTATTCAAGTCACACCTTAGTTTTTTGGAATATAACTCTTTTCCTTCTTTGGACCATAGATTTATAACTGGAAGGGATCTCAGACTCAATCTAGTTCAATCACCTAATTTTAAAGATAAGGAAACTGAAGCCCAGGGAGGTTAAGTAATTTGCATAAGGTCACACATCTAGTTAACGGCATAGTGAAGATTGGAACATAGGCCTTCTGACTCTAAATTCAGAACTCTTCCTATTTCACCATGCTATCTTATTTTTTTTTCTGTCGTATCTTTAAAGTAAGTTAATTTTTTTTCCCGTTATCAAGTCTTTCTACCCTTCTCCCAAAAGAGAAATAAAATCCTTATATGCAAATATGCATAGGCAAACCAACAAGTTCCCATATTTGCCATGTATGTCCAAATATACGTCTCATTCTGCAACCTTTGTCAGGAGGTTGCTGCCTCATTTATTAAGCACCTACTGTGTACAGTACTTGGTTATGGGAAAAATGCAAAGTTTAGATAAGTCATAGTTCTTGCTCTTATGGAGTTTACAGTCAGGGAGAAAGGACAAAATATGATATACAATATTGCATGATGAATGTACTAGGAAATTGCTAGGCTGAGTTTGATATAAGGTTGGGGAAGGGGCATCAGTGATTTAGGACAACAGGGAACATCTTGATGTTTTTACCTTCCCTGGCCTCTGAGGGACTACAATCTTCTGGTTCTTCACCTGCCTCATGGACAGTTCCTTCTTTGTCTTCTTAAAAAGCATGTGCCAGAGCTCTTTCTTCAACCTTTGTCTCTTCTGTCTACATTCTGTCTCTTGGCAACATCATTAATTTTCATGACTTCAGTGGTCATCTTCCTACCACTTACAGTCTATATTACCTCATGAAAGTCATTTTTATATCCCTGGGCCTCAGTTTCCTCACCTATAAAGGAAGAATGTCAAATTAGCTTATCCCTTAAGAATTCTTCCTTTCATAAATCTATAATTATGATTCTTCCTGGAGGCAGTGGCCACAGAATCAATCTTTAAAAGCTGCACAAGAATTAAACAGGCGAAGAAGGAGAGGGGGCATCCCAGATGTGGGAACAGACTGGGAAAAAGTCATACAGGTATGAGAATGCAGCAGACATTTTGGGAGGCATGGAGTATAATAGTCTGACCAGATCATAGAGCAAGGGGGGATAATATGAGATAAAGAAGGAAGATTAAGGTGGTGTCAGATTGTGAAGAGCTTTAAATGTCTAAAAAAAGTCTTTAAAATATAAAATATACCATAATATAGTAAATTCCATATTGATATATATTATTTATACCATATTATGCTAAATATATTATACTACATACTGTTATATGGAATTTCCTACATTATAGTAATACGGTATTATAGTAGAAATTACTGAAGCTTTTTGATCAAGAGAGTGACACTATCAGATCTATGTGTAAAAAGATTATTCTGGTGATACTATAAAGGGTGAGATGGGTGGTTGTTGTTTGCCTTAGCTGATGCCATAGCTTGCAAGTGAATTGGATTTAAGTGAGGGAGAGCTCACCAACCTCACTTTCTCCTCTGGAGCCATCTGGGTCCAGTGACAAGATATAGACCAGGATGACTGGAAATGGCCTCAAGGGTTGAGGGGGTATCAAAAGAACAATAGTGGAACATTCTATTAGGATATCATTATAATAGTACAAATAGGGGCCCATACTATGGCAGTAGAAGAAAGAATAAAAAGTGCGAACTGATGGGAGAAATATCACCATTGAAAGGATTCCATAATTTATTAAATTTGAGAAGGAAAACTCAAAGATATATCCAATATGGGAGACTGAATGAACAGTGAAACCACAGAAAAAGAAAGTCAAGAAAAATGGGCTTGGAGGAAAGATATCAGTAGGGCACTAGGTAGAAATGCCCCTAGATATCTGCAAACAGAGGCCTGGCACTAAGAGAGATTGGGACTGGAAATGCAGATATGGGAGTGTTCTGAGTTAAAGCTGTGGGAGGAAATGAGATTGCCAAGGATTAGAATGTAGGGAGAGAAGAAGGCCAAGAATCAGCGAAGCACACCCACATTCAGGGGTTGAGAAAAAGATTAGAAACTAGCAAAGGAGCCAAGAGAAGAAGCTTATAAAGAAGTAGGAAGAAGACGACTAGGGAAATGTGGTGTTTGTAAGCCAAGGAAGGAGAAATCTGCTGCTAAGCTTTCAGACTCTGGAGAACTACAAGGATGAAATCCTAGGTCAACCCAATTGAACACTAAGTTCAGCACTGGTTGCATCTACGTATTCATTTTCTGGTTTTAAGATGCAAAGAAGTACTTGCAACTGCCCTTTAAAAACAAAATAAAACAAAACTTTTATCTGGTCAGCATTGCTTTTTCAGACAGGAACCATAACCGTACCACATAAATAAGGTGAGTGAGAGACATGAATATGCTTCCAAAAAGCCAGAGAGGGTGTGAAGGGAAGGGGAGAAGGGGGCAGGTTTTAACATTGTGAGTGGAATTGTCATATTTACCTATCATATTGGAAAAGATATTGATAAATTAAGACAGCTAACTTGTTAAAGGAGAGTAGAAATGTGGGTATAACAGCAGCAAAGCAGGACTGGAGTCACCAGGCCTACTGTCATATGTAGCAAGAATCCTTTAGGTCAATTCTGTTTTAACTGTTGTGTTTCCTTCTCCCAGGACCTCTCCCAGGCTCAGGTGATATTTGGGTTGGATAGACTAAATTCCTTTCAACTTCAATCATACCATTGGACCATGCAGATTGCTGTCAAGGTTTACTGAGCAACACTGTAGGGATGGAGTGTCCTGCATTATGCCCCAATTGTTGCCTGCCTTATATTTAGAAAGTTAAGATTGCTGAGCTATTTTGGTTGCTTTTGGGTGCAGTGGATAGAGCACCAGCCCTGGAGTCAGGAAGACTCCTTCTTCCTGAATTCAGATCTAGCCTCAGACACTTAATAGCTGTGTGACCCTGGGCAAGTCACTTAACCTCTGTTTGCCTCAGTTCCCTCATCTGGAAAATGAGCTGGAGCAGGAAACAACAAACCACTCTAGTATCTTTGCCAAGAAAACCATAAATGGGGTCATGAAGAGTCACACACGACTGAAAAACCAGTGAACTGAACTCTGTTTGCTTTGCAGAATTGCTTTCCTCATGAGGGATGATCTGGCGTGTACTTTAACCTTTCAAAGAGAAAGTGCAAATAATAGTCTCCCAAACAGTTGGGGGGTGAGCAGAATGTATAATATAGGATAATGCTGATCGTTCACTGCTTATGTGTATTAATGCTACCTCTCTTTTGGGAATTCTCTGCTCATTAGGACTTCCTGTCAATGATGGAGACAGAATAAAAAATGGAGACTCAAATTCTCTCTCAATTTGGTTCTCCAACCTTGGGTAGAGGTTAGGTAGAAAAAGTTGGTTTCAAATGTTGACATTTACAAGATTTGGGGAGATTATCTGGGGATTTTGATGATTTATATTCTCTCCTGTTGCTGAGAATCATGAGCTTGGCTATGTGGTTGAAGAAGAAACCTGAGCTCAAGCAGGCATTGCCAACCTTGTTAAATACCAAACACATAATGATATTTCAGTATTTTCTCACAACCCAGTAAAGGTTGCACTTGGGATCCTATTATGTTCATGAAAATAGTTACGGATTTTTCTTCTTTTTGCTATCTAATATAATCATGGAAATGGGAAAGCTAGGAAATAATAAAAGAATGGAACCAACACCATATGCATAAGAATACAACTTTGCAAATATTGACAAAGTGAGATAAGAGAGGGATAATATAAATTAGCATCAATTATATCCATGTTTTATATCTAAAAGGAAATGTAGGGGTAAAAGGGAGAAGTGGGAGGGAAATGGGTTTATTTCTACCTTCTGCATGAATTCTAAGGTAAATTTAAGGCTTGAAAAAAAATACCAGTAATTGCTTTTTCCCCCAATTCCTACCTCCATCTTGCCCTCGTTAGTCAATCTACTTCTATAAGAAAGAAGAGAAAAAAAGGTGAAGGAAGGGAAAGGTAAAAAAAGAGTGGTATTAAGTGTGATCATAGGAACATAAGTTAGTGTTGGAAGGAAGTCTAGAGGTAATCTTACCCAACCCATTCATTTTATAGATGAAGAAACTAAGGCTCATAAAGACAAAAATGACTTACTCAAGGCCACAAAGGTAGGATAGTAGAGGCAGAATCTGAAACCAGGTCATCCAGCACCAAATCCAGCAACTCTTACTGTAGAAGGTCTCTGGGACCAGTTTTCATCCATTCAGAAGTCAATTACAAATGAATGGTCTCATTCTACTTATTGGGAAACTGAGACTGAGAAGTAAAAATGTGAAGGGACAGAGCCATTACTCAAATCTAGGTCCTATGACCATTCTAAATCCATTTCTTTCCAATGGACTCAGGTGGAAGTGGGGCAGAGTAGGGGGAGAGAGAAATCCCAAATTTCCTGCAAAGTCATAGAGCCTTGAAACTGTAATTTCACTATAGTTGATTTCATTCTTCCTTGCCACAAAAAGCTTTGAGCTAGCTATATGGTTTAAGAAGAAACCTGAACCTAGAAACGGCCAAGGTTTATAGTGCAAGCCAGATAATAATAGATAATAGGCACCCACCCTCCTCAGGGCCTCTCAGATGAATAATGATGAGTGCTGAGAAGTCAGCCAAGGAGGATAGGGATACTATCTTGTCACCTCTTTCCCACCCACAGAGTTGCTTTGCCTCAACCATTCTCATTTGTAGGCTCAATTTCTCTCCCAACTTTCCCAAAACTCTTACCCTCTCTTTTAACTAGCCTCAGTTTTCCTCTCCTTATTCCTCCCCACCATCTTTACAAAGCCAAGTCTGCCTTCCTGTTATTGCTTATATGTGTTCACCCTTGCACCCTGCACTAGGCACCCTTGCAGTCTGCTCATGCTCCATCTCCTCACCCTGCATAACCCTCTTTGGCTCCCCCTGTAATTCTTTCCCTAGAATGTGAAGCCAGTTTTGAGAGCTCTTCAAAGAATATATTCTTCTCTTAGGGTCTAGCTTCAATGGTAATGCCCTGTCTACTACAATTCAGGGTTTCCCTAATTCTGTCTCCTTCCTCTTACTGGTGAACTCAACTCTTAGGAACTTGAAAGATCTGGTGACATCTCACCTCCAACTTTTCTTTCAACTTGTGGCTCCTTTACCAGTTTCTCACTCCCATTATCAGTATTCTCTCAACCCAAGTGCCTTACTCCCAAGCTGAGGAAGAGGAGGGGGGAGATTCTTTACCACCTTGAACACATACTTTTCCTTTTGGGGGTATTAAGGATTATGATTACTACTCACTTCAGTCTTTCAAAACTACTTTTGTTTGTTTTTGATAGGGTCTATACTTTCACTGACATAGAGAATTTCTGGAAGCATAAAGCCAAGGCACACATAGTACTGTTAGAATGTAAATTCCACAAGGAAAAATTTGCCTGTCAGATCTATGGATAAGGGAAGCAATGCAGCCAAAATTAGCAGGAAACTGGGGGTAGGGGAAATTTTACAGCAAGTTTCTCTTATAAAGGCCTCATTTCTCAGATATATAGGGAACAGACAAGTTTATAAAAATAAGAGCCATTCCCCAATTGATAAACAGTTCAAGGATATGACTAGGCAGTTTTCAGAAAAAGAAATCAAAGCTATCAATGGTCATGAAAAATATTCTGAATCACTATTACTTAGAGAAATGCAAACTAAAACAACACGGAGGTAGAAATTGGGGAATGGATTAAAAAAGTTGTGATGTAGGATTGTGATGGAATACTATTGTGCTATAAGAAATAACAAGCAGAATGATTTCAGAAAAGCCTGGGAAGACTTACTGTATGTGAACTAGTGCAAAGTAAAATGAATAGAACCGGAAGAACATTGTACACAGTAAAAACAATATTGCAATGATCAGCCCTGGAAGACTACTCTGATAATCACAACTATCCAAGACAATTCCAAAGGACCAGAGGGAGAACTGACGAGCTCTGATGCAGGTTGAAGCACACGCTTCTCGTTTTATTTTTCTTGCCTTTTTTCCCAACACAGCTAATATGAAAATGCATTTTGCATGATTTCACATACATAATTGATATCGTATTGCTTGATTTCTCAATGGATGGGGGAGGGGGAAGAAGGAAGGAATTCAGAACTTCAGACCTTTTTTAAATGATTTTTAAAAGATTTTTTAAAAAGAATGGAAGCTCCATGGATGTAGACATTAATTCACTGTTTGTATTTCAGTTTCCAGTGTAAGCACACAGTAGGCGCTTAACAAATGTTTATTAGTTGACTGTTGATTAATGTCACATTCCTGTTGAGGCAGAGTTGCTGAAATAATTTTAAGACATTCCACACTGAAGCCTTTCCCTTAGGGCATAGTAATCACGATGAACTTGGGTCTGAATCCTGGCTCTTGTTCAGTCTTTCAGTGGTGTCTGGCTCTTTGGGACCCCATGGATAATAGCACACCAATATTGTCCACGAGATTTCCTTGGCAAAGATACTGGAGTGGTTTGCCATTTCTTTCTGCAGCTCATTTTACAGTTGAGAAAACTGAGGCAAACAGAGGTTAAGTGACTTGCCCAGGGTCACACAGCTAGTACGTATCTGAGGCCAGATTTGAATGTAGGTCTTTCTGACTCCTGGCTCAGCACTGAGCCACTTAGCTGCCCCAAATTCTGGCTCTACCTCTTCCTATTTCTTACCATTTTGGTGACCTTGGGTGAATAATAGACTATCTTCGGTCCTCAATAGCTTCACCACTAAAATGAGGGGGAAGGACTAGGTGATCTTTAATGTCCTTTCAAGCCCTAATATTCTGTGATTCTACAAGTCCCCATGGTGCCCTTCCCCTTAATATTTTTCAGACTTATTTCTATGTATGAATCAGGAACAGAGTCCAAAGTAGAACTGAAGGAGTGAACATGACTGGACTGGGCACTTTCCTTATAATGGAAGTTCTCTAAGAGCAGGGGAGAAGTGCTCTTCTGAGGTGAGTTAGCTGCTGGAACATGATAGAGAAGGACCTGTTATTATTAAGATTTTCCTAAGAATAATTTTTCCTCAGGCAAAAAATACTTATTTTTATAGATTCCAATCTAAAAAAAAACCAAACTAAATAAAACATTCACCCTTTATATAGATACTTCCATTATAGATTCTTGCTTTAAAGGACAATAAATAGTCTATTGTGTACTATATTTTCACCATTAAGGACTAATCATTTTGTATGAGAGGCGAGTTTCCTGGGACAAGTGAAAAGGTAAAGGGGAGGTATATTTCCTTTTTGACACCTACCCCAACTTGCATCATGATTGACTCTAAGCCACCAACCTCATAGTCCTATCTCTGAGGACATACATACTCCACAATCTTTTTAAAGTTACAAGAGAAAAAGAAAACTCAGTCATGTCAGTTTGCTTTTCTAATTCCCACCCCTCTGCCACCAACCAGATGACTGTCATGCTCATTACATTGAGACTTAAAGAAACCTAGAGATGGCATTAGGAATCCAGGATGGGCAAGAGAACAGCTGGTGACAGCCACCAGCAATCCTAATCAAACCTGCTTTCTTTCTTGGACATCCTAGCAAATTCCTCCTGCTTCCTAGATGATCTGAAATAGCATACACATCCTGTTACCAGTAAACAATAAGCAGCTTTCACTAGGTCTGCTATGTGATCTACTCAGCTCCCTGAAATCAGGTTGAGTCATGCTTTCTGTCCCGTTCTTGGGGAGTGGTTTTTCTAGAATCTAGAACAGAGCTACCCAAATATACCTAGAATAATTAATGACTTATGATTCACCTCACCAACAAAGGGAGGAAAATCGTATTGCCACATGTACAATTGCTAAGAAATATTTCAGATGCTTTGAGGTAGCTAGGTAACTCAGTGGATAGAACCCTGGGCCTGGAGTCAGGAAGACCTGAGTTTAAATCTGGCCTGACATTTACTAGCTGTGTGACGCTGGGCAAGTCACTTAACCTCTGTCCACTTCAGTTTCCTCAACTGTCAGAGGGAGACAAAAATAGCCCCTATGTTGAAGGGTTATTGTGAGGATCAAATGAGAAATTTTTTATTTTTTAAAGTGCTTAGCACAGGGGCAGCTAGGTGGCACAGTGAATAGAGCACCAGCCCTGGAGTCAGGAGGATCCGAGTTCAAATCAGGCCTCAGACATTTAACACTTACTAGCTGTGTGACCTTGGGCAAGTTGCTTAACCCCAATTGCCTTGCTTTTCCTCTTCCAAAAAAGCAAATAAAAAAATTTTTTTAAGTGTTTAGCACAGCCCCCAGCATATAGTTGGTGTTGAATTCTCGGCCCCTTTTCTTCCCCCACAATCACTCGTACATTGCTTAGTTCCGGGTAAGTGCTTAGTAAATCCTAACTGAAACTGAAAAGAAGCAATGGCTTCTTCTAGAAGAAACCTGATTCCAGGAAAGTGATTTTGCTTTAGATAGAATAATTTTCCCATTTTTGTACAGCTCTTTTCTCCCCTTCCTTTTTTTTCTTATTTTAAAAACAGAAACAGGCCATAAGACCACAGAGAAATGTGGAAGCCGCCTTGTTTCAATATTACTTTTGAGCTTGCCAGCCAGACAAGTCTCTGCGAATTTCAACATTGTGATGGCATTTAACCTTCACTGAAGTTCTCTGCCCATGAAGCCCCTTAGGGTCATAAGATTATACATCTAGAGATAGAAGACCCCTCAAAGGCCATCAAGTCCAACCCCCTCATCTTACAGACAGAGAACATTAGGTCCAGCAAAGTTAAGTGACTTGTCCAAAATTATATAGGCAATAAACAGAGAGGGAACTGAACTCAGTACCTCCAGAGCAGGAGCACCACCTAGATGCCCCTCTTTCCCAGGGGCAACAAGGTGGCACAGCAAACAGAGAACCTGGCCTGGAGTCAGAAAGACCTGAGTTCAAATCTGGCCTCAGATATTTACTAAATTGTGTGATCCTGGCCAAGTCACTTAACCTCTGTTTGCCTCAGTTTCTTCATCTGTAAAATGGATCTGTAAAACCTCAAAGGGTTGTTGTGAGGAACAAATGAGACAGTAATTGTAGTGTTTAGCACAGTACCCAGCACATACAGTAAGTGCTGTGTAGGTGTTAGTTCTCTCCATCATCCCATGCTTTTCATTACTCAGTAGAGATCTAGCTTACTCAAAGTGTGCCGATGGAACAAGAGGTACGGTGGGTCCCTTCCGGCTGGAAAGGCTTCCCACATGGGCCCAGGGAAGGCCTATGTGTCTGCTGGTTGAGGACGAGCTTAGCAAAGGTCAGAGATGTTCTGTTACCCATTGGTGGCTCATTAGGTAATGATTCTTTTTTGGTCCCAGCAGCTCACGATTACCACCTAGTAAGGCATGGAGAGGTTAAGATCTGTACCAGAGAAGTGAAAACTACACTAATGAAATCTCAGTCCTTGAAGCTTTGAAGCAATTGCAGCAATGTTAGGATCTGGATCCGGGAACGCTGTTATAAGTTCTACGGGAGCCCCATTTACCACTTATTCCTACTTCGACCTTATAAATATTTGACTGTCTTCTCCTCACTCTTAATCTCTTCTTATCCATTGGCTCTTCTCCTGCCATCTATAAACATGCCTGGATCTCTCCCATGATTGCAAAACTTCTCCTTTTCTCTTAAACTACCAACCTATATCATTTCTGCATTTTACAACCAGACTCCTAAAAGGGGATATGTGCTCTGGATGCCTAATGCAGGCCCATATCCCCTCTCATCTGGACTACTGCAGTACCTTCCTAATTGGTCTCTGTGTCCATCCTTTACACAGCTCCAAACAGATAAACACACAACTATGTCACTCCTCACCCCTTCTTAAAAAAAAAAACAAAACACCACCAAACGTCCAGTGGCAGTTTAGCATAAAATAAAAAGTACCCAGTGGGATATCTAAAGCCCTCCAGAGTCTAGCTCCCATGGTCTCATTTCTCATTACTACCAGTGTAATTGGCCTATCCACATTCCCTGTACATTACATTTCATTATCTCCTGCTTTGGGACCCTTGCATAGTTCATCACCTGTGTCTAAAATGCACCTTTTTTTCTCACAAATATATAATCCACCTTAACTCCTTTTGAATCACAAATCATGGACCAACTTTTACATGAAGCTTTGCTGATACCACCATCTTCAAAACCAGGTTATTAATATTCTCTGCTTCTTGAAATGACTTTTTAAAACTTTGTATCTACTTTCTATTCTCTTACTGCTAGGCATGTTCTATTTCTCCCAAAGCAGGTAAGCTCCTTGAGTTGAGGGGATGCTTCATTTTGTGTTTGTAGCCCCACCACCTATGAGAGGCCCTTCCACATAGAAGGAACTTTCTAAACAGCTGTCAAATTAAAATGTTAACCCTGCTACAATCACGTCATTCTCCGTTTCTCCTACTCTCAATCATTCAAATCAGATTCAAACTGTGGTGGTAGAGTAGAAAGTACATTGGACTGGGGGTCAGAGGACCTACGTTCAAATCCCAACTCTGACATGAACTACATGACCTTGGACAAATTACTTCACTCCTTTGGTTCCCAGTTTCTTCATTTCTAAAACGGGGTAAAAGTGGAGAGGTTGGGAATAGTGGGTCTCTGAATCCTATAATCCTGTTACCCTATCGCTATGAATTCAAAAGAAATGTTCTCCCCTAACTTGTTGTTTTACCTCTGATGTCAATGAGTCAGCCAAATCAAATCCTATGAGCAGCAGGAGCAGCTTCCACACTCAACCCGCACAGAGCACAGTTCATTTCATGAAGAGATGAAAAAATTAAAAGTAATGTTGACTTAAAAGGTATTGTCAGCCATCAGCATGTCAACTAACCAACTTCTGCCCCTGCTACACCCTCTACCTAAACCAGGTAAGTTTATTCTTTGTCTTCTTTTCTCTATATCTTTGCCCAAGACATCTTTCATTTTAAGAATGCCTCCAGAGAGTTGCAGACCATTAGCTCTAGGAGGAACACACACTTCCCAAAGGAGATCAGGGCTAATTTGTTGAGTAAGTAGTTTTCAGAAAGTTGGTGATTTCTAATGACTCAGCTCTGTCTTTGTGGGGGCAGAGCCAACTTATTGTCAAGGAATGTGTAGATTTACCCAATTAAAATAAATTCTGAATCCATGTCTTCCAACAAATCCCTCTTCCTTTCTGACCCATTGTTATGTAGCTTTGGGATAATGGAGTTGGCTCTGCTGGGAAGCAGAAAAACGTGTTTAGATAGCTTAGTTTTGTTGTTGTTCAGTTCTTTTTCAGTTGTATCCAACTCTCCATGACCTCATTTGGGATTTTCTTGGCAGATACTGAAGTGCTTTGCCATTTCCTTCTACAACTCATTTTACAAATGCAGAAGACTGAGGTTAAGTGACTTGCCCAAGATCACACAGCTAATAAGTTTCTGAGGCCAAATTTGAACTCAGAAAGAAGTCTTCCTGACTTCAGGTCCAGCACTCTATCCACTGTGCCACCCAGCTGCCCTCTAGTTTGGTATTGATAAACAAATAAACAGTATATAATAATAAGAGAACAATACATAATCATAAAATAACACAGAGGCAGCATGGAATAGTAGATATGAGGAACTTAGGCATGTAATCAGAAGGACCAGGGCTAAAATTCCACACTTAAGAGTAGTGTGACTATAGGCAAATTAGTTAATCTCTCTGTGGTTTCCGACCCAATCCCTTCCCCCATTTAGCAGATAAGGGAGCAGAGTTAGATAAAGCTTTTATTAAGTGATTAGTATGTGCCAATCACTGTAATAAGTGCTAAGGAAACAGATACAAGATGGGAAGACAGTCCCTAAACTCAATGATAATAATAATAATAGTTAACATTTAAGATTTGCAAAGCATCTTATAAACAGCATCTCTTTTATCCTCCCAACAGCCCTGTGAGGTAGGTTACCTTATTACATTATCCCCATTTTACAGATGAGAAAACTGAGGCAAACTGACGTTGCCCAAGGCCACATACCCAGTAAGTATTTGAGACCAAATGTGAACTCAAGTCTTGCTGATTCCAAGTCTTACACTTAATTAAACAGGTAACTTTGTCCAGTTTCTTACTCTTTATCAATTACTTAAGGTCACGTGACAGTAAAGGTCGTACAACCAGGGGAAAGATAATTTCTTGTGTTTTCACAACATCTTTGTCCCATATAATTTTGCAGAACTGAAATTTATATGGTCTTTCAAATACTAGAGGAAATGTGGGAGGAGCAAGCCCATTTACTCTGTCAGATAAATTCTAAGGCAAATTTCTGCAACACTTAGCTGCCTAGTTGTATCTCAAGAAGTTTACATTTGAATGAAGGAAGAATACACATAAAGGAGAACTTGAAGGAATGTGGGTTCTCTCCAGCCATAAATTGATCATTGTTATGATGCCAAGTGGCTATGAGCCCACTGTTCTCCTCCACCCTGGATGCCCTCAGACAGTTCGGAAGCTGCTTCAAACCCAGAGTATAAGAAATTCACAGTATGACTTTGTTCAATTGTCTGTCTTTGATAAGTTGTTAGCTCTACCAGTCAGACTTAAAGGGAGTTCTGATGTCATGATCACTGACCTTTGTGAAATGAGATCTGGCCTCCATCTGACAGAGCTGCTCCTCTGTGAATGAGCAAAAGAACATGAACAACACAGGTTCCACAGAAAGAGGAATTCATGTCTCTAGGAGGGCTGATTATTTGATAAAGAGACAGAAATCTTGGAATCAGGATCAGCCCAGACTGAATTCACAATCCAGTGTAAACTAAACAGCATGAGGGGTTTGTCTTTGGCCCAGTCTCTGCTGTTTAGTCACTGACTGGGACCTCAAACTGCCTTTGGCTTCCGATAGCTCCTCTTAAGAGCAGGATGGGTGGATTTAGCTTCAGACTCCATGGACTACAAGCCTGACATCACCATTCTCTGGTGTCCCTCTCAGACTCTGACCTGGAGCATGATACCCTAACTGCCAGAAAGTCTCTTTCTGTGATCATCTTCTTTTTTAAAATTTAATTTTTATTTTCTCTCCTTTTCCCTCCTAAATCCTTTCCTTTCTTCCATACTTAGCCCACCCATTGAGAAGGCAAGAGATATGATACTCATTATACATACGAAGTCATGCAAAGCATATTTCCTTGTTAGCTGTGTTCCAAAAAAAAAAAGGAGAAAGAAAGAAAAGGAAGGAAGGAAGGTAGGAAGGTAGGAAGGAAGGAAGGAAGGAGGAGAGGGAAAAAATATGCTTCAATCTGCACTCTGAGTTCTCTATCTAGAAGTGAATAGTATTTTCATCATGAGTACTTTGGAGTTGTGCTGGATCATTATATTGATCAAGTTTACTAAATCTTTTCCAGTAATATTTTACAATATTGCTGTTACTAAATACACTGTTCTGTTTCTGCTCACTTCACTTTGGTCCAGTTCACAGCCTTCCCAGGTTTTTATGAATCCATCGCCTTCATCATTTCCTACAGCATAACTGTGCTCCATTTGATCATCTTTCTTGATCCTTAGCACAAAAGCCCCACAGCTCTGTTACAAGGGGAAGTTACAAAGTGAGAAGCTTGAAAAAGACAAGAAACCACCATAGATGAGTGTAATACCCACTATTACATCATAAGTACATTGGAGAGCAAATAAAGTTTAAAAACATGGGTAGGATTTCTGGTGGTATGGCATTTGAGTTGTATTTTAAAGTATAAGTAAAAAATCAACAGGAGAAGAGGGCAAAGGAAGGCATTCCACATTTTGGGAAGAGCCCAAGCACAAGTATAGAAATATGGAATATAGAAAGTATTTGTGGGGTAGTTGGCTGCAACATAAAGGGTACAAATAAGAAATAGAAGGCAAAAATTCAATCCAATTCAATAATTAGGCTCCTGCTATGTGTCAGACATTGTGCTGTACTGGGGATACAAAGACAAAAATAAAATAGTCCCTCCCTCAAGGAGCTTACATTCTGCTGGCAGAATGTAATACGTATAGAAGTAAGTAAAGTAACACAAAGTAAGTTCAATAGGGGAGTGTCTGTAAGTGAGGAGATCTGAAAATAATGTTTGGAAAAGTAGGGTAGTACCATTTTATGGAGGGCCTTGAATACGAACTTTACTCATTGGGTCAAAGTTTCTTGAGCAAAGTAGTTATTTCATGCATTTACAATTACAAGCTTAAGGCACTTGAGATTTTTGAGCAGATGAGTGCCAGTCCCAGGGTGGGTCAAAAGGTGGAGGGAGTGCCAACTGGAATTCTTCAACAGGTTTAGACTATTCCAGTAGACATAGGGGCATTATGCCTGTGGGTAGGAACAAAACGTTAAATTCTCAACAAGAATCAGAAAGAGGTTTGACCTCATTTCACAGAACTCAATGATCATATCAGAACTACCTTTGAGCCTGACTAGCAGAGTCAACAACTTATGAGCTATGGCCCTCAAGGGACTTCTTAAAGCTTTATAAATCTGGTTTAACTTTTTTTTTCCTATTTGTTTGGTCAGAGACAGTCCACATACCAAAGAAGTTCAGAACTACATATGAATCATTTTAAGTCATTTTTTGCTAAAGTCACTTTAGTCTAAAATGTTTCTGACTCAGTACTTGTGAGAAAAGTTTGTTTTTTTCCCCCTTGACATTCTAAATGCATGCTTTACGAGTTCTTGGGCGAACAAAATACACTTATCAATAGATGGTTCATTTTTGCTTCTCAGGGCATATTAAACATATTTTATATTTTTATCCTCCTTCCCAAAATATATTTTAAAATTAGTTCACTGAAGGTAGTATGCCAGGAAGGATCCATCAAAAGCGTTCTAGTCACAGCCTGACTTGCTATCTAAAATAACCAGGCAGATCATTCTAAAATTGCCTCAGAAGCCTAGCACTCAACTGGCGCCCACGACTCAATCCACACATGTTCACAGGGGGTGGGGGTGAGAGAGTTGTAATTCTAATGTCACACTTCTTCTAATGTCACACTTTCAAGGACACCAAAAGCCTTGTTGCTAGGATCACAGATGTAGAGCAGGATGGAGAGTCAGAAGCCATCTAATATGTCCACATCATTTTACCATTGAAGAACTAGATAGGCAGAGATATTAAGTGACTTGTCCAAGATCACAGAGCCTGTGATTTTGGAGCTGAGGTCCTCTGATTCCAAAGGCAGCAATCTTTCCACTTTACCATGTTGTTTCCATGGATACAAAACTGGCAGGGTGATTAAGAGTTTCAGTCAATACACATGCATTAAGCAACAACTGTGTATAGGATACTACACTATGATGCAAACATGAATAGGCTAGAGAGGGTCTCTGTCTTCAAGGATATTCACAATCAAGTTGGAAAGACAAAACACATAGACTTTAAAAGATAACTCACTATACAAGCTGGCGTTGATAAAGGTTCTGTGAGTACTATAACAAGAACTAAAGTGACTACGGAACTGCATAAATCCAATGGTGGAAGGAACCTTAGGAGCAACCTCGTGCAGAATCTTCTGACGGAATCCAGAATCAGAATCCTTTCTAGAACATACCTGGCAGAGGGCCAAGTGGCTTCTGGTTAAATGTGCCTAGTGAAGGGGCATGCCTTATCTCTGGGCAGTCTATTCCACTCTGGAGAGTTCTAATTGTAAGAAAGGTTTTACTTACATCAAGATTAAATCTGCTTCTTTGTACATTTCCACTCATTGTTTCTAGTTCCGGCCTATAGGGCCAAGCAGAAAAAAAATCAAATCCCTCTGCCAGTGACAGATGTTCACCTATTTGAAGATAACTATCATGCACTCCTAATACCTCTTCTCCAGTCTGAACAACCCCAATCCTTTCAATCAATTTTTCATGTGGTCTGCTTCTTAGTCCCCTTATTTTACCTGTTATTCCCTTCTGGATGTGCTTCAGTTTATATCCTTCCTGAAATGTGCAACCCACAACTGAACACAGTTCTTCAAGTTTAGTTTGACCAGAACTGAGTACATCAGAGCTTCTGCCTTCTCTGTTCTGGATACTCTGCCTCTTTTAGCACAGCCTACAATAGCAACAGTTGTTTTGAGCTGCCATGTCATAATACTGTTGTCATATTGAATATGAAGTCCACTAAAATCCCTAGATCTTTTTCCATAGGAACTGATGACTACCCATACATTCTCTCCATCCTGTATTTGGGAACTTTTCAGTTTTTTTTAGACCAACTGCAAAACTGTACATTTATCCCTACTTAATTTTAGCTCACTCTATTTGGTATGTTGTTCCAGTCTGCCATGATCTTTTTGGATCCTGACTCTTTCGTGCAACAGGGTAGTTGTCCCTCTAATCTTCTGTCATTTAATTTGCAAACTTGGCAATCACATCCTCTCTAGCTCCATCCAAATCATTAGCAAAAGGATGAACAGCACAGGGCCAAAAAGTGATCTCTTGAGAGGAGGGAGATTTCTCTGTGAGCTTGAGGAAGTCAGGAAAGACTTAACAGATGATGTAGATGAACTTGCAGAACCCTTCCAAATTTGAGATTTTCTGCAAAGTGAAGATTTGAGTTAGGCTTTGAAGGAAGTAGAAGATAGTTCAGGCAAGGGGTCTGATGCGAACAACAGTGCATCAACAGTAGGAAAGTACAAGGCACATGCAGAAGAAAGTCAAAATAATGTAGCTGCAATTGAGCATTCATGTACAGAGGTAGGGGGAGATAAAGTTGGAAAAGAAGACTGTGGAAGGCCTTGGATTCTAGGCCAAGTAATCTGGAATTTGGCAAAAGGGATAATAATACCAAAGTATCACTTTAGAGCTAGGAAAGACTGTAGGAATCATCTCATCTAACCTCTTTAGTTAAAAAGTAAGAAACTTGAAATTCAGAGTAGATAATGTGATTTCCCTCAGGTCACATGGCTAATAAGTGTCAGACCCAGAATGAGAACCCAGAGTTTCCACCTTCTAGTTCCCCACTCTTTCCATTACATAATTGAATATTAAAACCCTCTGAAAAGATTAAAATACTTTAGGAGAATGACACATATAGAGGTGACAGGACACTAATGCCATCATCACGAATATATTCCAGTTCCAGATCTCAAACAACAAAAACACAGTCCTTAAAAATAATAAGGTTTATAGATAACATGCAACTGACGGATGGTACACACATGAAGAAGAGGAGTCAAAGATATTTTCTTTTACATTAAATGGAGGGTAGAGAGCACAGGAATAAAGGAAGCATTTCTTAAAATGATAAGCAATATCTATTTAAAACCATCAGTAAGCATTATCTCTAATGGGGATAAGCTAGAAGCCTTTCCAATATGAACAGGGGTAAAGCAAGGATACCCATTATTATCACCAGTGCTAGAAATGTTAGCCATAGCAATGGGAAGAAAAAGAAATTGAAGAAATTAGAATTGGCAATGAGGAAATAAAACTATCACTCTTTGCAGATGAAACGATGGCATACTCAGAGAATCCTAGAGAATCAGCTAAAAAAAATAACTTGAAATAATTAACAACTTTAGCAAAGTTTCAGGATATAAGACATAAATCATCAGCATTTCTGCTGATGATCAACAAAGTCCAGCAGCAAGAGATAGAGAAATTCCATTTAAAATAACTGTAAAAAAAATTTAAAATACTTGGGAGTCTACTTTCCAAGACAAACCTGGGAAACATACAAACACAATTACAAAACACTTTTCAAATAAATAAAGTCAGATCTAAACAATAGGAAAAAATATCAACTGCTCATGAGTAGGCTGAGCCAATATAATAAAAATGACAATTCTTCCTAAACAAATTTACTTGTTTAGTGCCATACCAATCAAATCACCAAAAATGTTTATTTGATAGAGCTAGAAAAAACAACAACAAAATTCATCTGGAAGAACAAAAGGTCAAGATTATCAAGGGAATTAATAAAAAAAATACAAAAGAAGGTGGCCTAGCAATACCAGGTCTCAAACCAAAGCATAAAGCAATAACCATCAAAAATGTCTGGTACTGGTTAAGAAATAGAGTGGTAGATCAGTGGAATAGATTAGGTACACAAGACATGGTAGTCAGTTACCATAATAACCTGTTTGATAAACCAAAGACCCCAGATTTTGGGATAAGAACTCACTATTTGGCAAAACCTGCTGGGAAAATGGGAAAACAATAGGACACAAACTAGGTATAGACCAACATCTAACACTATGTATCAAATTAAGGTCAAAATGTGTGCATGATTTAGACATAAAGGGTGACACCATAAAGCAAATTAAAAGAGCAAGGAATAGTCTCTGTCAAATCTATGGGGAGGGGAAGAATTCACAACCAAACAAGAGATAGAAAGCATTATGAAATGTAAAATAGAGAATTTTGATTATATTAAATTAAAAAGGTTTTGTATTAACAAAACCAATATAGTTAAGATCAGAAGGAAAGCAGAAAGCAGGGAAACAATCTGCAGAGCAAATATCTCTGATAAAGGCTTCATTTTTCAAATATATGGAAAACTTTTATAAAAAACAAGCTATTCCTCAATTGAGCAAGTTTTCAGATGAAGAAATCAAAGCTATCTTCAGGCATATGAAGTACTCTAAGTCACTTTTGTTTAGAGAAATATGAATTAAAACAAGTCGGAGGTACCACCTATCAGATAGGCTAATAAGACCAAAAAAAAAAAAGAGGAAAATGATAAATGTTGGAGAGGATGTGGGAAAATTGAGACACTGATGCATTGTTGGTGGAGTTGCAAACTGATCTGACCATTCTGGAAAGTAATTTGGAACTATGCCTAATAGGGAGCCAAACTATGCATATCCTTTGATCCAGCAATACCAATACTAGGTCTGTCTCCCAAAAAGATTATAAAAATGGGAAAAGGACTTAAGCCTGCAAAATATGTGTACATATGTGTGTGTGTAAACATATATTTAAATAAAATCAGCCTTTTTCATGATAGCAAAATATTGGAAATTGAGGGAATTCCCATCACTTGGGGGAATGGCTGAACAAACTGTGTTATATGAATATGATGGAATACTATTGTACAATAAAAAATAATCAACAGGCAGATTTCTGAAAAACTTGTAAAGACTTGTATGAACTGATGCAAAGTGAAAAGAGCAAAACCAGGAAAACATTGTATACGGTATCAACAACACTGTGTGATGATCAACTATGAATGACTCGGCTCTTCTCAGCAACACAGCAATCCAACACAAGTACAAAGAACTCACAAAGGAAAACGCTATCCACAGTCAGATTAAAGAATTGATGGATTCTGAATGCAGATCAAAGCATATATCTTTTACTTAACTTTATTCTTTTTTTGTGATTTTTATCCTTTTGATAGGTTTTTTCTTTCACAAATGTGACTAATATGAAAATGTTTTACATAATAGCACATGTATCAAATTGCCTACCATTTTCATAAGAGAGGGCACGGGAGGGAGAAAAATTTGGAACTCAAAACTTTGTAAAAATTAATGCTAAAAATTGTCTTGACATGTCATTGGGATGAAAAATAAAATACTATTAAAAATAAGTTAAATGGGGGGCAGCTAGGTGGCATAGTGGATAGAGCACTGGCCTTGGCATAAGGAGGATCTAAGTTCAAATCTGGCCTCAGACACTTAATGTGACCTTGGGCAAGTCACTTAACTCTGATTGCCTAAATAAAAATAAACTAAATGGACAATTATTAAGATCTGCTATGTGCAAAGAATTGTGCTAATACAAAGAGAAAAATAATAGTTTCTTCCCTCAAGAATTTACATTATATGTGTGCCAATCTAGCTTCTTCAGCCCCTGATTTTCTTAGCTCTCCTGGTTTCCTAGAGGCAAACCAGTCCATGTGATAGATCCGGGAAAGACAGCCCCATCCTCAACTATAGGTGAGGTCTGATTGGCAACAGCAAATAAGGTTATCACTGTTTTATAGTAAGAAGGGCAAAGAGAAGGAGTTGAAGTCTTTTTCACATACACCAGTAAAGATGAGCTGACCCAGACACCTTTTGAAGACACCATCTTTAGTAAGTTAAATGAAGCTGTACACATGAGTTGGTAGAATTAAATTCATGAACTGAGGTCAGGGGCAGCATTTATGGATTTATCCATCATTCTAGATATTTCTATTTATTTCTGCTCCTCATTCTGGGGAAAGGGTTATAGTGTAGATCAAACCCACAGGAAAACCTCAAAATTTGTGTCTGGTTTAGACTGTACATTAATATGATTTGTAGTCTCAAAGAATGTGTTTTGCAATGTTATTATATGAATTCTTTTTTATTTGAGGGTTTTCCTTACTCTCTGTTTCTGATTGTATGTTTTGAACCAAAGCAAAGCAAATCCAAAGATCTCTCTCCAAAAATGCAGTCACATTCTAAATGTAGGATTTTCACATGTTACCCAGGGCCCAGTCCACCCCCAACAAGGGGCTCTTGCTCCGGACTCACACAGATCCAGGTGAATCCTAGGAGGAACCTGACTGCAATGAGGGGAGTTCAGCTTTTCTCATCTCTTTGGTTTGTTATGCCCCTGGAACAAGAATAAAGACTTAAATAAGGGCCTCCCTAAGAGGGATTAGCGAGGAATGTCCCTACACAGAAAGAACACACAGAGTACAATATAAACACCAGGCATAGGACAGCTATTTATTTATTCAAACACAAAAGAAATACTTAAAACCCCAAAGATTCAGAAGCTTACATGAATAAATATTTAAAATAAAACATTACCATCACTGTACTCTCCCAAAAGGAAAAAGCACTTTGTTGGATTGCTGATTTCCCTTTTACTTTCAATCTGCACTAACTAAGACACTTACTAGGACTAGTCTTTTCAGACAGTCAAGACATGGCTTAGGTCTCCTTAGTCCTTTCAGTCTCAGCATCGTGGTAGTTGGGGTAGCTTTCTCCTCCAAAATGCAAAATAGTTGCAGGAATCATCTGATGAGCAGTTTCCACCAACTCAGAGGAGTGAACAGCTACTGAGCTCAGGAGGCAGCCACAAAAGCTGGAAATGACAATTTCTCAGGCTTACTGCTTGCTGGTAAGCAGTCCTGTGTTCAGAGAAGAAACACAGGAAGACAGAAGATGGCAGCTGCAGACTCAAGCTTATGTAGTCAAATGTGCTGATCTCCATTGCCACCAAATGCTTTTGTTGTGGTACACCACTGCACTCAGAGGCAGGGGGTAAGGAGGGATATCACCTCCTCACCCAGACCCCATTTGCTGTAAGCAAGGGAGATGAAATCTGGAAGAGTCCCAAAAGAGAAAGAGGAAGATCTATTTCTCTTCAGCCTCTCTCATACCTTCAGTTGGTGACCTCTCCTCATACTAGCCAATCATCTTTGATGCAACTCTCCAGTTAGGAGCACCATGGAACCAATTAGGAGTTGCATATATTATTTAGCAATGAGAAGAACACTTCTCACCAAAGGGGCCACAGCATAAACCTGACTCCCTGAGTAATTCCTACTCATGGCAAAGGAGGAGGGGGGAGGAACAAAGAAAAAAAACAACCTTGTTTCTAGTGCTTACCTAATAAAAATCTTAACTCTTTAGCTTAACACTTAAGGTCCTCAAGAATTTAGTCCTTATTTATAATTCCAGACTTATCTCTCTCACTCCGCTACATGAATCTTTAGTTTAATTAAACTTACCTATTCTCTCTTCTTTGAACATGTCCATGATCAGTCCACTTTTGTGCCTTTGCTCATAGTTAGCCCTGGTTTGCAATGCTATATCTGCTCTTCTCCACGTCCTATTCATCCATCAAAAAGCCTGCCTCAAGTTCCACGTCCCTGACGACCTGAGCCCTCAGTGATCTCTTCCTTCTTTTAACTCCTCTGGCTTTATTACTCACCTGCGATGTAGTACCTACTATGTTATCATTTTTTATCTTTTGATGTAGCTGTCTTGTTTTCCCTACTAGATTGTAAGAATCTTGAGGTCAAGCATTGTATCTTGTAGCTCTGTGTATTCCCAAGGTTCAGAGTAGTGTTCCATACCTAGCAGGCCCTTAGTAAATCTTTGTAGAAACAAGGATGAGGATGGTCAGGGATTTGGCCAGGAACATCCAGGGCAAGGTGAGAGATCTAGATGAATGAACTCCCTTTGCTTCCTCTAAGCACAACTGGCAACTATTGCCCTCCTGCCTGTTTTCCACAGAGTGAAAACAGGAGTCATTAGTTAAAGTTATTTCCATTAACTAACTTGTCATCAGCTAACCCCAGAGAAACACAATAATAATAATGGAAATAGTCAAAATTATACAAATCACAGAAAAAATAGTAATTTTTATTCATTCCTAAAGGTCGTATCTTAGAGTGAACTCAAGACCCCTTTCATGGACATTAGGCTAACTCCTGACTATATTACTAACTCTGATTATATGTTTTTAAAAGTTACTTTTAACTATGAGTAACCTTAGAGATAATCTTTGATGTTGTTTAGTCTTTTCCAGTTGTGTCCCACTCTTTATGACCCCTTTTGGGAGGTTTTCTTGGCAGAGACACTGCAGTGGTTTGCCATTTCCTTCTCCAGCTCATTTTACAGATAAGGAACTAAGGCAAACAGGGTTAAGTGACTTGCCTGGGTCACACAGCAAGTAAGCATCTGAGGTCAGACCTGAACTCAGGTACTTTTGACTCCAGGCCTGGCACTCTATCCTCTGTGCCACTAGAGATAATCCAATTCAACCCAATAACTGTACAGATAACAAAATTGAGGGTTAGGGGATCAAGTGACTTGCCAGGTTCACAAAGCCATTTAGTAGTTGAGCTAGGAAGAAATCATATTTTTCTGACACTCAGTCATTCTAGAATTCTTTCTGCTACACTATGATGTCTCTTCTAGTTTTCCTATTTTCACTCCTACCTTCTGGAGAATGTTGAGAGCATGAATCATCTTCCCTTGTTCCCTTTCCTCTGGATCCCCAATATATACCCACACCCTTCACCTGGGGATGGTTAAATCTATAGACTTGAAAAAGAAATCAAGAATTTGAAGGATACTAACTTTTACTGGAGGCATCAGTGTTTTGTCTTTCCTGTCTTTCCCATGGAAACTATTTCTGGAACCTTCTTGATCTCTTATTCTCAGCATTTGTCCTAGATCTTAGCAAACAACATATTTTCATTTCCAGGTTACATTTCCATATTCCTCCACCAAAGTTCTGTTCTTAGACCTCATTGTGGTGGGCTAGTGGTTCTGGCTTCTGAAGGTTATTCCAGCAGTGCCTAAGCTCTGGTAGGTCTTACTAAAGCTGTAAAGACCTTGAGTGACAAGTTCTGTTTCTGCCTTTCAAGGACTAGCTTATAGAGGTTCACCATTAGAAATCTAGCAACCAAGTGATGATATTATTTTATTTTGTCTGGCATGGAAGCTTTGCAATTTGAATCAAAGGGAAGAATAATCATGAGTCCTTTAAATATTGAAGAATTTCCAACTTACAACCTTTATTAAAGGCTCTGGTTGAAGGACTTAAGCCAAAGATGATATCAAACCACACTCAGATGGTTCAGAAAGCACAACTGTTAAAGACATCCCCTTGTGTAGAATATAGCAGCATTACTGGCTTTCCTTGCATGATATCAAGGAGACAGGATTATCTAGAAAGGTCAGCTGATTTCAAAAAGGAGTAGACTCTGCCCTCTCAAGTCTAGCCTTTCAAACTGTCAAGTCCTGTTAAGTCCCTCCTAAGTCTTATCTAGTTCAATATCCCTAATTACATCAATCTTGCCTTCATTGATACGGTTTCAAAACTTTCTATGGACCTCACTAACTCCTTTGGATTCTCTTGTCTTTCAATCTTTCTTTGGCATTGAAGTTAGATGGCATAGAAGATAGAGTGCCAGACTTGAAATCTGGAGATCTGAGTTCAAATACTTCCTTGGACATTAGCTGTCATTATTAACTGTTGGGCAACTCACTCAATTTAGGTCTGCCTCAGTTTCTTCATCTGTAAAATGAAGATTAATAATAATAATAATAACAAGTTTACCTTCCAAGTTTATTCTAAGAATCAAATGAGATCATTAATCCAAGTAAAGTGTCTTATAAACCTTAAAAACAGGTGTTATTTCTTAAAGTGTGCTATCAAGAACTGAACATAGCACTTCAAATGTGACCAGTATTAAATACAAGGCAGAAGAAAAATTTCAATCAGTGAGGAAGAGGTTTTAGAAAAAGTTAAAGCTGCCAAAAGAAAAACCTAGAACACCACAATCCCTCTTACCTCTTTTCTCCACCGCAAGCATTTCTGACTTTAAAAAAGATGAGATATTTACTGAAAACTTTACTGATAAAGAATAAAAACCCATATTTTTGCTTCTGAACTACTAAATTGACATAAAAGTCATATGCATGGTGTGTTAGAATGTCACCAGGAAGTCACTGAGGGCAGCAGAAGCCTGCTCCTGAAAAACGGAATGCTGCACATTCATAAATAATGCCCCAATCCTGGCTAACCATTTCAAACCAAATGTAGATTGTTATATAAAGACCAGTCAGCAGAATCTAGATGGCTTAGGGCAAACCATCACCACTGGAGATATAACTCATAGGATCACAGATTTAGAACTGGGCAGGACTTCAGAGGTCATCTTGTCCAACCCTTTCTTTTTACAGACGAGAAAACAGGCCCATAGAGGTTTAAGTGATTGCGCAAGATCACGTAAGTAAGAAGTGGGCAAAGAGAACTCTTACTCTGATAGATCAATGACTTGAGAATTATTTAGGAAAGCTTTAGATTCTATTTAGTTTACATTTACATCAAATGGTTCTTAACATTTTTTTTACAATGAATCACTTTTATGAATCCCAAATACACTTTAAGAAAAAAAAAAACACAATATGTTTAACTAACTTAGTTTCCTAAAAAATAATTCTTTTGGAGATTGTTGAGGTTAAAAGACTATGAGAGCATTAACAACTAATGTTCAAAGAAAAGCTCGTTAGAATTTAACACCAGTAACCTTTTTAATAGGTCCTAAAATAATCAGTGAGACAATGATGACTCACTTTTTACATGAAATACTGTACTGAGTGGGGATTTGTGTTTCCTTAGGAGACACAGGATCGACATTGTAGTGCAATCTTGAAATCATCTTTGTTGTTTACCAGATGTTTCTATTAATATAGTTTATAAAAACAGCCTAGCTTTTTGCTGTGTTCCTGTTTGTTGTCAAATGGTAGCTACCATTTCATTAAGTTTTAGTTGAACTTTTCATGAGGTGAGGATCATTTGTTTTATCATCTGTCTTCACTTTTACAGGGTCCTTTGAAACCTCAACTCTCTAAATTACTTAATTTCATCAAACTTAGGGGATATGTACAAAGTATTAGAGCCATAACCAGGGCATAGCACTGTGGTTTAGCCTCAGGACAACAAAATTTAGAGGCTGTTTCCAGCACTTGCAGTGGAGAAAGAGTGGCTATTGTCACCAAATTAGCTAGACCAATTGTAGCACTTCCCTCTTCTGGCAGATCAATTCGAATGCTGAACTATCTTCCCTCTATTCTTCTCCTATCCACTTTGGAAGTCTCCTGGCCATCCTCTTTAAGGTGTCTCAGAGGCCCTAAAAATTGATATGTAGATGCATTCTGTGACATTTGTCCTGGGTGTGACTAGTTGTTAGTTATGACCCTGGAAGATATAGCAGACAATTTTAGCTCTTAATTTTATTGAAAAACACAAATGATATGCATAACAGTTGACAGTTCTATTATGTTCTAAGGCTTGTAATGCCCTTTAAATACTTTATCTTATTGGATCAATGAGCTATGAAATGGTAAAGCCATCCATAAGAAACTCATTTGAGTAGTGTGAACTCCATCCTTCTCTATTACAAATCTCCATGGATGTCTTTGGGGAGTCCCTGTGTACAAGTAGAAGTTCGGAATCTTGAACATAGATTGGCTCTCAGGAACTGAGATAAATTTGTTGCTAATTATTTCAATTTCATGTTTGACTTTTAATTATTTTTGAAAATTCATACACTGATAGAAAATAAGTGAATTAAAAATATTCAATAGAGAAATTGCCATTAATTGAATAGCAGTTATGTTGGTGCTTCCTATACAGAATGCCACGAGATATTACTCATATGGGACAACTGAGTAGGTGTCTGTTCTTTTCTCAAGGCATACACATTTTACAATCATTACACTCAAGCTCGATTTTAAAGCCAAATGAAAATGTCAAATGTCTGCTTAGAAGCAAAAATAAATAAATAAATAGTAACTGGGGGGCAGAGTCAAGATGGCCACATAGAAACAGGAGAACTCGTGGCTCCCCCCATAACCACCTCAAATACCTATAAAATATGACTCTAAACAAATTTTAGAGCTCCAGAACTCATAAAATGACAGAGAAACAAGTGTCCCACTGAAGGCAGACTGGCAGACGGAGAGAAAGGGCTCATTGCAGTGTACTGGGAGCAGAGCCCAGTCCCATGCAGTTTTAGCCCCAGGCCATCCAGGAGAAGCTGTGGCTAGAACTTTCAGGAGAGCGGATCACTGGCAGCTGCGGCGGTTTCCAGAATTACCAACCCATAAGAGCCAAGGACAAAGGTAAAAGGTCAGTGGAACTTGGCTAAATTTAAGGGAGAGGGTCCAGCCAACCACCTCCAGAGATAGAAGCAGTCTGAAGTGGTGGCCCTGCAGCTGTCTCCACATGGCTGCTTCAGAAGCTCCCGGCCTGCAGATTGCAGGGAGGCCAAGCAAGCACTCAGAGGCTAAGTGTTCTTGCCTTGAGCTGCCTGAATCAGGATCACAGTCTTGGGTGGTGGTCCTGAGGTGCATTTTCTGTGAGCCAAAGCTGGAGGGGGCTGCAGAGATGGCGGCGGCCTCCTAATAGCTCCAGCAGCTGTGAAAACTCCAGTGATTTGGGACAGAGCTCTCCCCTCTGAAAGCAGAGTTCTACTGAGCCCAAAAGTCAAGTAACTGACTGGCAACATGAGCAGGCAAAGTAAGCAAACCAAGCTCAGAAATCCAACTTTAGATTCCTTTTTTGGGGACAAAAAGGATCAAAGCAAGGAATGGGAGGAAGACAACACAGTCAGAACTCCTGCACCAAAAGCTTCCAAGAAAAATATAAATTGGTTACAAGCCATAGAGCAGCTTAAGAAAGATTTTGAAAACCAAATAAGAGAAGTAGAGGAAAAATTGGGAAGAGAAATGAGAATGATGCAAGAAAATCATGATAAGAGAGTCAACAACCTGACTGAAAAAA